>OZ018321.1:199907214-200532214 GCA_963969495.1 Ceratothoa steindachneri
CATTATAATAATAAGAATAATAATAATAATAGTGGTTGAGTTAAAAATGAACAGAAAATGTAAGAATAGCTCCGACAGATTTTGCTATGTTTGCGGCAAAGTGACTTTTCCCGAGCAGCAAAGTACAATCCCTCCTGTAATTAAATCTTTGTATCATGCATATTTCGGAGTAAGGCTAAGAGATCAAGATAAAAGTTTTGCACCACATATCTGCCGCAAGGGATGCTACATAAGTTTAAGACGCTGGAGTCAGGGCGAACAGAAGTCCCTCTCTTTTGGTGTTCCCATGGTGTGGAGAGATGGCAAGGACCACACTACGGACTGCTATTTTTGCATGACAAATCTTAAAGGTGAGCATTGTATCAAGTATTTAAGCTTTCTGTATTATACTGGCTCCGGAAAATGTCATTATTATGCAAAGACTTAGCATAAAATTAAAAACTAACATAGTTAACTTCAGCATGAACATATCCTTTACTAAACATTTATGTACTATCTGCAACTCCAAATCAATTCCTTTATGTAATATGCAATTATATTTTCCACAGGTATAAATAAGAAGAATAAACATAGTGTGGCATATCCGGATGTTCCTTCTGCCATCAAACCCCTGCCCCATGGCCCAGGAATTCCTATACCTTCTCCCCCTGAACATATAGAGGTACATGAAGAGATTAATATGGAAGTTGACCAAGATTATGACACATCTGAGTCTTATCAGGTTTCCACACATGATATGGTCGCAAGACCATTCACTCAAGTTCAGTTAAATGACCTGACCAGGGATCTGAGGGTTTCAAAGGCGAATACACAACTTCTTGGCTCTCGACTTCGTGAAAGTAATCTTCTCGCTTAAGAAACAACATTTAGGGGGGGTACAGAAATAGAGAACAAGAGTTTCGAAGCTATTTTTTACAGCATTCTTCCAGCTCTTTAGTATACTGCGCCAATATTAAAGGACTTGTTGAGGCCCTTGTAATTCCCTACAACCCATTAGAATGGAGACTGTTTATAGATTCCTCCAGTAGAAGTTTAAAAGCTGTGTTACTGAATATTGGTAATAAGATAGCTTCCGTTCCTATAGGCCATTCAATCCAACTTACTGAAAGTTATGAAAATATGAAAAAATTGCTGGATGCAATAAATTACTCTAGCTATAAGTGGAGGATATGTGGTGACTTAAAGGTAAGATCATTTTACACTTGGCATTTCTAAGCTTTTTGATATTGACATTTTCATTTTTAATTGTTAATACTTGTATACACCTTTTGGTCAACTTACATTTTACAAGAATGCAAATCTGGAAATCATGAGTCAATTTTGAGTTAGATTTTTTGTTGAAGTGTGTCCCTATAGGTTAATGCATCCTATTGGGTTAATGGGGAACTTATCCTAATTGAGAAGGTATACAACACAACTCAATAAACTCAAAATAAGATGTACATATATCCAATTAGTTCCAATACGATGATTTAATGCATCAGCATACAGGATTTTTCAGTACATATTCATATTCTTATTGTTTTAAGAAATATTACTTTGAATTTGTTTTTAGAAATATTACAATGAATTTACATACCGTGCTAAATTTTTTTCAGGTAGTGTCTCTTACGCTTGGGACGCAAACAGGCTACACGAAGCATCCCTGTTTCCTATGTTTATGGGACAGTCGTGCAGATAGTATGCACTATGAGAAGAAGGTTTGGCCTCCACCAGAAGCATTTAGAATTAGATCAAACAATGTGATAGCTGAACCTTTAGTGCCTCCTCAAAAAATACTCCTCCCTCCACTGCATATAAAGCTTGGCATAATGAAAAATTATGTCAAAACCCTTAATAAAGTAGGCCAAGCCTTTAAATTTCTTCTTCAAAAATTTCCACAAATCAGTGACGCTAAGCTCCATGGGGTAATTTTTGATGGACTTCAAATCAGGAACTTGATCAGCAATTTGATGCATCAATGAAGGACATAGAAAAAGATGACTGGAAAGCTTTCAAAGCTCTAGTTAACAATTTTCTAGGCAATAAAAGAAGCCTACAAGAATATGTTGCCCTGGTCAATCAGCTCTTAACAAGTCTCAAACATTTGGGAGCTCGAATGTCTATTAAGATACACTTTTTACAGCCCCATCTGGATTATTTTCCTGACAACTGCGGGGATTACAGTAAAGAACAGGGGCAAAGATTCCACCAGGACATAAAAACAATGGAATCCAGGTACCAGTGTAAATGGAACGGAAACATGCTTGCTGACTACTGTTGGTGTTTGAAGCGTGATGCACCAGATGACAGGCACAAACGAAAATCGTCAAGGGCGTCTGTTCTTCGAAATTATAATTATTTTCTTTATTATGTTGCATTCTTTTATTTTTTGTTTATTAAAAGAATTATGGTTTACATACGTGTATTCCTGTTTATATGATATAACAGTAATAATGCATTATTAGATAGAGAAAGTTTTTTTTTTTTTTAATTCAGAAAAAATGAGGTAATCTCAATGAAAATGGTGTATGCTGTACTGAGAAAATCTGACCTGATTGAACAAATATACATTCATTTTCGAGCTCAGGAGGTTGGATTCATTAAGAAACCACAAAAAAATCCTGGGGAACATAAAAGAAAATTTCGAACGCAGGCCTGTGTTATTGAGGGTTTGAAAGGTGGTGACCAAGAGTGATTTATGATAGAGCGGGTAGAAGTGGCGGGGATCAAGTCTGTGCACTGACATACGTACCAGTAAAAACAAGGGATGAGAGTTGTGAAGTGGATGTTGAGTTGATAGATCTGAGGACAACTTATGATAGTGTGGGTCTAGAAGCATTCTAGCAGGTGCTGAGAATATATAAAGTGAGTGAAAAACTTTGGGTTGGTGTGAAGAGTATTTATGTTGGGGGTAAGGGTTGCATTAAGGTGAAAGACAGCCGAAGTGAAGGACTATGCAATCTTGCGTGATGTCGCCAAGGCTGTTTAATAACCTTATATGAATATTGGAGAGAAATGCGGGGTTTAAGAGGGGTTAGTCCTGTTAGGAGTGGGTTCTATGTTGGTATGCAGTGATGACCTGTTGTTGGTGGCTGAGAGTGAGAGGGATTTGGAAATGTTGATCGAGGTTTTTGAGAGTGTGTGTGAGGGGCGAGGTCTAAAAATGAATGCAGAAAATAGTAATGGTATTTATGGGTGAGGATGGGTGGGGTGTGATATTCGAGGTCGTAGTGTCACCCTTGAACGAGCGTGAAGTGTTAAGTATGTAAGATGCATTGTAAATAAGAGCAATATAGATGAAGCAAATTGCCACCAAGGGGTGTTTAGTTGTAACAATTTCTCTGGGATGATTTGAGCGTTAGTGAATGAATTATAAGTGAATTGGGTATGAAATGTGACAGAAAGTTGCATAAGCGTATTCTGGGTATAACGTTGGTAATGGGTGTGGAACTATGATGTGAGAAGAGAAGGAGAGATCTCGAGTGAGGGCAGTGTAAATTTTCAACTTGAAAGGCAAGTTTGGTACTCGAAAGGAGGGAAGAATGAAAGGAAAAACTTCTTAACAGATGTTTATGGTATGAAGAAGAGTGTGAATAAAACTGTGACCGAAGGTGTATAGGAATGTAAAAAGAATGTAAGAAAATAGATTTATGAAGAGAATACAAGAGTTAGTGTAAGTTTGAGAAGAGTTGGAAGAGCGCGTAAAATGTGGGTTGATTATGCAAATAGGTGTTTGAGAGATAAAAGATCTGACACAAGAAGAAATGGATGATATTGGGTATGGAGGCTATCTGTCCAAGGAAGAACCCTGCCTAACGACATCCTAATATCAGCCCATTACGATGAAGTTCTTCACCGTATACAAAATGATGGGTGACCTTGGGCTTAATAGGACGTAATCGGCGTGCAAGGGAGAGGTAGTTTTATTGCCGTTGACGTTCGTCAACCTTCTTTGTGGAAAATTACTAGATGTTGATGCCTAAACGCATTTAAATCTATGCAGAGAAAAGGACAAAATCAATCAATTAAATTTGAAATACCGAAAAAATAATACATGCCAAGACTGATCGGAAACCCAGTTGCACAACGATGATTAGATTTTACCCATATTTCGTGAAGATCTCAAAACTAAGTCAGAAAATGATCGGTAACTGAGTTGGGCGACCTCCTCGGGCCAAATAGGCTATGTCTGTTCATTGCGCATCACAGAAGACTTATTCGTCCTTGACTTCCAATGAAGTATATATTCGATTACTTACCTCTTCTCACATAATTTGGCGCCCCAGGAATTCTTTATTCCCAAAGACCTGGAGAGTTGCTCGCAATTCTATGTTAAAGACACACAATTGCAAGCCTGTTTCTTCCAACCTACACAGGACCTTGCAAGATACTTCAAAGAAACTAAAGCGAGATACAGACAAACATCCAAAACCTTAAACCAGCATATGTGAGCACACAATCTTCGGACGCCACAAGAGACACAAATTTCTGCTCTATGACCAAGAAAAACTGTAAATTTGGATTTGGGGTCAAACAAGACCAGTTCTGGACCCCCTAAATACACTAGCTCAACATTACAAATCAACGCCTGTATATTCTCAAAATTGCGTACTCGGATTCATCCCTGCACATTTTTTAATGAGCAAGATCTGGTTACTGAAAAGTAGCAATTGTTGGGTAATACCTTGCAAGTAAACAAATCTATGTAGCCCATAGTAATTTTGCTTTTTTTCGTTCTGCCTCGGATACAATCGATGGTTTCGATTTTTAGTTTACATAATAAACGCCAAAATAATATTCAACTATAATATCAATCTACGATGCATTATAACTACAGGTTAAGGCAAATACTTATTCCATTACCATTAAGGGGGATTTGATTCTGCATTGATGAATTGCTATAGGCTACCAATCCCTTTGCTATTCACAAGAGTAATATTTCCACATATACACATGACACCATTTTCCCCCTTCATTTCCCTCATAACAGAAGGCTTGAAATATGTACCGTGTCAGGTGCCACAGAGTGCCACTAACAGCGCTACACTCACACAAAACATTCTAAATCAGACGGATATTCACGGTTCAATATATTTTTGGAGAAAGCCTCAAGGCAAACATTCAAATGTTTTTGAATCACAAGCCAAGATACAAACATCTTCCATTCTTCAATTTATCAAAAGCCCCTGGAACCCGATCAGATTAGTACGATCAAAGTCAGACAGTAGCCCATTCTTCCATACTTTCATATCTAAACAATCTACAATATAAAGTTATTTTGATACTCTCTGACCCTCAGCAAATCAACAGCCCTCATAATACCAAGACAAGCCAACAACAAGTTCCGCTCTACTTAATGGTGAACAGCGACTGAAGGCATTCCCTTTATCAACCAAATCTAGCTTGAATTAACCATAAAAAGCTTTAAATTCATGAATATGGGCTTTATCGTCTTTAATGTTATTCACTTTGTGCCTGCACTTTACTGGTTATTCTCCGCCCCTCACTTACTAGTTAGAAGGTCACCCGACAGCAGAGACTTCCAAAGACAAACTCAGTGGACGATTACTGTCTTGTGCAAAACTCTTTGCTAATCTCCTGACCAGCTTAGAGCGACTCGTTCAAAGGCAGAACCAATTCGCTAGCTCTTCTTGGTGGATTTTATATTCCCTAAATAAATCCAAATAAAGTCGGAGTAGCTTTGTTAACCTGTCGTGTGGAGAATCAAGATATATATATATATATATATATATATATATATATATATATATATATATATATATATATATATATATATATATATATATATATTTGGATCAAATGAGATTAATTCTCAATTACTCTTGCCATGGGGTGGATTCACTCTTGAAGGGTAAATGAGTCCAGATTATATTTATATTGATTGTCACTCAATCGACCGTTTGTAAGCCGTTTTTATTAACCTCTTCCAGCCACCCTTTCGCGGAGGATTCAATCTGGTCTGTCGAATAGTTTTAATAACGCTAAATCCATGTATTCAACCCTATTCTAGAATCTAGTGGTGATGGACAACCTCCCAGATAACTATCATTAAGTAATACAATTGGGGCTCGTTATGTGTCTATATTTCGTAATAAATAGCTCGTTGCAAGAATACATATTATTCAATCTGTATTCAGGATTGGATTTAATCATTGTTAGCCGAATGCTATATATACTTTTTTATTACATAACAAAAATAAAACCCAGCTTTCTAATCACCCTCTGCAAAGCGGTGGCACCTTCCTATAGGTGTTAACCATTTTTTTATCTCTCAAATATATATATATATATATATATATATATATATATATATATATATATATATATGCGGTTAAAAGGCTATTTTTGGCAAACACAGTCTCTTCATCAAAGCCCTCGGAAGGAGCTCTTCTCACATACACGAGAAGGTAACACTTAAAATAAGCGTTCTCTCAGATAGCCAAAAAACTATTTTTCGATTGGCTTTTTTAAGTTTCCCCCTTGCTTTTCGAATTAATTGCGTTACTGCAATCATTTTTTCTTAATTTATAAGGTGTAGCAAAGTGGGAGAAAAAAAAATTATCCATTCTCTTCGAAAAGCAAGGGTGACACTTAAAAAAGGACAATCGAAAGATAGTTTTTTAGCTATCTGAGAGAAAGCTTATTTTAAGTGTTACCTTCTCCCGTAAGTGAGAAGATTTCCTTCCGAGGGCTTTGATGAAGAGTGTGTTTGCCCAAAATAGCCTTTTAACCGCATAATTAATTGCGTTACTGCAATAATTTTTCTTAATATAAATATATATATATATATATATATATATATATATATATATATATATATATATACAGTCGACCCTCGGCTATTCGCGGTTCGTCATCCGCGCCTTCAAATTCAAAATTTGCGTCATTTCCAGACATCCGCGGAAACCTACGTACATAGTCGTAAAACGTAAGTGTTGGTTGGCTGAGACGGGACGATTCCAGCCAATCAGCGTTCAGATCTCACTCACTCGACTACAGTATGTACAGTATATGTACCGATTTCCGGCAGATTTGTAATCATGGAACCCTCACATGGTTCGTTCCATGAAGGCACAAAATAGCCTCGATCTTGCTATGGGCCCTTACTGGAACATGCTAAAGAACATGAAAAAGCAGCGATCTCAATTGCCCATTACACTGTTCTTCACCCCAAGTAAAAAGCCTGAACCCCTAACCACACCCGAAACTACGCCCTCCACCTATGAAGAAACTTTTCCTCTTCCTCCTTCTCCTCCGGTGTTTACTGAGCAGGAGTCTGAGGATAATTAGAATCTCCTCAGCTTCCCTGTGCAGTTATATCATCATCATTGAACTTCACAGGCAACATCATCTACAACCATCAGTCATCAATCATCATTCTTCAATCAAAATAAAACTATCTCCATGTGAGTAAACATTATACAATAAAATAATTTAATGTGTTCTGATACTTTATTTCGTACTGTATGTGTTCATGAACATGACAAAACATAACTTCTTGAATTAATATGGGGAGCGTATTACGATGTTTGGGAAGGGTTGGGGTGTTTTGGGGGTAGCGTCAACTATCCGCGGTTTTTCAATATTCGCGGCGAGGGTTCGTGGTCCCTATCCCCCGCGAATATGGGGGAGGCGACTGTATATATATATATATATATATATATTTATTGCAGTAGCAGTAATAGTCTACGTCACATTACATTATTCAAATTATAACGCCATGGTGATAGTCCGTGAATCTACACGTCAAGATTCCTTTTAATGACACTTTAAATAATTTGTCTCGTTAAATAAGCTCCATAGACATTGTATGTCATTAGCACGGAGCCGATATTCAGATGAATATGTTTATGAATTCGCCATAAAAGTTAACGTGGCCCGTGTCAAGGAATTCATTTTATGTTAATCGGCTGATGGCGAGCAACCTATATCATGTTTCAACATACGCACGAACTTTGTTGCCAATTTGCGCGTTAGCAGTTGTTGATTAGAACCAATTGTTGTGCCCGTTGTATTAAAAAAAAAAACACCCATTTTTTATTCTCAACTAGAAATTCCTTTTCTTTTTCCATAGTAATCGTCTTTATGTCAATTCATGATTGGTCGATTTGTAAAGTAATTGTAATCACTTTTATTTTGTCCTCGTATATTTCAAGCAATGTTTAAACCAATTCATCCTTCTCTAGTCACACACATCCTCACTTCTCAATACAATTCAGACAATCATAAGTGTTGAGTCTTCATTGATGTGTTGTTTAGCAAGTTTGTACAAATTAAAAAATCAAGCCACCAGTTTTTTAATATACTAGTGAAATACACAAAGTTTAAATATCCCCCTTCTTCTAAGGAAACGATCTTCAGCTAGGCCTCAGGAGAAGATAGGAACACTCTAGAAAAATCCCCAACGATAGCATTTTGCAAAAGTAACATTTTGAAACAGCTCCACAACTGCCCGCACTTTCCTCTCAATAAAAGGGCGCCGTAATTGTCCAACAAACTACAAAATAACCCAAAACGATGGCCCAACAACAACCTACCGAAGTTATTGTAAAAAAAAAAAATGTCACTACTCGAATTTCAAACCAACTCTGAGCATGGTGATTCATTCAAGCTGAATTACGTTTTAGTATAACGAGAATAACAAGTGACCTACAAAAGTTGAAATCATTGTCGATAACATGGAGAGGTAGTGCTCGAATCAGTGTTTCTTCCCTCCTAAGCGAACTGGGCAACCACTAGACTTTCGCATCTCTCAAGGCCATAGTCCTTGGAGGTCACGCCCCACCAATGGCCAGAAGATGGAAATATCCAGAACCACACAACTCTCCTAAGTGCAGCCCTTGAACCTCCTGATGAAACTTTAAGATACGTTGGAAATAACGTCAACCAAGATTTTCTCAAGGAGTCGTTTGCGTAGCAGCTTCCGACACAAATCCAGCTGGCTCTAGAAACCCTCTCTGCCGGCACCCCTCTCAACTAACTAGCAACAAGCAACAACAACAACAACCAGCGCAATAGAACGAAGCAACAACAGGCACGTCACTCCCATTGAGAGCTCATTACACAAGACCAGCCCTGAATTGTAAGTTGCAGTGCCCTTCTTGACGACAGAAGTCGCCACTCTCACGAAAAGTGTACCGTAAAGAGTTCGGAGATCAAGCTCATTAGTGATGTCTAGGTTATAAAAGGGCCAACGCGTATCGGGGAAACAACACAACGGGACGGATAGTAATAGTAGTGTGCCCTCTACTCTACTTACATTTTCGACCCCATCTCAAGCAGGAAATACCTAACTGACACAGGGTAGGTTAATTCCATCATACCCGGAACTGCCAGCCCCCAAAATACCTATGGAAAAAGAGCCTGAACTATTTATTTCCGTGGACTTATGTGGAACTTTATTTAGAAGTTCCTCGTATGTGATAGAAAATCTGCTATTCCCCAAGCCGATTTCCTATCCAATTATAATCTAATAATTTATTTAAAAAGTGCTAAAATAATTGACAGAGCCACTCAAATGAACAGGAGTACAATGTTGCGTAATAAAGCAGCGCCATTAATATCTTTGTCAATTTCGAAGGCTTCTACTTTCAGTGATTTAAACTAACAATACAACGATCTACGTATGTAAACCGCTTAATAATAGTGGTGAAGTTAAGGAAATAAAAAAATTCAATCATCACTCCATCTTTCTTCAATCACACCGTTGCAGAAGTACCTCCAGTCGCGTGCAGATTCAAAATACTCTCACTTAACTTATTAGAGCTAATGGAAAACTTTAACAACTAATGTTGCATGAAGGACAAAAATCGCCTTTTAAAATCATCCTTTGCATGCCATCTTAACTTAATTCAGGAAAAGGATCGATCCTATAGATCAGGGGTGGGCAACCTATTTGAGAGTGCGTGCCAAAATCGGCCAAATATCTAACACAAATTTTTTTCACGTGCCAACCAAATTTCTTTGAGAACATATTATTTAATATCTCTTAAGCATTTGAAGAACTTTTTTAATTAATAAAGAATCGCCCAAGAGCAGTAAAGACACAGTATTGTAAGTCATTATGTAAATTATGTAAAACTGACTGAATGAAAAAGATTATAACAGGCTTTACGAAGAGGTTCTTTGTGTGGATTTTTTCATTAGCCTCTAAGTATAACTGTAACTGCCATACCTATTCACACAATTTAACGACTATTATTAACATCAACACAAAAAATTAACATTGATATTTTTTTCGATTAATCAGTCATTATTTTTTCCCAGTTATACCTTTGTATTAATAAATCACAGTAAAAGGTTACTAACAGATAATCTTTTGCTTATTTTAAATCCTTTACAATTGATGTAGAAAAAAAGAAAATATATTTATTTACCTTCAAAACTACATTCAAACAACAACTTTCAAAAGAAAACATCAGATAAAACTAGAGTCAGAAAACTTGTTGACTCTTTCTATATATTATTTTTCAGCGGGATTTCTGCTGCTGTATCACTGATGACAGATTTTATATCGGGTTTATATTTAGTAACCTTGAGAGATATGCATAAACTACTAGTTTCATCCATCAGGTTACTCCTCTTACGAAACTCAACAAAGTTTATCCCTGAGAACAAAGATTCATAAGCATATGTAGAGGAAAACATGGATAGTAATGTTGTTGCAAGGTTCTTTAAACATATAATTTTCTGGAATAATATTTTAAATCCTTAATACTTCGTTTACCGCATTTTTCTCTGTTACTCCCGTCTCTAATCGCTCCTTTTTCACTATTTTCTAAGTCAACTCTAAGATCAACAAAGTTTGGTTTCCAAATTGAGCTATTTTGAAATTCAATCAAGTGCATTTCAAAACATCCATGTCTATCCAATGAAAACATTTGCAAGTTTAGTTCATCCTTTTTGATACTGTCTGGAAACTTAATGAATTTAACCGTCTCTTCTAGTTCTCTAAACCTAGCAAATGTTGCAAAGAACTGCCCAACACTTGCCTCAATAATTTTTACAAACAGCTTTTGAAGACATTGGCGGTCTGTTATGTCATCTTTCAGGAGATCATCAATGTACCTCTTTGTGTTTAGAAAGTATCTGAATTTCTCATCATTCTACATCCTTCTTAAAAACCTCTCTAAAAAAAACGGTAACCTGTGCTTTCGCGTGCCAGAAAAAGGTCATCGGCGTGCCACATTTGACACGCGTGCTAAGGGTTGCCCGCCCTTGCTATAGAGTAACGTTTAATTATAGACTATTAAATTCAATCGCAGTTAAAGACAGTTATCTCCCATCTTTACTTACCGATTCCGTAACAAGAATGCAAAGGTTGCGCGAGTTTTCATAATACATTTGAAGGAAGCATTTTCCCAAATCTCTATGGAACCAAGTTCGAATGAAAAGACTGAAATTTTGAAGTCATCTGAATTTTACGAATGTGTCTTTAGGTCACATGGGTTAAGAATTAGTGCACAACCATTCAAGAAGTTTATCGAACATGCCTTACGAAGGTTAGAGTTTACTGTTCCATGCGTGTATGACATTATATTTATCAGTATAGATGCGTCAGAACGTAAAAAGCAACTAAAAGAACTTTTCGCCCGATTGTAAATGCACATATTGCATATCAATTCGGCAAAATGCAGGAGGGGGGGCGATTTCGTAGACTTTCAGAGATTTAGGGTCGATTCTAATAGTGCATCTCCAGGTAGCAAGTAAATTAACATGTTTCAGTGAATTCTTATGCCTCCAGACGTTAAAACAATTCCAAAAGTTTTTAGTACTGATTAAATTTCGCCGACGGTTTGTGAAAGACGCTGATACTACCCTTCTCTCACTGACTAGTCCTTTGAAAGTCATAGACAAAAGACGATTTCACTCGTCTTTATTACTAGACGATACTTCAGAAAAGGTCCCCCATCAAAGGAGATTTAGCAGTAGTTACCCCAAAAAAGATTCCCCTGATCGGCGCCTCAAACATTGGCAAAGGAGCAATCTTAGAGCAACCGTGTGAAGGGGAATTGAAAGTTCTAGGTTAATTCAGTAATACATTCAAGTGCACCGAACTCAACTATTTAACATTTATGAAAGAGCTATTGAACATATTCTTAGCAAAAAAGCGATTAAAAGATGAAAGAATGAATGGAATTCTACATAAGCACAGATTATCAGGCAATATTGGGTGCATTCCTTTTCCACCCAACAAAACATTCCCCAAGAAAGGCACACACCCTTGAAGACATAAGCCAATTCACTAAAAACGCTCTCTTCGTTGTACTCGTATAAATTGACGATCCTACGCTTTTAGTCAGCCCCATTTCACCAGCCATTCCGTCGTTTGCAACGCTGAATTATGAAGCCCTTGCCAACATCCAATCCTTAAACAAGAGGGCAAGATTAGTTTGCAAACGGATTCCTCAATTTCGCTTAACCTATACACAAAATAACTTTGCCGTCCTCTCACACAGCTATTGCCTAGGTCTAGTGAAACCATACCTAACCCCCTAAATTTCGCAAGCTGGCGTTTGAGCAGTTGCACAATTTGGGTCATTTAGGAACCCGCTCGACTCTAAAATCAATCTCGGACCGCTTTGTCTGGAAAGTCATGCGTAAGCAATTCGAAATTGAGTTTATAGTTGTTCCCCATGGAAAAAAGAGAAATCCCTCTCTTCCTCATGCCTCTGTTGACAAAGTAGGCCCTTTTCCAACGACCGACGAAGGATTCAAATAACCTTTTATCTCACAGTCATTTATGGTTACACTAAACGGGTAGAAGCCTTCCCCCTAAGAGATATGACATCATAATTTATCACAGACGCCTTTTTCAGAGGCGTCATACCGCGATACATCGTGTCAGTCAAGATCATAAGAAACAATGCCTTGAAAATCAAGCCAAGATTGTTTACTCAACTGTTGTAGCTAACAGCAAAGGAGCACATTTACATCCCTCCAGAGAATCTCCGTGGCAACGCGCAGGTGGCACGCCTAAACCGATTCCTAATAGCCTCGCAAACGGCAATCCTCACAAGCGGCTACAAAGCCTCCCCCACTTCGTCATACACAATTCACTCAAGTCGGATAGCCAATACGCACCTGCACAGATGGCATACGGCTCTAGTTTTAGCTTTCCAGGTCATTTATTTTTCATTCGTAGCAGCGATCCATTTAAAAATCAATTCATCTTGAATCAGTACCGTCACAAAATATCAGAACACCTTTATTTCTATCACATCTTACATAACTTTTGCCAGAGAAAATCCAAGGTTCCTAAAATTTGGCTACGATGACATACAGGAAGAAACTACGTATGGGGAAGGCTATGCACGAATAACAACCCCTTGCCCTAGTTTGGACCGCAAGGTCTGTTGTGACCTGTCCATCTATGTAACTCTATGTAACTCTTCCTCCCAGCGAGAGCGGACATAAAACTTCATTGTTTAGAGGAAGTTACCACTTATTGGCTCAAGCGCTGAGCTTTTTGTTGGTGTAGGCAGCTCTAATCACAAACTTCATCCACACTATTAGACAATTACAACACCTATAGACTCAAAATGAACTTCGTCGGGGCACACAACTCATCGCAGGAGAAGATATAATGAACTTGTACTAAACTGGATCTTGTCAATTGTCGATGCCACAAAATCAGAATAATGATTTAAAATTCCATTAACTCAGAGTTTCAATAACTATGGGGAATTTATGGCATTCCATCCATCCTTTCACCAGACTTGATAATAATAATAATAGAAGTTTTATATGGCGCACTTCCAAAACAATGAAGCCTTCGCAGGGCGCCCGTACATCCACTAGGAAAAGGCCCTAAAGAAGAGGGGTTTTCACAGCACGCTTGAAAGATCGGGGCGAGGAAGAGGGGCGTATGCCAGGAGGCAGAACATTCCACAGCTTAGTGGCAACTGCAGAGACTGCACGATCAGACATGCAAAAGAGAAGAGTGCGAGGAAGCAAAAGTAAGAGATCACTTCCCGAGCGAAGGGCTCTTCGCGATGTCGTTGTCAGCCGTGCAACCGACCTTCCATGCCGTCATGAGGGGTATATATTTGTCATTGGTACTTGATGAGTGGCAATTTCGAACACTTGGTTAATGAGTGGCAATCTCGAACAACGGAGAATTGATCGATCGCATTATATAGCGTCGTATGTTTGTTTTCTATTTCCATTTGACACGTCAGACGAGGTCGTGCTTCTATTGATAGTGTACTAGTAATCCGAACAGTCACAACCTAATCTTTAGTCCCATTAAGGGAGTGGATGTTTGGTAGGTGTAAATACAGTATGTGTATACACTATATATTCTATGTTTACGAGCGTGTGTGTGTCGTGGAAGTGTAATGTGCGTACAGATTAAAATATAGAACTGTAAGTATTCATATCATATGTTTACAGTGAAGTTTATTGCATGGATGTACTTACACTGGCTTATGGATTCGCTGGTTGGATTTTTCTAATAAAAAATTTTATTTGTTAATAAAGACGAAATCACTCGGAATATTCTTTCCTTTTGCCTTGTCGGCAGCTTACCATACAATACACATCCAACGTCTTCATTCGACTATATGCAAAGTAATCTTTCAGCAAACCTATACGTGTGTATCCTCTTTGTGTCTATTCATAATCTTTTCCCAACTTCAACATTCACTGTGTACATGGACATGTTTCGCCTTCACTCTTCATCTCCTCTATTCTTTCTACCCCGGTTCGTGTGCGAGGGACTTAGTGTTAATTCGCTCGTGAGCTGTGGATGGTGGGTTGGGCGAGAGAGCCGATGCTCCGCCGCCGGACTGCCTTTGTGCTGCCCAAGCCGCTGATCGCTGCTTCACTGAGCCCAAGCAGCAAAACCCCCACTAACCGGATGTACGCCTGACGGAAGCCCAATTTTCGGAAGGGGGCGACCGACTGCTGTGAAAAGAAAGCACAAACGACAAGGGTCTCCTCTGACCTGAGGAGGATAAGGGGCATATTAGGGGTATTGGGAATAAATGGAAAATCTGTTGGTATTTAGGAATTGGTCGATGGAGTAACAGCTTGACAAACAGCTTGGCCAGACGGCATATAAACACAAAAGTTTTATTTTGTATATATATATATATATATATATATATATATATATATATATATATATATATATATATATATATATATATATATATATATAAAATTCCACAGGAAAATGAAAGGCGGATTCCAAGTACTTTCGAACTTGTTCAGTTCGTTATCATTGTGTGATATTTTGCATTTATTGCTCTACTCACGCGCTACTTTGTGAGTTTCTCATATCCACACACACACACACACACACATATATATATATATATATATATATATATATATATATATATATATATATATATATATGAATAAATCTTTCATGAGCGGGAAAGAATGATGAAAGGAATCCAGCAAGCCGCAAAAAACAGAAAATCAAGATAATATTTCTTTGGAGAAAGTTATTTCCTAATTCGATAAAATCCGTGCCTGGGTGGGATTCGAACCAAGCATATTGAGGCAGCGAGCAAGCGCTTTGATCTCAATTAAACCACCCCTTAGATACTCGGCTACACGGAAGACTAAAGCAGTAAAAAAGACGTAAATACATCTTCACAGTAGTAGAAATGCTTTGCTGCATCTTCAGAGCAGTATGAAAGCTTTGCTGCAACTTCAGATCAGTAAGAGAGTTCTAGATGCATCCTCAGAGCAGTAAAAGAAACTTACATACATCTTCAGATCAGTAAGAAAGCTTTGCTGCATCTACAGAGCAGTAAGAGAAATTGGATGCATCTTCAGAGCAGTAATAAAACTTAGATGCATCTTCAAAGCAGTAAAAAAACTTAGATTTATCTTTAGAGCAGTAGGAAAATTTTGCTTCATCTTCAAAGCAGTTAGAGAACTTAGATGCATTTTCACAGCAGTAGGAAAACTTAAATACATCTCCAAAGCAGTAGTAATGCATTGCTGCCTCTTCAGATCAATAGGAAAGCTTTGCTGCAACTTAAAATCAGTGAGAGATCTCAGCTGCTTCTTCAGAGCAGCTAAAAAACTTAGATGCATCTTCACAGCAGTACAAAACCTAGATGCATCTTAAAATCAAGAAAACAACTTACCTACATCTTCAAAGCATTAAGAAAGCTTTGCTGCATTTTCAGAGCAGTAAGAGAAGTTAGATGCATCTTCACAGCAGTAACAACACTTAGATGCATGTTCATATCAGAAAACAAATTAAATACATCTTTAGAGTAGTATGAATTCTTTGCTGCATCTTAAGAGCAGTAGGAAAGTTTTGCTACAACTTAATATCAGTAAGAGATCTTAGATGCATCTTCAAAGCAGTAGGAATGCTTTGTTACTTAAGATCAGTAAGAGATCTTAGATGTATGTTCAGAGCAGTAAGAAAACTTAGATACATGTTCAGAACAGTAAAAAAACTAACAAACATCTTCAGAGAAATTAGATGCATCTTCAGAGCAGTAAAAAAATCTTAAATTCATCTTTAGAGCAGTAGGAAAGCTTTGCTGCATTTTCAGAGCAGTAAGAGAGTTTAGATGCATCTTCACAGTAGGAAAAGAATTTAGATACATCTTAAAATTAGTAAAAGAACTTACCTACATCTTCAAAGCAGTAGGAAAGCATTGCTGTATCTTCAGAACAGTATGAGAGCTTAGATGCATCTTCAGAGCAATAAGAAAACTTAGATACATCTTCACAGCAGTAGGAAAACTTAAATACATCTTCAAAGCAGTATGACTGCTTTGCTGCCTCTTCAGAGCAATAGGAAAGCTTTGCTGCAACTTAAGATCAGTAAGAGATCTTAGATGCATCTTCAGAGCAGTAAAAAAACTTAGATGCATCTTCAGAGCAGTAAAAAACTTATATACATCTTCAGAGCAGTAATAGAAATTAGATGCATCTGCAGAGCAATAAAAAAGCTTATATGCATCTTCAAATCAGTAGAAATACTTAAATACATCTTCAGAACGGTAATAAAGCTTTGTTGCATCTTCAGATCAGTAATAGAGCTTAGATGCAGCTTCAGAGCAGTAATAAAATTTAGATGCATTTTCAAAGCAGTAATAAAACTTAACTACATCTTCAGAAAAGTAAGAAAGCTTTGCTGCATCTTCAGAACAGGGATATAGCCTAGATTCATCTTCAGGGTAGTAAGAAAAATAAATGCATTATCAGATGAGTAAAAACCTTAAATACATCTTCAGAGCATTAAGAAAGCTCTGATGTATCTTCAAAGCAGTAAGAGAGCTTATATTCAGCTTCAGAGCAGCAAGAAAATTTAGATGCATCTTCAAAACAGTAAAAACCTTAGATACATCTTCAGAGAAGTATGAAATATCTGCTGCATCTTCAAAGCAGTAAGAAAACTTAGATGCATCTTCATAGCAGTAAGAAAACTTAGATGCTTCTTCAGAGCAATAAAAAAAATAAATTCATCTTCAGAGCAGTAAAAAAGCTTAAATGCATCTTCAGGGCATTAAGGGAGCTTAGATGCAACTTAAGAGCAGTAAGAAAACTTACATTCATCTTCAGAGCAGTACAAATCTTTGCTGCATCTTGAGAGCAGTGAGAGCTTAGGTGCATCTTCATTTCAGTAAGAACGCATATGTAGTGATCTACAGAGCAGTAAAAAAACTAAATACATCTTCTGAGCAGTAAGAAAGCTTTTTTTCATCATCAGAGAAGTAAGAGAGCCTAGATACATGTTCAGAGCAGTATAAAAGATTAAATACATCTTAACAGCAGTAAGAAAACTCATATGCATCTTCAGATCAGTAAAAAAACTTAAATACATCTCCAGAGCAGTAGGAGAGCTTAGATACATGTTCAGACCAGTAAGAATGCATCTTCATGGCAGTAAGGAAGCTTAGATGCAACTTCAACTTCCCAATGTCTGGCTACCGGGTTCAATCCCAAAATTTTGAACGTATGGAGGGAGAACCCCGCCTATTGGAGAGTGCGTTAAGCTTTTGGGGGGCGCAGCCATGGCTACAGTCACATGTCACCAAGTTAATAGCCAATCACAACACTTCTGCACCCTTCCTTAATCACACACACAACATACCTACTCTTCCGTCTGAAGGGGTCTCTATATTCACACACTTCTGACATAGAACTGATGGCATCCCTTAGGCGTCGAAAGCTTCTTGCGCGCATGCTAGTGTCGGGTTTGCCAGTAATCGTTATTCTAATCTTAATGTAAATTTTATTATGCCTAAAGGGATTTGGTCCACGATTGAAATGGGCGGGTGGCGTAATTAACTAGCCATATCGTTTTCGTATCAATGCACTGATGATCTGTGGGATTGGATGATCGCCCCTCCCCCCTCCCCGCCTCTTCGGCGGCGTGTCTTTCGTAAGATGTAACTAGTAGTGAGGGCTTGAGAATCCCCCCTAACCCCACTTTTCTTCGAGCGCTTTTCGTAAAAGTTGACTAATCCCGGATATCGGTCACCGTTTTGCAAACTGGTTCAGCGGGACTTCTTCTCTCCCGACAGTGCCAATGCATTTATGTAATGGAGGGGGTAAAGGCTGCCTCCCCACCCCACCCCCGTTAATCCGGGTGTTCATCTGCACAGTCCATTTTTTGTATTATATTTATTCTTATTTTATTAATTATCATGATTATTATAATTATTGTATCCCTCTTTTATACACTGTAAGTGTTCCTTTGTTACGAACGGGGGCAGTTTCACGAGAGTTGCGCGCCCATTAGATAGCGGCTTAAGTACTTTACTTGGGTTATATATTTTCCCACTTCTTTCCTTCGCCTATTTTAACATTTTTTTTTTCAAATATCTTCAAAATCAATTCAGCTGAAATTCCAACTTTTAATTTTAGATTATTTTAGAGTGAAATTAATTCTGCCCCCCCCCCCGGCTATTGGATCCGAAGAGCCGGTTCAATGTGGACCACTCCATCCCTCTCAATTAAATCATGTCAGGGCGTTCTGCCATTAAGATAAAAAAATGCTCTTTATCTTTTCAACTAAATCCAGCTATGTATGGGTCTCATAAACCGCTATGTACGTGCGTGTGCGAATGCATCTCCTCGACATCTATAGCCATGCACATGTTACATTCTTGAGCTTTTTTTTTTTTTACATATTGACTCATTTTGCGAAGCGTGTCCAGTGTAAAGCTCCGCCTCTTTAAGTCGAGATAATAGCTCCGATAAGGGTATCATCCAGATAAAAATTTGCCTTGCGCAGTTCAAGTTTTAAGCCAACGCAGGGATACACAGATGGAGAGAAACCCGTTATAAAATACGGGATCGAAACGTGTGTTCAGCATGTCTCAAACTTGTTCCGCACAACCTCTCTCTTAGCCACGCCCCTAATCCCAAATCAACCACGGAAATAAGCCTCCTAGCGTCACCATTTACATATTGCACTGGTGGTGTATGTACCCATCGCCTCTCAGAGATGCGTACACATGTGTCTTACTTATACTCATATTTATACAGTATACAGAGAAAATGGTGTCTTTGATAGTCTCAATCGAGGAGATGGAGAAGGTGAAACACGTGCGTACAGAATAAAACTGTACAAAATTATATTCAGGTGAATAGACAGAAAAAAGTATGGGTACAAAGACAAACACAGGTTGGTAATTAAACTAAACCTATTTTTATCTAAAAATAAACATAGAAACCTATGTAATACAACAAAAGCGAAATGGGGAGTAAAGCACCAGAAATTGCTAACTTATGGACAACTCTCATCTCTTATGTACATATAGCTGTGGTAAATGGATATAGTAAAGGGTGGCAAAAAATACGAAACAGATAAGCCTGATTAAAATGAAATTATTATCATCATTATTATTTAAAAGAGGTAATATATAAAGGGAAACTTTTATAAATACATATGCGATTGTTTAACCAAATATGAAAGAAGTTAGGACAGACAGAACAAAGTTAACGAATGAAGCAGAATTTGAGTAGACTTGTTTTAAATTCCAGGGAAAAGAGAGCCAGGTAGACAAATATACAGACAGACTGTTGAAAACAAACAAATTGCGAATAGAGAGAGGAACTATAAAGCCACAAATTGAATGGAATTCCATAAAAAATTAACAACCTCACTCTCATAATGAGAAATATCCCGATATATAATCAGGGCTCAACCTCATCCCGTAGAAAAAAACCCACCAAATCGATACTTATCAGAGAGCAATCCATTCTTACCTAAGTGATCGAATTACTCTACTCCATTCATCACAGGGCCACACACTACCTTCCTTAGGACCTATAAACTCAAGTTTCGCATCTCATATTTTCTTCACATCTCCGATGCATATATAATCACCTTTTTTTTTTATTTACAACTTGTTAATACTCGAAAACGCGTTTATCGCTCAAGTAAACCCCATTAATTTAGGAGAGGACTCCACTCGCCCCTATTACCAAGAATACACCACCTTTCAGAACGCCAAACGCGAGAAATTTCTCAAGTTCAGGTGGACCACAAACAGGCAAGAGGCACGACTAAGTAATCAAGCAGTCGGTGTTCTGCTCAACAGCCCTTCTTTTATCGACGGGTGGAAAATGACCACAACACAGAGGGGTCACGCTCGTTAACCCTCACTCCCCGCACTCCTCAGAAATACCCCAACTATGAGTTCCCCATACCCAGCGGTGGGCCAGAGTGAACTGCTTCCAAATGGGAGTGAGTTTTGTGTCAGAGTTTTATGGGAGAGAGTGTCAGGACAGTGAAGAGACGTGAGAGGGAAGAGGATCGTACGTGGATCTGAAGCGAAAGCAGGAGAGTAGGACGTGTTGTAGTAGGTTTGAGTAAAGCAACGATAGCTATAAATTGGTTGAAGCGCATTGAATAGTACGCAATAGATATAAATTGGTTAAAGTTATGCAAATGGAACATGGGATAAGCAAGGATTCGATATGAAAATTAAGGGTATAAAAGGTAGATTAAAATTCGCAAAGAGATAAAGGGCATGGAATAGTACGTAACGATTAACTGGGGATTAGAATGGTTCTTACTGACACAAGATATGTTCCGGCACCATACAACAGCGCGCAAGACCTAGTCAAATGGGTAACCCATTGTGAGTCATCTAGTGTCAGGCTGACAAATTTCCCATCGGCAAGCAAGGAATCTTCCTCGTATACAGCCCTTGTAGGCCTCATTTCTTCTTCTAACTTTTTGACTCGATAAACATTTCCGAAACTCGCGCCGAATATCCTCGTCAAGTCGGTCTTCCAATCACCTTTTACTTGTTGACAGCCTCGTTCCAGCTCACGCAAAATTCACCCTCTCGGTACCTGCTGTTACGAGTATCTCCGAGTTTCTACCTTCCTTCGGCCAAGATTTCTCTGACTCTCTCCGATGAATTCAAATTCTATGCTAACTTTCAGACCCTCTAAATCAGGTAAGAATGGGGGTATTTGATACGTAGAGGCATAAATCATTATTTGCTTTTAATTTTAGAATAGTCAAGAATAGCAAAATATAGGTTCAAAGATATTAATAAGAAATAATAATGTATATTTTCATTAAATATAAAGAAATGAATAAAGTATAAGTTCTAATAAACATTTTATAACTTTCTCAGTAAAAAGGAAAATTGAACCTTGTATTTAAATATTATCTTCGAGGTCACACATGGCAATCTCGAAAACATCATGCGATTCTCTTGTCGTGATTTGGTCACCATTGATTTAACTCCCTAACCAATTGCAGCGAATTTCCGCATCTACAAACCATATATGTTGTGTTCCGATCGATAAAGAAATAGAGTTACACAAGACCACTTACCAATAAGATAAAAAGATCCGTAGTGGACAAAAAAAAAAAAAAAAAAAAAAAAAAAAAAAAAAAAAAAAAAAAAGATCCGTAGTGGACAAATTGTCAACAAGGCACAAAAACTCTCAGTTAAGGACAATCTGCACAGAGTAAATTAAGCTATCGTTGAGTAACGAAAGCTCTCGCCTCAAAAAAGCAAGAGCACGAAAACAAAGGCTCGAATGCTTGATAAAAACTACTAATGAAGCATCGTACAGGCACATGGAAAGCCATAGCCAGACGTACTGGCACATCATTCTTCTACTAAAATAACACTTTTTCTATCTTTACCTCTCTTACTATCACACCCCATTTTCTATCTTTTAAGATCCTTGAATCCTTACCAATAAATTGTTCTGGGGTGTTCGCGGCTTCTTCTGAGGCCTAGTTAATGGTCGTCTCTCTCGAACAAGGGGGATAATTCAGATTTGTGGATTTTAGTGGTTTACTGGAAAATTAATTTCTTTAAATTATAAACCGACGAAAATCACTTTTAACAGAAATGACTTTGAGATTTAATGCTTATTATTGAACATATGAGTAATTACAAATTAATGAATGTTAAAGAATGAAAAGTAATGAAGGCAAATTAATGAGTGAATAATTTGCCAAATGCATCAGTTTAAATAAGTAGAAATAAAATAGGGCGTTAACAATTGTTTTACAAAATCAACCAAGCATAAATTAACCAGAAAAATGGTTATCATAAGAAAAATATATAAAATCGGTAGTTCACAAAAGGGGGTGAAGTATTTTGTTATTAAGGGGCGTTGCCATCCTTTCCGGACAATGATTGGTTAAATGGTGTGTTAGTTCACAATGTTAGTTCGTATGTCGATATACGATGCAGGTATTCCATCAAACATCTGCGGTGTTCTGGGAATTGTAGGATATGCTGTGATAATTCTTTTTTATAAATACAAAGCTAAATTTATCTGGATATCGACTTTGTGCTAAAGGCCTGTAATGTCTATGGAGCTTAAATGGGGGAGACAAAATATTCGCCTGTTATAAAGAGAGAGACGTTTGGAAGAGAGGTCTGTGGATTAACAGTTCAGCGTTATAATTTAAATGATGAGAAGATTATTCCTGCCACATAAAGATAGAGATTCGGAGTTTGGATGCTTTCAAATCTTAGTTGTCTCCTGGTCTAGTATTTTAGGTAATCGAATGGCATGGTATGGGACGATTTTGAGGCAGGGATTACGGGGTTTCCATTGATTTACACTTTTTTCGAGGGGGGTCGTTGGAATCCTACCTTTCAAGATGACTTTCAAGCCACGAGTAGCTACAATATAGGGCAGGGTCCACAAAGTCGACCGGAATTGGGACTACATCTGACGACTAACCAGCCATCTTTCGCTTAACTGAAAAGTGGTGATTCTTCTCGGCTAAGCCGTAGCCAAGTATGGTACAGTACTGTATGTTGCGGTATAATATGGCTCGGTAATGCGTGGTATGTTACGTTATAGTACTGTACAGAGGATAATGATGCGGTACGGCATGGTATAATAAGTTAAGGTAAGGTACGGTCAGGTATGATACAACACAAGACGGTAATATACCACACGACCTGGTATTGGTGATCTACATTATAGCACGGTTTTGTGTTACCGTAATATGGTATGGTACAACACGATCTGATTTAGTACGGTAGAGTATTGTATGGTACTGTGCGACGTGGTACGCTACGGTAGGGTTTGACATGATACAGTATGATACGGTTTTGAAAATTCCATTACTTGTGGGAAGACCTGACCTTCGCCATGATGACCCACTTGAATGGGATGCTATCAAGTGCCAGGCCAGCAAGAAAAGGACAGTAATAAGGGAATTTCTCAACTTGGAGGGCTGATGCCCAGGCATTCAAGCCGTCCCCCCTACCTCCCCACTTGAACAGTTTACTTTGTCAAAGAAATGGAATGAGTAGGTAAGAAATCGTGATGAAAGAAGAATCTTATGTAATAGATTTCCAGGGCGCTTCTCCGCTATACCCTTACCAAGTTTTTTCAAAGCACATTCGTACTAGGTAACATTGGTGGGGTTCTTCCCTCTTCGAGAAAGTCAACAATCACCACGTTTTGGGCATCCCCCTTCCCTACACTCAAATAGTGGCTATTAGCTTTTCTCTTGATCGTTCTAACTTTGCTTTGATGGGTCCTCTTCCACCTCTTGGTAACCATTGTTTAGACTGTTCTTTGTCTTCCTGATCATATTGGTAAATCCAAGTCTCATCACCGATTCCAATTTTTGGCACAAAATCCTCAGGATTTTCATCCCACGTGGTCAAAATTTGAAGTGAAAGAGTAGCTCTTCTCTAGCTGAGCTTTAGTTCGTCGATCTAGATGAAATAAACTGATCCTGCCGATATGTTCAATGTGCCTGTTATTATTTCCACTGTTAATCGACGGTCCTCTTTAATTAGTGAATGGACACGATTGATGTTTTATTCTATTACTGAAGTTACGGTCTGCCACTGCGAATGTCGTCTTGAACCTCCTGTCTTCTATTCGCAAAGGAATTTATCTATTTATAAAGAGCAGATAAGATATTAACTATAAAAAATTGAAGTGTCCAAAATAATCCGAACGACAGCGGAAACAAATTTCTATTGGAATATGATGATTAAATTATCAGTGGAAAACATTTGTAAAAGTTATAAGTAATTAATATTTAGTGTAGAGACCTTTATTCTCGATGATGCTTTGACCTCTCCTGCTACAGGAACGAAGCAATTATTCACCCTCTTGCGCAGTAATCTTGCTCCATTAATCTTTAAGTATTTCCCAGAATTCTGGAACTGTTTGAATTCCTCACTTTAAACCTCTCCCCGAGTGTCTTTCAAATATTTCCAATGAAATTCATGTCCTGACTATGTGCAGACCAGTTCATAACAGTAATGTGCCCGTCGTCCAAGAAGGTCATTAGCGTGCATGAAAATTGTAAGTTGGGCGTCGCAGGCTCGCAGATGGAGAAAAAAAAGCATGTTGTGCCAGAAATTCTTTCTACATTTGTGAATTCATTGTGCCCAGTAATCGCACAAGTTTCGCCAGTAATCGCACAAGTTTCAAACTGCCTTCTATCAAAATTACACCCCAAGCCACGAGACTTCCCCAGCAAAACTTCACACTCTTCTTAGTGCAATTGACAGACAATCTTTCGCATGATGTGCGATGAACGAACCTCCTGTCATCGGATTCTAACTTAGTGACGAAGTTAGATTCGTCACTAAAATCAACTTGACTCCATTAGTTATCCGTCCATTTAACGTGTTCAGTGGCGAATGAAAGAAGAGCCTTCTTGTTCTTCAGACTGAATAATGGCTTGACCGCGAGTGAGCGAAAGTGAAGATTGTCTTCCTTCATCCAACATGATACAGTCTGTATAGATAAAAGGATGGCCAAAATCTCACTAAACTCTCGAGAAGCTACTGCAGTCGCCTTGAAACGTTCTTCTTCACAATTCAGGTAATCGCTCGGTCTTCCCTTTTTGAGGTCTTCCTTTGAGGTTGGCAGAATATTATTGATTACAATTATGGAGCGCTTGACAGTCTCTGCAAATGCTTCACATGAAATAATAATAATAATAAGTCTTTTGTAATGCGCTCTTCAAGGCCTGAGGCCTTCCCAGAGCGCACGTTGTGCTGAGATGAGAATGGAAACTCAATGGAAATTCAAGAGGGGAAGAGAAGGCAATACTGAAAAGATGCGTTTTCAGGAGACGCTTAAATGTGGTAAGAGAGGGAGAAGACCTGATTTCAGCAGGAAGAGCATTCCACAACTTGGGGGCGCAGATTGAGAAGGAGCAGTTCCCCATTGAGCAGAGGGATGAACGAGGAGCCTTACCTTCAGCTGGTGGAAAGAAGCATGACAGATTCCTTATGCATTTTAGCTAACAACAGCTTGCAAGAGGATTACCTAACATAGAAGAGAATGAACTGAAGTTAGTTGCTATGGAAACAATGCCGGTTCTCTCTAGTAAATTACTTATCTGCTGACAACTATAGTTTTTTCCAGACAAATTTGCATACCCTGTACTCATACGTAGGTTCTGCCAGTAAACCTTGGATTTACTGGCAAATGTAATGGAAGATGGGAAAAAAATACAGTCATTTTGATTTAATTGGAAAATAGTGCAAACTCGCATACTCTCTCCCCCCTTTCTCTCATCCTCTCTCTCACCCTCTCTCACACCATTTATCTCTCTTTCTTCTTCTTTCTCTCTCTCTCTTACTCCCAAACTCTCACTTTCTCCCCTTGTTCCTCTCTCCCTCTCTTACCCTGTCGCTCTCTCACATCTCTCTCACCCTCTCTTTCTCTCACACACACACTCTCTCTCACTTACCTTCTCCTACCCTTACTCTCTCACACACTTTCTCTATCTTACCATCTCTCTCTCACTCTCTCTTGCTCCTACCCTCTCTCTCTCACTCTCTATTGCTCCTACTCTCTCTCTCTCACTCTCTCTTGCTCCTACCCTCTCTTTTACCTCTCTTACTCTCTCTTTACACTCATTCTTTACATACTTTCTCTCCATCTTATTATTTTTCATACACACTCTTACAGTATTCTCTCTTACACGCACTCTTTCTCTTATCACACACAGACTATCTCTCGTTCATGCACAGGTACACACAATTCCCCACTACCCCCTTTATGTGCCCCATATTCCCCTAACGAACCTCAGCTTGGCGTGTCCCACTGCCCCAGTGAAAGTACCCCATTGCCACTCGATCAACAATGTGGCAAAAAAGTCGTCCGTATGCATATCCATGTGTGTGCATTCTTGTCTACATATGTGTATACGAACATATAGAGTCAAACCTTTCCTTAGATTCGTGTGTATCTTTTGTGTATATTCGGTTTTCTATGTGAATTCACATTAGTTTTTTAAGGTGTAATCGTATTTGTATGGATGTAATTTCAGATTAAGGTGTACATAAGATAAGAGAAACTGAAATCTAAAGCGTTTTTAAATTATGCATGTGCAAGCCCGTGTGTGTGCGTGGTTATGTAAGTGTAGGCTAGCGCGCATGCGCGCCCAACCTAGGCACAGTATTCCACACTCAGGCAAATCATAACAGCCAGTGTTGCTCCTTCCAAATTACTAAAATGAGCGAAATAAGAGAGAAATTGCCGTTATCGTCTTATTGCTATTCATAATATATTGGCCATCTTCGTCCATGCTTTCTCCTTATGAATCCGCTCTCGTGAAAATAAGTCTGGCTGGATAAGGGCCAAATTAGCACTACTTAGATTGATAGCGAGATATCTCTCCTCGGGGTGATGGATGGCACGGTGTTGAAAGCATGCGCGAGGATACACACACACAAACACACAGGCATACTTCCGTTCGCACATTTGGAAGCACGAATAAGCAAGGTACGCACCTCTCTCTATCTCTTTCTCACACACACTTACACATTCTTGCAAACTCTCTCTTTCACACTCACACATTCTCATATTATCTTTTACACTACCTCATACTCTCTATCACACACCCTCTCTCACTCTCTCACACACCCTTACACTTTCTCATACACACTTTCTCCCATGCTCTCTTACACAATCTATCCCTCTCTCTTTCATACCCACATACATATGAACACTTGATAAAAAATCTCTAAATGACACGAGATTCCAATGATGCCAAACAACAGTTAGGGAAAAAGAAAGAGTGAATTCCTACCATTTTTCTTTTTAGTTCGACTTCACTAACTCTATAATTTAAGAAGGGGATTTTTTTAGTATTTTAATAATATTTCATCTTAGTTTGGTCATGACTTATGTTTTTTTGTTATCAAAGTTATTTGTTGATAATTCTTTTATAATATCAAAAAATAAAATGATGAAGTTCAGAAATAAAAATAAGTATCGAAATTTTGTGAATTTTTAAAAACCCAAAGAATTATATATGGTGAAGTTCAGAAAATTTATTTTTATATATCTTCTTCTATAACTATATTTTAGCAACGTGATATTTTGAAAGGGGGGAAATTTAGTTTAGAGTTCCTTTTTAAAATTATTATAATTGGCGAAGTTCAGAAAATTTATACAAATTTAACCATGGATGCTTTTTTTTAGATTTTAATCTTAGTAGTGAAGCGCAAGCTCCCCCCGTGGGGGGGAAGGAGTGGCGAAGCCATTGCCTGGTGTTTTAATAACGAAAGCGCGCGGAATCTTCGGTTCCTTTTCGAGTCTTGAGAAATAATGATTGAGTCTATTCTTCCTCTAATGGTCGCTACATACCAAATCAAATTAGCCTCGCTCAGATTCACACTGAGAATTAATTATTCACCACAATCAAACTTTTTTATTTTATATTAATTGCTCCATTGCGCCAACTAACATCTGTTTGAACAGATGCGAATAAATAGGAGCACAGTAGTGTGTTAAGTTGTGGTTTACAAGAACCAATAGAGTAAACCACAACAACCGCAAACGGTAAAGTGGCTGGGACGGCGCTCTTTGAAATTCCATCGTTTGTACCTCAAAGAACGTTTGCTCCAATGTGCGAAAGGAGGGTTCTTTCTGAACTGGGTGTGAAGGAATTATTATTATTATTATTTATCCCACCTTCCAAACTTATAAAAACGTCGGTTGTATATTAATACAATTATTGTCCTTAGTAATACTAAAAGTTTACTAAAATCCGAAAACCCACGAGGGCTTCTGCGCCATGGGACTTGACAAGAGGCTCTTCAAGTAATTGGTGTGGTTAGGGAAAGCGGAGATGTGTGGAAGGTATATTGTCCAAATAGCCATAAGAGGAGACAGCTTTTAACATTCCTGGCCGGAGTGTGCGAAACTATTCCGCCATGAAGCCAGATTCCCTTGTGTATGGGTGCCAGGGTCAGGCTGGATTTTTAATAGCTACCTATTGCTTTAATGGGTGGGTGGGGGACTCTTATCAGCGATTTTAGATATCTTCACTTTTATAGGCTGCTATTAAAATGATGGATGTGGGCGGGAGCAAACTGTCAACAGATTGATCACGAGTTTCCAAACGCCACCATAAAAATAATTTATGTCCAAATTAACGGCGATTTAACAAATCCTTAAGCTGAAACATTCTTATTTTGCCACTACGACATCTTTTTACCCCTAAGATATATTTATAAGGTCATTGACGCGGGATTGCAGCTAGAAAGTGTGGGTGAGAAGAAAGAGTACTGTGTTGGGATGTGAGGAAGAAATTGTAAATTGTTGAACCGATTGTGTAAACGTATTTCAGGGAAGGTGCACATATATGTATAACAGTGCATGTTTGAACAGATGCGTGTAAATAGGAGCACAGTAGTGTATTAAGTTGAGTGGGAGAAAAGGAAGATTGTATATATGAATGTATGACTTTATAACAAAGCAGTTAAAAGAGGAGGAGTAGAGGTATTGACAAATAGGGAGAACATGTAGATAAAGATATGCATAAATGGAGAAATACGTTGAGTGCTTGGTGAGGCTGTGGAATTGTTAAAGTGTGTGGAATAAAGAGGAAATAGCATATTGTATGTTTGATTGCATGATCTATTATGGAGCAAGCCGGTAGGAGATGACGGTAATTGAAGAGAGTGTATGTTCCGAAAGATGACTGTAAAAGGAGTTTTTTGGGTTCATTATATTTGAGCAGATAGGTCTGTGTGTGGTTCGAAAGTTGTATGAAGATAGAGGGGTTGTATGGTTGGGGGTGTAGAAAATTGTGTAGTTGTTAGTGTTACCTAAAACTACAAGTGGTAAAGATGGAGGCTGTGAAAATGTGTGGAAGATATATAGCCGCAGATTCACCCTGCGAACGCTAGGGATAGTAGAGTACACAATCTTCTAGATGTCAGTTGCAGATGACACCCTCGTTGTAAAGGTAGTAATTGTATGAAAGTGGATGCGTTGATAGGAAACTGCAAATAAAGATAAATTAAGAAGTTTATTATTATTATCATCATCACCATTAATAATATTATCTTTAATCACGTCAGCATTTCTTTTTCTTTGGCGTGGTTCCCGAACAAATGTTGGAACCAACATAAAGATCAGTAAGACGGATGGTGAGTTAAGAATAACACTAGTAATTTTTTGTCCCCAACTAGCCAGTGTGACCCCCTTCATGGTCCAATGGAGAGCCACTCGTCCACGCCTGGGAAGTGTGGATATGAAACCACCCTTCGGCAAGTTCCGATAGCGAAGAGTGATGTGTTGTCTGTGCGAAAAGGGTAGAGTTAGAAAAAGACAGCAGTGTTGTGATTAACTACCCGTCTGGTGACGTACGTGGCCGAACCTGGCTGCGCGCATGGATCAAACTCGACGCCCCGCCTGATAAGTGGCTGCCTCCCACGAGCTCACTTTTTTAACTATGCTCGCTGGGAATCGAACCCGGTGGAAATCCAGTTCCTTCCCATTAGGTTACGAGACCTCCACAATCCCAGTAATTTTTAAATTCCCTAGCCCATATTTTTCCATCGCTTAATTTTAAAACCTTTTTGTGAGGAAATAAAACCATTCGACTAATAACTAACAACAATAATGAACTCCCCAAAACATCACTAAAGAATATTAATAAAACTTAAGATGAAGAATAAGAAGAAAGATTCTAGTCATCTTCAAGATATCGTTTTGAATTCTGAATTTGACCTTCAACTTTAACCTAAAAATAAGCGAAAGTATAAGACAATAATGCTGTAAAGAGCTAAGAAGTTATAGAAAACTGAATTATAATTATTTAGGATTATTAAGATTTCAATTGTAAACATTTAACTTTAAATCTTGTATATTTGGATTTAGAGGGAAAACGGTTACATTAGAGTTTTCTTTGACCAATGTTTAGGTAATATATACAAAATTAGCACTTACCCACACACTTTATAGCGGTACAGTACTTGACCAAGTAGAATTAATAAGGCAAAACGAAAGAACTTTTTAACCTACATGGTGATTAGTATCGTGGGGTCCTCATTTAGAAGACAAATTATAGGGTAGGGTCGGATTAATTTCAGTTAGGTTGTGTTAAGCATGGTTGTAAATGATTGCCTTCGTCGTGCAACTGATGCTGAACAGCCTTCCATTCTGGTACGTCTTGGTCTCTTGACAACATTTAATACTGCAGATCAGTTTCCTCACCTGCCTTCCTCAATTCCCAGATATTATGGAAAAGCTCATAACTGCTCCTGATCGTTCTTACCATCTCGTACTTGGACAATTCATATTGTTAATGATGTCTCTCGGCCGCCAACGATACGTTTTGGTGGTCCGCAAGGCTTCGTTTCAAGTCCGCTCCATTTCCGTAGCTATCTTGCTCTTCTTGGTATTCCGATCGGTCGTCTCACTCTATCATTTCATTTCTATGCTGATCACACCAAATCTCTCCTTCTGCACAGCTTCGTTTCCTGGAACACTTAAATATTTTCTAGCGCCTTACGTCATTTGATAGAGAATGACTCTCGGACATCCTGAAAATTAACCCCGACAAAATTAACGTGTCAGTATTAGGTATTCCCTAATACTAACACCACTAATACTAATACTTCTGTTTAGTATTGCTTCTTTTCTTAACTCTGGTAAGTAGCTTCTCGGTTCACTTTTCCGGCACTGTTAAAAATCTGGGTGTCACATTCCGTAGTCAATTTTCTCTCTAAGCCATTGTTGCTAACATCTAAAAATCTTCTCTCTCCTTCCTACGTAACCTTAGCCGCATCCGCTCCCACTTTGACCACAATACTTTCGAAACTATCCCTTTCCTTGATTACTGTGACTCCTTCTCACTGGATCTCATCCTCCCACTTTTCTCTCTTGGGAACGTTTCTCTCGCACAACCTTCCTGCTCCGTTATCTACACTGGCTGCCTTTTCGATAAAGATCTTCAAAGTCCCCCCTCTAACATAAAAAGCTTAAAAACCGCCCCCCTCTATATATATTCCATTAAGAGCACTAGGTTCAGGCTATACTCATTGACTGCGGGTTCTCCGTAGTCATCTGTGCCATATGGGTGATGTGTCTTATCTATATTTGCTTCTAGAATGTGGAATGATCTGCCCGCTGCGATATATTCTCCCTCTCCTTCCCATTGTGCCTTCAAGTGTGCCTTGATCACTCACTTAAGCTCTCTTAAGCTTGTCCTGACTCAATGGATGGGCACTATGTGAAAGCCCATTGCCTTGAAGAGCGACATAAGCTCACCGGCCAAAAAATATTCCCCTAGCATTTTAAACCAGTTTAAACTACAGGGGCCTGTAGTTAGTAGCATTGTACTAGGAGAAGCGGGTAGTTACTACCGGCGAAGTGTTTGACAGGATTCATAAATTTCGCAAAGGTGGCAAGGTGCAGTACCTGTCTCGTACGTTGTGTGTAAAATCAGACGCAAAGTAGATGTTACTATGTGGAGGATGTAGCGGAATCTGCAGGTGCATCCACGCCTACGGTCAAACGGCTCTACTCGCAATGGCCAAAATCTCGAAAGACGATACTGACGCACCGGGACCGCCCGAGTGTTTCATGGCTTGGGCCTAAAATCCCTACACTTCAAGGCAAGAATTAGCTCAAAGGCATCAACGCAAGACCTCTGGTACCCATTACTGAAAGAAAACTCCGCATAGTATGAGTTTTCTGCTCATTTCTGCCCACAAGCTTAAACCAATTACAATGGGCATATGGCACGATCAGTGGCCCGTGGAGTACTGAAAACACATTAATTACTCAGGTGAATCCCATTTCTGCCAGTATGGGAATGATGACTAGGGTCGTGTTAATCGTAGACCTCTTAAGGCCTTCAAGAAAGACTGGGTACAGGGTGCGGTTGAAGTTGGAGGAGGCTCTGCGATTTACTGGAGATATTTTAATAAAGCGAAAATGGGTCCTTTGGTTGAGGTATAAAACGAAATGAACCAGTATGCCTACATCGATCTGCTAGACGACTAGGTTTTGCCGTTCGCCCTTCATCTTAACGCGGACGTAACATTCTAATATCCCTGTCTTCCGGGATAATATCTCCCACCTTCGCCAGGCTAGAACTGTGAGTGACTGGCATGATGAACTTTAAGACATAATTACCCATATGGATTGGCCTACAAATCACCGGATCTGAACCCTATCTATTATTACTGTGACTACTTCGAACACCGTTTCAACGGCAATGACGGTATCTACACATTCAGGACGAACTGCACAAATTTTTGATGCAAGAGATGATGAACATTGATGTCTCCTGCCTCCAGTTCATACCACGTCGAATGAATCGCAGCTGTTATGCAGCCTCAAGGAGGTATTGCACGTCATTAGGTACACTCCCGTCACAGGTGACGTAAGTTTTAGTCCGTCGAGCTTACAAAAATCCTTATTATGAATTATTATTATTAGGTTTTATTAGACTGGTTCTGATTGGATATTTTAGGTTAGGTTAGTTTGGGTCAAGCTGAGTTTGGTTTATTTATGTTAATTATCCTGCGCTAGGTTTCGTTAGGTAAACTTAAGATATATCAGTTTATGTTAACCTTGGTCAGGTGAGGTTAAAATAGGTTTGGTTAGATCGGTTTAGATTAAGGTCATTTAGGTTAGGTTGACTGAGGTAGAATTGGTTAAGTCAAGATAGGTTTGGTTGAGATGACGTCATTTAACATGATAAGCTTTGCATTGTACGCACAATGTCTCTACTCAATACTTCAGCCATGTAATGATGACTCCAATATGTTACCACCGCAAGAGAGGTCCTATATCATAATGGATAAAAAAAACCCTGACGATTCCAGCATGTTACCACCACACCAGGAATCTCCAGGACAGATGGGTCGTGAAATAATGACTACGTTATGTTATCACTACACCATAATGTTACCACTACACCATCATATTACCACTACACCAGCTTGTTACCACTACATCAGCATATTGCCACCAAATCAGCTGTAGCCAAGGTACGATAGGTCATAACTTTCATCATTAAATTATGCAATACAAACAAAATGACTGATTTAACGACTCAAATTAGGGTCATTTAATCGTCACCTATTTGAGGGAACTTTGCCACCAAATACCTATCTCCTACATCGCTCCAAAACACCCTAAAAGGGGAGCTCGAACTTGTTCCCCGGGCTGAATCACCCCGGCATGAGCGCAGTTTGGTGGTTGATAAGCTTTGCTACACTGAGCTTTACAACTTGATTCATTAGGTGGTTTGCTTCTGTCGGCGCCCTACCTTTCATTATTGCCCTTTTACTTAACATTCTCTCAACCCAACTTCCATAACACACCTAACCCTTTTACCCCCTCATACCCTTACCTCAACCTCCTTTTTCCAGCTGTCCCCAGAAACCCTCCTTCTCGGATACCAAATTACGGCAAATTGTAGTTTAATATTAATATTATCAATATTATTAATAATAATTGAAACTAACGAAGGATTACCTTCAGATAGGATAGGATAAAAGGTAAAGGAATGGTGAAGTTAGGGGACGTGAAAATGTGTGGAAAGTGCAAAAATCGAGTATCATTAATAGGTAATTACTTGGGGCGTTTAAGACTGGGAAGAGAGCGAACACTCTAGGACCCCTGGCCCTCTTAAATTAAGGTAGAACACCCTTGTCAGTAAGAATAGAGGAACGCAGGTAGAGTGCCCAAGGATGAGGGTGAATGTGTGGCAAGACTGCCAAGCTGAGGCACAGTGGCGTCCATGAATGAAACATATGTGTTGTGAACCGTAAGAGATAGGCAAAGTGGTGTATAATCGAAAACAAAAATCGTGTACTCAAAAAAGCCATCGTTTAGCTTTTTCTTCTCTCCAATTTGCTAAATCAATGTGTGTATGTGTGCGTGTGTGTCTCATACTCACTCCCTCTCAATTAAGAACATAGTCCCCCAAAGTATTATACCAAAATGAATAGCTAAAATAACCGCGTCATTAAATTGCTCTTGTTTTTCAGTATTCATGAAGTGGGCGAAATTTTACGCACCAGTACTCAAAGTAGCTCTCGTGCAAAGCCTGGAAGACAATCCGCAAAACGAGTCAGAGGTTGTATCTTCGAGGCTTTTGATCTTCAGTACAAACTCTATTGAAAATTTACATTGTTTCGGCCTTTTTAAGAAGGGGAGGGGGGTTCTTCTCATCCTTACAGACTTACATATTCTTCGTATCCCACGGTAAACTAATTCACAGCTGAGACAGGACCTCAGACGGGGTGAATCAGTAGTCAGTGACAAAACGAGTTTAGAACACTACATACAACAGGAAATGTCTTTCTTGAATGTTAGAGCTCTATTTCACAAATTAATGTCACCAACACGACCAATAATGTATGTCTTGTGTTGAAACGGTTCACTACACCACAACGGCATACACTTTCTTTAAAAACCGAGGAAATCTGGCCAGGCAAAAAAAATCATGCTGTGTAAAAGAACACAAGAATACCCTTCATAAGACAAGAGGATAAGTCCCTCCAATGACCTGCGGCGTTTTGGGATGATGTGTAAATGGTTATTGCATTGATGGTTTTCCATGTTTCAAATCACTTACAAGTGCCTTTGAATAGTTAAATGAGGCTTCTGCCACTAGATGGCGCCACCCAGTGCCAAATCCGATAACACATTTGAAATCTCCAGGGTGAATAATCATATGTCCCATGGTCATATGGGTCATTTTATGGCTCTAAATGGGTACAATTGAACTTTACTCCATTTGAAAAAAAGCGACTCCTAGACCTGGCGCTTCGCCGCAAGTAAAAAGTAGGAAAAAGGCCGACAGGGCCTGTCAACTTTCTCCCTGTAATTTCCTATCCATTACCCAATCAGATATATTTGCATATACATATATAATGCATTTAACTTCACATCCATCCAATATACCCGTTGCTGATATCCTTTGCTCATTACTATTCCAGATAGTTTTTAATAGGAGCACTTCCGGAGGTGAACGTCATTAATAAATTAATCTGATGGAGATATAGTGCTGTTCTTGGGCTAATTGGCAGTCTCTCTGCCACTTCTAAAATAAATGTTTTGACAGATCGAACAGTATTAAGACTTATGTCAGACCACTTAGAACTTCAGGGCTGTTTGGGTGTTTATTCGCTTGTTAAATCATACTTACATATTTTGTTAACATTAGGAAGAGATATTTCAAGACTCTTCCTAGGCATTTGCCGCGGGGATATTTTATTTTGATTGATTAACAATCAAATCATTTTAAAAAAAACAACAGAAAAAGTCTTAAAATTCCGAGTTCTAAGCACGTTTTAAGGTTGACATTTTGTAATTTCAACAATATGAAGTGAATGTTAGATATAATGCTGATGAAATAGATGCGCAAATTTTATCATAAGATTGAGTCTATTTACTTCTTGCATGTATAAATGTATGTTACAGTCAAAGTATGTTACCAGTCCTTTCTTGTAATGGCTGAAAAATCAGGGAATTTAGATCCATTGTCACCTTGCAGTATGGCAGGAGCTCCAAACAGAAGGAATGCATGAAGCAGCTAGAAATCACCACACACTATCATGGATGTAAGTGGTCGAATGATAGCAAACTTGGTTATGTGGGGTTGGTTAACCATGATGCCCTTGAAGTGGGCTTGAGGAGATGATTGCATATCAATTAGATCAACATAAACATATAAGTTAAATCATTGCTCAAGAGGGGTTTCACAACAATCCTATTGCTCTTCAAACGCTACCTCTTCCCTTAACATGTAGCAAATTATGACTTGAATAACTCAAGAGCTTCTTTTATGATATTTGTTTAATTTGCTCCACTATCTTCTTTCTTCTGCCACGCCCACCATATCTTGCACAATACGAGCCCTCTTAATGATGTTGCATGTACCCTCAATGCTTACGTCTCCACAATGAAGAAGCAACTTTATATATTTGAAAAATTATAATAATAAATAAATGCCAGGGTAGGAGGTTGATGTTCAACTACTAACTTAGGGAAACAAGGGTATTCTTAATTAATTGTGGAAGAGTAAATTTGCAATAAAACTTTCTTTGGGAAAATGTAGTACTCATTCGTGTTGTAGTATTTGTTCTTTGGTATCAAGTACTTTTTACAATGTTGATACTAATGAAAAGGAGCTTCCCTAAAATTTGCCTCAAACTGCTCTTATATCATTGTGAACAATAACAATGCCAGAAGGTAGATGATTATCAAAAGGAGGGAACCTTTTAAATCGCAGTTGGGAATAATTGCAATTGACTTTATTTGATCGAACCCAGCTACAAATAGAGGACAATGATCTCTTTATGTTTACATTGTGTACTAATATATTATCGTTACTAGATTTATGCCTGGCTCAACTAATTCAATTACACAGTCCACCTGAAATGCTTTCAGGGACAATGTGTACACAGTTCCATTTTCTTATCCATTACGAGCAATGACTGAATATTTAAGACAGTTCAGGAAATAAGTGAGTAAAACAAGTATTTGATGGAACGGGTAAAACTTAGAAATTACACGAGAATACTAGTTACACACTTTGCAATATATATGTATATATTTATCACTTTTTGTTTAGGTCAACCTCCCTTTCACACGATCGATCAGATATACCGTCCTAAGTCTTTCATTCTTCCGATCTTTCATAAATTACCCTATATCTGCATATACTACAGACTGCAATTAGCATTTAATACCATGCTTTGCATCCATACACTATAGTGCAGTAGACACTACAATATCCTCCTGCATTCTTAGCTTTAATTCTATGATATAATCCTTTGTTAGATGCGCAGAGCTCATAATACCCAGAACATTGTCTTGGGCTCCCCATCTATGCTTCTTTTTTGGTAAACTCTCCGATTATCTGACCCCTCTTCCCACCCCAATTCATACCCAGCACTTTCAAACATCTTTGTTACTTCCTTTAGTGCAGGGGTCGCCAAACTTTCTTCACAGTGGGCCAGATAACAGCGGATGACGAGCGCGGGCCGCATAACCATTTTGTTCAATACAATATATTGAATACACAAAAGGTAAAGACAACCAACGCATTTATATACCAAGAGGTTACCATAGAAGGCGTCGTTAGCAATATCACACCCAGTGCGCACATTCTGAGTCTCGCAAACTAAGCAGCAAAAAAGGTTAGTGAGATTTGTGAAACTGGCGTTTAGCTTTTAAGATATCATCAATATTTGCCCGGTAATTGCTGCATCCACAGTGCAGCGGCAGGGCGAATGAACTGACCTCGCGGGCCAGATATGGCCCGCGGGCCGTAGTTGGGAGATCCCTGCTTTAGCGCAACTACCACTTTTCTCTTCTGCACATTCCTTCCCAATGTTCACCGTTTATAATCGCTTCAAATACATCCATTTTCTGCTCTTTTACTGATGTTTATTTTAATCTAAGCCTCTTGGTCAACCACCTAGATGGTTATGAACCACAGTAGCATACAGCATCTCCGTATTCTCACTTGCACCGTTAATCTTTCGCGTATCTCTCTGCCATACTTCTAAACACACACCGAGTATAAAGTTTTCAACATACTCAGGAAGTTTCGCTTGGCAGTCATTATTCACTCTAATGAAACTAAATATAAGGATGAAATATAAAAAATAAAAGGGGTATAAAGTTTCTATCATACATCCTTCTGAAGTGAATGAATGCCACAATCAACTTCGCCACGCTATAACATTCCCAGTATAATATTTTTCAATAAGATCATCAATACCTACACCTGATCTGCACAGCTTCTTCCTCTACACAATCAACACCATTGCTATTCAATCTATTCGCTCGTGCCGTTGTGTGTATGTGTGCTCGATTTTTTGTCCTGCCTCTGCACACTCGAAATGATTGGAATGTTGCAAGCAACAACGACCGCTCTCATTGGCGCATCTTGTCTGAACCTTTCAATATCGCTTGCAGCTTTCTTGAGCTTTAGCACATTAGGGAGAGAGAGTTTTGGCACTGCTGGTACTAAAGAACATTTATTTACTTTTGTGGGCATTCGGCGCCTTTTGGCGTTTTTTTTGCATTGTGGCGCTTTTCATGTGGCTTTCCTGCGAAGACGTATTAACTCTGTGCTCCTACAAAAACTTACACTTGTGTCTTGCCCAAACCTTTCGTGTAGTCAGAAAGTGAGATAAATATAAATTACAATCTGTGTCCAATATACGTTTCTTTAGCGCTATAAATTTCAATTTCATTCATGACATTTTAAATAATCTCTTGTTTACCATGCCTATCGTCAAATTTGATTATACTCATTGTAGGGTTTCGTTTAATAAGAAAATTTACGTTCTCACTGGCCCTGATAACATTAGAATATGTCGCTTTTGTCTTTTAAACCAGGCATTTTAGGTAAAATTAACGAACGCGATAAATGATATTAGATTAGAAGTAAACTCTGTAGGGAGAGACGTAGTTGCCACGAACCGTAAAAGAGACAAACTGGCCAAAAGTATTCGGGCATCCGTTGATGAATTGCGGGTCAGGGAATATCGCTTCAAAGCCACAGATCGAGCCGTATAGAGAGTAGAGACCCTTATGGGATTATAAATTAGGAAGCACGTATCTTAAATTCATATATACCCCTGGAATTACAATTTAGTCAGGTTATAAACTGGGCTAGACCAACGAGGGCTACAGACCGTTTTGAAATGCCCTGCTCAAATCCATTCGACTTGTTAACTCCAATCGAGGAGGAAACAGAGATCATTCTAATCGGGGACTCTTTAATAAAGAACTAGGATTCAGAATTCAAAGCACGTAATCTGGCTAAGCATAAGAAAATCTGCCTACTGAGGGGGGAGAATAATTAATCACGCGGTCAGAGAAATCGAAAATCTGAACGGACAGTGCGAAGACCGCGCTATCACATCCCTCGTTGGTGGAAACGACATACACCGATTCGACACAACCCCAACGAAATTGTTCAGCCAGCGAGGGACCTAAATATATCGGCCAAAGCGAAAGCGAGCAAGGTAGGGGTAGTTGGAATAATTTCGAGATTAAAAGCGAGATTAAATGCTTTAAACGTTTATGTCAGGAAATAAGGGGTAAGTTTTTCAACTTCTGGAACAATTTTCAAGACCAACCGTCACGTTTTCATAAGGAGTACGTTCACTTGAATGTAATTCATCGAGGCTGGGCCAATTAATTGATAAAAGCTAGCGTGATCATTATTGTCCAGAAGTTATTTGTCCCCAAAGCTCAGAAACACCGGGCCGGATTTCACGCGATGCGTGGGTTGGCAAGGAAACGCCCCCGGCCTACGAGAGGGGGACGCTAACACATACGATATCGTAATCCCCCTCTTGGATCATGGCCTTAAGGGAAAATTAAAATTCATTTACACAAATGTTCGGAGTTTAAGGAACAAACTACCCGAATTTAAAGCCGATCCAAGAGGGTGATTACGATATCGTATGTATTAGCGAGAGCTAGTTGGATACAGTTACAAGAGATTTTATTGAGAAATTTATTATAGAAGGTTACAAAATCCATAACAAAGACAGTGTAACTGGGAGAGTCGGTGCAGTGTTAGCTTACGTAAGGGAGGAAATAAATGCAGAACGATGGGCGTGACGACCGTAAATATGAAGAGTGAGGTTCTGTTAGTAGAGCTCGAGTGTGCTGAAAATAATAAAATTAACTTAGCCGTTACTTATTGCCCCCCATCCCAAAGAGAACCAGAGGACGTACTACTCTTTGAGTGCTTTTCATCTATAGTGAGAAAAGGAAAATCAATAATTTGTGGGGGATTTCAATTACCCTAACTTTGAATATATAAACTATACTTCGAATAAAGTAGAGAGATTGATCAATTTCATTCAGGATAATTTCTTATTAAAAAAGTAGAGGAACCTACGCGTGATCAAAACACTTAATTTAATTATCACAACAGAGGAGACTTTAGTGGAAAACGTTTGCGTGGGTCAGTATTTGGGAGCTGCAATTTCGAAACCTTTCGTGACCGGATTAGAAGGATAAACTGAGAAAGTTGTTTTTTGTAATAGGACAGTACAGGGCATGTACTCAGAACTACAGCAAACTGTGCTCACTGTGGATTCCGAGTTAGCTAAGTACGTACGCCGAAAGAATGTGAAATCAAGGAGGGCACCGTGGGTTAGCCTTTTAATAATAAACTTAATTGGAGACCGTAATAAAAACTATCAAAGTTTTTAAAAAAACCCGAAACGATAGCAAATAGGGAAAGATACGTACACTCTGGAAGGCTGGTAAAGCCCGCTTTTAGGAAAGCTAAGCTGAAATATGAAAAAAGATCTTGCTTTAAATTCGTAGCACGAACCGAAACGGTTCTATAGTTAAGCAAACAGTAGAAAGCCCATAAAGGTGTTATGACAGACGACCCAGAACAAATTACTAAAATATTAAATGAGCACTTCGCAAGCGTTTTTACTGTGGATGACGTGACACAATTAGAAACACAAGGTAAGGAAATAAACCTTGAAAGACAAAATATTCTATCCATCATAAGTATAAATGAAGGGAAGATTATTGCATAGATTAATAAAATGAAAAAATCGAAGGCACACGGGCCAGATAGAGTGCATCTAACCCATCTTAACGAACTAAAAAATGAATTAGCAAGACCGCTTTGCATGATCTTCAATCGGGCAATCGAGGAAGGCCTAGTTCCAATAAAGTTCAAACGTACAAATGTTACGCCGATATTCAAAAAAGGGGAGAAATCTGAGCCTACTAATTTACGTCCCATCAGTCAAACTTTTGTAATTGGGAAGGTCTTGGAATCGATAATTAGAGATAGATCGGTGAGTCATCTTGAGATGAATATAATTTAATCGCAGACTCCTAGCATGGATTCAGGTGAGGGCGCTCTTGCCTAAGCAATTTACTCGAATATTTTCATAACATGATTTGCATCCATGATGAAACTCAATCATCGGATATAATTTAGCTTGAATTTAAAAAAGCCTTTGATACAAAAAAAAACCTTGCGCTTTGATGTTCCTTTTTGTGTTTGATGGTATCTCCTGGCTATTTCCTGGCGAATTACCTTTTTAACTAGAGATATTGGGAGTGGTGGTCTATGTAGTTAAGTAAACATTTTTCAGAATATTTGGATTTTGTCATTACCCTGACCATCTTATATTCGTGGGTGTTTCACTGTGGCTTCTCGTTTCGTTTTCTACATTGAAATTATTTAAATCTACAATATTGTGCTTTAGTATAAATATTATTTAAAAAAAAACCCAAACGAGGGTATTTTCACAATAAAATTTCTGAAGAGTAGATTTTTAGGATAGTGGTGAATTAAACTGTATAAGTGAAATTGTGTGAAAAGTAATATATATATATATATATATATATATATATATATATATATATATATATATATATATATATATATATATATATATATATATATCAGTGGCGAATCCGGCCCTCGGGCTGTTCGGGCTTGACCCGAGTATCAATTTAGTAAAGTGAACGTGTATTTGCAAGCTGATTTAATTTCGGCCAACACTGACTTCAAGTAAGTAATTGCAGCCAAGAACTCGGGCTCCTTTTAGTGAGCCTGGTCGTATTTTATATATTTTCATTCAGCGCATGGCGATCGTCATTCGTAGCAGACGTTCTCTCGCGCTTGACTCGGGCTCAGAAGTTACAACCCGAGTTGTTATCTATAATCGTAGAAATAAAAGTAATTAAAATTCAATGTTTTCTCGAAACAATAGATTTTTATAGAGATTAAGATTTAAATTCCAATCTATCAAAGGCTTCCGTTCTACAATATTCTTAAAGGAACGAAAAATTATCCAGTAACTCGGGGTAATACGAACGAGCCTGGTAGGTGTAAAAGCCTAGCTGGCATCTCTTGTCAAGAGTACAGTACAAGCGACAGTCAGATCGGTCTCTGGCTAATGTATCTTGTGCACGCCGCTGTCGTTATTTCATTGCTGTTATTCTGTGCGTCTGTGTGTAAATTTCAGTTGTGTTTTGTATGCATGCTTTATTTTTACTCTTAACTTAGAAATGGAGAAAGAGAGTGCGAGATATAAAAAAATAAGCGATTTGGGCCTAAAAAATATTGTAGAAAAACGTGAAGCGCCATCAAACCAAGACGACTGGTGTTCATGTATAAATGAAGTGAGTAATTTTTATATTAAAACTATATTTCTGTCTTATTGTTAAGTTATCAGTGAACATATAAGTCTGCGGTTTGCATTACGCCTCTTACCTTCTTTTATACATGTGTCTTATGTGAAATCTTTGATGAGCCTAGTGACGCTGATGATCTACAGTCACCTCTGATATATATATATATATATATATATATATATATATATATATATATATATATATATATATATATATATATATATATATATAGTCACATGGCAAAAGGTTTTGAGAGTACGATCAACTAATTTTTTTCATATAAGAAAATGAATAGAATTAGTCAAACGTTGCATTTTTCTTTAGTATGTTAATATCATAATTTGAAGTAGAAAATATAAAAATTAAGAGCCCAACCCATTTTATTGCCAAATGCAGTCAATTGATGTGCGCATTGAATATTTAGAATGATGTTCAATGTTCGTCATGACTGCTTCATTTCGTTTTGACATGCTAGAGAACAAGTTTGGGATAATATATCTATTGATATTGCTCCAGTTTTATTCCATAACATCCACAACTGCTCATAAATGGATGACTTCGGTTTATCAACAGCCAGTTTGATAATATCACCCTCAAATCTGGCGAATCCCCGAGTTTAGGTCCCCAAAGCTCGATGTTATTTTCAGTAAAGAACTTTTCGTATTGCTTTTGTTTTGTGACAAAGTGCTGCATCATGCTGGAAATTATAGTTCTCATCCCTAAGTTGGTCCTGAACTGTTAGAAAAAAAGGTGCTCATGAAACCAAATTGTTTGTGCTCCAGTTTCCTTAGATGAGATGCAGCCCCAGACAAGGAGAACAATTCCCTTTTCTCCTCTTCTAGAAGATTCAAACAAACGAAAGAGGAGCTTCATCATCGTATATCACAGAGGGGCATCGAAACAAAGAGAAATAAAATAAACAGAAGAGCCGATAGATAAAATAAAAGACAGACACAACGAAATGGGACAGGCAAAGAAATAGAGACAGATTAAGTTTATAATTTCTCCAAGAAGTAATCCTTAAGGATATTGGTCGATGAAATCGTAAAGGAGTGTGGGGCAGATTTTATCCCTCCTTTAAAAAAAAAGAAAGTAAAAACTCTCATTTCCGTTCCCTAACTCCTGAGGGGCTCGACGTCACCCTCCTCAAGTTCCCTTTGAAAGATATCCGGTCGGTTTCGATGCAAACGAAGGGGATTTAATGACCGCCAAAATGTAAGCCCAAATTAAAGTGCCCCTGTTCAGAGAGGCATTGCGGGAGGGGGGCTACATGTGCGTTTCTTTGTGTACGGTTGTACCGTTGTGTAATTTAACGCTGGATTCGAATCACTGTTCGCTCCGGCAGATGACAGCTGTCGCAAGTCGACCAGAATTGGTGCACCATCCAATCACTAAGCAGACACAATGGGCCGTAATTTGGTAAATGTAGCATATGAAGTTCCCAATTGGCTGGGTCGTAACACACATGCAATTGTTAGTTAGAGAGGTTGGTAGGTAGATTGGTTAAGATGGCGGTAAGTATTTAGTCTGGTCGCAATGGAGGTAGTTAGGTATTTTAATAGGGATGGAGGTAGATATTTAGGTAAGTAGGTTGGTGGAGATGGCGGTAGGAAGGTAATTTGGTAAGGAAGGAGGTAGGCAGTCAGGTTGGTAGGGAATGATGTGAGTATTTAGCTTGGAAGGGAGTGAGTGCGTTAGGTTGGTAAGGTAGGTAAGTAGGGAGGTGGTTAGTTGGGTAGGGAGAAATGTATGTATATAGGAAGGGATGGAGATAGTTAAGGAGGTAGGTGACTATGTGGGGAAATAAACAGGGAGGTCTGTAATTAGGGAGGGAAGTAAGTAGAGATTATAAATAGATACATAGTGCATAGAAAAGCGAAAAGGAAACAAAGAACAGATAATGATGAGAGAGAGCACATCTCGACTCTTAATTCATCCCCTTCCTCACCACATCTCCACATTTTATCAACATGTCCCCAACATCCTATGGCCCATGACTTCCTATTCCTATCTCCTTCTCTCCACATACATCTTTACATCTTCTGCCCAACAATTTCCCCTCCATAACCTCCCTACATATCGACCTCACGCAATTTACTCAGGACACAGCCCACGGCCTGCAGTTGTAAGACAGCCTCACCCTCCCTCCCCTGGGTCTCCCACCACAACTCAACATTTACCTACAACCTCTCTTCCACATTCCACTCAATTGCGCCAAAGGGAAAAATATTCAATGTTGAGCAGAAAACATTGAGACAAAATCCATCCAGCGACTACTCACATAGGCTCCGCTTGATGGTCCTTCATACACCTTAACACTGCAACCATCTCACTAACGTCACCTCAAAGGTTTTCCCCTCACATATAGCCAAAGCAAACTACACTCAACTAACCATACATACAATTTGATATACCCTCGCATCACTCAAGCAAGACAGGCCACCGGGGAGAGTTGGGCTCCCCAGGTCTTTAAAGGTTCCAGTGATGGGAAGACTCATCATCGATTTCCAGCTTGACAAACATTTCCATGTTTATGCGTCCTCTCTTAAATTGCTGACGGGGATGCCCTCGTTAATCCTCTCTTGGGTATCTGACGGGGGTGTCCTCGTTTTTTTCTCTTTAGTTGCTGACGGGGATGTCCTCGTTTGTCCTTTCTTGAGTTGCTGACGGGGATGCCCTCGTTTGTCCTCTCTTGAGTTGCTGACGGGGATGCCCTCGTTTATCCTCTCTTGAGTTACTGACGGGGATGTCCTCGTTTGTCCTCTTTGAGTTGCTGACGGGGATGTCCTCGTTTGTACTCTCTTGAGTTGCTGACGGGGATGTCCTTGTTTGTACTCTCTTGAGTTGCTGACGGGGATGTCCTCGTTTGTACTTTCTTGAGTTGATGACGGGGATGCCTTCGTTTGTTTTCGCATTTTTGCGAAAGGAGCTTCTACGAAGGCAAATCCCAAATTGCTTGGAATTTGTATCTATTTTCCTTGTAGGTCTTTTCATTCTTCTTACCTACACATTGACCCCATCTTATGAACCAACCCTTCTGCAAACCTTCCTTCCTCTGCCAACCCTGCCATCGACCTCCCTTCCTCCTCTGCAACCCCTGTCGTCGACCTCTATTCCTCCTCCATACACAACATTTCTATCTCCTACCCTTTGACGCACTGTGCTCTCCTCCATACCACCCATCACATACAACTAAAGACAAACAATTCTCCAACAGAATCACATTGCTTACCTTCCCTACCAGAGAACCCGTTTCAACCGTGTATGGTCAAATCGAAAAATTAATCTGCTTCTTAAAGGAATAGTTTCAATAACATAAATGAAGCCATCTTTCATCGCCTACGCAACGGGAATAGAGATGGAACAACTTAATTACACACATCGGCTGATTTACTCAGGCAGTTCAATAAAGATTTAACTTAAATTATGTATTCATGAAAGTAATTAATGACATGTATATTTTTCTTTTTTCTCTGCTCAACAATGATACTATCAGCTAAGTATTAGTATATATATATATATATATATATATATATATATATATATATATATATATATATATATATATATATATATATATATATATATATATAAACTTTCACAAACAAACAGGTAAACAAACTCTCATAAATAGAAATTCTCATATAGACACAAGTATATGGAAATACGTATAGACAGAAGCAAACTCTCACCTAAAAATACTGTTTGAAATAGAAGTTTAAATACAACAACGGTATTGCCCAACTTAGAAGGTCGTCTGCCTTTCGCATTCGCATCATGAAACTGTCGCATGTGCCCATTTGCTGCCCCTTTAGATATATATATATATATATATATATATATATATATATATATATATATATATATATATATATAGTACAAGAAGAAAAATTGGACGCGAATGAGCAATGAGACAAGAAACGAGTTTTTTTAGAGGTAAGAGAAAGGGACATTAGAAGAAGACTAGAATCAAAGAGAGCAGAGGGCGGCACAATGAAGGTAATCCTTTACAGAGAAGACAGAGATAACGCCAGGAGAAAAAAAGTTGAAATTCCTGGCCGGCTCATATATATATATATATATATATATATATATATATATATATATATATATATATATATATATATATATATATATATATATATATATATATATATAATATTGAGGATAAATCCCAGAGCCACGAGAAACGGATGTAGCATCTTTTAATTTTTCACTACGTTTCGAAAACTACAAGTTTTCATCTTCAGGCTAGAATAAGTTTACAAAGTTAATATGCATAAAGAAAACTTGAAAAGGCCAACAAGACATTATTTTACAGGTGACCAATTACAAAATATCAGTAGAAAGTACTACAAGTTAAATTAAATATGACTTGGCAACAGTTAAATTTGCTTTAAGACCGACTCAAAAATTAGTTCATAAATTTAAAGATTATTGCAGAAATTAATTACAAACTAAGAGAAATTGACTTGGCATTATTTAAAGATGATAAATTAAAACTTTTTTTTTTTTTTATTATTATTAAATTTTGTAAAGACTAACAGTTAAAAACATTTAATATAAAAACGGAAAATTTGGGTACTTACTAAAGCGGATCCATCCTAGAGAGTGAATGGTAGGTTTAACAAAGGGGCTAGTATATATATAGGTTACATTGACGGTTGGTTTATTAAAAGGCAAACCAACTAACAAACTGTAGTTAAAATTAGTTAATTAATAATGATATTGCACTTAAATCTTCATTGAGTGTAGGTTTGTAGTGTTTTATATATAGAGATTCGAGGGTTCTTAGGCAATGTTTGTTGTTGTTAAAGGCTAATACTTTAAAATTCTCAATAGAAATGTTAGTTTTACAGCTTATGGTGTGTTCCCTAATAGATGACTTTTCCTTTCTATTTAATATTTTGCTTGTACGCCAACTAATCCCCATATGAGCAGAGAACCTAGCTCCAAGAGACCTAACAGTGCTACCAATGTAAGAGGCTCCAGTACAACTGGGACATTTAAATAAATAGACATTATCACTGCGGAACTCCAAAGAGATAGGATCTTTACTGTTAAAGAAACTTCCTATCGATAGTTTGTTTATAAAAACTATTTTGGGGTTGATTTGGGGAAAATATCTTTTATAAATAAATAAGATTTTTCTTTTAAAAGTATCGTTCAAAAAACCCATCTCTGAAATTAGTAAATATATGGGCATTTTAGGAACTTTTATGCAGGGTTGAGGGGGGTCAATGAGATTATCAAATAGCTTTTTTAAAACTCTATCATATAGGTCAGAAGGAAATAAATTATTTATAAAATACTTCCTAAGAAAAATAAATTCATTATGGATTGATTGGTAAGTGGATGATAGCGAGAAACTTCTATGTATTAAAGTTTTTACTGTGGATATTTTATAACTGAAATCACAAAAACTAAAGTAGTTCAAACCTAGTCCTGTGAATGTTTTTTTTCTGTAAATGGTTGTTTGAATCTTTCGTTGGTCATTATCTCGGTTGATTAAAAGGTCAAGAAAGGGCATCTTATCATTTGACTCGACTTCCATGGTGAATTTGATGTTAGGGTGTAAAGTGTTCAAAAAATTAAAGAAAAGTTGGCTATGTGCAGGATTATTAAAAACTGCCAAGGAATCATCAACAAAACGGCGGTAGAAGGAGGGTTTGTAATCTAAATTAGTGGAAAACATTTGATCTTCGAGATGTGTCATATAATAAGGAGATGTGCAATAAGGATATAATAGTTACTAAACCTGATAAGGGAAAGGGTGTAGTGATCCTTGATAGGGAGGACTATGTACAAAAAGCCCATAGTATATTGAATGACAGAACAAAATTTGAACCTATCAATGATTTACCTAAAACTATTCTTCTACGATTCGAAGATAAAGTTAATCGTTTCTTAACACAACTTAAACAGGCTTCAATTATTCCTAAAGATACTTATAATGAATTATTTGTATCTTCCAGTTATTTAGCATCCATGTATTTTCTACCTAAAATTCACAAAGAAGGAGTCCCTTTGAGACCCATACTTGCCTCTTATTCTTTACCATCATACAAACTGGCCAAATATCTTGTTAAAATACTTTCAGCTTTATCTAAAAATCAGTTCTCCATACAAAACTCCTATAAGTTTAAAGAGGAATTACTCAGCAAAGTTAACGATGGATATATTGTGAGTTATGATGTTGAATCTTTATTTACTAACATTCCCCTAAACTATACAATCAGTTTAATATTAAATAAGGTATTCCATTCCCAAAATACTTTTCATGGATTTTCACGAAGCCAATTAAAAAAAGCGCTGGAATTAAGTCTTTCTGAATCTTGGTTCACGTTTAATAATAAAGTTTACTGCCAGATCGATGGTGTTGCAATGGGTTCTCCAATGGGACCACTTGCAGCTGACTTTTTTATGACACATCTCGAAGATCAAATGTTTTCCACTAATTTAGATTACAAACCCTCCTTCTACCGCCGTTTTGTTGATGATTCCTTGGCAGTTTTTAATAATCCTGCACATAGCCAACTTTTCTTTAATTTTTTGAACACTTTACACCCTAACATCAAATTCACCATGGAAGTCGAGTCAAATGATAAGATGCCCTTTCTTGACCTTTTAATCAACCGAGATAATGACCAACGAAAGATTCAAACAACCATTTACAGAAAAAAAACATTCACAGGACTAGGTTTGAACTACTTTAGTTTTTGTGATTTCAGTTATAAAATATCCACAGTAAAAACTTTAATACATAGAAGTTTCTCGCTATCATCCACTTACCAATCAATCCATAATGAATTTATTTTTCTTAGGAAGTATTTTATAAATAATTTATTTCCTTCTGACCTATATGATAGAGTTTTAAAAAAGCTATTTGATAATCTCATTGACCCCCCTCAACCCTGCATAAAAGTTCCTAAAATGCCCATATATTTACTAATTTCAGAGATGGGTTTTTTGAACGATACTTTTAAAAGAAAAATCTTATTTATTTATAAAAGATATTTTCCCCAAATCAACCCCAAAATAGTTTTTATAAACAAACTATCGATAGGAAGTTTCTTTAACAGTAAAGATCCTATCTCTTTGGAGTTCCGCAGTGATAATGTCTATTTATTTAAATGTCCCAGTTGTACTGGAGCCTCTTACATTGGTAGCACTGTTAGGTCTCTTGGAGCTAGGTTCTCTGCTCATATGGGGATTAGTTGGCGTACAAGCAAAATATTAAATAGAAAGGAAAAGTCATCTATTAGGGAACACACCATAAGCTGTAAAACTAACATTTCTATTGAGAATTTTAAAGTATTAGCCTTTAACAACAACAAACATTGCCTAAGAACCCTCGAATCTCTATATATAAAACACTACAAACCTACACTCAATGAAGATTTAAGTGCAATATCATTATTAATTAACTAATTTTAACTACAGTTTGTTAGTTGGTTTGCCTTTTAATAAACCAACCGTCAATGTAACCTATATATATACTAGCCCCTTTGTTAAACCTACCATTCACTCTCTAGGATGGATCCGCTTTAGTAAGTACCCAAATTTTCCGTTTTTATATTAAATGTTTTTAACTGTTAGTCTTTACAAAATTTAATAATAATAAAAAAAAAAAAAAGTTTAAATTTATCATCTTTAAATAATGCCAAGTCAATTTCTCTTAGTTTGTAATTAATTTCTGCAATAATCTTTAAATTTATGAACTAATTTTTGAGTCGGTCTTAAAGCAAATTTAACTGTTGCCAAGTCATATTTAATTTAACTTGTAGTACTTTCTACTGATATTCTGTAATTGGTCACATGTAAAATAATGTCTTGTTGGCCTTTTCAAGTTTTCTTTATGCATATTAACTTTGTAAACTTATTCTAGCCTGAAGATGAAAACTTGTAGTTTTCGAAACGTAGTGAAAAATTAAAAGATGCTACATCCGTTTCTCGTGGCTCTGGGATTTATCCTCAATATTAAATGCAGGCTTCACGGCCGAGCTCCATATGGATATATATATATATATATATATATATATATATATATATATATATATATATATATATATATATAAATATTGAGGATAAATCCCAGAGCCACGAGAAACGGATGTAGCATCTTTTAATTTTTCACTACGTTTCGAAAACTACAAGTTTTCATCTTCAGGCTAGAATAAGTTTACAAAGTTAATATGTATGAAGAAAACTTGAAAAGGCCAACAAGACATTATTTTACATGTGACCAATTACAAAATATCAGTAGAAAGTACTACAAGTTCAATTAAATATGACTTGGCAACAGTTAAATTTGCTTTAAGACTGACTAAAAAATTAGTTCATAAATTTAAAGATTATTGCAGAAATTAATTACAAACTAAGAGAAATTGACCTGGCATTATTTAAAGATAATAAATTTAAACTTTTTTTTTTAATTTTGTAAAGACTGTAAGAGTTAAAAACATTTAATATAAAAACGGAAAATTTGGGTACTTACTAAAGCGGATCCATCCTAGAGAGTGAATGGTAGGTTTAACAAAGGGGCTAGTATATATATAGGTTACATTGACGGTTGGTTTATTAAAAGGCAAACCAACTAACAAACTGTAGTTAAAATTAGTTAATTAATAATGATATTGCACTTAAATCTTCATTGAGTGTAGGTTTGTAGTGTTTTATATATAGAGATTCGAGGGTTCTTAGGCAATGTTTGTTGTTGTTAAAGGCTAATACTTTAAAATTCTCAATAGAAATGTTAGTTTTACAGCTTATGGTGTGTTCCCTAATAGATGACTTTTCCTTTCTATTTAATATTTTGCTTGTACGCCAACTAATCCCCATATGAGCAGAGAACCTAGCTCCAAGAGACCTAACAGTGCTACCAATGTAAGAGGCTCCAGTACAACTGGGACATTTAAATAAATAGACATTATCACTGCGGAACTCCAAAGAGATAGGATCTTTACTGTTAAAGAAACTTACTATCGATAGTTTGTTTATAAAAACTATTTTGGGGTTGATTTGGGGAAAATATCTTTTAAAAATAAATAAGATTTTTCTTTTAAAAGTATCGTTCAAAAAACCCATCTCTGAAATTAGTAAATATATGGGCATTTTAGGAACTTTTATGCAGGGTTGAGGGGGGTCAATGAGATTATCAAATAGCTTTTTTAAAACTCTATCATATAGGTCAGAAGGAAATAAATTATTTATAAAATACTTCCTAAGAAAAATAAATTCATTATGGATTGATTGGTAAGTGGATGATAGCGAGAAACTTCTATGTATTAAAGTTTTTACTGTGGATATTTTATATCCGAAATCACAAAAACTAAAGTAGTTCAAACCTAGTCCTGTGAATGTTTTTTTTCTGTAAATGGTTGTTTGAATTTTTCGTTGGTCATTATCTCGGTTGATTAAAAGGTCAAGAAAGGGCATCTTATCATTTGACTCCACTTCCATGGTGAATTTGATGTTAGGGTGTAAAGTGTTCAAAAAATTAAAGAACAGTTGGCTATGTGCAGGATTATTAAAAACTGCCAAGGAATCATCAACAAAACGGCGGTATAAGGAGGGTTTGTAATCTAAATTAGTAGAAAACATCTGACCGATATGATAGAGTTTTAAAAAAGCTATTTGATAATCTCATTGACCCCCCTCAACCCTGCATAAAAGTTCCTAAAATGCCCATATATTTACTAATTTCACAGATGGGTTTTTTGAACGATACTTTTAAAAGAAAAATCTTATTTATTTTTAAAAGATATTTTCCCCAAATCAACCCCAAAATAGTTTTTATAAACAAACTATCGATATGAAGTTTCTTTAACAGTAAAGATCCTATATCTTTGGAGTTCCACAGTGATAATGTCTATTTATTTAAATGTCCCAGTTGTACTGGAGCCTCTTACATTGGTAGCACTGTTAGGTCTCTTGGAGCTAGGTTCTCTGCTCATATGGGGATTAGTTGGCGTACAAGCAAAATATTAAATAGAAAGGAAAAGTCATCTATTAGGGAACACACCATAAGCTGTAAAACTAACATTTCTATTGAGAATTTTAAAGTATTAGCCTTTAACAACAACAAACATTGCCTAAGAACCCTCGAATCTCTATATATAAAACACTACAAACCTACACTCAATGAAGATTTAAGTGCAATATCATTATTAATTAACTAATTTTAACTACAGTTTGTTAGTTGGTTTGCCTTTTAATAAACAAACCGTCAATGTAACCTATATATACTAGCCCCTTTGTTAAACCTACCATTCACTCTCTAGGATGGATCCGCTTTAGTAAGTACCCAAATTTTCCGTTTTTATATTAAATGTTTTTAACTCTTACAATCTTTACAAAATTAAAAAAAAAAGTTTAAATTTATTATCTTTAAATAATGCCAGGTCATTTTCTCTTAGTTTGTAATTAATTTCTGCAATAATCTTTAAATTTATGAACTAATTTTTGAGTCAGTCTTAAAGCAAATTTATCTGTTGCCAAGTCATATTTAATTGAACTTGTAGTACTTTCTACTGATATTCTGTAATTGGTCACCTGTAAAATAATGTCTTGTTGGCCTTTTCAAGTTTTCTTCATACATATTAACTTTGTAAACTTATTCTAGCCTGAAGATGAAAACTTGTAGTTTTCGAAACGTAGTGAAAAATTAAAAGATGCTACATCCGTTTCTCGTGGCTCTGGGATTTATCCTCAATATTAAATGCAGGCTTCACGACCGAGCTCCATATGGATATATATATATATATATATATATATATATATATATATATATATATATATATATATATATATATATATATATATATATATATATATATATATATATATATATATATATATATATATTTATATTTATATGTGTGACCCATCCCCGATTCGTAGCCACCTCTCGCAATATCGTTCGAGTTCTAGGGTCACAGACGAGAACTTCAGGATACTTCATGCGATAAAGTCTCAAACCTTTACTTTCTAGAATCTTTTTACATGAAAAAAGTTTCACCTTCTTTGAATATTAACTCCTTATTTCTTCCATTGAATAAAGTTACACATTATCAAGCATGCTAATTTATTAGGAAAGTTTACATTCTTTTGTAAACAAAATTATTGTCATTTTTTTTCTCTCTTCCATATCACTTTCTTTGTTGGTTTTCCACTCCGCATTCCCATTGTATTTAATTCATTTAAAATTTAAGTTTCATGCTTCATGATTTTTTTTCGCATGTATTAGAAAATCTTTTTTTTTACACATTTTAATCTGCATTTTATTGATTATTTTAGCAATGCTGATGGAAAATGTTTGCAATAAAAATGTTACGAAGTGTCTTCGGTTCTATTCTGGTTATCCTATTTATACTTCGTCTTAAATTTGTGTTCATCAATTCATTCGCCATATATATATATATATATATATATATATATATATATATATATATATATATATATATATATATATATATATATATATATATTAAGGGTCTTTCAATAAGGTCGCTCAATTTTTAAATGCAAATAAAACAAGTTATTTGTGATATATACACTCAATTTATTTTAAATTTGAAAGTACATTTTATGGCATTAAGTGTGGAATATGACGTCGTTCAAATGTCCGCCGCGGCTTCGCTTGGTGGAACGTATTCGGGAGGCCCAATTTTCGATGACCTTGTAGCATAATCTGGCTGAATTTGCTGCATGGTGTTCGTTATGTTGACTTTGAGGACATCAACTGTTTTCGGATTATTCGCATACACCTGCGATTTAACGAAGCCTCAAAGAAAGTAGTCTAATCGCGTTAAATTGCATGATCTCGGTAGCCAGTTGATGTCGCCGCCGCGCGAGATGACCCTGCCCTGAAATCGCTGGTGCAAAATGTCTATCGTGGCATGCGCAGTGTGGCACGTAGCGCCGTCCTGTTGGAACCACATGTCGTCAGTATGCATATCAGGCATATAGTCCAGTTGAGGCCACAAGAAGTTGCTTATCATCGATCTGTAGGTCTCGCCGTTGGCGGTTATGGCAATCCCATCTTCGTTCTCAAAAAAATACGGACCGATGATTCCGTTAGACGAAAATCCGCGACAAACAGTGACTTTGTTGGGATGCAATTGGTGCTGGTGTATCTCATGTGGATTTTTTTCGTCCCAAATCCGACAATTTTGCTTGTTAACAAATCCATTCATCCAAAAATGGGCCTCGTCACTGAAGATGATTTTTGGGGGGGAAATTTGGAGCAACTTCCAACTGCTCTAGAGCTCAATCAGCGAACACACGGCGTTGTCTATGGTCGTTTACCTTAAGTTCCTGGGTAAGTTGGATTTTGTACTGGTGCAGACTCAAGTCCCTACGCATAATTCGCCAAACTGAAGTCGCAGAATGGCCAAGTTCTTGTGAACGACGAGAAATTGACTGCCTTGGATTTTCCCGTACACTCTCATTTACGGCAGCGATGTTTTCAGCAGACCTTGCGTTTCGGCGACGTACGGGTGTTGGCTGATTGTTGATCGACCCTTTTGCCTCGAATTGGGCCACCAAGCGTCGAACAGTGAACTTAGCAGGACGATTGTGTCGAGGATAGAAATCACGTAATGCGCGGAACGTTTGTTGAACGGAGCACTGATTTTAATAATAACATTTGATGATTTGCACACGCTGTTCAACGCTATAACCTTCAATTGTGACTTGCCAAGTACTACTGAACAGTTCACAGTAAGGTTGCCAGATGTCGCTTTAACAAAATGGCCATTATCACCTGACAAAGCTCGAGCGTCCTTGTTGAAAGACCCTTTATATATATATATATATATATATATATATATATATATATATATATGCCTGCAAATTAGTGGGATCTTAAGTAGGATATAATGTCAGATGTATACACAAACCTGATACACTTCCGCAAACTCAGAGTTGCAATTTAACTTTATGCTTAATAAATCAGTGACCGATATTCCTAACCTTTAAAGGAATGTTAAATTTAACCCTATTCCTTGTTTGGCTGTAGTTAGAGTTAATGTTTCAGATACGACCTTGAAGAGATTTCTCCAGCCAAATGACCTCCACTGCTACCAGGCTAGAAAGAAGCCATAGATTAAAACTCACGTTGCCGTACAAAATCACGTTCATAAAGAAACAAATTTACTGTGATAAAAATGGATAATTATTTTTGAGCCCCTAAAACAAAATAGAACTATGTATTTGGCTGTATAGCTGCCGAAGAAAGCTGGCTATGAGCTTGTTACCCATATCAACTGTAAAGCACGGTGGAGGTAACATAATGTTATTCATTTGCTTTGCTAGTAATGGTACAGGAACAATTCTTAAAATCTATTGAACCAGAAGCAAAGACTATTTTGCTACTTTAAAAGAAAACCTTCAGGAAAAAGATGAAGTTGAGTAAGCAGTTTAACGTTGGACGGAACAACAATTCAAAACAAATGGCCTCTTGAGTGGAGATATTATTTAAAGTTTCCAAATTTAATGTTTTGAAATAACCATTACCATGCTTAAATTTGAACTCCATAGAAGATATTTTGACAGTATTTAATAAGCACGTATCCTAAGGAAACCCAACGAATAAGGACGAATTGTGAAGCTATATTTTAATGAGAAATGGAGCAAAACTTAGAGTGAAAACCGCTGCAATTAAATAACAATCTGTGAAAAACGTTTCACAGAAGCAATTGCTAATAAAAGGCATTAGACAAAATAAAAAAAATATTGGATTGAATTTTCATATTACTTTGGAATCAACATGAAACATTTATTATCCAAATATTAATCAAGTAAATAATTAAACTATTCAAGTATAAATTGACTAAATAATTAAAAAAATTAAGCCATTAGCGGGCATTTAAACTTCTGCTCCGAAATGAAAAATATATAAACACTCAAACACATCAAATCAAAGTGACCGATGAAAAGAAAATTTAACATTTAATTTAAGTATCTGAAGGAAGCGGACCAGTAACGGTTAAAACTAGGATAATTTAAACTACTAACGTCCAATACTTGGTAAAATAAGTTGAGGTGGGACCCAATCAAAGCAAAGTTGAGGTGGGACCCAAACAAGGCAAAGTTTCGGTGGGACCCAAACAAGGCAAACTCTTATTCTCCCAGTAATACCAAATAGGTAAGTTTCTCCCACCCAGGAGGCAAAGGCTGTGGTCTTTTGTAACACGGTGGACATGACACGACCAGCAGACCACCTGGATGGAATCTTATAGTGCGACCACCCCACCTTGACTGCATTTTAGTGAGGTTAAGTTACAATTCAACTTCCACCTCTTAACTGTTGCATGGACCGCCTGCACACGGGGCTGCTATAAAATTGCCCAGGCATGCAACAGCCTCACTCCACTCTATGTACTTTGGTTCCTCGGGACAGCCTCAGAAAAAGCGAGGCCCCAATTAATTGTGGTAACGTCGGTGGGGCCCACAGAACAGGCTTGTGGTCGTCGAGAGCGCCTATCTTTACTAATTATCTTTGGGAGCGCTTATCTTTACTCTTGGTCGCCGAGAGCGCCTATCTTTATTGGTGGTATTTGGAAGCTTTTATCTTTACTACTGGGTGTTGGGAGCGCCTATCTTTATTGGTGGTTGTTGGGAGCGGTATTCTTTACTAGTGGTCGTTGAGAACGCGAACCTTTGTAGTTGTCTTTGGGAGTACTTATCATGACTAGTAGTTGTTAGGAGCGATTACCTTTACTAGCTCTCTTTGGTAGAGCTTATATTTACTAGTGGTCGTTGGGAGCTTTTATCTTTACTAGGAGTTGTTACGAATACATATCTTTATTAGCTGTCTTAGGAAGCGCTTATCTTTACTAGTGGTCGTTGAGAGCGCTTATCTTTCCCAGTAGTTGTTAGGAACGCTTATCTTTACTAGTGATCACTGAGAGTGCTTATCTTTACTAGTGATCTTTGAATACGCTTATCTTTACTAGTAGTTTTTAGCAGTGCTTATCTTTACTAGCTATATGTGGGGGTGCTTATCTTTTCTACTTGTCTTTGAGGGCGCTTATCTTTACTGGTAGTCATTGGGACCGCTTATCTTTACTAGTGTTCGTTTGAGGACACTTATCTTTATTAGTGGTCATTGGGAGCGCTATTCTTTACTATTGGTCGTTGGGAGCGCTTATATTTACTATAGTTGTTAGGAGCGCTTATCTTTACTATTGGTCGTTTAAGCGCTTATCTTTTCTAGTAGTAATCGCGTAGAAACTTTCTTTTTACTAAATATCGTTGAGAGTGATCATCTTTACTAGTGGTTGTTATCTTTACCAAAGGTAATCTTTACTAGTTTTTCTGAGTCCTCATCTTTACAATTGGTCGTTGCTAGCGTTCTTATTTAGTTGTTGCCTCTCGTTTGTTATAGCTGACTCTTTTTTATTTAAGACTTCAGAATGTGTATTCTTTTTTCATATCTGTCACTCGCGTTTGTATCGTAATCCAAGTATTTCCTTTGTCTCCTCCTCGTCATTCCTAACCATTTTAAAAAAAATTTCCAGTATTTTTTTTTATTCAATTGCCAAGTTTCCCTCGGAATAAGAGTATTATCTGCGAAGACTAAATTCTACCTTTATTGGATTGAATCCAGATGATTAACGTCTCATAAATACCTATTTAAAGCACCCAAAGGCTATAAGGCCAATAAGCGAAATTCTAAGTTACCTATTATTATTAATTCATTCGCTAAAACATTCTAAAAATACTATACCTTTATGACATACTGACCCTAATTGCTCTTTCAAACGTAAGAGTACATCCATTACTCTGGTTAAATGATGCCTTGCTTCACTCCATCTCGACAGAGTATGAGCCAATTTTAGCTCATCGTAATACGATCAGAAAAATGCCCTCTAATTGATGAGGCGCCTAAGAAGAAACATTTAAAGGTTGGTGTACGTGTGCGTGGTATGTGCGTGTGAACGTAGATGTACACAAGTAGGCCATATCTGGCTGAGCGGATAAAATTATGAAACTACCCGCCCTTTTTGTATGTACAATGAAGTTCAAGGGTACGGTAACTGAAAATGTACATTGATTAATTGATCGAAATCGGAAGTATGATGTCTTTCCCGTTTCATTTTCAGGTTATTACTGATTATATCTTTTGGGTTTCAAATGTAGACATACTCTAGACAGTAGAAACACCCATTCCTAATACCAAACTTGTCATGATAGTTTACGAACCGATAATTGTAAGGTTGCGAAATTTGGAACCATGGAGACGAATGGATTAATAGATACATTTACGAAATTCTGACAAGTTTAATTGACAAATAAAGGAGTAATAACACTTTTTTTTTGTTTACAAAAGTTCGCAACAGAAAGTTTTCATACGACATAATTTTCACATCCAAATGTTTAATTTATATAGTACATTATGACAGTTTCGATGTCCCACGAGTAATTTCTGTGACCTTTTATTCAAAATTTCGACTAAAACGTTCTAACAAACCTTTCTTCGGCACTGCAAACTCGACAACCTTATTCTACAAGCAACCATGTACCTGTTTTTACGACATAAAGTAAGAATACTCAATAAATTCAAATCTAAGACGAGCTATAAGAAGATTTCTGAAGAACTAAATATCCCTAAATCCACATCGAAGTCGGTAATAAGAAAGTTTAAGGAATCGGAGACAACTGCAAATTTCCCTCTTTGTGGGCGTCCTCGGAACGTTCCATTCCTCACTGCTAGGGGGTTCCTTAAATCACTTAAAAATAATTCAAGGATAATTAGAAGCGAGATGAATAATCAGTTAGGAATACATGAACGTAATCAGAGGAAAACACCTTTATTGAAAAACATTCCTTTGAAATCCCGTAGGAAGTACGTCAACGATCATTTAGAGAAAGGCTTGAATTTGGGAGAGCAATGTGTTATGGCCAAATGAAATGAAGATTAGGTTATTTTGGCACATATGATGTGAATTATTTTGGGAGTCAATGTGGTGGTTGCTGGTCTTCCACAAAACACTGTTCCCACAGTAAAATATGGTTGTTCTATTATGTTATGGGATAGTTTCTGTGCAATAGGCCTTTGTACACTTCATCGAATCTAGGATTCTTAAATAGTATCTGAAAAGTGGTGCTCACAACCTTGGCCTAGGAAGAAGATGGGCCTTTCAACACGACAACGAGCACAAACATACATCGTAATTACTTTCTTCATGGTTTGAAGAAGCTAAAATAAGCGTTTAGGAAAGGTCAGACCTCAACTCGATAGAAAATTATAGTATGAACAGAGGCTCCGCGCGCATGCAAGACAACGCCAAAAACATCGATGAATTGGAAAGTTTTGCAAAGACGAGTCGGAAAAAATTCCATCCGAAGTTTATTTGAGTCTATTCGAAAATTATTAATAGTTTGAGGACTGTCAGTGAGCAAAAAAGTTAATCTTTTGACTATTAGTTATCAAATTGTATAGGCTATGAATACTTTTTGATTGCAATTTTCGTAAAAAGTGTGATTCTTTTTTATGCAACTTGTTGAAACTATTTGGATGTGTCTAGAAATACATTGGTCTTAATGCCTCAAAATTCCATTACCTTTCAATAAATGGTTCATGAACTATGGCGAAATATGTGGTATGAGATAGAAATACTCTCTAGAGCAAGTCTATGTCTTTTAGGAAAATAATATCTATCGAATTTTAATTATCTCTTCAAAAAGAAAACTAATAGAGGACTCACCTCTAGAACCTTTTGAAACGTTCTCTTAAAAGGGGTAAAGTAAAGGAATGCGAAAATGTGTGAGGGATACATAGCCAGTAGGCAAGAAAAGACTTGGGAGACGGAGTTATTCTGAATGTGCAGACCTCAGCACGACTGACATTTTCCCTTGAGGGTTTCGAGTTTTCGTGAAGTGTTGTGGCCAGAATCTGGGCAATTATTGAGTTATTGGGACTTTCCCAGGGAACGAGGCAATAGAAAATGGCTGCATTTCTACTTCGGAGCTTTGGAAGAATAGGGGTCCCATTCGGGGTCATTTGAGGAATAGAGATCCCAGTTTTGCACATTTGAGGAATATAAGTCCCAGTTTTGTAGAATATTAAAGCAAGTTTTACACATTTAAAGAATAAATTTCCACTTTTTGCACATTTGAAGAATAGAGGTCCCAGGTGTGCGCATTTTAAGAATAAGGCTCCCAGTTTTATCCTATTTGAAGAATAGGGTCCCAGTTTTGCCCATTTGAAGAATATGGTCAAAGCTTTGCACATTTGTAGAATAAAAGTCCCCGTAGTCCAGATTGGAAGAGTGAGGGTAGCATTTTGCCTATTTGAAGAGTAACGGTCCCTAAGGTAATTTCTACCGATATTCTTAAAAGGCTTTGCGACTTCTTGATAAAAACGTACGGAGAAGTTCACCTTTTGTAGGGAGAGGAGAGAGTATGGGGAGGGCAAGGGAGTGGGAGGGGAGGGGGAGGAGCGATTGACCATATTCTATAACTACATTTTCTCCTCTAATTAAAATATGTTATGTTAGTATCCACAGTCCTGTAGGCAGCTGGTCACAGTGAGGAGACCACAGCTAGTTATTCTATACCCACAGGGCAGGTTCACCGGTACGAACGAGAATTACAAAGAAACAGCACCAAAAGCATCTGCATAAATGAAGAAACGCCTATCTCAACTAGTATCTACCAAAACATATCGATAAAAACTTCACCGGCTTTACGGTAGAAGTACTATTGCTAAACCTTTAGGCCAGGTGTAAACCTAACTTAACCTTGTCACAAAGTGAAGGCTCTTTATTCAGTATCAAACTTCTTCATTTTCGCAAATTATTTCCACAAGTGATTCGATTCAATCCACAGTCCCAGAATAATGATTTACAAAGACCAAAGGAGTCCCGTTTAAATAGTGGAAGGACAAACACGTTCAAAAATCAAAGAACGCATGATATTCGTTAACGTTGATAATGTATTAAAATTCATTGTGGGTCAGAGAATAAAGTAGGGAAAGATGTAGTATAGTTAAATAATTTTACCCTGGTGAAGAGGGCATCACTAACTTTACTATTACTATCCTAACTCAGTCTTTTCCTTTCTTCAAAGTGATGCTAGAAGCAGGTTATTTCTGATGAAAACAGCTCATTTCTGATGGAAGAAGGTCATTTCTGATGGAAGAAGGTCATTTCTGATAAAAACAGGTCATTTCTGATCAAAGAAGGTAATTTCTGATGTAAATAGTTAATTTCTAAGGGAAGAAGGTCATTTCTGATGGAAAGAGGTAATTTTTGATGGAAGAAGGTAATTTCTGATGGAAAAAGGTCATTTTTGATGGAACTAGCTCTTTTCTGATGGAAACAGGTCTTTCTGATAGAAGCAAGTCATTTATGATGGAAACTGGTAATTTCTGATGGAAGAAGGTCATTTCTTATGGAAACAGGTCATTTCTGATGGAAGCAACTCATTTCTGTTGGAAACAATTTATTTCTCAAGTAGGAAGGTAATTTATGATGGAACAGGTAATTTCTTATTTTTTTTAAGAGCTCATCTGGCGACTGCCTACTTGGGAATTAGTCGCCGTATTAAAAACTGCCTAGTACTAAAAAACAACAACCAAACTAGTTAAATAAAGGGGAGAAGGCCGGCTTCTTCCAAAAAGTCTAAAAGTCCACAAGTACCAGGTGTACACGAATCCGTCCCGAGTACAAGGGACAGGTGGTAGCGACCCCGCCCATCCCGGTAGCGGGACAGGTAACCTGTGCGAAGATCACCCAGACTTGGACATTCGACAAGAATGTCCCCAAAGCAACTCATTTATGATGAAAATAGCTCATTTCTGATGGAAGAAGGTCATTTCTGATGAAAAAGGGTCATTTCTGATGGAAACAGGTCATTTCTTATGGAAGAAGGTCATTTCTGATGGAAAAAGGTAATTTATGACGGAAGATCATTTCTTACGGAAGAAAGTCATTTTTAAAGAAGTTCATTTCTGACGGAAGAAGGTCATTTTTTACGGAAGAGGGTCATTTCTGACGGAAAAAGGTCGTTTCTGGCGGAAGAAGGTCATTTCTGATGGAAAAAGGCCATTTTTGTCGGAAAAAGGTCATTTTTGACGGAGGAAGGTCATTTCTGACGGAAATGACCTACTCGGTTGTGTTGGGAGAACTATGTTACGATGAGGAACATGCCAATAATGTTTATAAAGATGCCGAAGCTCGACATAATGCCCATTTGAAGAGTGTCCTCATAGGTGCTGCTCAGCCGCATATTTGGTGGTCAGCACTTAAATAGGCTTTGTTTGGTGTTGAGCCTTCTATTCTTCCCTTAATGAAGCCTGATGGTAGCCAGCATTATTGCTGACAGTTTTAATTCCAAGCAAAGTAGGGAAGAGATTCAGCTGCCCTTATGCTGTCACCTGCTACCTAATTTTAATACATTTGCCTTCAGATCCTCTAAAATAAACTTTTTTTATCTAACTCGGACGAATAGGGGGGAACTGATCTTATTGGTCTGTTTCCATTGATTTAAAAAAAAAAATAGCAGTCAGCTAGCTCCCAAACTGGCTGTTATATTTGAATAAAATTCTTTCCTGGTGTCTTCAGTGTGGTATGAAATTGAACCCTAGTGAGTCTAAGAAAATGGTTGTGAGTCGTTCTAGATCTCTCCTACCTGAATATCCCAATTTGTTAATAAATGGAGCTTTGATTAACAAGACTGACCAGCTCAAGCTCTTGGGAGTAACTCTAGATTCGAAACTCACTTTTGAAACGCATCTAAGATAAATGTCTTGGGCTATCTCGCAGAAATTGGGCAGTCTTCGTAAATCTAAGAAAATTTATGTGGATGATGTTGTACTTCGCAAGTGTTTCTTTTCTTCTATTCTATCTCATTTTGAATATTGCTCTGCTGTATGGAGTTGTAGTTCTGCTGCAGACTCTCATCGGAGATTGCTTGATCGTGCATTTAATTCTGTAAAATTATTACTATCAGATTTGGATTTAGACATTGGACATTGTATAGATGTTGGAGCTCTTTGTATTTTATTAAAGTAGTGAATGATGTGAATCATACTATGCATAAACTCTTGCCAAGATTTTATCAACCAGCCAAGTTACTAGGTATTCTGAGACTAAATTTCACAGCATTCGAAATTGGTCGTCATTCTACATCTCAGTTTTCTAAGTGCTTTTTACCGAGCATCTGTTTAATTCTTTTTCCTTTCTTTCTTGCTGTGCTTTAACCTGAATTGACACCTCTTGGTGGTATAATTTCCTAAATTTTCAGTGTGGCCTTTGCAGGGTCTATAAAATAATAATACAAATAATAAGATAATTTCTGACGGAAGAAGGTAATATATGATGGAAAAAGGTAATTTCTGACGGGAAAATGTCATATGTGACGGAAGAAGGTAATTTCTGACGGAAGAAGGTCATTTCTGAGAGAAGAAAGTCATCTCTGACGCAATAAAATAATTTTTGATCGAAGGTAATTTCTGATGTGAAAAGGTCATCTATGATGGAAGAAGGTAATTGATGATGGAACAAGGTAAATCTTTATGGAAGAAGTTAATTTATGATGGAAGAAAGTTATTTCTGACGGAAGAAGGTCCCTTCTGACAGAAGAAGATAATATCTGACGGAAGAAGGTCATTTCATACGGAAGAAGGTAATATCTGATGGAAGGTTATTTCTGACGGAAAAGGGGGACTTTAATGGAAGGTCATTCCTAATGGAAGAAGGTCATTTCTGACCCAAGAAGGTAATTTTTGACGGAAGGTCATTTTTAACGGAAGAAGGTAATTTCTTCTGACGAAAGAAAGATCATTTCTGATCGAAGATCATTTCTGACAAAATAAGGTAATTTTTGACGGAAGAAGGTGATTTTTGACGGAAGAAGGCAATTTCTGACGGAAGAAGATTATTTCTAATGGAAGAAGGTCATTTCTGACGGAAGAAGTTCATTTCTGACAGAAGAAGGTCATTCCTGATGAAAGAATGTCATTTCTGATGGGACAAAGTAATTTCTGATGGAACAATGTGTTTCTGACGGAAGAACGTAATTTCTTACAGAAGAATGTCATTTCTGATGGAAGAACGTCATTTGTGATGGAAACAGCTCATTTTCTCACATCCTTAGTCAAGTTTCTAACAAACAAATCATCGATTGAAAAGCTAGGCTGTACCCCTATAAACACTACAGTTTCTGAATGTCTTGAAACGAAGAATGTCCGTGACGAGGGTACAAGAGACCCTAAGGCTGCAAATATGATCCTCCCAGGTGAAGCCTCGTTCGAAAGCAATACGAAAGAAACGGTGCAAATCCACCACTTCCAGGAAAGCCCCATTTAGGTACAAGTCTTTTTCGGGGTGGAGCCGTGGATGGCGGCAGAAGTACACCAATTTAGTCTTGGACATCAAAAACCGAAACCTAGCGCTTCGACATAGCAAGAGATTCGGTTCACTGCCTGTTGGAGTTGACGCTCCACTGTTGGCATAGAACCGCACCAAAAGAGACCGAAAGTTCGTCCACGTAAAACGTAGCGAGAATATCTTCCGGCAGCACCGAGGTGATACCGTTGATGCTCAGGAGTGTGACACTGAGGACACTTCACTGCGGGACACAATCTTCCTGCTTTATTGAGCCGAGGAGGGATCCCCATCCGTACTCAGAAATGACCGTCTCGCAAAAACTCAGAAATAAATATTGGGAGCCGTCCCCTTGTCCTAATCGTGTAAAGCATCTCCATGTTACCGTATCGCTATACGGGATCATAGGCCTTTCCAGATCGAAAATTCCGTGGTGTAGAGGCTGTCTACGAAGAAAGGCCTAGCAGACGTCATTTTCCAGTTGAAGTAGGGCATCCAACGTAGAGTGGAACTTGAGGAAGCGCACTGTGCGTAGGACAGTGCCCTCTGCTATCCAGGAAAAGGGCTAGTATAACATTTACCAATTTCTCCACCAACTTGAACATGCAGGAGGTTAGAGAGATTGGTCTGAACTCGGCGGGAGTAGATGGATCTCTCCCCAGTTTGCGAAAAGCGAGTATAATATCCATTCACCAGGAGTCTGGGAAGATACATTCTGTCCAAATTCCTTTGGACAAATCTCATAGAAACACCATGGTTCGATCACCACTCAGCTGTCGAAGTATGATGGCATACGAAACTTTGTCGGACCAGGGTCGGTGTCCACGCTCGAAGCGAGAACAGAACGCAACTCACTCATTGTAAACTTTTCCTTGTAGGGTTCTTTGCCTCTGTAGGTAAAGTCCAGTCGGAGGCATTCAGTGACATCACGTCGTGCATGAATGCTGGCTGAGCATCATCACGGCTAGCGAATGGGAAGAATGCGGTCGCGAAGGAGTCCGGGACGGAGGCAGGGTCCGAGATTGCGTTCCTGTTCTCCTGGAGAAGGGGTGAGGAATCCGCAAGAACTTAACACGAATCCTTTTTTATTTGCTTCCATACCTCTGCAAGAGGCGTCCTCCTGGTAAGTGAAGACACATATGCTCGCTGAGAAGAGCGACGGGCATGCTTCGAAACATGCCGGAACTTTGTCCTAGCTGAACGAAATTAACCTTCAGTGAAATCGCTCAGGCTCCGCTCATATCGCATGTAGGTTTAACACTTCTGTTGGAGCGACCAAACTTTCTAGGAATAGTCATTATGCCCAGTGCGATGAGTTGCCAGGAAAGAACTCAACAGCCTATTCCACCGACTTAAACCCCCCGAATGAGATAGATAAATCAGTCCAGTCATTTCTTAAAATGCGTACTATGGCGCCTGTTACAAGCACAGCCGGGGTGGTATTTCAAGCACCACTGTCCAAAAAATGATATTTGAATGGGAAAATAATCACTACCATGGAGGTATTCGACCACCTCCCACCCAAAATCAGGCTGTATTCAGGGAGTACAGGGATAAAACAAAGCAGGAAAATGAAGCGGTTCACTTGCTGTTATGCGTAAGGGCCTGATCTTGGGATTGATCGAGTAGTCTCTCAAGAAGGGTTGTCTACCGTTCAAATCTACCAGCAGTAGAAAGAGACTCGAAAACCGTGCCACGACGCGGCAGAAGTCGCCTGCATCGAATACGGCTGACGGTGGAATGTACGCAGAAATAACAGCATAACTCCTATCTAGGTACAGCTGCACTACTACTACTACCTGAAAGGATTTATTTAAAACAAAGAGAGGAACGAAGACAGCATTCCGGGTATAAATCGCAAATCCTCCTGCACGACCCAAAGCCATGGTGGTGGGCTAATTAAACCTTTATAACCCGGGATGGTAGGCCGGGAGTACGAGCCCATCATGGTCTCCTGCAAAAGATAGCTGACGGGTAACGAGAGTCGACGAGCCTCCGCAGCTCTTCCCATTTGGTCTGGAGTCCACAGCAATTTCATTGAAGGAATATGCCCTGCAGTCCTCACTCGGAGGAGATGCAGGGGCCTTCTTCTTCAAAAAAGGCCCTAACGGGAATGGCCGTAAGCTTACTGGAGGCAGAGCTCCGGACGTTGTTGGCCAAATAAGGCGCCGTTCGCCTTCGAGGATTTACTGGGTAAGCTTAGGCTTGCTATGCAAATCTTTTCCTCTTTCTGCCTCGAAACCTTCAGATGACCGGTTGGCTTCAGAGGCGGGGTCCCTCCTTTGAAAGATCCATTGTCTCCGAGCTACCCAGTCCGGCCTTGGGTCGAGATGTAGAAGCCGAATCTCCTTTGGTGCTGTCCTCCTTTCCCGGGGCAGCTTTAAGAACCAAAAAATATGGCCTCACGACAACCTTCAGGGGTTTTCTTTGTTTACTGTAAATCTAGACTCGTTGGTGGCGCGCGGCCTTTTGCCCTTACGGGAAATGGTTAGCTGGGGAAGGAGGAGGAGCACTGGGTTTAGCTGAGTCTGCGTCTGAACTTTTGTGATGCCAGCTCTACTAGAGGAGCGTTTAGGGTGAGTAGAAACCGTAGAAGGGTTTCGAATGGATGCGGAAACCACCGTGCTTGTAGGTCTATATGGACTGGGAGCAAATGGTGCATTTTTAAAATCGATGCTAAGATGTCCAAGGAAGAGGACGGAAGTGCGCCGGCCAACCAGAATCTCTGGGGATAGAAGAGCAAGTTTGGAAATGTGTAGGAGGGTATTATTATAGACAAGTAGAGATAGATAGGTCTACTAACGAGTCAGGTTGGTTTCACCTATTATTATCATACCCTGGTGTTAGGTGATACCAGGATAGCATGCAATCTTCCAAGGCGCCATGGTCACCGGACCGAGGTCTGTCCAGGTGGAAACAGACCTCCTGGTAAAAAGTGCGTGTAGAATAGGTTGAAGGGATAGTCCTAATGATAAAATTAAATAATAACAATAAATAATAAGAATAACATACTACTACTAATAATAAATAATCATAAACATAATGATAATAATACACAATAATCATAATACATAATAAAAATAATAATAATAAGAATGATTATAACAATGATAATACCAATAACTAATAACAATAGTAATAATAAAAAGGTAAAGTAGTGCTGAGCAGGGGGCGAAGAAAAAGTGCATCAACAACTTTCCCAAGACCGGGCTTCCCTAATTTGCACACAGGCCGGGAGGATGTTCAGCTCCTCCAGGTACCAAGTTTAACAGACTACACAAGCGCCTTTCAGGGAAATTAAAGCGGAGTATAAAACGATAAATTAATTAAATAATTCAAAAAATATAATAAATCTAAGGTGCTTAGGACAATTTGGGAGTAGGACAAGTGCGGTAATGAATGCAATGCATGAAGTTCTGAGTTGAGCAGGATTGCAAGTGAACTTTCCACTCGTAGCACTTTTTAACAATTCATGTTCTTTCACTTTTCTTTCCGTTTGATAACTCTATTTTCCCTCATTCTATAGCAGGCGAATGACCTATTCACGTAAGATTCTACAGTATTTATTTTCGATAATATCAATTAGGTCAGACTCCCATAATTTTGGGGAAAAATTCTCTCATTAATCTTCCGTTTGTGTAATTTACTCTTATCTTGTTATGTCGCCCTAATCAAAATTAAATTTAATAATTTTTACCCTTCAAATAGTACTAATGTTGATTTTTAAAGTAATATTTTGTCATGGCTCCAGCAAAATCATCTTAAAAATACTAATTATCACAGAATTTAGGTTGGAATTGAGATACATGATAGGAGATATCTTCAAGGTTAACTAAAATAAAAATTTTATAATTATATCCACTATATAATTAAGACTATCTGATTACATGGTTGTGAGGTGTAAGGTTAAAGTGGTTCTAGCATGGATGAGAAGATGTGAGGGGCGTGGAAAGAAAGGGAGAATCAGAAGGGAAAGTTGTTAAATCAGAAAGAAAGGTGAGTATGTGAGATTGTTTGAGAATGGAGGAGTGGAAATAAATGCGAACAAGTAAATAGAACACATGTGTAACAAATTTAAGCAAGTGGTGTAAGGTAGTTCAAGGCCTGTGTGGGGGTAGCTGTGAACTGGAAAGCTTAAGAAAAATGCTGAAGGCTATAATGACGATATGAAGGGTGTAGTGCAAAGCAAAACGGATGTATACTGGCAAATTCTTAACAGTGGAGATGCGGACAAATGAATACAAAGAGATAAAAGAAAAGCGAAGCGAGTAATTAAACAGAGTAGGAAAGTAGAAAATGAAGCCTTTGGACAAGGGATAAATGAAGATCCGGATGAGAACCTGAAGCTATTTTGGAAGGAAATGAGAAGAGTGAACAATCAGGAGAAAAATAGCAGGGAGGAAGATTACGGACAAGAATGGCAGAGTGATTATGAAGAAGAGGACGTCAAAAGTAGATGACGAGAATACTTTGATGAGTTGTTTAATATGGGTATAGAAGAAGATGTTAATGTATGTATGTATATATAATTGGCTTCGTGAGTGTAAATCGGATATGGACGAGATAAGCATGCATGAGGTTCGTATTGCTCTGACAGGTCTGAAAAATGGGATGGCAGCTGGAGTAAATGAAAGAGACCATGAGATGCTAAAACGTGGTGTTTATGGGTCTCCTGGCTGTGTTGTATGGCATTTGAAAGTGAAAGAGTACCTGAAGACTGGAAGATTGGAGTAATAAATTTATAATGCTATTGTATAAGGGTAAAGGAGCAAAAGGGGGAAACAAGAACTACAGGGGAATGTCTTTTGAGTGGTATAGCTAAAATGCGTGGAAAAATTCTGATTCTGTGTATAAGGAGGATTCGTGGAAGTTTGTAGGAGGATGAACAAGTGGAGTTAGAGCGGTTATGAGATCTGTGGATCAAGGATTTGAACTGTGAGTGGGAGCTGGAAAAATAGAGATGAGATGGAAAGTCGATACTAGATAGGTATATCTGAATAAAACCTCTATCCGTGTATAAAAGCATCATAGCAGGTGTTAGAAATGCATGGTAAACTATTGAATGGTGCGAAGAATATTATGTTGAAAGTAAGGGGCGGAGGAGGAGAGGGGGAGTAAACAAGATTGTGTGATGTCGCCAGGGTTGTTTAAGATTTTAATGAATTGGGTACTGAGAGATGTACGTCTGTAAATGAGGAAAGGAGTGCAAGATCAATGGGGAATATGATGGGGTGTGTGAGAGAAGAGGTCTAAAAGTGAATTCAGGAAAGAGTAAGTCAGATAATGATATTTTTAGGGTGAGAATGGGGTGAGGAGTGATATCCGAGTTCGTAGTGTCGTCTCCCTTAGACAAAGGCTAAGTGTTAAGTATTTAGGATGCATTGTAAATAAGAGTGGCACAAATGAAGCTGATTGCGACCAGAATGTGTTAAATGGTAGGGAAGTCTCAGGGGTGATTTGAGTGTTTATGAATGATAAGATTTTAAGTGTCAATGTGTCATGAAGCAGCATGGTAGAGAGCCGGTGCCAAGGGGTGATTGTATTAGAGGAAAACTGGTCTGGAACAGAAGAGAAAGATCTTAAGTGAAAGCAGTGTAAAATAGACAATTTGGGAGGGGTGCTTGGTAGGCAAAAGGTGAGTATAGTGAGAGGAACGACTTCGTAACAGATGATTATGGTGTGAGGAAGGGTGTGAATGAGGTTGTAAATGAACGTGTTCTGATGGGTGGAAACAGACTTGTGAAAAGAATATAGGAGTGTGAGTGCGAAAGGGGTTAGAATATCATGTGAAAGGTGGATTTTATTAGCGTTGACGCACGTCGACCTCACCTTGTAGAAAGCTGGTGATGTTGAAGTTGAATGTTACATCACCAACTCGGGGAGGATATAGACAAATTATTAAAATGAATATTAATTATTATCAAATCTTCTCAATTTACTATTTCAAGCATGACAGAAAGAGTATTGACACATAAACATAACCTCAATGGGAAAAAAATTCCCATGTTAGGAATTTACTTTTTACAGCATCTGATATAACAGCTGCAGCAATACAGTAGTAAGACCGGTCTGTATATTGTCGTGCTGTTTGTTACGTGGCAAGTAATGTAGCGAGAATTAGTGGGATGTCACTTGTTGTTTTGATACGGTTATACCGCCGATTTCCACCCTCTTATACCTTAGTAAGAGCTATATTTTATACGCGGGTATTCGAAAAACGGGTCGTTGCAATATACGACATTCGTCGCAATCAGCGAACTCAAATTTGGCTACACCAGAGCCCATACGCTGCGTGACTTAAACCATGTGGGAGAATGTTTCATACGGCTAGGTGGTTGGTTGGATGTGATGCGTGTATTTATTCTGCACATCGTAAGTTACAATACTTGAATAAATGTTAAAAGAAGAGAGTGTATTTTGGGAAGGCAGAGGAGAGAATGTATAGAAAATGCTCAACTTTGCCGAGATTGTCAACGCAGTCAACCTAATTATAAGAAAAGAAGGTTAAAAAGTAGGCGAATAGGGATTAGCACTGCTTCGCAACTGGATTAAAAGCACAGGACAATTCTGGCAGAGAATCTTACGCCAACACATTTATGGACTATTAAACCTAATTCCACGAGCATCTTATACTCAAAGTAGCTCGAAAGAGGAGGATGAACGAACGATTACCAAAGATGTGATCGCATCTGACGAACCTCGGTTGTCTAATAATGAGACTCGAAAGAACCTCGTAGATCTGATGAAGTCTTCAATTCAAAATATTATAAAAGTTTTTTCAAGTTCCGAAAGGTTTTATTTTGTAGGGGGATTTATTGGCGATTTGAAGGAAGTATGTGTGGTGGTTCGGTGGTTTTGAGATGTTTCCCATAAAAGGACCAGGAAGATTTATTTATGATTATTAAATATAAAAGCTAATAGAGCTAGCTAGCTACCTTCAGCTTTCGAACGCCTAGGTGTTGCTTTCGATGGAGGGCATACAGAATAAACCCATGTTAAATTTTCTAAGTGATGAGTTGTACGGTGCTAAAGTGGTGAAGATAAGTGTTTAGCGCTACAGAAATATGTGAGGGTTTTTTTCAATTTAAGCTAGTCATCTGGTGACTACCAACAGGGATATAGGCACCGAAAGGATTATTCAGTCTATTTTTCGGCAATTCTAAATTTAAAAAAAAGGTAAAACTACACGACCAAAAAACAAAAGAGCAACGCCAAGAAAATAATAATAGCTCGATAACACGATTAGGTGCCTGAGGGAGACTTGCTCCCTTTGAGGCCTGAACTTGTGCCCAACACCACCAAAAAGAAATAAAGTGGAGGCCCACCACCTCCAAACTTCGATAATGCCACAGTCCGTTGTGCACAAACCCGTCCTAATTACAAGGGACAAGAGGTAGCGATCCCGTTCCTCCCGGTACCGGAACAGGTAACAGGCGATAACCTGTCATCATATTTAAGTTCAGAGGGGCACTCTATCAAGACCGCTATGATCACAATTCTGGGTCGACATGAAAAGACATGAAGCCTTCGAGACTTTGAGGTATAGGACCAAAGAAAAATTCGCGGCATGGCCAGAAGCTTTAGATATCCATCAACCATGTTTTAGGCCATACATGAAACATGGTTTCGACCAGTTGTTCCCTATTGTTGAAGAGGTCTTGCTGTCGTCGCCTGTGAGCCATAAGTTCTTCCAGTGTTCGTTCTCACTTGGGCCCCCAATTGCTAACGATGTTGGCCCAAATGTTTTCATTGGGGTTTAAGTCACACCCTTTGCTTGGCCAATCCAATAGCTGTAAGTCCTCTCTTCCTTGAAACCATTGTTGGACTACTCTTGCAGTATGCATCGGGCAGCGGTAAGGATCAAAGATAATTTGTGTGGATGGAAAGGGACGATTCCTGTCCACGAGCGAAGGGGACAAAAGCTTTTCAAAATATCTAATTAATTTGCCGCTAAAACCGCCCATCGATCTGTATAGCCATCTTCCATGCCATGAAACGAAATCCATCCCCACATATTGACGGTCACGTGGTCATTTCGCGCTACCTCATAAATGTTCCACCGTTCGTGTTGTGATTTTTTTCTTTGTTTATTTTATATGTTTTATATATTAATGTATGTATTCTGTTAAAAAATCACTTACACAAGGTCTGAACGAATTAAGTCTGCTCACCAATTTTGTCATTCCCAGTGTCTACGATTACATTTATGACTGCACAACATATCCTCAAACTATTGAACCATTGAAGGCCTTGTATATCAAACTACCTAATGAAATTTTCGCATGACACCTTCTTGTGACCCAATGTCAGCAAGATGCAGAGTCTCTTAACGAGTATCTGCATTACTGCGATGCTCATAAAGATTAAATGTAATGTGCTACGTCATTTCAAGACCAAGTTGGCAAAGCTAAGTGTTTCATTTGTGATTTCTCCAGACATCTACGTCAAAGGTGACCTGTAGGAGAAGCCGTGTGCGATGCTTGTACAAAGGAAGGACACTTAACCATGGTCTGTCGCTCAATGCCATCGTCAAGAAAGACAACTGCTTCAGCTTCGTTTCTAATGTCATCTGCACCAACTCCCGCTGGCCTGTCAAAAGCAGTGTGTAAGACTTCACCTATTGGAACGGAAGTAGAATGCTTCGTTGATATTGGTAGTAATGAGAGATTCATGCACCCCAATCTTGTAAAACTCCATTCTTAGTCTTAAATAAGTACCAAATACAAAGTAATCTGAACGTGTGACGTTTTGAAACGAAGGAAAAGTTCTTATTGTGGGATCAAGAAAGAGGAGAGGCAGACAATTTTTGTTTTTTTTAATTAAGGGGCTATCTGGCGACTGCCGACTAAGGCATAAGTTGCCGTAAACAAACAGCCTAATTTAGGCTACTTTAAAAAATTAAACAGAAAACAATAAAAAGAAATAACAATAACAATAACAAAGCAATAACAAAACAATTACAAAAACAACAACAACAATTAAATCGGGTTAAATAAAAGGGAGAAGGCCGGCCTCCCCCAAAAAGTCAATAAGTCCACCAGTCAAAGTACACGCACTCGTCCCAAGAACAAGGTACAGGCGGTAGCGACCCCGCCCATCCCGGTACCGGGACAGGTGTCGTGCGCGAAGATCACCCAGACTGGGACATTCGACAAGAATGTGCCGAACAGTCTGGGGGACGACGCAGTCGTTGCAATAGGGCGCAGGCGAGCGCTCCATCAGATAGCGATGCGTCACACGAGTGTGTCCGATTCGGAGACGACAGAAAGCAACCTGAAGCCGCCGCGGCATTGGGGGATAGGTCCATGGCGCGGGTACAAGAGACCCTAAGGCTGCGAATATGAGCCTCCCAGGTGAGGCGTCGGTCGAATACAAGACCAAGGAAACGGTGCGACTCAACCACATCCAGGCGTTCCCCACTAAGAAACAAATCTGGGTCAGGGTGAAGCCGTGGATGGCGGCAGAAGTGCACCACCTTAGTCTTGGCCAAAGAAAACCGAAACCTGTGCGCTTCGGCATAGCGAGAGACGCGGTTCAATGCCTGTTGGAGTCGACGCTCCAGAGTTGGCATCTGGGCCGCGCCAAAAGAGATCGAAAGGTCGTCCACGTAGAGCGTAGCGAGAACATCTTCTGGCAGAACCGAGGTGATGCCGTTGATGCTCAGGGCAAAGAGTGTGACACTGAGGACACTTCCCTGCGGGACACCCTCTTCCTGCTCCTTTGGGGCAGAGAGGGCTCCCCCCACCCGTACGCGGAATCGACGATCTCGCAAAAATTCAGATATAAACATTGGGAGGCGTCCCCTCGCCCCCATCGTGTGGAGAGTCTCCATGATACCGTATCGCCATGCGGTATCATAGGCCTTCTCCAGATCAAAAAACACCGTGGCGTAGTGCTGTCTACGAAGGAAAGCCTCGCAGACGGCATTTTCCAGTCGGAGCAGAGCATCCGACGTGGAGTGAAACTTACGGAAGCCGCACTGTGCAGAAGACAGATGGCCTCCGCTGTCCAGGAAATGGGCTAATCTAACATTTACCAATTTCTCCATCAACTAGCACACGCAAGAGGTTAGAGAGATTGGGCGGAAACCGGTCGGAGTAGAGTGATCTCTCCCCGGCTTGCGAAAGGCGAGCACAGTAGCGATTCGCCAGGAGTCTGGGAGAAGACCTTCCACCCAGATCCTGTTGAACAGATCTAACAGAAAGGCCATGCCTCGCTCACCCAGGTGTCGAAGCATGGCGTACGGGACATCGTCCGGACCATGGGCGGTGTCCGCGCACGAAGCGAGAGCGGAACGCAACTCACTCACAGTAAACTTGTCGTTGAAGGGTTCTCCGCCTCTGGAGGTAAAGTCCAGCCGGCGGCCTTCCGCGACATCACGACGTGCATTGAATGCTGGCGGAGCAGCATCACGGCTAGAGAATGCAGAGAAAGCGGTCGCTAAGGATTCCGCCACGGACGCGGGGTCCGAGATTGCGGTCCCATTCTCCTGGAGAACGGGAGGGGGGTCCTGCGAGAACTTGCCCCGAATCCTTTTGACTCGCTTCCACACCTCAGCTAAAGGGGCCTTCCCGTTAAGTGAAGACACGTATGCCCGCCAAGAAGAGCGGCGGGCGTGCTTCGAAATATACCGGAACCTAGCCCTAGCCCGACGAAATTCAGCGACAGTGAAATCGTTCGGGCGGCGCTTATAGCGCATGTAGGCATAACGCTTCTGTTTGAGGGCCGTCTCACACTCGGCCGACCACCATGGGAGTGGTCGGCGTGCAAAACGGCCAGACGTCCTAGGAATAGTAGTCAGGCCCACGGCGATAAGGTTGCCGGAGAAGAACTCAACGGCCTCATCTACCGACCTAAACTCCTCGACTGAGATAGAGAATTCAGTCATTTCCTGAAATGCAGGCCACCGCGCCCGTGCCAAGCACCACCGAGGTGGTCTCTCAGGCGGCAGTTGCCCTGAAAATGATATTTGAATGGGAAAGTGATCACTACCATGGAGGTCATCGACCACCCCCCAATCAAAATCAAGCTGTGCATCCGAAGAGCACAAGGATAGGTCAAGGCAAGAAAATGAAGCGGTTCTCGGACAGTGATGCGTAAACTCATCCACGTTTAGGACACCCATCTCAAGCTCTTCGATCAGATTGGCAAGGACTTGTCCCCTGGGATTTAAGGTGTAATCTCCCCCAAGAGAGGATGCCTGCCGTTCAGATCTCCAAGCAAGATTTTTTTTTTTTTTTTTTTTTTTTTTTAAGAGCTCATCTGGCGACTGCCTACTTGGGTATTAGTCGCCGTATTAAAACTGGCCTAGTTCTAGGCTACTTTAAAATGAAATTAAAGAGAGAAAAAAAAAAAACAACACCCCAAAAGGGGGAAAGGAAGCAAGCTGGTGCGTCGGGGAGAGGTCCCCCCGGCGCAGGAGCGTGCAACTAAAGAAAACAAAAAAACAAACAAAAAACAAAAAATGCAAAAAAAACAACAAAACAAACAAACCTTGCTTAAATAATAGGGAGAAGGCCGGCCTCCCCCAAGAAGTCAACAAGTCCACAAGTCAGTGTGCACGAATCTGTCCCGAGCACAAGGGACAGGCGGTAGCGACCCCGCCCATCCCGGTACTGGGACAGGTATCGTGCGCGAAGATCACCCAGACTGGGACATTCGACAAGAATGTGCCGAACAGTCTGGGGGACGACGCAGTCGTTGCAATAGGGCGCAGGCGAGCGCTCCATCAGATAGCGATGCGTCACACGAGTGTGTCCGATTCGGAGACGACAGAAAGCAACCTGAAGCCGCCGCGGCATTGGGGGATAGGTCCATGGGAACAGTCGCGGCGCAATGGCACGCAACTTTAAGTTCCCCTCGACCGTCTCCCATCTTCTTTGCCAAGCAGTCCGAAGAGCTGCCCGTATTCCTGCCATGTTGTCGGTGTGAGGAAGAGCGAAACGCTGGTCCGGTCGCACAGTCCTCGCGGACTCTTTGGCGCCCTCATCGGCGCGCTCATTCCCCGCAATTCCTACATGTCCAGGAACCCAGCAGAAGATAATCTCGACATCTGCCCGGCTCGCCAAAACCGTGGCGTCACGGATATCGCGAACCAGGGGATGCGGAGATTCCAATGCCCCGAGAGCACTCAGGGCGCTTTGTGAGTCGCTATAGATCACAATCCGGTCTCCGAACCGGGCACGTCGCGTAATCTCCCGTACCGAGTGGTGTATTGCCACCAGCTCGGCCGTGAAGACAGACGCAGCGCCTGGTAGAGCCCCGCTGACTTCAAACAGAGGGGATACGGCGTGGAAGCCGACCCCCTCTTGGGACTTGGAGCCATCCGTATACACTGGCACGGTACCAGCGTGACACGATGTGTGCTCCAAAAAGGTCGAACGCAATACTCCCGGCGCAGTACAAGCTTTGGGAGCAGAGGCGTGGCGACAAATAGCCAAATGTGGTACCCTCCAGGGTGGCGTCCTGGGCAGAACCAGGGGCGCCACCGGCCCGAGAGCTATATCTACCTCTCGAAGGAGTTTCCTGGCCCTAAACCCAAAGGGCTTAGGGTATGACTGGCGTCTCTCGGCGGCATAGGCACCATCGAGATCAGCTGCGGATGCAGTGAGAGCTGTTGGCGACTGAGGGAGGCGCCGGGCTCGCGCATACAGGCGAGTGATGCAATGCACGTGGCGCAGAGCGAGTGGCATCTCCCCAGCATCGACCAACAGGCTCTCAATGGGGGAAGTGCGGAAGGCACCGGTCGCAAGGCGAAGGCCACGGTGGTGGATTGAATCCACCTTCCGCAATAAACGCTCGGCTGCGGATGCATAAAACTCGCATCCGTAGTCGAGCTTCGAGCGAACAAAGGATCGATAAAAAAGTAAGGCAGTAGCCCTATCAGCGCCCCAAGCGCTGAACGTCACGGAACGGAGAATGTCCATGGCGCGGGTACAAGAGACCCTAAGGCTGCGAATATGAGCCTCCCAGGTGAGGCGTCGGTCGAATACAAGACCAAGGAAACGGTGCGACTCAACCACATCCAGGCGTTCCCCATTAAGAAACAAATCTGGGTCAGGGTGAAGCCGTGGATGGCGGCAGAAGTGCACCACCTTAGTCTTGGCCAAAGAAAACCGAAACCTGTGCGCTTCGGCATAGCGAGAGACGCGGTTCAATGCCTGTTGGAGTCGACGCTCCAGAGTTGGCATCTGGGCCGCGCCAAAAGAGATCGAAAGGTCGTCCACGTAGAGCGTAGCGAGAACATCTTCTGGCAGAACCGAGGTGATGCCGTTGATGCTCAGGGCAAAGAGTGTGACACTGAGGACACTTCCCTGCGGGACACCCTCTTCCTGCTCCTTTGGGGCAGAGAGGGCTCCCCCCACCCGTACGCGGAATCGACGATCTCGCAAAAATTCAGATATAAACATTGGGAGGCGTCCCCTCGCCCCCATCGTGTGGAGAGTCTCCATGATACCGTATCGCCATGCGGTATCATAGGCCTTCTCCAGATCAAAAAACACCGTGGCGTAGTGCTGTCTACGAAGGAAAGCCTCGCAGACGGCATTTTCCAGTCGGAGCAGAGCATCCGACGTGGAGTGAAACTTACGGAAGCCGCACTGTGCAGAAGACAGATGGCCTCCGCTGTCCAGGAAATGGGCTAATCTAACATTTACCAATTTCTCCATCAACTTGCACACGCAAGAGGTTAGAGAGATTGGGCGGAAACCGGTCGGAGTAGAGTGATCTCTCCCCGGCTTGCGAAAGGCGAGCACAGTAGCGATTCGCCAGGAATCTGGGAGAAGACCTTCCACCCAGATCCTGTTGAACAGATCTAACAGAAAGGCCATGCCTCGCTCACCCAGGTGTCGAAGCATGGCGTACGGGACATCGTCCGGACCATGGGCGGTGTCCGCGCACGAAGCGAGAGCGGAACGCAACTCACTCACAGTAAACTTGTCGTTGAAGGGTTCTCCGCCTCTGGAGGTAAAGTCCAGCCGGCGGCCTTCCGCGACATCACGACGTGCATTGAATGCTGGCGGAGCAGCATCACGGCTAGAGAATGCAGAGAAAGCGGTCGCTAAGGATTCCGCCACGGACGCGGGGTCCGAGATTGCGGTCCCATTCTCCTGGAGAACGGGAGGGGGGTCCTGCGAGAACTTGCCCCGAATCCTTTTGACTCGCTTCCACACCTCAGCTAAGGGGGTCTTCCCGTTAAGTGAAGACACGTATGCCCGCCAAGAAGAGCGGCGGGCGTGCTTCGAAATATACCGGAACCTAGCCCTAGCCCGACGAAATTCAGCGACAGTGAAATCGTTCGGGCGGCGCTTATAGCGCATGTAGGCATAACGCTTCTGTTTGAGGGCCGTCTCACACTCGGCCGACCACCATGGGAGTGGTCGGCGTGCAAAACGGCCAGACGTCCTAGGAATAGTAGTCAGGCCCACGGCGATAAGGTTGCCGGAGAAGAACTCAACGGCCTCATCTACCGACCTAAACTCCTCGACTGAGATAGAGAATTCAGTCATTTCCTGAAATGCAGGCCACCGCGCCCGTGCCAAGCACCACCGAGGTGGTCTCTCAGGCGGCAGTTGCCCTGAAAATGATATTTGAATGGGAAAGTGATCACTACCATGGAGGTCATCGACCACCCCCCAATCAAAATCAAGATGTGCATCCGAAGAGCACAAAGATAGGTCAAGGCAAGAAAATGAAGCGGTTCTCGGACAGTGATGCGTAAACTCATCCACGTTTAGGACACCCATCTCAAGCTCTTCGATCAGATCGGCAAGGACTTGTCCCCTGGGATTTATGGTGTAATCTCCCCAGAGAGGAGGCCTGCCGTTCAGATCTCCAAGCAAGAGATAGGGCCTCGGCAACCGTGCCACGACGCGGCGGAAGTCCCCCGCGTCGAAGTCAGCTGACGGTGGAATGTACGCAGAAATGATAGTATACCTCATATCCAGGTGCAGCTGCACAGCCACTGCCTGTAAGGAGGTATCTAAAGAGAAAGGAAGAACGAAGACATCATGCCGGGTGTAAACCGCGCATCCCCCAGCCCGGCCGTCCCGCGGTGGTGGGGTTGCAAGACCCTTATACCCCGGGAGGGCAGGCAGTGGGCACGCGCCTAGCATGGTCTCCTGCAAAAAAATAGCTAACGGGGAACGGGACGAGGCGAGCCTCCGCAGCTCCTCCCAGTTGGCCCGGAGTCCACGGCAATTCCATTGAAGGAATATGCCCTCCAGGCCTAGCTCGGAGGAGACGCGGGGGCCCTCCTCGAATTGAAGACCCTCACGGGAATGGCCGTACGCTTCCCGGGGGCAGAACCCCGGGCGCTGTTGGCCGGACAAAGCGCTGGAGGCGCTGTCGCCTTCGAGGACTTATTGGGGGAGGTTGACATCGCCATGCGAGTCTTTTCCTCCCTCCGCCTCGAAACCTTAGGCGGGCGCTGCGGCTTCGGAGGCGGGGGGCCCTCTTTTCGAGGAACCACCGTCTCCGAGCCACTCGCTCCACCTCGTGGCGTGGGCGAAGGAGCCGAAGCTCCTTTGTTGCTGTCCTCCTTTCGGGGACAGCTTTAGGAACCCCCGAAGATGGCCTAGCGACCATCTTCAGGGGTGTTGCCTCCTGTGAGTCTAACGACTCGGTGGAGGCGCGTGGCCGTTTCGCCTTACGGGAAACGGTCACGCTGGGGGAAGAGGAGGGAGCCCTGGTTTTAGACGGGGCTGGGTGTGAACCCTTTTTGCCGCCAGCTCTACTAGGGGAGCGCCCGGGTGTAGTAGAGCCCGCAGAAGGGCTCCGAATGGGCGCGGAAACAACCGTGCTCGTTGGCCTGGATGGGCCAGGAGCAGAGGGTGCCTTTCGAACTACTGAGGCATATGACGTCCCAGGCAGAGCTGGGCGCGCCAGGACCAAGTCCTTAGCCTCGCGGAATGAGAGTCTATCCTGGGCCTGAACGGCCAGGATTTCTTTCTCCAGGAGATATGCACCACATTGCTTCGAAGAAGCAGGGTGCGGCTCTCCGCAATTGACACACTTGGCCACACACGATTTGGACTTATCGTGTGCGACCTTGGAGTAATTTACACAGACTTCGGGTGACCCCGACTTTGCACGTCTACATGATCGATTCGTATGGCCGAAGCGGTGGCAGTAATAGCACCGCCGCGGCAGTGGCACGAATGCCTTCACGCGGTAGCGGTACCAACCGGCACGCACCGACTCAGGGAGCTTGTCACAGTCGAACGTGACGAAGAGTGTAGGGGTGGGTCTCGAGGCCCCTCCCTGTTTTCTCATCACACGTTCGACCTTGACCGCCCCATGGTCGGCCAGCTCTAGGGTGATGTCCTCAATGGAGTAGTCAACGAGTTCCCTCGCATAAACTACTCCTTTCACAAAGTTCATGGTAGAGTGCGGTGTCACACTCACCGGGGTGCCATGAAGTGTCCGAAGAGCACTTATCTTGGCCGCCTCGGCGGGATTCGCCGCATTCGCCAGAAGGCTGCCGTCCGAGAAACGGGTCACCTTCGGCTCTCTACCAATTGCACTAGCTAATCCTCTCCTCTGATGGATCATGTTGCCCTTAGACAACATGGTGCCATCAGTGGAGCGAATGACGAGGAAGCGTTTGAAGCCAGCGGGCTCGAAAACGCCAGGTAACCTCTGAATGAGGGGCCCCGATGTCATCGAGGCTCCGCCCTGTGCATTCCTCGTCTTAGTCTTGGTCAGGAGCTCCGCACACGAGGGGGTAGAGGGGCCGGATTTGCCGATCTTGGCTTGGTCGCCTACCAAAGTGGCAGCAGACCCATCCGTCCCCGCAGCCCCCGCGGATGGAGAGGAGCCCCGAGTCTTTTTCGTCTTTCTTGTCTTTTTCTTCTTTTTAGGAGAGGAGGGCGGGGAATGAACCCGCTTCTCACCCCCGCCGGTAGAAGCCCCCAGGCCAGATGGACCGGCCTCAGCCAGGTCCTTCTCTGAAATGGAGAAGGTCCCGGTGGGCGCAGGGGATTCATCCGGAGGAGATCCCTCCCCTCCTTGTCCTGCCTGAGAATCCACAGCCGTTTGATGAGGACCTTGCATAGGGGCGGATTCGGGTTCGGTGCTTGGCGCCAAGCCCGGATTTTTCCCCATGGAAGGCCCTACCGTCTGAGGCTGGTTTTCCTCAAGGACCATGTCTATCACAGGAGGGGCCTCCAGTTGGCCATCCCCTCCCAGGACATCGCAGGTCCCCTTGGCAGGGTTATAAGTCTTTAGTGGGGAGGCACAGGCCTTGACCCCGGCAAGGTTTAATATTTTTGCCAGCAGGTCTTTTGAGGGAAGCGACCGAAGGGGCCTGGCTTCCCTCTCCCCCCTAAGGGGGTTTGCCCTACCAAGCCGCTTGTACGAGGGGCGGTCGGCAATGGGCTGCCTGCTGGCTTTCTTGGCAGTCCCCTTAGAAAGCATAGGAGGGACTGCCGCTGGAGATAGGGAGGTGCCCGAAAGCACCTCCAGAGAAGGGGGTGAGGGGGAGTCCCCTACACCCGTAGGCGTAGGAGAGGAGTAAGCCTCCTCTCCGGTTAAAGAGGTATGGAGGGTCCCCTGCGCAAGCACAGGGGGGGGGACCTCCATCTTTTCTGTGGAGCTGCACGAGGGCGGCTCCGTTGTTGTTATAGGGGGAATTAAGGGGAGATGGTTTTTTTTTCATCATTGGGCATGGTGACCCTCTTTGTTTTACGGGACGCAATCGCTCACCACCTCTTGCAGTAGCCCGCACTGCAAGAGGTGCTTACAGGCCCGGCAGAGCCAGGCGCCGCCATTTGGGACCACCCCTCCCGCCTGGTGGCCTGGCAGTCCTTCGGCATAGCGGCTCCACCTTGAACACGGCGTAAAACGGATAGATTTTGAAGACGAGAGGAAAAAGGATGTGAGGAAGGTATGGGTGGGGATGAAGCAGGTTGTTAAAAGCCAACCACCCCAGACCGGAGCTCAGGGGTTAGGGGACATTGTCCCCTCCCCCCTCAGCCCCGATCCGGGACGATTGGCTGAGAAGAAGGTCAGCTTCTACCCTGTGAAATTAGAGGCTGACCAGAGAGAGTTGTGGGAGAGGTTGTATGAAAAGCGACGAGGTAGGATAGGATTTTTTTTTTTTTTTTTTTTTATAGAGCCCATCTGGCAACTACCCACTTGGGCATAAGTCGCCGAAAAACACGACAGCCTAGAATTAGGCTACTTTAAAGTTAAAATATGAAAACTTAACAATCAATATAAATTTGAAAAACTTAACAATCGAAGCAATCTCCGGCAGCGGGGGGAGGTCCCCCTCACCCCGGTGCAGGAGAGTGCAATCTAAAACAAAACAATAACAAAAAAAGGAACCTTAAATAAAGGGGAGAAGGCCGGCCTCCCCCAAAAAGTCAATAAGTCCACCAGTCATGGTGCACGCACTCGTCCCGAGTACAAGGGACAGGCGGTAGCGACCCCGCCCATCCCGGTACCGAGACAGGTATCGTGCGCGAAGATCACCCAGACTGGGACATTCGACAAGAATATGCCGAACAGTCTGGGGGACGACGCAGTCGTTGCAATAGGGCACATGCGAGCGCTCCACCAAGTAACGATGCGTCACACGAGTGTGTCCGATTCGAAGACGACAGAAAGCAACCTGAAGCCGCCGCGGCATTGGGGGATAGGTCCATGGGAACAGTCGCGGCGCAATGGCACGCAACTTTAAGTTCCCCTCGACCGTCTCCCATCTTCTTTGCCAAGCAGTCCGAAGAGCTGCCCGTATTCCTGCCATGTAGTCGGTGTGAGGAAGAGCGAAACGCTGGTCCGGTCGCAGAGTCCTCGCGGACTCTTTGGCGCCCTCATCGGCGCGCTCATTCCCCGCAATTCCTACATGTCCAGGAACCCAGCAGAAGATAATCTCGACATCTGCCCGGCTCGCCAAAACCGTGGCGTCACGGATTTCGCGAACCAGGGGATGCGGAGATTCCAATGCCCCGAGAGCACTCAGGGCGCTTTGTGAGTCGCTATAAATCACAATCCGGTCTCCGAACCGGGCACGTCGCGTAATCTCCCGTACCGAGTGGTGTATTGCCACCAGCTCGGCCGTGAAGACAGACGCAGCGCCTGGTAGAGCCCCGCTGACTTCAAACAGAGGGGATACGGCGTGGAAGCCGACCCCCTCTTGGGACTTGGAGCCATCCGTATACACTGGCACGGTACCAGCGTGACACGATGTGTGCTCCAAAAAGATCGAACGCAATACTCCCGGCGCAGTACAAGCTTTGGGAGCAGAGGCGTGGCGACAAATAGCCAAATGTGGTACCCTCCAGGGTGGCGTCCTGGGCAGAACCAGGGGCGCCACCGGCCCGAGAGCTATATCTACCTCTCGAAGGAGTTTCCTGGCCCTAAACCCAAAGGGCTTAGGGTATGACTGGCGTCTCTCGGCGGCATAGGCACCATCGAGATCAGCTGCGGATGCAGTGAGAGCTGTTGGCGACTGGGGGAGGCGCCGGGCTCGCGCGTACAGGCGAGTGATGCACTGCACGCGGCGCAGAGCGAGTGGCATCTCCCCAGCATCGACCAACAGGCTCTCAATGGGGGAAGTGCGGAAGGCACCGGTCGCAAGGCGAAGGCCGGTGTGGTGGATCGAATCCACCTTCCGCAATAAACGCTCGGCTGCGGATGCATAAAACTCGCATCCGTAGTCGAGCTTCGAGCGAACAAAGGATCGATAAAAAAGTAAGGCGGTAGCCCTATCAGCGCCCCAAGCGCTGAACGTCACGGAACGGAGAATGTCCATGGCGCGGGTACAAGAGACCCTAAGGCTGCGAATGTGAGCCTCCCAGGTGAGGCGTCGGTCGAATACAAGACCAAGGAAACGGTGCGACTCAACCACATCCAGGCGCACCCCATTAAGAAACAAATCTGGGTCGGGGTGAAGCCGTGGATGGCGGCAGAAGTGCACCACCTTAGTCTTGGCCAAAGAAAACCGAAACCTGTGCGCTTTGGCATAGCAAGAGACGCGGTTCAATGCCTGTTGGAGTCGGCGCTCCAGAGTTGGCATCTGGGCCGCGCCAAAAGAGATCGAAAGGTCGTCCACGTAGAGCGTAGCGAGAACATCTTCCGGCAGCACCGAGGTGATGCCGTTGATGCTCAGGGCAAAGAGTGTGACACTGAGGACACTTCCCTGGGGGACACCCTCTTCCTGCTCCTTTGGGCCGGAGAGGGCTCCCCCCACCCGTACGCGGAATCGACGATCTCGCAAAAATTCAGATATAAACATTGGGAGGCGTCCCCTCGCCCCCATCGTGTGGAGAGTCTCCATGATACCGTATCGCCATGCGGCAATCATAGGCTTTCTCCAGATCAAAAAACACCGTGGCGTAGTGCTGTCTACGAAGGAAAGCCTCGCAGACGGCATTTTCCAGTCGGAGCAGAGCATCCGACGTGGAGTGGAACTTACGGAAGCCGCACTGTGCAGAAGACAGATGGCCTCCGCTGTCCAGGAAATAGGCTAATCTAACATTTACCAATTTCTCCATCAACTTGCACACGCAAGAGGTTAGAGAGATTGGGCGGAAACCGGTCGGAGTAGAGTGATCTCTCCCCGGCTTGCGAAAGGCGAGCACAGTAGCGATTCGCCAGGGGTCTGGGAGGAGACCTTCCACCCAGATCCTGTTGAACAAATCTAATAGAAAGGCCATGCCTCGCTCACCCAGGTGTCGAAGCATGGCGTACGGGACATCGTCCGGACCATGGGCGGTGTCCGCGCACGAAGCGAGAGCGGAACGCAACTCACTCACAGTAAACTTGTCGTTGAAGGGTTCTCCGCCTCTGGAGGTAAAGTCCAGCCGGCGGCCTTCCGCGACATCACGACGTGCATTGAATGCTGGCGGAGCAGCATCACGGCTAGAGAATGCGGAAAAAGCGTTCGCTAAGGATTCCGCCACGGACGCGGGGTCCGAGATTGCGGTCCCATTCTCCTGGAGAACGGGAGGGGGGTCCTGCGAGAACTTGCCCCGAATCCTTTTGACTCGCTTCCACACCTCAGCTAAAGGGGTCTTCCCGTTAAGTGAAGACACGTATGCCCGCCAAGAAGAGCGGCGGGCGTGCTTCGAAATATACCGGAACCTAGCCCTAGCCCGACGAAATTCAGCGACGGTGAAATCGTTCGGGCGGCGCTTATAGCGCATGTAGGCATAACGCTTCTGTTTGAGGGCCGTCTCACACTCGGCCGACCACCATGGGAGTGGTCGGCGTGCAAAACGGCCAGACGTCCTAGGAATAGTAGTCAGGCCCACGGCGATGAGGTTGCCGGAGAAGAACTCGACGGCCTCATCTACCGACCTAAACTCCTTGACTGAGATAGAGAATTCAGTCATTTCCTGAAATGCAGGCCACCGCGCCCGCGCCAAGCACCACCGAGGTGGTCTCTCAGGCGGCAGTTGCCCTGAAAATGATATTTGAATGGGAAAGTGATCACTACCATGGAGGTCATCGACCACCCCCCAATCAAAATCAGGCTGTGCATCCGAAGAGCACAAAGATAGGTCAAGGCAAGAAAATGAAGCGGTTCTCGGACAGTGATGCGTAAACTCATCCACGTTTAGGACACCCATCTCAAGCTCTTCGATCAGATCGGCAAGGACTTGTCCCCTGGGATTTATGGTGTAATCTCCCCAGAGAGGATGCCTGCCGTTCAGATCTCCAAGCAAGAGATAGGGCCTCGGCAACCGTGCCACGACGCGGCGAAAGTCCCCCGCGTCGAAGTCAGCTGACGGTGGAATGTACGCAGAAATGATAGTATACCTCCTATCCAGGTGCAGCTGCACAGCCACTGCCTGAAAGGAGGTATCTAAAGAGAAAGGAAGAACGGAGACATCATGCCGGGTGTAAACCGCGCATCCCCCAGCCCGGCCGTCCCGCGGTGGTTGGGTCGCAAGACCCTTATACCCCGGGAGGGCAGGCAGGGGGCACGCGCCTAGCATGGTCTCCTGCAAAAAAATAGCTAACGGGGAACGGGATGAGGCGAGCCTCCGCAGCTCCTCCCAGTTGGCCCGGAGTCCACGGCAATTCCATTGAAGGAATATGCCCTCCAGGCCTAGCTCGGAGGAGACGCGGGGGCCCTCCTCGAATTGAAGACCCTCACGGGAATGGCCGTACGCTTTCCGGGGGCAGAACCCCGGGTGCTGTTGGCCGGACAAAGCGCTGAAGGCGCTGTCGCCTTCGAGGACTTATTGGGGGAGGTTGGGCTCGCCATGCGAGTCTTTTCCTCCCTCCGCCTCGAAACTTTAGGCGGGCGTTGCGGCTTCGGAGGCGGGGGGCCCTCTTTTCGAGGAACCACCGTCTCCGAGCCACTCGCTCCACCTCGGGGCGTGGGCAAAGGGGCCGAAGCTCCTTTGTTGCTGTCCTCCTTTCGGGGAACAGCTTTAGGAACCCCGGAAGATGGCCTAGCGACCATCTTCAGGGGTGTTGCCTCCTGTGAGTCTAACGACTCGGTGGAGGCGCGTGGCCGTTTCGCTTTACGCGAAACGGTCACGCTGGGGGAAGAGGGGGGAGCCCTGGTTTTAGCCGGGGCAGGGTATGAACCCTTTTTGCCGCCAGCTTTACCAGGGGAGCGCCCAGGTTGGGTAGAGCCCACAGAAGGGCTCCGAATGGGCGCGGAAACAACCGTGCTCGTTGGCCTGGATGGGCCAGGAGCAGAGGGTGCCTTTCTAACTATTGAGGCATATGACGTCCCAGGCAGAGCCGGGCGCGCCAGGACCAAGTCCTTTGCCTCGCGGAATGAGAGTCGATCCTGGGCCTGAACGGCCAGGATTTCTTTCTCAAGGAGATATGCACCACATTGCTTCGAAGAAACAGGGTGCGGCTCTCCGCAATTGACACACTTGGCCACACACGATTTGGACTTATCGTGTGCGACCTTGGAGCAATTTACACAGACTTCGGGTGACCCCGATTTTGCACGTCTACATGATCGATTCGTATGGCCGAAGCGGTGGCAGTAATAGCACCGCCGCGGCAGTGGCACGAATGCCTTCACGCGGTAGCGGTACCAACCGGCACGCACCGACTCAGGGAGCTTGTCACAGTCGAACGTGACGAAGAGTGTAGGGGTGGGTCTCGAGGCCCCTCCCTGTTTTCTCATCACACGTTCGACCTTGACCGCCCCATGGTCGGCCAGCTCTAGGGTGATGTCCTCAATGGAGTAGTCAACGAGTTCCCTCGCATAAACTACTCCTTTCACAAAGTTCATGGTAGAGTGCGGCGTCACACTCACCGGGGTGCCATGAAGTGTCCGAAGAGCACTTATCTTGGCCGCCTCGGCGGGATTCGCCGCATTCGCCAGAAGGCTCCCGTCCGAGAAACGGGTTACCTTCGGCTCTCTACCAATTGCACTAGCTAATCCTCTCCTCTGATGGATCATGTTGCCCTTGGACAACATGGTGCCATCAGTGGAGCGAATAACGAGGAAGCGTTTGAAGCCAGCGGGCTCGAAAACGCCAGGTAACCTCTGAATCAGGGGCCCCGATGTCATCGAGGCTCCGCCCTGTGCATTCTTGGTCTTAGTCGTAGTCATGGGCTCCGCACACGAGGGGGTAGAGGGGCCGGATGTGCCGATCTTGGCTTGGTCGCCTACCAAAGTGGCAGCAGACCCATCCGTCCCCGCAGCCCCCGCGGATGGAGAGGAGCCCCGAGTCTTCTTCGTCTTTTGAGTCTTTTTAGTCTTTTTCTTTTTAGGAGAGGAGGGCGGGGAATGAACCCGCTTTTCACCTCCGCCGGCAGAAGTCCCCAGGCCAGATGGACCAGCCTCAGCCAGGTCCCTCTCCGAAATGGAGAAGGTCCTGGTTGTCGTAGGGGCACCTGTCGGAGGAGATCCCTCCCCTCCTTCTACTGCCTCGGAGCCCTCAGCCATTTGAGGAGGACCTTGCATAGGGGCGGATTCGGGTTCGGTGCTTGGCGCCGAGCCCGAATTCCCCCCCATGGAAGGCCCTACCGTCTGGGGCTGGGTCTCCTCAAGGACCATGTCTATCACAGGAGGGGCCTCCAGTTGGCCATCCCCTCCCAGGACATCGCAGGTCCCCTTGGCAGTATTGTCACTAGTCAGGTGGTGTGGGGAGGCACAGGCCTTGACCCCAGCAAGGTTCAAAATTCTTGCCAGCAGGTCTTTTGAGGGAAGCGACCGAAGGGGCCTGGCTTCCCTCTCCCCCCTAAGGGGGTTTGCCCTACCGAGCCGCTTGCACGAGGGGCGGTCGGCAATGGGCTGCCTGCTGGCTTTCTTGGCAGTCCCCTTAGAAAGCAAAGGAGGGACTGCCGCTGGAGATAGGGAGGTGCCCGAAAGCACCTCCAGAGAAGGGGGTGAGGGGGAGTCCCCTACACCCGTAGGCGTAGGAGAGGAGTAAGCCTCCTCTCCGGTTAAAGAATTATGGAGGGTCCCTTGCGCAAGCACAAGGGGGGGGACCTCCATTTTCTCGGTGGAGCTGCCCGAGGGCGGCTCCGTAGATGTTTTTGGGGAAGTTGGGGGTTGGGGTTTTTGTTTTTTTTCATACATGGGCATGGTGACCCTCTTTTGATTACGGGACGCAATAGCTCATCACCTCTCGCAGTTGCCCGCACTGCGAGAGGTGCTTACAAGCCCGGCAGAGCCAGGCGCCGCCATTCGGGACCACCCCTCCCGCCTGGTGGCCTGGCAGTCCTTCGGCATGGCGGCTCCACCTTGGACACGGCGTAAAAAATATAGGTTGTGAAGAGGAGAGGAAAAGGGATGTGAGGAAGATGTGGGTGGGGATGAAGCAGGTTGTTAAAAAAACCCCATCCCGAACCGGAGCTGAGGGGTTAGGGAACAATGTCCCCTCCCCCCCTCAGCCCCGATCCGGGGTGGTTGGCTTGAGAAGAAGGTCAGCATTCTACCCTGTGAAATTAGAGGCTGACCAGAGAAAGTTGTGGGAGAGGTTGTATGAAAAGCGACGAGGTAGGGGAGAAATCGGGCTATCTGAAGGAAGGAAGAGAGGCTAAGCTGGGGCCGGACGGAGCGCTGGATCCCGTCAGCACGGCGGCCAGGATGGCAAATCGCCGCGCCCCTTACGGGGAGGTAGGATAGGAATACAGGCTATCTGAAGGAAGGAAGAGAGGCTAAGCTGGGGCCGGACGGGGCGCTGGATCCTGTCAGCACGGCGGCCAGGATGGCAAATCGCCGCGCCCCTTACGGGGGAGAGACAGACAATATTCTCGCATCTCCCCATCCTAACCGATGTCTTCTGACCGAGTATCTAAATGCAAAACAATGGCCAAGATGAAAAAATGTTAAAATATCGTCTTAAATCCCCAAAACGCGGGGTTCCAAATCACGAAATATAGCCGAAGAAAGGAGAGAAAAAAAGTCTCGACTCAAAATACAGTAATTTGGCACCAATTTTTCCTCCTTTTGTGTCCATTATTTTCGACATTTTTTAATATTCAGAAGCGAAGATCGCAGAAAATTTACGTGTGTATGTATGTGTACGTGGGTAACGAAGAGGTGGGGGAGGAGGAGGGCATGTGTATGCAGTGATTCACATTTATATACTAACAACCTCATCATCATCTGATGGGGGCATTTATTATCAATAATATTTGCTTGAAACTAAAAAGTGAAAAATGAGGGCATCTCTTCCACAAAGTTATTGAATAAAGGTTTGTAAAGAAAGAGGTGCGGTTACTGGAATTGGTCATGTGTAGAGGATACGTAGTCCGAATGTATGAAGACGAGACAACTTGGGCTTTGGATACTAGGAAGTCACGCAACTCTCCGATACCCGCGCTCTGAAACTACGGAGAGAGCGAATACAAATTTCAAATATTGCTCTGCCTTGGCAAGACGGTGCCAAAGTGGAAAAAAAACAACCTTAAAACACTTCTTTAGGAAACACGCAAGGGTGCACACAAATACAGGCACAAACAAAAACAGAACACGCACACGCGCACACATATAATAGCACTAATAGATGCAGGCTTGCCTTCAACGCAAATAATATTAAAGGTAATAATAATAATAATAATAAATGAAAAGTAACAAATCAATACCCATTTCAATTGGACCTACAGTTTTCGGTAGGTGTCGCCCCTGGAACGCTAGAGCATATGGCAACACCACCAGGTAAGGGAACTTTAAATTTGATCACATGGGTTGTTACAATAATCACATTCACGCACTGAGGTTAGTGGGGGTTCATGAGGCAAGCGACGTTTGCAATGAATGCAATGTCCCGCAGGAAAAATAAAAAAGATGCTTCCAACACTTGTCTTAGAGGCGGTCCTTATCTTTTACTAGCTTATATATACCCTTATTATAATATTCTCTCTTGTAATTATCCTTGAGAATGAACTGAATAAAGTCCGAAAGTACTAGGAAGTACCTTTTTCATTTTACCTGCGAGACATGTTTCTTTTCCGATGAAATTACTTTCACCACCTGTACATTTATAGAGCTAAAATATCCCCTCCATATCATCAATGAATGCTTATCAAAGGCCAAGTCAAACTTCTATTGCCCTAAAAGTAGGAACCCAGATACTAAAAGAAACTGCCACACCCTTCCATTTCCTACATTACTGAAAGGTTTAAATAGTATCCTTTCCCCCAACCGCACCACTTTTAAATACCCTTCGACCATTAAAAAATCATTCCCTACCACCAAACTTATAGAAGGAACCAACTAAGCAGGAGTCTATTTAATCCCCTGTAAAGAAATTAACTGCCCTTTATTTTACATAGGCGAAACAGGAAGAAATCTGGATAACAGAATGTACGAACACAGAGGAGACGTTAGACGAGGAAACACAGCCTCTAGTCTTTCACACACACACCAATAACTTTAACCACCCGATAGACTTCCCAGAGGCCAAACTAATCTACCCGTGTAAGGACTTCCGCAAAAGAAAGGTCATTGAATCCACCCTTATAGATGAAATCCTAAACTTTAACCTTTCGGATGGGCAATTCAAATGCAGCCCCTACGTTAAAGATCTAATCTTAAAAGATATCCTTAATGAACTTAAATTCACCCCCCCCCCCCCTGATTAGGAACTCCAATTGGATCTCTGTAAACTATATATATATATATATATATATATATATATATATATATATATATATATATATATATATATATATATATATATATATATTGTACTCTTAAGGGGACTGCATGTATTCTTAGGGTTCGACTGAAGCTGGCATGACAAACTCCATGCCGAAACTAGTCTCGAGATAATAAATACTACGCTCTTCCACAGTGGTTTTATTAACATATTGAAATCTGTCATCGGATTTAACAATTGTTCTGATATATATATATATATATATATATATATATATATATTGTACTCTTGGTGGGACTGCATGTATTCTTAGTGTTCGACTGAGGCTGGCATGACAAACTCCATGCCGAAACTAGTCTCGAGATAATAAATACTACGCTCTTCCACAGTGGTTGTATTAACATATTTGAAATCTGTCATCGGATTTAACAATTGTTTTGATATATATATATATATATATATATATATATATATATATATATATATATATATATATATATATATATATATATATATATATATATATATATATATATATATATATATATATATATATATATATATAAATGAAACTTTGAAAAAACAAAGAAATAATTTTATTCATTTTGAAATTACTTAAACATTAGGATATAATTTTTTTTTTAATCTAATTTTTACCCATTTTGACATTATTTAAAGCTATGAATATAAAATATTTAAAAATAAGAAATTTTTACTCAATTTTACATTACTTAAAACTGAAAATAAAATCGTTAAAACCAACTTATTTTAGCCACTTTTAAATTAATTAAAACTATCGATATCAACAACAAATATTTAAATTACTTAAATAATGAATTTAAAAATTAAGGTATTTTTTAGTCATTTTTACAATACTTGAATCGATTAATATAAAATTTTATAAACAACTAATTTTACCAAGTTTTACATTACTTAAAACCATGAATATCATAACCTAATGCCAAGGATATAAAAAACTTTAAAAACAACTCATTTTCAGCCATTTTTTTTCTTATTATTCAAAACCATGGGTATAAAAACGACCAAAACCGCTAATTTTTACATGCCTACAAACATGATTTTATGGTGTCGACTCGAAGCAAGGAATGTCGCCTCAGGTCTGCCTTTCTTATGTAAACTTAACTTAACCCAAGCGTCCAACATCTCTGTAGATCTTAATAATCACTAGGCCAACTTTAATTTTATGTAAGTACACTTAAACACATAATTAAAGTATGAATAGTCATGGGAAAAGGTTGTGAGACAACTATTTTTTTTCATATAAAAGATTAATAGAACTAATCAAACGTTTCATTTTGTTTTAGAGGGTACATGATATAAAACTACACATAAAATATATTAGTGTGCATATGAATCAAAGTACAGACAAAATTTAAGAGTTTAGAACCGCATAAAGCTACCTAACTTTTAAGGAAGTATGCACATCAACATAAAGGCACATTCCAATTTTATGGCTTAGTTCAACATAAAACCATCCTAAAAAGAATATCGCTGTACATCCACTTAAAACCACAAAAAATTTAGGGGTCTACGATGAATTTCAAAAATGTTCGTACAAAAATGAAATAAAATTTTAAAAATTAGGTATAAATTTATATTTTTCAAAATAAGTTACATTGCGGTCAAAACACTTTTGTAAGCGATGCTTCCTCACCCCCATTTAAGCCATTTCTATAAAAGTGGGGACTCAGAGAATTAAACCAAGATAAAACAGCTCTTTTAACCTCATTAGTAGAAAAAAGAATGCCCTTTTTTAAAGATTTGGAGACCAAAAAAAGTCAAATGATTTCGCCTGATCCGACCTTTTTTCATCGAATTTATAATAATTCTTTTGTATAATAACATTATTCTTGCAAATTATTTGAGCAGTTGAATATTTTCCTCACCTTCTAAATTTTGTTTATTAGCAATTATAGTTATATATAAAGAAAATCTTTCTTTAAAAAACCTTTCTGTTAAATATATGTTTAGTTAATTTCTTGTTAATTTATAACCTAAGGAAAACACGAACAATTTCAGTAATATTGAAAATTTAAGTGTGCAAAACTTTTGTATCCTCACTGTAAGTGCTGAAAAGCACAACCACATAAACAACCGTAGTTTGGGAAGATGGAGATACAAGAATGGCGAAAATAAAGTTTACACATTTTCTCATCTGAGATGGAAACCCTAAAAAAGCAGTTGAGATTCTGATAAAAGACTTCCACGAAGGATTCTATTCTAATTTGTTTGAGTTTTTACAAGTTCATATTTATGCTTTTTTAAGATTTCTTTTGTTTTAAGCTTCTCGACGAGCAATAAGAACAATTAAAAAAAAATAAATATGGCACGAAAAAAAAGGGGCAAAGATTAAACTTGAATTTTTCACACAAAGAGAATTAATTTAAAATTAAAATTTAATTAAATTTTAAAGAAAAAAGTCAGACTTAAATTGCTAGAAAAAATACGTGCCCGAGAAAATTCTCAAGAGAGCAATAGAAAATAAATGGAACAAGAGAAGAAAGAGAGAGAGGACAAGAAAAAAATAAAGAGGGGGCAATGAAAAAATAAAGAAAGTAGCGTGGTGTGAGTGGCGGACGGCTTCCTGCGTCGCTAGATTACCATTAGCGAGCGGCGAATCGACTGCGCCGTCCTGATTCTAAAAAGTCTGCTTAAGCGATGCTTTTAAACCGCTCACTTGCAATACTTTCCTAGAAGAGGAAAGTATTTTAAATGAAGACGACGAACGCACCTTGGAAACGTTACCCAAGGGGCAACGCTCCCCCTCCTGGGTCTGGGCACCAATTTAAATAGAGAAATGTTGGGAAAGGGACGAAGAAAAAATAAAAAACGAAAGGTTGTATAGGCGAGTTCGGAATAGATTCCTGCGTCGCCGGACAACTGTTAGCTAGCGCCGAATACACTGCGCCATCCTGAGTCTCGGAAATACTCATTCAAGCAAAGCGTTTAAGCTGCTCGCTTGTACTTTACGGCACGCTACATAGCTCTTTTCTACGCCCCTTTATCTCCAGTAAGGTAAAAGAAGGAGAAAATAGCAATATGAGAAAAAAACAGGAAATAAAGACAAAAAGGAGAGAGATATAGAGCGAATGATAAATGAGGAAGAGAGCGATAAACAGAGAGGGAGAGATTGTCAAAGAGAGTGAGGGGAGATTGGGGGAAGGAAGTGGAAGGGAAGGGAGAAGAGGGGATGCGGAAGGTAAGGAGAAAGAGGTGGATGGCAGGGGAATGGAGGGGAATACATGGAGAAGGAGAGGAGGAGGAAGAGAAACGAAGGGAAGGAGTGGGAGGAGAAAGAAAAACGAAGGGGGAAGTGAGAAAGAGGAAGAATGGTGAGGGAAGGGGAGGGGAAAGGGAGTGCCAGAGGGAGAAAGCGGCAAAGAAATGGAGAGAGATATGGATAGATTGAGAGAAAGATGGAGAGATTGTGATAGATGGAGAGATTGAGAGAAATGTAGAGATTGGGGGAGATAGAGAGAGATAAAGAGTGTGAGATAGCTGGGTTAGATTGAGAAAGGTGGAGAAACAGAGAACGAAACAGAGAGAGAGAGGGAGAGAGAGAGAGAGAGAGAGAGAGAGAGAGAGAGAGAGAGAGAGAGAGAGAGAGAGAGAGAGAGGGGGGGATTGTGTGAGATTGGTTGAGTGAGAGAGATTGCTTGTATGAAGCAAGATGAGTGAGACAAAAGTGCTAGAATGAGAAAAAAAGAAATTAAAATTTAAACAAGAGAAAAAAGGAGAGCATGATGTAATAGAACATTAGAAAAAGAGAAAGCGACATAGATAGCAGAACAAAACAGAAAGACAAAGAAAAATTATAAATAAAGAATGATTAGAGAGGTAAAAAGGTTGAATTTTTTGCCATGCTTTTTAGACATGATCATTCCTCCCGTTATCCTTTTTTTTCTAGTCCTTTTTTCTAGTTTTTTTCGCCCCTAGGTAAACCCAAGTCACTGTAATAAAAGCTTAAACCTTTTAAAAATCTAGTATGCAAAAAGTAAAGAATCGCCAATGACAAAAAGTCTTGATAGCACAAACCATTCCAAATGTTTGTACCCGAAAGACGAATTGGCTTACCTAGATATTTTTTCCACTTTTTCGCCATCGATATAATGTATCAGGGGAATTTTGGACCCAAACGATCGGTTACTACTTCACCACCTCATACCTCTAGGTGTATTTGATGGCACGAACAAAATTATTAATTATATTTGCAAAATCTCGAAATTTCGTCTCGCAAACGAATTTTAACAAATACGGGCATTGCGAGGTGTCGGATAGGGAAACGTGGGTCCTATTTAAATCAGGTTGACTTTGCTCTATCGGAACGTTGTTCGGATTCTGCGTTTACATTAAACCCCTGGCGGGAGAGGTATGAGGTGGTGTAGTAGTAACCAATGGTTCGGGTCCAAAATCAACATTGATACATTAAATCGATGGGGCAAAACTGAATAAAATCTCCAGGTAAGCCAATGCGACAAGAATACCATCAAATTAAAAATACACCCCAAAATAAATAGGAATTAAGATAAGATAATAAAAATGGAAAAGCTAAAAAAAAAGGAATTAAGATCGAGTAAGAAAAGGAAAAGCTAAAAAGAAGGAAAATTTCGCCTTTCAGACAAAACTTTGGCCAAGTTTCTTTTTTTCCCCTTATGTAGGTAACTTCGTAAAAGGGGTTCTTAACTTGGCCAAAGAAGAATTAGTGGAGGATCTTATCATCTCTAATGGAGTGGGGAATGTAGATTTGCATTCCCTCCTTTTCCTATGGGAGAGGAGAGATTTATTTTTAAGCAAGGGGATTTCAACTTTCGATTATCTTTGATGGAGGGGAAGATTTATCTAGTGTTCAGGTTCTTAACCAACCAGATTTCAAATTTTTCCGCACCTGCTAACAGTTTTTAAACATGTGGGCTTCATGTTAGGTGAGATTCTAAAAATGGGTGGCCACTCTGCTTAAATTGAGTGAGTTTAATACAGAATAAAGAAGTAGTCCGCAGAAGGCCGCGTGACCGTAGCTCCCCTCCTAAGCCAAGACGCAGAGTGAACGGACACCCCCCCTTCCCCTTTTCTAAGTTTTTACCCCGAGTGACCGCCTCGTTACCTATTGCTAAGCTTAGACGACAAGTGAATCCCCCTCCCCCACGCTTCTAGGTTTAGACGTCGAATGACCACCCCTTTTCCCCACTTCCATCCCCGTTTCTACGTTTAGACGTCGAATGACCGGTTCCCCCCTACCTCTTCTTCTAGGCTTAGTCCCCAAGTGAGTGGACCACTACCGCCCTTTAAATAAATAAAAATAAGGTGCAAAATTCTAGCCTTCTTTTCATTTCTTATTAAAACCTACAAGTTTAATACGAAAAACTAAAATCAACAAAAAAGAATAATAAAACAATAGATTTTAATCAGATTTGTTCCTGGATTCCTTTATTTTCTTCATAGGATTTCAAAAAGACAGAAAAAATATATACACTTCCCAATACATTTCGACGATATCCTTCGGTTAATCAGGCAGAAGAAAACCTAAATAAAGATGGTAATCTCACTCAAACGGGAGGGGCCTCCCGAAGTCTCTCAACTCGCCAAAATCTTCTTTCAATGTTTTTGTTTTAGGACATTTTTGTAAATTCGAGTTTATATATAAATCCTTTTGTGTTTGTAAAAATTTCACATTACAAAATCATATATAGAAGTATTTTGGCATTCTCAAAGGTGTATAAGTTTGAATAAAATTATGGAATTTAACTAGAACGTATGGAGTAAAAATGAATAAATGAACGCTGTAAACAAAACCTCTACAAACAAATAGCTAAAAAGATTACAGCCATTGTACCCTTGTAGAGTGATTACGTTAATATTTTCTGTGTGCTAAACATGTTTGCCGCGTATCGAAAGGCTTTCGTTTAGAAGGTTACAAATTATTAGCAACAGTTTTGGAAGGGACAATTTTCTCATAGGATGTTCACATTATTCACTTTGTAAAACGCGTTGGTTTCATGTTCGGAGCACTTACAAAACCTGGTCTGTAGAAGGAGAAAATAAATTATTAATGTTTCCTCTATATGGTGCATCCTTCTTAATAAATATAATATAAATATTTGCTTCTTGTTAATTTTATAAACATGGTTACTCTACTGTAAGGAAAACTCCATTATAATAAAAAAAATATATATATATTACCTTTTAACCTGTTGAACATGATTAGGACCAGTCCTACAATCGGTTGCCAAGTAGCCTAAAAGTAGTTGCCAGTTAGTGACCATTATTAACGTTTCACGCACTTTTACCCTACTGGCGTAGCCAAGGGAGATACAAAATACCCACAAGTACCCAATGGAACTGAGGTCAAAATAGATTTCCAAGTCACAATTTTTCTACAGCATAACCTAACACCAAAAGAGCACTGCAGAACTGAGAAACCCCCAAAGTGTCCCGAAGTAAATAAAAAAAAATTATAACACTCATTGAGTGAAGTATGTCGGAATGAGTCTGAATGCAGAAGTGTTGGGTAGGGAGACACTTACTAACCAAGCTGATTAATGCGTGTTGAAAAAACATGCTTAACACCATCATCGTAATTGTCACTCATATTTGATCAAGCCAAATTAATAAGTATTAACCCAAAATAGGCAACACTACATTGGGCAAAGAAATGTCTCTCCTGACACCTATGGTTTGGCGGCTATTCGAATTCATTAACTGTTGGTTTCATTACAGACAATACTCAAAAGTATAAACAGAAACGCAGAAGCTACAACGAGAGTTTATGCCAAGGATCATTTGGAGGTTAAGACTAAATGTCAAGAGAAAATCACGGATAGATTTAAAGACTGTTGGTAAAGATGAACGTAAGGCAAAATACCTTGTCATTAATTTCTGTTTGGTGCAACGGATATATCTCACTTTTGAGTCCCAAGAAGAAAATTAAAGGTTGCATTCACTTTAGCAACGGGCAATGCCAGGGATTAATATTTGTAGCAGCAATAAAAAAAAAGTACTAGCAAAATATCTTACTTTATTTGAACCACTTAAATCAGGGCAGGTATTTTGTAGCCAAAGATTGACTACAATACAATACACATCAGCTCCCAACACATATTTGTCAACCAGAGTTTGGAGTCTGGTAGCAAGGGTTTTCTATTATACCATAAGTGTTTAGCAAAGGATCGATGTTTGGAAAAGAGATATAAAAAATTAGCCATGTTATTATAGAAATGCAATCATATAAGGAACTAGATTGTAGTTTCAAAATCACTCTCAATGGTTATTACTGAATACCAAATAGCTTTAGTTGTTTTTTTTTTCCTCTAATATCAAGGTTTCCCCCAGATGGAACACCTTCTCGAAATACTTTGTAATAATAAACCAAATCCTACTGTCTCTACCTAATTACTCTAAATTAACCTATTTAAATAATTAATAATTTCAATTAAGTTTCTCCCTATAAAAACAATTTTAACCTGCCATATTTCAGTAAAATTTCCTCTTTTAACTAATATTAACGTACTTAATTATTGGAGCGTTGAAGCCACTCCACGAGGAACCCAACCTTAATCCTTGAGGAACGCCTCGAGTACAAACTGGAGGAATCAATTGCATTTTACGCTAATTGAAGAGATGGACGTTATGACTTCTTAAGTGTATGTGAACTGGCGTGGTGTGGAATCAGTATGTTGTGGAAGAGAGGCAATGTTTAATGAACTTAAGTAAAATAAGAAGTTTGATGCTGGCATGTGTTTATACGTGCACGATGTAGTTTAGGTATGGCTGCACTTTAAGTGTGTAGACGAAATTTGTAAAGTGAGTATGTATGGAAGCGAGGATACGTTTAATGTTTCCGTGAAATAAAATAGGGACTTTGATTCAAGCTTGTATGTATAAGTACACCATGAATATCGTGTATGTATGAGTGCACTTTCGGTATTGTGAATGTATGTATGCACAAATGTGTGTTTGCGATCGAGTCAATTAGTAGGGATTACTAAATAAGTTTTCAAATAACAATGACTTTGATGTCGACGTGTATGTGTCTGAGTGCGAATATGGATGTAGTGTATACAGTTGCATGTGTGTATACGCCTGGAAGTGTTTATAAAAATGCCTTCCGTAATCAAATTTAGTTTAAGCCGAGCAAATCTTTTCACAACAAATCTTCCAAGTCGTAAACGGAAGAAGCGAGATTCGCTTAATCTTGGCCAGGATATAAATAAATCCTGTAATTTCTTGGAAAATTTCCCGTGGAAATAAAGCAACTCAAAAACTGAAGAATAGGGGTAATTTGAGCCTTGGCACGATGGAAGTAGTTCACGGCCTGTACATAAGGATGGGGTGTATCCTGTGCACCTCTGGAGATAGGATACAGATACACGGATATCTTCGTAATTAGTCTTGTAAAAGGGTGCTGGGTTTGCATTGATCAATAGAGAGAGAAAAAAAGGCTATGTGAGAACAAATTTTTACTAGCTGTACATTACTACTTTCAAGGTATCTCGCTTCCTCTTACAGCTGTATAATGAGATATTTAATTTTCTACCTTATTTTAGCATAAAAGCAACCTAGGTAATTTTATAACTGACTGCATAGCTGAAAAATGGGGCGAAAAGCCTTCAAACTACTACAGTAAATATAATAAAATTCGTTCTCCCATTTTTTTCCTCTCGATTCCCGTAGTTTTTCCATGACGTCTTTCTAAAATCTGTATTACTTTTTGAACAATCTCGTGGCATGGGTGGATAAAACACTGGATTTCTACACAATGGATCTTGGGTTGGATTCTCTCGACGAGAAAAGATACAAATTTTTGTTACTGGGAGAGAACCCTCGACAAAGACGGGGCCGAATCAGACGCATGCGTGCAGGCGGTACCATACACATCTGCCACAACACAGCCAATTACAGCACGCTGTATTTTCCACACCGTGGTTATTTTTGGATTGGAGAGAAGGGGGAGTCGATACGGGCCATCAGAGACCATATTATAAGATGCAATGTGGATGTAGTTTCGAAAACCTTGACATCCTTGGTTCTCATCAGCATAGCAATCACCCCACGCTTAAACGGTCGCTTTTTATTAAAACACACAAATATATTAAATACTGAATCAACTTGTCACCTTTCATTAATAACAACAACCAACCAACTCCGATTTTTTTAATAATCACCTACAGCCAGCTTACCCTTAATGCTGTGCTTTGTCTATAATTTTGTAGTGTACTTTACGATAGTAGGTACCGGGTGACCCCCAAAAAACAGAACCGATAAAAATTTTATTAAATCCTACAAAGGTCTAGCACATTTCAAGAAATATGCTGGACTTAAACTTCAGTCTGTTTACGATCATTCTCCAAAGTTTCAGTTATCTTGGTCGCTTTGCATAAAAGTCATGTTCTTTCCAAAATATGCTCCAAATGTGCTCCTTGGCGTTGGAGGCAAACTTGCCTACATTGCGCAAAATTGTCAATTACTCGAACACATTACTCTTTATGGTTTTACCTGATTTTTGCTGTGATTGATGCATTCAGTTCACCAATCGTTTGAGGGTTGTTCTGGTACACATTATTCTTGAGATACGCCCACAGATAAAAATCTGGGGAGTTCAAGTCCGGTGAATACGGCGCCCACTCAACGTCACACTTCCTGCTGATCAGTCTCTTCTGAAATCGCTCTCTCATCCAGGCTAGGTAGTCATTTGATGCGTGTGGGAGGGGGAGGCGTCTAGCTGGAACCACAGTTCATCTTGATCTATCCCTCTGCGTCGTCGCAGTGATGCCCAAAACTTCCTCAGCACTGCCACATAGCGCTCCGTATTGACCGTTTAAGGTCTCTCATTTTCGTCTTCGAACCAATATGCGCCGATGATCCCATTTAAAGAGATTGCTACCAATCCTGGGCACTTTGTTGACTGCAACGGCCTCTGTATCACTCCACCCGGTGCGGCTGGAGCCCAATAAACATTATTTTTGTTGTTTACATGTCCTGGAAGAAGAAAGTGCGCTTCGTCAGAGAACCAAACATGATCCAAGAAGTCTGGATTGTCTTCGATTGTGTCACAAAACGATTTACACATAGTTACCCGTTTTTCCATCTTCGCCTCCGTAAGTTTTTGCTTTATTTAGATCTGGTAAGGATACAAATGAAGACCTGATTTAAGAACACGCCTCAAGGACTCTCGAGAGATTCCTAGCTCTTGACTGCGTCGTCGAAGTGATTTCTTTGGGCTCCGCTCCACTGAGTCTTCTCCAACATCAATGTTCCTTTCTTTCCTAGCACTCACCCTCCAACCATAATAAGTGTCCCTCACACCTTTAGAATTAAGATTTTGCACACTCCCATACTCTCTGAACTTCTGAACACAGTGAAAATTCTGCTTTTTGATGGAGCATGAGACATCGAAACTTTCGCCGAAAATTCGCTTGCACTACAGTGTATGTATGATTTGTTGGCGAAATAGACCTCCACGCAAATGTCTTTTACTTGGTTGACTAGGACATGTTGGGGAAGAAACGTGTTCAAATTCTTCAGGCACAAAGTCGTCTTGTATAGCCTTAAAAAGAAAGGAAGAAAAATTAAATTAACAGTTTTATTCAAAGATTTGTGGGTTCTTTTTGAGGGTCCCCCGTTATATTCGAGTATCTCGTCACTGCTTCCTTTTTTACCCTTATTTTTTTCTGTACTGAATTTAAATATCTAAAAGGAAAATTAACCAATTATAATTATTTAATTTCCCACTTAGATATTTAAATTCAGCCCCTATGATTGTAAAAGGCTGAAACTTTGAGTCCTAATTTTTCTTTCTTTCTTGTGGCCAACTAATCAGCACGTCTACTGGAAGGGAAAAAAATAATTGACTTTGTATAATCTACATTTATATTTAATTTTAAATTCCCTGAGATCTTAGTTCGAAGAAGAATGATATGCAATTTTGAATTGGCACTTTTTTCTCTTTTAACTCCTTATTTTATCCTTTTATCCTAAAAATGGATTAGGTACTTCGAAACGGTGCATTACATAGGCTTTCGTTCTCCTTTCTTTTATTCTTTTCGTTGAGCGGTATTTTAGCAAATGTTTGCCAACTATGATTAAATTACGTGGATATGTCAATAAACTTCTCTATTTTAATGAGAACTTATTAAAAAACATTATCTAATCCAAACTGTGTCAACTAATCAGAATTAAGATATTTTTTTTTACCTGGCAACTGCTTATAAACACGTTTGCTTCATGCAGGTGGTATCCTACCAAAAAGCGACCATTCAAATTAAATTTGATGAATTTAATAATAAATAAACAAGAGAAGTGGCGAACCTTACAGAAGGAGCTTGCGCGTTGCATGTAGACATTCGGCCTATTGCGTTTTGGATCTAAAAAGATTGAAAAGGTTTCCAGTATATATTTCCTAATAATTTACTTTTGGTCTATCTTTTTTTCATATCGATGCCTATTTTCTAGGCCTAAATTCCCCCCCCCGCCTCAAAATTATCGGAATTCTTTTTTAAATACGGAAAAAAACACGTCCTTTCCCACATCTAATCTCAGAGGGGACCTTAAAGTATCGAAACAATGCGCAGAAGCTTGTATGTAAGAAAGCAAACCAAATGCTAGGATATATTACACAGAATTTCACTTTCAAATCGAAAGATATAATCCTACCACAATACAAAGCGCTCGTGTGCCCACACCTCGAATATACGGTTCAATTTTGGGCTCCCTACCTAAACAAGGATATAGCGCAGTTAGAAAGAGTGCAACGTAGGGCTACTAAACTAGTTTCAGGAATTCGAAATAAACCGTACAAAGAGAGAATCCGCTCCTTGAACCTACTATCCCTTGCAAGTAGACGATTAGGTGGGCGATTGCTAGAAGTATTCAAAATCTTAAAAGGATTTACTAATATCAATTACAGAATATTGTTTGAGATGGACGAAAGAGATAACACACGCCAAAACGGTTTCAAACTAGTGAATAAGCACTTTAACTCTACTATAGCTCAAAATTACTTCACTTTTAAGATCATGCAAACGTGGAATCGCCTTGCCCACAGTGTAGTAGAAAGCACATCAGTTAATATGTTAAAAAACCGACTTGATGAGTATTTCAATAGTGTAAATATAACATAGTAAGAGCATAGATGAAAACGCCATATATCATAAGTGCTTTCTAAATAAACTCTTAGAAGAAAACTTTGATAAAACCCTTCAATATATCAAAAAAACATCCCCTTCCCTATGGCTCATCCTACTTTACCAACATCTTTTTGGTCTAAAAATATTTTTAAAAGGTTTCCAGTACCTATCTCCTAATAATTTACTCTTAGCTTTTCCTTTTTTTCACATCGATGCTTATTCTCTACGCCTAAAGGCGATTCTTTTTTCTCTCAATCTAAATTTGCGCTAAAGATTTCATTTTATTTTACTTGTTTTTATGAGCCAGTAGCTATTTCCTTTTGATAAATTTTAAAATTGAAAATCTATTTTAAAAATAATTTCAATTAAACTTTGAATATATGAAAAAAATTGAAACAAAAATCAGCCATGCCTAAATTTTAATAAATTGTCTGAAATTTATCATTGATAATTCTTTTTGTTTTTAAAAATTCCAAAACATTCGATACTCATTTTTATTTGTGAACTTCACCATTTCGTTTTTCAAACTCTAAAGGAACTAAGAGAAAAACTAAGAGAAAAAAAAATTATTATTATTATTCAAACCCTCCCAAAAATCAGTTCTTAAAATAGTATTATGTAAAAAGTAAATATCGAAATATTCCCGAGTTAAAATATAGTGTAATGGATAAATATAATAAGCCCTCTTGAGACCCTTAATTTAAGACATTAATTGTGATAAATATTAGAATTAATAACATGTGCCCGTCTACTTTGAGACAAAAAGTTTTCATTCTACCAGTTCAGGGTTGTATTCCAATATTCTAATCGCTTGATAAGTGAGATAACAGGATAATGAGTGTACTATAAGGTGAGAATTCTAATATAATTCAGAATAACAAGGACTTAAAGAAAACAACCTCACCTTATACTTCTCTTGTACGGCAGATAACACAGATCTGAAAGCCTGTCGCTTTGTATGTTCTACGTCCGTAGAAATAAAAGGAGCAAGTGAAGAAAGAAAGAAAATGACTGAAAGAAAGAATCAAAGTAAGAAAAATTAAAGCATATCTTACACAATAAATTCCCCCTAAAAATCTAACGATATACATCCCTGCCACTACATCCAGGATATTATATTACATTTAAAGTCCAACCCTGTAAAAAATAAATGATGATGCTCCCCCCGACCCCGCGTCCTAAATAAAAGAATAAAAAATCGCCGAGAAAATTATTCCGATCAGGTCCCAGACAGGATCCAAACATGGTCACAGTAAGTAACCTCTTTGCCTATGAACAAGTTTAATCACAAGTACACGTACACACCTTTTGCTACTCAAAATTGACAGTAAATCATTTACTGTCTACAAAACCACTTAACTCAGAATTAGAAAATAAAATTAAAGCCATCGCTGTGCGATACCCTTTGCAGCATTATAGGAGTGAATACTATTAAAGTAAACGAATTAGGAATGCGTATAAATCAAACTGAGATCCAGGATAGCGCTCTGAATAATGCACACAAAGAGGTACAGAATGCAACTAGGGAAGTACAGAATACAACCTTGGAGATACAGAATACAACCAAGCAGATATGAAATATGAACAGGGTAGATAATACGACCAAGGGGTACATACTACGACTAGGAAGGTACGAAATACGATAAGTGTTGAATAGATAAAACCAAAGAGGTACAGAAAACAACTCGGGAGGTACAGAATACAACCTTGGAGATACAGAATACGACCAAGCAAATATAAAATATGAACACGGTAGATAATACGACCAAGGGGATACAGAATACGACTAGACAGGTACGAAATACGATAAGTGTTAAAGAGATACAACCAAGAGGTAGAGAATACAACCCGGGAGGTAGAGAATACAACCTTGGAGATACAGAATACGACCAAGCAGATATGAAATATAAACAGGGTAGATAATACGACCAAGGGGATAGAGAATACGACTACATACGGGTACACACTACGGGTATATACTACGACTAGGAAGGTACGAAATACGATAACTGTTGAATAGATAAACCAAAGAGGTACATAATACAACTCGGGAGGTACAGAATAGAACCTTCGAGACACAGAATACGACCAAGCAGATATGAAAAATGAACAGGGTAGATAATACGACCAAGGGGTACATACTACGACTAGGAAGGTACGAAATACAATAAGTGTTAAAGAGATACAACCAAGAGGTAGAGAATACAACCCGGAAGGTAGAGAATACAACCTTGGAGATACAGAATACGACCAAGCAGGTATGAAATATGAACAGGGTAGATAATACGACCAAAGGGATAGAGAATACGACTAGGCAGGTACGAAATACGATAACTGTTAAACAGATACAGCCAGGGAGGTGCAGAATACAACCATGGTGATAGAGAATACGACCTAATTAGGTATGAAATATGAACAGGGTAGATAATACGACCAAGGGGATACAGAATATGACTAGGAAGGTACAAGATACGATAAGTGTTGAAAAGATACAACCAAAGAGGTACATAATACAACCCTGTAGGTACAGAATACAACCTTGGAGATACAGAATACGACCAAGCAGGTATAAAATATGAAGAGGGTAGATAATACGACCAAGGGGTACATACTACGGCTAGGAAGGTACGAAATACGATAAGTGTTGAACAGATACAACCAAAGAGGTCCATAATACAACACGGGAGGTACAGAATACAACCTTGGAGATACAGAATACGAACAAGCAGGTATGAAATATGAACAGGGTAGATAATACTACCAAGGGGTACAGAATACGACTAGGAAGGTACAAAATACGATAAGTGTTGAACAGATACAACCAAAGATGTACAGAATGTGACTAGGAAGTTTCGTAATGCCACCAGTGAGGTACGAAGTTAGACCTCGGGGTACAGACACGGAGGAGAGGAACAGAATACGACCATGGAGGTGCTGAACACGCCCGGAGCGGTACATAATACGACTTTCCAAACTTTCTGGCCGATGCAGTCGTTGGTTTTCGCTTTGTTATTTTTTTATGATGATGATGAGGATTATGACGATGATATTTTTGTTGTTGATAGTGATGTTATTATTGTTGATGATCATGATGCTATTGTTGACCAGATGATGACGTTGCTGATTTTTTTATTATTATTATTATTCTTGATGAAGATGTTGCTGATGTACAATGTTGTTCACGATGACGTTGCTGATGCTGACGTCATTGTTGCAGTGGTAGTTAATAATATTGATGGGGATGACGACGTATCAAGCGAGGGCTTGGACTGAAGAGAAGTAAGTGCTTATGGGCCTGTTGGGGGTGGGGGATTAGTGACCTCGGCCGGGGGAAATATAATGACAGACTCCTGAAATTAAAAAGCTCCCCCTGCATAATTCCCCCCGGGGCGTAGAGTTTATGGGTTTTTAATACGTCGCCTCCGAGTAACTAATTATAAACGGATTAATTCGCAATCATCGAACAGTTATCAAAACTCCGACGGTGGGAGAAATTGTTACCCTCGAGACTTAATTTTTATTAATGTATCTCTCTATTCCATCCCTTCCCTACCCTCTCACACTCACTCTTTCTATCACTGCCTCTCTCACTCTTTCTATCCCCCCCCCCTCTCTCCATCTCCCCCCTCAAACACACACAATGTATAGTCGTATACAATAATAAAGAAATAGGAGCTCGGAATTTTTTGTGTCTTTTTATTTGAGGTTGGTTGACATCATTATAATCCATAGCCATACTATTTATTCACTATTGCAACCATCCTGACCTTTCTCTTGTCGGTAGCCCTGACCGGATGATGAAAAGAACATAAAGATCAGTATAACAATCAATACCTAGCCCAAGGGAAATAGGGACGTTCGATGTGTGTATAGGGGAGGGGGTGAGGGAGAAGGGTGTGCTTAATACTTGCTAAACCCATCCTGAACTCAATGTACGTCATAGTCTACCGATACATTCTTCCATATTACACTTACAGCCAACACATTCATACATAAAGAAAAAATAGAGAATTTCCGTATTTATTATTTATTCACTTAAAATTGAGAAGCGAACACCAACGAGGGCATCTTCCCAGAAGGTTTGTTAGATTCGAAACGGGAGTGAGAAAGTGTGAAAAAGAATGTGAAGTAGAAGGTGCAAAAACACCTAACGATGAATAAAATCGATTCCAAGTATTTTCATTTTTATTAACAAAAACCTTCGAGGAATGAACAGTTGAAAACGCAGTTTTTGCCTCCATGATTCCTAGTGCCTTTACCTAATTAAATAGATAAAATTTATAAATGGATCAAAATTGTATTATTCCTTCTATTTCCTAGACAAATGGAAAGCCCAAACCAAGAAATCCTTTTAGAATACCAGCGATAATATTAGAATGGTTGAAGCCGAAACCATTTTAACCTTACCATATAACCAACAAGGTCTGCTGACCAAAAAGTCGCGTGCTCTCTCTTATTTTGATTTATGATCTTACAACCTTCAAAACTTTAAAAAATTCCCGGACTAACCTTGCGAGGACCTTATTAAATATCATTCGGAAGAAAATGTAAAACAAAACAATTCGCGGGCTAACCTTGGGATGACCTTGGTAATTATATCATTCGAAAGAGAATGTAAAACAACAAAAGGGTTTCAACTCTTATTAGAATCGGTTGAATAGTTACAATGTAATTGCCAAAACAAAAACAGCAAAACTGGGACCAGCCAACCGACATAGTTAGTTGTAAGCAGAGTCGCCCGCGACTAAAAACCATTCAGTAGAATTCTTCGTCCCTAAACCACTTAATTTTCTTATCGCGAACTAGGAATCCTCTTTTAACAGCGAATTCTTTCAAGAACTCTTCCAAACACCCATGGATTTTTTTATTGTAAAATGTTACTGTGGCCAAACCAAGAAAAGCTTCCAAGCACAGTTAAAACACTAGCTCCATGTAACCATGGTGACCAAGTGACTAATATGAGATATTTTATGCTCGCTTCTATCTTAAACCCCTTCAAAGTACCGGCAAAAATTCTCTTCTGCCACGTGTAAAATCTAGGAATTTTATACAATTTTAAAGATTTGTAATTTTCTGTAATTTAGTGAGACCTTTCTAATCTCAGGTGTCTCGAGCGTCGCTGAGACGTGTGTATCTATTCGAACTTATTCTAGAGTAGAGAGTTAAAAGAATGGAAATAATACATTGCTGAGCGCCACATGCGTGGTTCTACTAACCCATAAGGATCTCAATATCTAAGAACCGCGTATGATTCTCAGTTTAGCAAATGGGTTAATTATGCAGCAATTGAAACATCGCCGACCCTATCACTAAATGCAACATTTCCAGAAACATTTTAGAATGTGTATAAATCGACTCCTTCTCAATTTCAACAGGAACTCCATGTTGTTCTCGATATATCCCTTTATTAGTTCTATCACCAAGTCTAAAATTAATGTTTTATTGAATAATGTCCCTCTTAGTTAGGGATTGATGAACAGATCCCCCCTCTCCGCCAAGGTTTAATATGCCAGCTGCTGTATTTTCTCTCTTACATGCCTTGAAAAGGTTTTGTCAATAAAAACGAAACCACTCGGAATCTGCTTTCTTTTTATTCTTTGACGATTATTTGCATAACTGTGACTCAGGAGACACTTTGTGAAGTCTTAATCATGTGTAGAAGTTATATCATCCGAGTGGGTTGATAAAGAGACTACTTGGGAGAAAGACCAACGAATGAATGGGCTTAAAACACTATGGCAACCAGAATCTCCCCCCCATAAGTGTAAACACAATAATCTTAAAACTCTTTATTATGGCGACTTGCCTATAATTTTGAATAAACAATGAAGGAGTTGCGGACTCTTACACCATAGCAACCAGGCCATATTAACTTTTGTATAAACAATGAAAAAGTTTAAAACTCTTACAATCTCGCAATCAGGCAAAATTAACTTTAGTATTGACAGTAAGCAATGAATAAGCTTAAAATTCTTGCGCTATAGCAACCAAGTCCATTCACGTTTGAAAGTAAATAATTAATGAGTTTAAAACTCTTTCACTATGGCAACCATACCATGTCCACTATTAACCGTAAACAATAAAGAGGTTTAGAACTGTTCCCCGAATGCAATATGCGAAGCTCTCTTTATACAGTATACAAGGATTGGCTAAAATTGACAAACTCAGATTTGAAAGTAAACAATGAATAAGTTTAAAACTTTTGCCTATGGCAACCGCGCCATGCCCACTTTTGAGAGTAAACACTAAATAGTTTTAAAACTCTTTTCCTATGGCAACAATGCAACGTCAACTTTCGGCAGTAAACAATAAATCATTTTGAAGCTTTTGTCAGTAAGCATTGAACAAGTTTGAAGCTCTGAACAGTAAATAATTAATAATTTTGAAACTTTTGGCCGTAAACATTTGCTACAAAGGAAAAATTTAATAGAAATAATCGTACATCAGTCACTTTAGGCTAAGGAAAATGAAACTGTTTCCTTTTCTTTTCCAGTGGGTAATTTACAAGAAATGTTTCGCTCATATATGTATAAATGTATATTTGTTTATAAAAGGTTGCTTAGATTTCTTTGGTACTAAGTATCAATGGATAAAATATGGATTTAGATATATCAAAATGTAATCGATATTGCTGGCGGAAACACCGCTTCCTTCGATAAGAGAAATTAAGCTATATATGGCATGGTTAATCGTTGGATGGAGCCGTGTTTGAGTCAACTTTCTGAATTTACCTTGGTTTGGATTGCAAAATTAACTGTCGATCCTGTATGTATGTATGAAAGATTGTACATACACGCGCCTTCTCTCTCTCTTTCTCTCTCTCTCTCTCTCTCTCTCTGTATGTAGTGACGTGTGTGTGTGTGTAGGCATGAGATAACCGTACCGAAAAATATGTATGTATGGATGGGAGTTTGTGTAAACATGCCGTATATGGGTATGTAGTGGTGTTTCTGTTTGTCTGTAAGCAAGAGATAACCTTCTAGCCAACGACACTGATCGGTAAATCTAATTTGCCGGGGTGGTGGGGTCCTCATTAATCCGTCCCCTAGGGACCGTCCCTTGGGAAGGTCCCCAAGGATTCACTCGATACCAACCCTTCTTTCCGCACGCCAATGCCACCCCGCTTGGCCCCCGTCGTCCTTAACGTATCTCGCGTCTCTGTTATCTCGACCCCACACGCTTAGCACCTCCTCGTTACCACTGTGGGTTATCATTTTTTGCATAATTCTCCCCCGTGCACACTGTAATCCACCTTCCTTCCGCGCACAACCTCACCCGCAGCCCTTATCTCTTCCCCAAAGCCTTCTAGATCCTCTCTTTGGCTCTCTTCCCAAAGGAGTGCCAGTGAAAGGAGCCATAATGCCTTAACGGTGCCAAAAATTATGGCAAAAAGGTCAAACAATAAAAGCAAGAAAATCTGGCGCCCAGCTTTGGATACGTAAGCAACTAAGGTGAGAGAGAAGAAAAGAAGTTATTTAAAAGTATAGTGTGAGATCACAAAGGGAGATTAAATAAGAATTACACACCCTTGATGCAAAATAGGTGATGCTTCCTTGGGCCATAAAAGGTTCCTTCCTAGATGATTGAGGGGAAAACACGATGATCATAAACGTCCACATTTGCACCCCGACGAAGACCGAACCCTGGTACCTTCGCGATTGCCAGCGAATGTCATTCTGATCATTAAGTGAATTTAATTAACCGACCTGGGAATTCGTCCGCGATGGAAGAAGTGCGAATGGAACAATTAAATATTTAATCATTTATCTTTACTATCAGAAAATCATTTATAAAAACTAGTACTTTTAAAATCATAATAATACATAAAAAATAAGCGAAACGAATCTTGAAAAGATTCCATCATGTTGGGATAAAATAATAGTAAAAAATGTTATTGAAATGTTATGAAAGTAGTCGATCTAGACCAGAGGCGGGCAACCCTTGGTACGCGTGTCAAATGTGGCACGGCGATAACTTATTTCTGGCACGCGAAAGCAGAGGTTACCGGGTTTTTTTAAGAGGTTTTTAAGAAGGATGTAGAATGATGAAAAATTCAGATACTTTCCAAACGCAAAAAGGTACACCGATGATCTCCCGAAAGATGACATAACAGACCGCCAGTCTTCAAAAGCTGTTTGTAAAGATTATTGAGTCAAGTGTTGGGCAGTTCTTTGTAACATTTGCTAGGTTTAGAGAACTGGAAGAGACGGCAAAATTCATTAAGTTTCCAAACAGCATCAAACTGGATGAACTAAACTTGCAAATGTTTTCATTGGATAGACATGGATGTTTTGAAATGCACTTGATTGAATTTCAAAATAGCTCCATTTGGAAACAAAACTTTGTTGATCTTAGAGTTGACTTAGAAAATAGTGAAAAAGGAGCGATTAGAGACGGGAGTAACAGAGAGAAATGCGGAAAACGAAGTATTAAGGATTTAGAATACTATTCCAGAAAATTATCTGTTTAAAGAACCTTGCAACAGCATTACTATCCATGTTTTCGTCTACATATGCTTATGAATCTTTGTTCTCAGGGATGAACTTTATTGAGTTTCGTAAGAGGAGTAACCTGATGGATGAAACTAGTAGTTTATGCATATCTCTCAAGGTTACTAAATATAAACCCGATATAAAATCTGTCATCAGTGATACAGCAGCAGAAATCCCGCTGAAAAATAATATATAGAAAGAGTCAACAAGTTTTCTGATTCTAGTTTTATCTGATGTTTTCTTTTGAAAGTGGTTGTTTGAATGTAGTTTTGAAGGTAAATAAATATATTTTCTTTTTTATATACATCAATTGTAAAGGATTTAAAATAAGCAAAAGATTATCTGTTAGTAGCCTTTTACTGTGATTTAGTAATACAAAGGTATAACTGGGAAAAAATAATGACTTGTGTTGATGTTAATAATAGTCGTTAAATTGTGTGAATAGGTATGGCAGTTACAGTTATCCTTAGAGGCTAATGAAAAAATCCACACAAAGAACCTCTTCGTAAAGCCTGTTATAATCTTTTTCATTCAGTCAGTTTTACATAATTTACATAATGACTTACAATACTGTGTCTTTACTGCTCTTGGGCGATTCTTTATTATTTAAACAGTTCTTCAAATGCTTAAGAGATATCAAATAATATGTTCTCAAAAAAATTTGGTTGGCACGTGAAAAAATTGTGTGGTAGATATTTGGTCGATTTTGGCACGCACTCTCATAAAGGTTGCCCACCCCTGATCTAGACATAGTGCGGTGAATTAAACATATTTTGCGTATATATTTAACAGAAACTCTAATTATAATACACGATGGATGGGCATAATGAGTTATTTGCCCATATGAGTATCATTTCGACAGATGACTTTAAAAACTTTATTATGCTGAGAATCTCTCAATTCCTTAGTAGGTGCAGGTTGGGTTGTCTCTGTTGGTCGCCTTTTAGACATCTTTAGACTAAAATTGACGCCCATCGGCATAAATATCTTGTTTAAAGATAGACCACAAATTTTCGATTGAGTTGAGATAAGAATAGCTTGCCGGCCACATCATCAACTTGTCACCTTGTATGACGTAAGAGCCTAGTAACGCTTGCGTGGCCCTGACAGAGTGAGATGGAGCGTTGTCATGCATTAAAACTAGAGTCTTTAGAATTGACAACGGTATGTCATCTAGCCGGGATCCAAGACCTCCTTCAAAAGATTGCAGTAGGCGGCTGCGGTCACTTTAACCAATCAGGCACCTTGACTGCGCCAACAAAAAAGATAAAACGTTTTTGCAAAATTTACATCACAATATAAAATAAGATAATAAGAAACGCCCAATAAATATCTTCTATAAAACCAAATGAGTGAGTCGTATAAAACAGCCTAAAGAACAATCAAAAATATTATATATCAAAGTACAAAATGTGCGAAGCCGGGAGAAAAGTTACAACTAAAAATACAAATGCAATAAAAACAAATAAGGAAGTTCCTACGCCCCACCCTATACTACAAAACACAGAAAATTAACAATCACCTGATTAGCAAAGAAATAAAAGCTTACAGTGTAATTTACGAATTCAACTGCTCCCCTGAAGATTGATTCTTCGAATAAGTACATTGGAATGACAACCACACCCTTATCACGTCGACTCACCATGCACTTGCAAGACGGCGCCATCAAAAATCACTATTTAATGTAACACGGAACCTATCTATCAAGAGACCACTGCAATCAAACGTAGAACTGACCGCACCCGCCTTCGCATCATGGAAGCTACCTTGATCCAAGACGGGAGGTCGAGGCTTAATGGCCAACATTCGGCTACGCAAAGGACTTTAAAACTCTTAACGGATTAAATGATTAACATTCATAAAAATCTCATTACCTAGGTTTTCATATAGGAACCCTGCCCCTATTTTTTTTTCTTTTTTTTATGATACCCGCATTCTATGACCTTTTTAGTATAAAATTTAAACAAAGGATTAACGTTTGTATATAAATGTACGATTTTGAAATGTCTAATCATGTAAAATAATTTCTCGCTCAGAAGATGGTCGAACATAACCGAAAGTTCAGCTGCAACAAATTATGAATATTGGAACACATTCATAACCTTCGGCCAGGCGAAGCAAAGGAGAAAGTTAATAGAAGCTCAGATGAACATGGTTCTTAATTATATATATGGTGCAGTAGGTACATAACTTGTCGCCTGACTTCAATATAAAAGAAAATGACACAGAATGTTCATTTATACAAATATATTTACCAAAGTTTCATGTTAAAGACTTGAAGGATTAAAATAATCATTATATTTAATGAAATCGCCGTTGACTCCAACCGCGTTCTCCATGGTGGCGTCGAAGCCTGATGCAGGCCTTCTTGACGGTCCCCTTGTTTAACTAGGTGAAAACTGGAGTGATTTTGGACCTAAGCTCTGCCTTGGTGGTGCACGAGGACTTGTTGGTCTATCTCCCTCAACGACGCTCCATACATAATAGTCACGGGGTTTGCAGTGCAGGGATTTGGGAGTCCAGCCATTCGGAATGATGTGGCCAAAGAAATTGTTTGATAGCCGAAATTGGGTCCTTCCGCTTGCGTGGGGAGCATAACGGGGGCCCTCGTTGTCTCCGAGCCGGGGACACTCGTAATCACAGCCTGATTCACCAGCACTTTCCTGATCCCTGCACCCTCCTCGGATTGACACCCAAGCATTTAGAGATCATGCATGTGAGCTGCAAGCGTGAGTACCAAGCAGCACAGCTTGTTCTTTCCAATTTGGGGGATAATTGAATTTAGTCATAGTATTTCTTCCTTCACATACGATGCAAAACTGGTTCTACTATGATAATAAAAAGAGAGAACCGACGCCAGAGAGCAAGCATACTCACAGATACTAACAGGGTATCTTCTGGAAGAGGCAAATTATGCCTGTGGCTCCAAGGTTTTGAAGTCAGAGTTATCCTTCTCTTAGGTGGATTGCCTGTCATGGATACGAGCTCCACCTACCCGTGCCCACCGTGATGCCCAGTCACGGAGGTAACCTCCTTAGTAAATAGTGTCAGCTTAAAAAGAATCCGGACAGAGATTTGAACTACCAACCCAACGATTGCCGGGCAAGCGCGCTAACCACTATGTCCGGAACTCACTCAGAAATGTCAAATGGCGACAAATTACCGAGAGAGAGAGAGAGAGAGAGAGAGAGAGAGAGAGAGAGAGAGAGAGAGAGAGAGAAATATGGGGAATAATTACGTTCATGCCAATGCGCTTAGGTAAGGGTAATAGTAAGAATTCCTTAATCCGCTAGAAAAGTCTCCTGGAGTTCCTCTAATATCTTCCGAAGCGCCACTCATAATACTGTGCAACATCCATTTCTCTAAAAAGATAAATTTTAAGGCTTTATGAAACAAACTATGGAATTTCAGTCTATAGGAAACCTACATTTACAGATTTAGGACCAAGCTTCTTTAGTTTCCTGTCAGGAAACCTTTAGTAGTCATATCTGAGTAAACCGTGGGCTTATGTTGATATTATTTTAGTTGAATTTACAACAAACTCATCTCAAAATACTCAAAAAGTAAAAACTATATACTCTATACTTTTTCAGTATAAAAAAAGAATAACCTAATAATTTGCTATTTAAGCTAATTGAATGATCGAGTGGACCACCTTTCTGTTGACAAACTAATGGAAGTCTCTTCTTCCATACACTTATTCTTCATTGCATTTCAATTATGTCAATCTCTTGCCATGATACAGTGTTTGTTTGTTTTTAATTCACGTTCACTAAATATTTCGCGCTATCCCCGATAAACATTCTCTTTCAGCGACTCCAAAATCGAATAACTAATCGGTCACATTTTAGGCTTTGTGGAGGCCAATAATGCATTGTAATGAATTTTGGATGAATTATTATTCAGAAACGTCCGTAGGGCCTTGCTCGTATGTGACGTAGCACATCTTGTTAAAAAAAATATCATTTTCTGGATAGAGACGAGGCGAGAACAGTTTGGAAACAACTAGTAATATTCAAATCAAATTTTTGCCTATTGTCCGTTGCATTAAATGAGTACCTGGATCGTTATATGATATGATATGATATGATATATATATATATATATATATATATATATATATATATATATATATATATATATATATATATATATATATATATATTATATATCTCAAAATAGCACGAGAGAATGATGAAAATGAATTCATTAAACCACATTGAAAGAGAAAACGGAATAATTTTTCCTTGCAGTAATATTTTTATTACCTTTTTTTCGAAAAAAACCCGTGCAGGAAAGTGATTCGAACCATGCACACTGAGGCAGCGAGCATCGCTTTGATCACAGTTAAAAATATGTCTTTAGTATACTATGCTTGCTGCCTCAGTGTGCATGGTTCGAATCGATTCCCTGCACGGATTTTTTCGAAAAAAAGGTAATAAAAATATTACTGCAAGGAAAAATTATTCCGTTTTCTCTTTCAATGTGGTTTAATGGATTCATATATATATATATATATATATATATATATATATATATATATATATATATATATATATATATATATATATATATATGAGAGAGAAATATGCGGGTAATAATTTCTTAAATAAATATGCAAACAGGTGAGGTAGAAATCTCAAACATTAAGATTTATGGTCGCGGGGACTTGGTCCGAACCCAACCCAAATTTCTTTGAGCTCTAGCTAATCTCGGGGGTTCGAGCCCTTGTAACAGTCAGGGAAGAAACACAACAGGGTGGCTGTTTGTTTGTTTGGAGCAACGGGTTGTCCGCACACCCAGAGATTTACGTCTCAAATGGTGTCAATAAAGATGAGGTAAAACCAATAATTTAATCCTCGCCGATGCGGCGGAGATTAATTTCTGAGCGTGCTCAAATTACACATACACAAAACTACACGCACATACAATCACCAGTGGGTATACATAAGTAACATGCACCTTTATGCACATGCCTAAGTATATATATATATATATATATATATATAAATATATATATATATATATATATATATATATATATGCATGCAAGGGGCAGACCCAGAGCCTTCGTTAGCCTAGTGATTATGGTATTGGATTTTTCACGTCAAGGTGCTGGGTTCAACTCGAACCGAGAACGGACACACAAGTAGAGGCCTGGCCACAACTTGATGCATACCCCTGCTGTAATATGTAGATCTTACACCGATCATCATACACAAATAGTCAATCCCTACACCATTGTGTTTCCTCTACTATTTTTTACAACGCACACAACTTTATCCTCTGTTCAAAGGAATTTTGCCGATGGTACTTGTATCCACAGAGCACTGGAGAAGACCGAGGTTCCACTTTCCCCGGTGTTAGGGAGGTTCCTTCCTGATCGCTAGTTAAAGTAAAAAAAAATATTGTCACGTCAGTCCCCCCCGCCTCTTTTCCTCCAAGAAAACTAGGACCGTCTCCTGGTGCCTTCGGACTCAAAGCGATTAACATACTTATCTTTATGTTGTTTCTAATCTCTTGTGAGCTCCGTACTGGCCAAAAGACCGATGGTATTTCCTACCTACAAGTAGGACATGAACAAAGGAAATTAATGATCACTGAACAGGAGAAACAAAAGTGCTCCAATTGTACTCATATGAAATTACATAAAAATTATGAAAGTACTAAAATATAATTAAAAGTACTCCAACATGACTCAAAAGTGCTGAAGAAGTACTCCTCTTTAAATAAAATGTAATTAAAATTTAGTTAGAAATATGCCAGAAGGACTGACTGGATTGAGCGCTTGAAAAAATAATATCAATACTCTAAGAGTATCCGCCTTGTAATCCTACTTTTAGGCTTCATTAAATAAATTTTGAAATTTTTCAAAGAAATTAAAAATTTGGAGGAAAAATATACATCTTAAGGCATCGATTTGCTAAAAATATATACAAATTTGAGGAAGAAAAAAAAATCCAAGCGAACAAATTAAGAATTAAAACGATCTCACCATGGAAACGTGAGAACTCGTACATTGAACATTTGATATAATAAGTGGTGATAGAAAGTATATACACACATATATGATTACAATTGCGCTCATATATGCACATATATATAATAGTAGGAGATGAATAGATAGAAATAGAGATCCCTGGTGAAAGGGTATTGAAGGGTAGAAATCCCTGGTGAAAGGAAATCGCAGGCGTTTTTCTGAGATTGGTGTTCTTCTCGTAGTTGTTTATTTTCAAGCTGTTGTTTTTTTCTATTTTTTTTGGTTTGTGATTTTAGTGCATGTTTGTTTTCTTTTTTGTTTAATGTAGATTTTAGTAGTTTCTTGTGGCACTCAATCCTTTGTAGGTGTCTTATATATTTCTCTCGTTGTCTCCTTATGTGTTTTTGGTGTTCTTCTTATTGTTTGATTCTTTGTGCAGTGGATTGTTGTTCGTTGTTTCATAAGCGTTGTCTTTGGTGTAGATTGGTTCTACTTGTCTTTCAGTCTGTTCTTTACTGCTAGTAAAGTTTTTCGTTCTTATGTATCTGTCTTCCAACGGAATGTCAATGTGACTTTGTCTGAGTTTGTTCGTCACGTGTCCTTAAATTTTATTCCAGATTTTTAGGCTCTTGACTAAAGTTCGATGTTAATCGGAGACAGTTGGAACTCTTGATGGAGGTCCGTCCACCTGTCTCCTTCTTTCTCTTCTCTTTACATTGGTGATTAGGAGTAGCGCCTTGCTCTGTACTGTCTGGCAAGATCTCATTTGTGTTTGTGATAGGTATAGTAGGGGACAGCAGCTTTGATCTTATGAGTGTATTGTATATTTTTTTCTTGTTTGTCATGTTCAGGTTTCTGAACCTGAACAGCTTGTTGAGCTCATCCTTCGCTCGCGCTGCTGTCTGAGCAACATGGCTGCCGTACCCATTTTTACCTATCTTTAGTCCCAGAACTGTCCCCTCTGTGCTGTATGAAATGCTGAGAACTCGTATACGTACATGTTTGTGATGGTTTGAATAGTCGCGTTGTAAAAGTAATATCGCATTTTACGTAAAACTTTTGATCAAGATAAACAAATATAAATATATTTATTCATTCGAAACAATTACCATAATTAGCAATGAGATTTGCCCACCAAGAATCAAGTTTGCTGATTCTACTGGCCAAAAGGTCATGTTCTTTAGAAGAGGAAGAGCATTTGAGTGCTGTCTCGATCTCTTCTTTGCTTCTGACTGTTTTACCACTGGTGAAGTGTTCGACTGACCTGAATAAGAGAAAGTCTGATGGTGCTAAGTTGGGAGAGTAGGGCGGGCGGGGTAACACTTCCCAACCTAACGAATTTATATAATTTTTAGTTACCTTTTGTTGAATATGACTTTGCATCGTCATGTTGCAAAATGCCTACCTCGTTTTAATTAGAGTTGCTCAGAACATGACTTACATATTGAGGCTCATGACAATATATTTTTGCAATGGTGGTTTTCTCATGTTCCAATAATTAAAAGTGAATAACTCCCGTTGCATTCCACAAGAGTACAACACAACCTTCCTTTGGTGCAGCTCTGGTATAAATGTCGGGACTGGAGTTTCATTTGGCCATAGAGACTGTTTCTTCAGTTCATTGTTGACACAGGCACTCCATTTATCGTCCACATTTACAACTCGGTTAAGGAAATAAGTTTTTACATTCTAGGTTATCAAACTATTGCAAATTGTTGGATGCACAACATTATTCTCTGGGGTACACTTCATTTGGTATCCAAATCTTCTTTCTATAACTTTCCCAATCCTTATAGGATGATCTTGCACAGTATAACAAAGTTTATCAAGCTTCCAGGATACTTCTGATACTTTGATGCTGATCTTCAGTCAACGGCTTTCACTGTGCCATTATCAAGAACAACTCGTCTTCCTGATCGATGCCCATCAGAGAGATCAAAATTATCATTCTTAAACATGTTAAACTACCTCTTTATTTCCGAACACTCACTCCATCAAGATATACATTGCAAATGTTTTTCATTACACCTTATTCATTGTTGGCGTTACCAAATTCGTAAAGCAAGCAATGTCAAATATGCAACTCAGTAAACTATTTGTCCACCGAGGGTTATCTGAAAGAACACAAACAAAATTTAACACTCAGACAGTTATCTGAACATAAACTTCAACCTTTACACTTAGTAGCCCAATTGTAGAAGGTCTGCAAACTATTTGCTTGAAAATTTAATATTATACCTTTCGGTATCGCAAGTATTTTTGCGAATAATCCAGTCAAGTCAATTTCTAAAGCAGCGTTAAGCCACATGTCAACAACCACACATGGTGTCTCGTGTTTCTTGACTAATCACTGTTGAGTCGTGTTTCCAGCTAGACTCTTCGGCGGTTGATTTATGATGAAAGAAAAAGAGTTGCTGCTGAGAAAGCTAAGAAATTTGTGTATTTGATATCTAATTTGCCACATATAAAATTCAAATTTTGAGTCTACCACTTTTGCTATCCATTTTCCTAATGCTCGAGAACAAAGGTGAGGAGCTTGCCTTCGGAATAAACTCAAATTTTGAAGATAAAATCATTTTATTGTTTTCCTGCAGCAAAAATAATGCACAACAAAGTCAATTAATGGTTCGTTAACTTTAGAATTTATATTTTTTTTATTTTTAAGTTGTTACATAGTCATATTAGTTAGTTATATACGAAATAATGTGCATCTTGCAGTATATCTAATTAAATTTAAGGAATACGACCTACAGCTAATTTAATGCAGCCTTCAACAGGAAAAGTTCCCTACCTCTGCTCTAAAATATGTATTTAATGAATGGATGTTGCTAAGTGAGGTAGGTAGGATAAATGTGAAAACTGGACACTCGTCCAGCACCATTTAATTCTCTGTGGCTAAAACCTTTAATTTCCTATTTTTATTCCACCGAAACTCGAAGTATATTTAGTCACTATTAGAAAATATTTTATACTCACTATTAGATCGAAAAAATATTCGCCTACCAAAGTATCGAAATTGAATATTCGCATTAGCGAATATTGAAAAATATTCAGACCATCACTACGTCATACATACATTTGTTCATCAGGTCGTTAATTTCACGTCGATGGAATTGGACAAGCCAATTCTCACCACACTTGCTGTCATCTCACAATCAAATCTTTCAAGCGCCCAAATACCCCCCTTTCCCCTGATCCATAAAGATCTAAAGACCGCAAGAGCCAAATACCCTCAATCTTATATACTTCCCAACCCAAATACTTATATACTCCAAATGTCTAAATAAATAAATACCCAAGTATCCCAATTCTCCAATATAAATAACGCCAAAATACTCGATACCGAAACGCCTAAATAGCCCAATAACCAAATTCTCAATTATGCCAGGACCAAAATATGCAAATTTCAAGTAACCGAATATCCAAATATTCAAATTCACAAAATATATCCTAATACCAGAACAAAATATCCAGCTCCATACCCCGCACCCGACACTTCTTGTCAAATACCTAACCGCAGTCTACCTCTGTCGGCCGATCGAATCAAATTATTTACAGGCTGAAACTACAGAACTTGGGCCAACAAAGACCGCAGGTGCATTCAAGGCCTGAAATGGGTCCCTTGACAAAGAATATAAGGACAACAGTGAAAGCAAAGATCAAGTGAGACTTGGACCAATGGTTATGATACTTTGAGTGTATTCACGATAAAGTTGGATAGATATGCATATGAGGCGTTTAGATCTTGTCTTGTCTTGTCTTTGGGGAAGTGGTGAGTATGTGAGTGTGAAAGAAAATGGTGTATTAGAATAGTGGGGTTTGGGAATGGTGGTGAAATAAAGAAGTCTGAGGGTTGCAAGATTTGCAAAGGTGCCTGGAGAACAGGCTAATCTCTTTCATTGTTTGTTTTATTGTTATTGTTTTTTTATAAATGTATATACATGTAGACAAGTATGTATGCATATATATATATATATATATATATATATATATATATATATATATGTATATATATATATATATATATATATATATATATATATATATATATATATATATATATATATATATATATATATATATATATATTATAAGGCATTCAAACCTTTAGAGTCTTGTACTATTTTTGCTTTTTTAATATTAACTTGACGTGTAGTTTGCTTGTTTAGATTAATTTTATGTAGTTTTTTTTGTTTCTACATCAATTCCTACGTGTGTCTTATTTGGTCTTATAAATGTTTTGCTATATTCATCTTTGGTTGTTTAGTATTTGTGTTTTGTGTGTTCTGTGTTTCGTACTTACCTATTTTCTTCATCGTTGTCTTCACTAAGTTATTTTGGTCTTCTTTGGTCTTGAGGTAAAATCGGTTTGGTTCGTTATTATCGGTTGCTTTTCATCATCGGTTTTGGTCGATAGTTTATTCCTATGCAAAAGATGGGACAAATGCGTCTCCAAGCTTGCTGACGCTGCTTGCGAATCTTGCGCGACTGGGACCTTGTTGATTTCCTGCGATGAGTGCTCTAATTTCCATGTTGCTATACATTGTAATTTTCTCTTTCATATCTAACGCTCTTTCCTTTAAGATCGTATTGAGCGGTTTGATGTCCACTGTTCTGTGCAGATCCACTTGCTTTCTCATTTCCTTCCTTCGTGTATTAGTAATGAGATACATACACTTATTTTGTATCTTCTGCAACTATTTTTGTGCTGTTTTAGAGGCTCCGAACAGAAATGCAGCGGGATAGATGAGGGTGGGTCTGGCTGGCGTCATATACAGTTTCTTTTTCTTCTTTTGGCTGAGGTTTCTGAAGCTGTAGAGGGTTCTGACTGCCGAAGATGCTTTTTGGATCCGTTCTGTGAGGTGCTTCTTGTACCCGTTAGAAGTGATCTTCATCTCGAGTACATTGCACTCGTTTGTGTAGGGATAACGCGTATCCCCCACTCTCACATCTGCTGTTTTTCTTCTTCCTAATGGGACAATCTTGAATTTTTCGCCATTAGTTCGGATTTTCCATTTGGATTTATAAGCGTTGATTTTTCTTAATTCCTCAGCAGTCTTTCGAGTTTGCCAAGGCGCTTTCAATATCCACTAACTATGATTTGAGTTATGTCATCGGCGAACTGGATATTCAGGCTAGAGGGGTGGGTTGGCTCTGGTATGTCGGCTGTATATATCGAGTATAAGGTTGGACTGAGGCACCCGCCTTGAAGCAATCCTGCCTTTAGATTAAAGGCGGGACCGTCCGTGCTCCCTATACGGATGTAGGCCGACATCTCCATAACATAATCACAGAGGATTTCTTCAAGTTTTGAGCTTAAACCTAGCTAGAAGATCTTGTATTGCATCCCCTCCTCTTGTTTCTTAACATTAAAATATTTTAATAATTTCGGAACATGGGACAAGTGTTTATTAAAATGGAGCGTTAAAATATTATTTCGCGTAAATGAGTATTTAATTTTATTTCCATAGAAGGACTGCTTAGCTCTGCGCAGGAAATCATTTAGAAAATAAGACGATTAATTTAACTTTTCACTCAGGATTTTGATTGATTCTAACTCTCCATCGATAAATTCTGGGTCACATACTCTAAAAACGCAAATACCAAGAGATAAAAGCCAATTTTTAGTTTTTTTGAGAAGGATTCGAATAAAAAAGGATGTAAGACAGACCATGAGTTAGCTTCCGGAAAATCGAGAACTTAAAACATTACGGCGTATGGTGTACCATGGTGTCTAAAAAAAGATAATTTTCTGGTTTCTTCTAAATCATGAGTGAAATTAATAGAGGGTACGAAGTTATTTGGGGCACCAAGGAAATTAGCTACGTTGCACTCAATAGGCCAAATACAAAATACATCATCTACATAACTGTACCAAATAGCATTTGGGGGAAGTATGGGGGCTAGTGACTTAGACTCAAAATATTCCATGGAACAACTTAATATAAGGGAATTTTTAAATACAATTATACATTAAAACATGTAATAAAACACAACCCAAAGAACGATAATAATTTAATATATATTATACCCTGTTTGGATTGTAATTTATTCTATGTAGGTCAAACTTCTAAAAATATCTCTGTAAGAACTGAGCAACATCAAAATGCAGTATCTAAGGGATATCCAAATAGAGCTTTGGCCATCCACAGGATTAAGATAGGTCACCAGATTAACTGGTCAAAAGCAGCTACCTTAATGCATAAAAATGATTTTATTAGCAGAAATACCTTTGAAACATTCTTAATCTCCAGCACGAATGAGAGAAATGTAAATATTAGCCCGGGTTTGTTTTCCTTAGATCCAGTCCTATCTTCCTTGCTCAAATCAGACTTATCGGAGGTCATAAAAAATCTGACCTTATAGGGAAAACATTGCTTTGTATAAATACGGTGTCTCTCTATTTCGTAAACCATTGTGAGTTTGAAAATGTTAAGACAACCAAAGTACTAACTCTAATCAATCTTTCCTTTTCCTTATGTGGTATACACACACACACACATATTCCTATTTTGTGTCCTTTCGCTGTACATGGGCGGGGCATCGCTTTGTAGTCTCTCTTATATATATATATATATATATATATATATATATATATATATATATCATAAATCTGAATAAGTAGACTATTAGGATCCTGCTTACCCATAGTATTTGGAATAGACGTCATTTATGGGTGAAATGGTTCTATAATAGATGACATGTATTGACGTTCTTTGAATTGAAATACAAGCCCGATGGCAACAGGGCCCGCTCTTGTTGTTGTATGTCTCTGTGTGTGAAGGGGAAGGGGATGCAGGAAGCGTCAGAATTATTGCTTTACCAAGTGAGAGCGAAAGGTTGCATGGTCCAATGGAGGACCGCCTCGTCGCTTCAGGGGTGCCTGGACATGAAACTCAGATGAATGAAGTGTTGTGTTTGCGAAGTTTGTCGGGATGAAAGAGACAGTAGTGCTGTGATTAAATATGTGTGGCGAGACGTGAAGAGGCCGGAGCTGTATCTGTCCGCACGCCAATCCAGCAAATATCCATTATACCACTACCCAAAGGTTTCTCCACAAGGGGGGAATTAGGAGACCGCAGGCAAACTCAAATATTGGAAATTTCTATAAATACAATTCTACAGATGGTAAATAATATACATGACATCACAGTTCATGGGATTAAATTTAAAAATAGAGAAATGATTTACTTTATTCAAGGAAAATATCATATAGTTTTCAAACACAATATTATTTAATTTTCCGCAATGAGAATATCTTATAGTTGTCGCGATATTATTTAGTTTTCAGCTATAAAAATATCTTATAGTTGTCCAAATGCTATTTATCATTCAGCAATGAAAATATCTTACAGTTGTCACAATATTATTAACTTTCTAGCAATGAAAATATCTGATATTTGTCTCAATATCTTTTACTATATAGCAATGAAAATATCTTATAGTTGTTTCAATATTATTAACATTTTAGCTAGGAAATATCATATAGTTGTCTCAATATTATTTACTTTTCAGCAATGAAAATATTTTATAGTTGTCTCAAAATGATTTAAATTTCAACAATGGAACTATATTATAGTTGTATCAATACATATTATATTTGTCTCAATGTTATTGAGTTTTTAGCAATGAAAATATTTTATATGTCTTAATAATATTTACTTTTCAGAAATGAAAATATCCTATCGTTGTCTCGATATTATTTAAACTTTAGCAAGAATAATATCTTATATTTGTCTCAATATTATATAATTTACAGCAATGTAAGTGTCTTATAGTTGGTTCAATATTATTTAATCAATAGTAATGAAAATATCTTATAGTTGTGTCAATAATATTAGTGTTTATCAATGAAAATATGTTATGTGTGTCTCAATATTATTTACTTGGTAGTAATGAAAATATCTTATAGTTGTCTCAATACTATTTACCCTTTAGCAATAAAAATATCTTATAGTTGTATTAATATTATTGGCATTTTAGCGATAGAAATATCTTTTAGTTCTCTCAAAATTATTTAATTTTTAGCAATGAAAATAATAGTAATAATAATAAATTTCTTATAATGTGCTCTTCAAGGCCGGAGGCCTTCACAGAAATATTTACTTTTAGCAATGAAAATATCTTATATTTATCTCAATATTATTTACACTTTAACAAGAAAAAAATCTTATATGTCTCAATATTATTTAATTTTAAGTAATGTAAATATCTTATATTTGTCTCAATATTATTTAATCTATAGCAATCAAAATATCTTTTACTTGTCTCAATATTATTTCCATTTTAGCAATGAAAATGTTATATTTGTCTCAATATTATTTACTTCCTAGCAATGAAAATATATTATAATTGTCTTAATATTATTTACTTTTTAGCAATGAAAATATGTTAGATACGCTCAATATTATTTTTGCTGCCATGAAAATGTCTTATAGTTGTCTGTATATTATTTACTTTTCAAAAAGAGAATTTTATAGTAATCTCAATTTAATTTAATTTATAGCAATGAAAATATTTTATATTTATTTCAATATTATTTACTTTGCAGCAATGAAAATATCTTATAAATGTCTTAATATTATTGAGTTTTTAGCAATGAAAATAACTTATAGTTGTCTCAATATTATTTACTGATTACCCGAGAAATTACATATAGATGTCTCAATATTATTTGTTTTTTATCAATGAAAATATCATATTGTTGTCTCAATATTATTGACATTTTACTAATGAAAATATCTTATAGTTGTCTCAATATTAACTTTTTAGCCATGAAAATATCAATATTATTTACTTTTTAGCACTGAAAATATCTTATATCTATCTGTCTTACATTTTTTCCTTTGTAGCAATGAAAATATCTTATATTTGTCTTAATATTATTGAATTTTTAGCAAGGAAAATATCTTATAGTTGTCTCAATATTATCGATTTTTTAGCAAAGAAAATATCTTATATTCGTCTCAATATTATTTGGAATGCACTTCTTTGGTCAGGCAATCTTGGAACTGGAGTGGATGGGGATTGTTATATTAAGATGTATGAGGAATAGAGGCGTATGAGGTTATGAAGCTAAGAATCAATGACCTGTATTTTATTGAGTAAAAATGCGCTCGTTGGTTACGCCAATCTCCTATATTTAATCAATTAAAAAATATCACTAGTGGGCTGTCGCCATGATATAGGGAGTTATAATAAGAGTAATAATAATGCTAATAATAATTCTAAGAATAATACTATGATATTGAAAAATGTAAGGACGAATTCAAGCAATCCACAGAAGATAGAGAATGTTTGTGTTGAAATATTTGGGGAAGTTTTCATTTTTCTTGCGATAAGTTAATCGATGGCCTCACCCCCGTGTCCCGCCGACCTCTTACCCTCACCCACACTTCGTTGGAATTTACAAATTCGATCAACTAAATGGTAACAGACGGCAGCCCGAATAAAATGCTTCTGTTATCGTCGCCGTATTATTAATAACAGTTATAGTAAGTGGTAATGGTAATAAGTAGCAGAGAAGAGAAGGAAGACAATGTTGAGTCTGGACAAAGCGGAAAAGAAGTGTCATGAAGTGTGATCGCTTGCGCGGAACGTAACTTTTATTAACCATCATGGAGCAAACAACGATCGCAAAACGAGGCATTCGAACTTTGAGCTACGAACCATTAAATACCTCCAAGGGAGAGAAGGGAGGAAAATTATGGTAGTCGGACGCAAGTTTTATGATGGGCCACAGATGAGTCATAAAATACCCATGCGAAATAATGACAGGTACTGAGAGAAAAAGGGAGAGAGAGAGAGAGAAAGAAAGAATGAATGAGTGAAAGGGAGAGAGGGGGAAGGATACGGAAAGAGAAAGAGAAAGAAATAAAGAAAGAGATTGAAAGAGAGAGAAGGAATAATTGCCCACGTCTCAACCATTTAAGATAGGCGGGATTAATCAACCAGATCGAGCTAACATTTATTTGCGACTAGCGTCCAAAGAGGGAAAGACGGATAGAGATAAGGGAAGGAGGCGGGAGAAGAAGAGAGAGAGAGAGAGAGAAGAGGAAAGGGGAGGGAAAAAATGAATATATATATTATATATATATATATATATATATATATATATATATATATATATATATATATATATATATATATATATATAAAAGAGTGAGAGAAAATGAGAACACGAGAGAGAGAGAAAGACAGAAAGACCCTGAAATTATCAAATAGTGTCAGATAAAAAAAGAAATAATATAAAACAGAGAAGAGAGAGAGAGAGAGAGAGAGAGAGAGAGAGAGAGAGAGAGAGAGAGAGAGAGAGAGAAACACATAAAAAGGAAAATCGTGAGAGACTATGAAAGTAGTACGCTCTTCCTCTCTCACGGTGCCCTCAAGCTTGCTCTGTGGACCAGCCTCTCTTTCCCTTCTTTTGCTGAGTCGATGGTCTGGCGTTATGTGAAGGCCCATGACGGTGTGGAACGCCACACGAACATCCTCATTATTATTATTATTGATAAAGTCGTACTGGTTGACTAACGAGGGAATTTTTAATCAGTGTTCAAAGGGAGGGGAGGGACAAAGAAATAAAAAAGGGCTAAAGGCTAAAATACTAGTAAAAGGTATAAAGAAAATGATTAAGAAAAACAAAGACAGCAATAAAAAAATCACTGTCAAACCAAAATTTTCGGGCGGGTGGGGGACGCTACCAACCCCCCAGGAACAAGTTGGTACAAACGAGATTAATGCGGAAATACGAACTTTACTTAGAAAAGGAGAGAAAGTCAAATTGATTGAAATAAAGGTGTGTACGACACATTGAAAGACCTACATGCGCGACCCGTCCTGCCTCGCGACACACTGAAACACCTACATACGCAACCCGTTCTGCCTTGCAATATTTTACAAGGTAATTCACGTTCGAACATGTCTTTGATGCTTCTCGAATAACTTCGTTAAGTTTTATAATCTAAATATCGGGAGTGTGTACATACGGTGTACATAGGGTGTGTACACACAGTGTGCTTCTTTTAACGTTGTCTTTTCAACTCTCAAAATGACGAATTTTGAAATAGGAGCCAACATTAAATTTCTAACAAAACTTGATTGGAAGCCTGTTAGAATTATTAGAGATTTACAACATGTTTATGGGGACTCTTCACCATGTAGAACATTGGTTTACGATTGGATTACGCGCTTTTAGGAAGGCAGAGAACAACTCGAAGATAATCCACGGGAAGGGAGAACCCCACCTCAAAAAAATCAAGAAAACATCACGCTTGTGAAGAATCTAATTTAAGAAGATCGCAGAGTCACTATTGACGAAGTTTCCAATGAAGTGACTCTCACGTGGTTTCACATTTGCAATTCTCACTGAAGATTTTGGTTTTAACAAGCCTTCAGTGCGTTGGGTCCCTAAAGCGTTGCGCAAAGACCAACTGAATCAAAAGGCTGACCTTTCTGTAGCAATTTTAACCAAAATTGAAGCAAATGAGGACATGACTCTTGGATCTACCAGTTTGATCCAGAAAAAAATTCATTCAAAATAGTAGCATCTGAAAGCAACAGTTAGAACTGTTAAATTCAAGACAGAAAGCTCTGTTAAGAAGGTTATGGCCACAATTTGGGGGGATTCAAATGGAATTATATTGATAGACTTTTTAAAAGGATGGAAAACTGTTACCTCAAGCTATTTTGAAGGTGTTTTAAGGAGCTGAAGATTGCACTCACCATGAGAATGCAGCAGCGCATTCTGCGAAGGCTGTCAGGGCCAAAAAGCAGGTTATTGCTTCGTGTCAGAGACAACATAACATAACATAACATAATTTCACGGATGACAAAAGCCACAAGGGCCTATCAAAGGTCATCCGCATCCGTCAAAACCCACCCACAAAAAGCACCATCGCCAGGGAAAGACAAAATCAAAGTCCCCCACAATATAATATAACAGATGACAAAAGCCACAAGGGCCCATCATAGGTCATCCAAGTCAAATGGCCACTTTTTAAGGCACCCAAACTCCCAAGAAACTACATCCAGAGGATTGTGTCCACAAACGAGGGTATCACCAATCAAGGCTTGTCAAGAACTAAATGATGCAGCTATAGATATATACAAACAATATTAATATATACAAAACTTAGGAACTATCACAACCTTCCCTCCCCATAAACTCATTCAATCTACTCTTAAATACATTTAAATTTGGACTACCTACTACTCTCCGCGGCAATTTGTTCCAGAAGTCTACCACTCTATTGGTGAAAAAATATTTTCTTAAATCCAACCTACACCCTTGCTTTTTAATTTTAAAGTGGTGACCTCTAGTCTGATTTCCATCATCTAACTCAAAAAACTTGCTAACATCCAATTTATCTATCTAAGAAAATTTTTTAAAACAGTTCACTATATCCCCTCTCACCCACCTCCTTTCGAACGAGAACATATTTAATACCCTCAGTCTATCTATATATTCAAGGTGCCTTAGGGAAGGAATAATCTTTGTTGCCCTCCGTTGTACTAACTCGAGAAAGTTAATATCGTGTCTAAAATGTGGGGACCATGCCTGTATACAGTACTCTAGATGTGGCCTAACATAAGAGTTATAGAGTTTAAGAATAACCTCCTTACTTTTGTAACTGACATTTCTCTTAATGAAACCCAGTACTCTATTTGCCCTATTTCTTGCTTCAATACACTGCTTAGAAAACCATAATGACTTATCTATTACTACTCCTAGATCTTTCTCATCCTCTACTGAGCTCAGCCAATGCCCATCCATTTCATAGTTAAATTCTCTATTATCTTTTCCCATGTTAATAACTTTGCACTTATCAAGGTTGAAAGTCATTTGCCACTTATGTGCCCAGGATAACAATTAATTTAAATCCCCCTGCACTTTAAAATTATCATCAATATCTTTAACTACATTTGCGAATTTGGTATCATCCACAAAAATTGACACTTTATTATTAAATGCCTCCCCAAGATCATTTATATAGATGACAAATAATAATGGACCGAGAACTGATGCCTGATGAACTCCACTGATAACATCCCTCCACTCTGACTTTACACCATTTAGCACTACCCTTTGCTTCCTATCTTTCAGCCACTCAGCTATCCAATTTGAAACACCCCCACATATCCCAATCACTTTTAATTTATGAACTAGTCTCCTATGTGGTACTTTATCAAGTGCTTGACTAAAATCCAAGTAAATTACATCTACATTCTCTGCCTTATCTACTCGATTTGTTATGAACTCCAGAAAGTCTGGAGTTCGTAGCAAATCAAGTAGATAAGGTAGAGAGGCCCTCACCCTAAGATGGACATGTTCCCGATGACAACCCAGCCACAAACGGCAGGCCCTTTCATTGGGGCAGACCTGGGCTCAGTGCCAAGTACTGAACCTGAGTCCGCCCCTATGAGAGGTCCTCTTCAGATGGCCCAGGTCTCCAAGACTACAAGGAGAGGAAGGATCTCCTCCGGCTGGTGCCATTGTGGCAGCCAAGACCTTCTCCATCTCGGAGATGGATCTTGCTGAGGCCAGTTTATCTGGAATGTGGGCCCCTGTCAGCGGAGGAGAGAAGAGGGTTAACTCCTTGCCCTCTCCTAAAAAAAAAAAAATAGAAAAAGGACCAAAAAAACATGGTGAGCTTCTATCCATCCGTGGGAGAGGTGGAGACGGATGGGTCTGCTGCCTTTCGGTAAGCGACCAGGCCAAGATCAGCACATCTGGCCCCTTTGCTTCTCCGGGTGGGACAACACCAGCAATTCTACAAGGGGAGAATTTACCGGTGGAAACATAGATTGCAAAAGTGTATAAACGAAAATGGAGCTTATTTAGAAAAATAATAATGTTATGTTGAAAAAAAACTATTTTAGGATATTTGTGTTAGAACTTTTTGACTCACCCTCGTATGTGGAAGATATAAAGCCGCAGCTCCATTTGCGTGCATTGGGGTTGGGAGGGCACGCAATCTTCGAAATTTCAGCGGCAGCATGCTGGTCAAACTACACACTTGACACACCCACCTTTGCAAAGTACACCTGGGGCCTGAAGGGTCTGCTATTCATCGCTCTTTTAGTTGTAGGGGGGGCTTTAACTCTTGCAGGCGAAAAATCAAACAGACAGAAAGTTGTGTGTGAGAAAGAAAGACAGGTGTACATGTGCGAGAGAGACAAACTACGTGAATGACAGTTAAGCAGACAGGCAGAAAGATAGCTGTGTGAGAAAGGACGAGAGAGAGGAGAGGCCTCGTAAAGTGATTTTACAGCCCCATCAAAATTTCTCGCTGCTCCTGGCCTCGCCCGAGAGAGATAAATGCGCGACGACGCGTCCCCAACTGGACTTGGCTTAAAGGAGCTCACTGACAGCTTTACGGGACGAGCAGGAACACGCTCTCCATCCCCACCCACCCCCTCCTCTTTCCCAGACACCCGACGCAAGAGGGGGCCATGCGTGGGTCAATCGTCAACTACCCACCCAGCCATCCTACGAAGATCAGGTCCTCAACCTTTAATTAGCGGCACCAACCGACACAAGCACGACCAACACTTCGTCACCCGAATAATGAAACGACAATAGACAGGAAGAGTAAGAGGTGTGGGGGGAGGGTGAAGACAGTCAAGAAGAGTAAGGAAAAAATGCAAAATTGGCTGACAATAGAAAAGTTATGCCAGAAAAATAGATAATGCAAGAAAAACACAAAGGAAAATATGAGAGGTACCGTAAGGACACAAGACTGACTATTTGAAAGGCGCAGAAATCAGCTCAGATGCTAACATTAAGACAAAACAAGTCCTACTTTTCACCGCAGTTTCGAGTCAAATTTACATTCTTAGTTCACCTTGCAAGGCGCGCCTATATAAGAAAGAGAGTCAGTCCTATTTTTAAAATTAAAGGTACTCGTTTTTTGGACACCTTGATCAAATTTTCTAGCATTCGATGGGCTTCATCTTAATGTATTAGAGAGTCCTTCTGATGCAGTAACAATATTTTGTATGGCTTTGTTGCATTTCTCTTAACCTCTCTTCATTTTATGAGAGGTAGGAGATCAAAAATGAACTACAATTATTCATTGACAACTATAAATGACAAATGGTCGAGGATGATCAGATTTTTTTTCCTTCAAAGCTTAAGTGATGTTTATTTATATGCGAATGACTTTTTTCGCAATTAAATTCAAAATATTCAGGTTTGAGATCAGGCTAAAAGCATCATTCCATTTCCTTTCACATTTTACCCGCCTTCATTCTTATTCTCGCCTTTCCTAAAGAAAACAATAGCCACCGTTCATGAGCCCCTTATCGGAGATAAACTAATCATTTAGTACATCACTAAGTCAATGACAACTGCCATTTTTAAAGCTTCTATTCACTCTTTCACAAATTTCTATTTCTTGCCCCCTAAAACTCTTAAAAGATTCCACAAAGAGTCTGCTCCACCCTCTAATCTCTAACGCGCTTGTGCAGCCTAAACATTCCCCCTTCAACAAAGTCGAACCTTGACCGATTCATTTAATCTCTACCAACTAAACACTTCCTTGCACCTCTTGTGCAATCTCTCTCTGACCATAAACGCCACTAATACCTTTTAACAGAATCACTTTGTCACTTATTCTTCCAGGAACACACAGGTGTTTGGGGAGACGGTGGCTACCCAGTGTTGAATCCTGATGACTGGAATGCAGGCTGGCCTGCCAAGTTTATGAGCTATACTACTTCATCTGTATCCCCGCATATTGGTCCTTTCTTAGAACCAAGTCTTTATGTGTCATCTCATATTACTCTGAACTATGAAGTGTTTCTGAGAAGGTCCAGGATACTGGTCTATCATCTTGTTTCTCCCACCCGCTGAGTCATAAGTTGGGCGGCTAAAGTCATATGCAACCTTCTTCAATATGACCATGCTATTTGAGTTAGCCTTGGCGAGACAGGAATAACTCTTCCAGAGCCCTACACCATGCTCCGAAAGAAATGAAAAAATAAAGAAACCAAAGGAAAAAGACAAAATATAAAAAAGACAAAAAACAAACAAAAAAACGTAATGAATTCCACAACATTAAATAATGAACAATGTTAGTAATAAAAACTTCTAGTAAGAAAAATACCATCAAAAGGAAACAAATAAAAAAACGAAGCTAAAAACCGTGAGTTAAGAATAGCAAAGAACAAAACCAAGAAATCGAAACTTCCTGCATTCAACCACTGACAAAAGCCTGCGCTTTCGTCAGACGCAGCGCGCCGAACGGCAATATTGGTAAGGGGCCCTTCTTCTCCCCTTCCCCCTTCGCCCTACTTTCCTGAGGGGAAAGGGGAAAATAAAGCTTTAGTAAATGCCAATGAATCCCTTTGTTTTCAAGCCCTGCCAAGATTTGACTGTATGAAAGAGTTTTGGAAGCGAAACGATTCCGTAAGGAAATTGGAAGCCGTCATCAATACGAGAGTAAATAAGAAAGCCTTGACGCTCACATTCGAGGGTACAAACAATAAAGCAACAAGCCTTAATGGAACATGTCATTAGGAGACCTTCTCAAGACGCCACCAATCTTTCCCGGGCTAGCATTCACACCACAAACATAGCTCATTTTCATCGTAGCCGCACTCAAAGTCGCCTCTCGCGTGAATAGCTTCGTTAGTTCTCATGGAAGCATGTGGTGGTGCCACTGACTTGGCCGCGAACAAAATTGCCTTGCCTCTCCACCATAGGAGCGTCCTATGAATGGATCTGAAAAGGACAAGCCCTAATGTGCCAAGTCCTAATCGGACAAGACTTAACAATGAGTGAGAGACGTAGGGTAGGGAGAGTAAAAAGGTTAGGGATGGCAAAAATTATTACCTAAAGGGATTTAAGTGCCGCTCTCACACACAAACAAATACTTTCCGAGCCAAACACACACACACACACACACACACACACACACATAAAAAAAACTTGTTTGCTGTGTCCTGGGATTTTGGCTTAGCGCGAGAGCATCGAATTTTGAGGCGAACGAACGTTCATCGAAGTCCCGGTTTACCGCTGTGAGACAGTCCCATGAGACTCCGAATTATGGCCTCTGGCTTAGCTAGAGCGCGCTCGGGACAGACCCCACGCTCGGGGACCAGGATCATGGCAAGTCAAACTGTGTCACTCCTCCCCCCCCCCATCTATATAGGGAGACTCAGGCTTGGACACAGTTTTAATAGAAAACAGAGGACAAAGAGACTAGCAATAACTTCAAACAAGTCAGACAGAGAGAAATTGACCTCGCTTCAAACAATATCTCCATCCGAGCTAACTATACCTAAGTGCCCTCTACAAGATCAGTAAGTGTGTTCGTCTTCAGAGGTATGAGGCATCAGCAAGAAGGTGAACACCCACCATAAAGTAAGTAATTATCTCTCTCGGTTTTATCTGCTGATTTAACTCCCTATACGTTAAACATTGTACCGCGATCAAAATCTAAGCAAACGGCTTAACAAACAAACTTCAAACAATTTTAAGAACTTTATTAATAAAAAACTTCAAAGAATGTTAGGAGAACTTAACTAACAAACAAACTTCAAAGGTTAAGCTATCTCTAACATACCCTTGTCAAGTATTATAACTCTACACACTTCCCCACCATGTTATTACCCTACTAACGACGAAGCCTTTGAACATAAATGATCAAAAATTCTTCTGGAAGTAAAGAACTTTTTTCCACCAAAGGAAACTACCGTTGTATTTCACTGTGAATTAGTCACAGAAAATAGTAAGATATCTGTAAAAAAAGCTAAAGTAGAGGAAGTGAAAACGTGTGGAAGATATTAGCCTCACATCTTCATGCAGGCATTTTGACTCGAGGGTACAAAATCCCCTAGGTGTAACCCACAACATGGTTGACCATGCTACAACAGATAACCCTTTTCGGCTTGCAAAAGTACGATATTATACACTCCCACTCAAAAATAATAATGGAGATAAGACAGACAGAAAAAATATTACACACAAAAAATAAATATTGCACAGAAAAACTATTAAAAATGGAAGCTACTATGGCAAGCTCTTCACTTCTTAATATGGCAAGAGTTCGGAAACTTACTATGGCGAGTTCTCCAATTATCCAATGATTTATCAATCTTTCCAACCATTAAAAGAGGTGCCTTTCAACCCATGATATTTGTAAGCGTTTCGCTTGTAGTGTTGTATTGCAAGGTGAAATAGGATTGACAATGAAACTTCACAGATGAGTGTCATATAATTCCTATAAAGGCTTGAAATGGGCACGCACATAATTATGCACATGCAAGTAATCTAAAAATATGTAACTTTTTTCATGTAAATAATAATATATAACATTTTGTCATGTAAATAACATGTAAATAAGAACGTGTAACATTCGGTCATGTAAATAATAATATATACTGTTCTTGTAAGGGGCTATAGGCAAAACGAATTGGAGAGTCTTTCACACGGATATGCGCTCACACGCTTACACACTCACACGCATATACACTTACACGCGCACACGCGGTCACAAACAGAAAGGCAGTTCCAGTACTATCTGTCGGACCATTTTTCAGTCGCGCAAATTATGGGAAACGCCACAGCTGTACAAACAAACGCCGAAGCATATGCAGTCATTGGCACCGAGCTGAACACAGGAAAGATGCGGACCTTTATTTACTATCAAAGAGCTGTGAAACACGAAATCTTATTCTTGAAACTTGGGATATAGAGTTTCTCTATCCCCGTGTACACACGAATAAACATTCAGTCAAGTAAGCTCCGTCCAAACTGTATCATTGTCTAACAGTGGGCCACGCCCACTATTTTCGATACATTATATACCATCCTGGGTAGACCCCAAAAGGCCATTCAGTCAAGGACAGTTGAAATAGAATCAAACATTAGTAGGCCTACCTCAAATATCCGACATACTCGTACGTTCAATCAAATTCATTGCACCTAAGCCTACCGAGTTCACCGCCCAATAAAAGAATCCTTTAATCCGTCTTCCGATATTCCTTTTAATGTGGGTAATCCAAGTGGTCCTCTTACCCAGCATACATCACTAAAATCAAGCGAGAGGATAATTTTCCCCCAAAATTGGTGCCAGCCCAAGGTCAGCGCCCGGTAACCGAGTACCCCAATAGCACTACGTGGAAGTTAAGCAACATTGGGCCATGTTAGTACTTGGATGGGAAACCGCCAAGTCGACCTCTAGGTGAACATTTAGCCAATCGTCTCTTCCGTCTTTCACCACTAACAACTAACTAAATAACCCCCGGTAAACTGGTAACCAATAACTAATAATAGGTCAATAACCCAAAATCCTATACGCTCCTCAATATGAAGAGCTTTTCAACCTATAACATTGGCAATCATTTCATCCCTCAACAAGGCTGTTTCGATCCTTAAGAGATATTTTTTAATCCTTAGTATATTACAAACCTTTCAATCATTAAGATTGAAAAGCTTACCATTTAATAAATGTCAAACTTTGTTAGCCCTAATGTGGCAAACTCTTCAAATTTCAAATTGGCAATTCTGTCGTATTACTCTTAAATTGCAAAGGATTTAATTATAACTAATTAAAGCTTTCAATTCAAAGGCATCATATAAGCAGCCATTTAGACCCTTAATATGGGCCGCGTTTTTTTACCATTAATATTGGCAAGAATTTAACCTTTTAATATGACGAGGGGATTTTCTTATTTCTGAATATGACTAGTTTTTTTCACCACTAATATGACCGTACATGTCTTTTTAAACCTTAATTTGGCAAACTTTTAAACCCTCAATAAGGCAAGATTGTCAGTCCTAAATATGGCAGTGTATAACCACAAATGGTAAGGGTTTTCAACCATTAACAATGCAAGCACTTAACTTCAGGAAAAAGCTTGTTTAATTCTTTATCATTGCATAGAACTAGTTGAAGATGCCTCGAGATAATTCTAATTTTCTTGAGCAGTTAAATGCTCCATCGCAGCAGGCAAGTAGAGAGATGCTCTGGTAACGACTCGCTCACCAGAGTTGCCCTTTCGTAGCAATCTATAAATTCGCCAAGCAAGAAACTGACGTCCCGCACAAATAGAGCGAGTCTTAGACTTGCGAAAAGAGTTGAAAAAGAGTTGTAAAAGTGGTAAAGTTATGGGAGGGGGAATTGTATGGAAGCCGCATATCCCGAGTGGGATAAGATAAAGACTACTAGGAATGCACCTAAATGCGAAGTGTAGGGTACAACGTTGCACGCGCTTACAACTCTTACTTACTTGCAGTTGTGTGGTAGGCGTAGGCGACGAGAAATATTGGGTAAAATTTTGAAACATGGGACCATGAGAAGTGTTCCTTCGGTATTGGGCCCCTTCCTTCGGGAAGGTGTGTGCAGGACCTTTTTCAGATAGCTGAGAGATTTCTTGAGACCAACACTCGTTTTCATGGTTCATCGAAAGTCTTTACACAGGGGGAATACAAGGATCAGCATCTCTTTCAAAATACCCCTCATCTTTCTCCTCTCACTTTTCCATTTTATTAATTATATTTAATATTGTGTATTTTAGTGGTAGGTCATTATAAGTTCGTAGTGAGTTGGGAAAGGTGAGTTTGAATTTAGTGTTTTGTCGTGATGTATCCATACATCGTCAAATATTTTACGATTTCAAGAAACCTTGGTTGCTCTTTTAATGAACTTTCAAATCTTTCAAATTTCTTTCAGACTCCAAATGTGCAGACTTTTTTTAGAATTCATTAGCTTCATCTAATCTAATTAACTCACTTATCCTCTCACTTTAATTTCAAGATTTCAAATGAGACTTTTTCGACCTTCAGTAGGTCTCTCTTTCAAAAGTGGGAACTTGCAGTCTGAATCAAGTTGCCTTTATTAAACTTTCATTACCTTTATTCTAAAATTTCAAAGTTTCAATTCACCATTTTCTACAAATATCTACAAAATAACAATAGAATTTAGGCCTTAACTCGTCTCAAAGTATCGCTGGAGAAGGCATTTAACTTTTACAAAATCAATAAATCCGTCTATTGCCTCCCTTAAAGCCGTTTTAAAACCAGTAAAGACAAATCCCTTAGATTGGAGATGGTCGATACTAAGAGGACAGACAAAACATGTTTGAAAGAAGAAATTTGAAAACAGGAATAGTTAAGAATGTGGTGAAGGTATAGGACTGCAAAGATTTCAATTATAAATAATGGTACCTATATATTTAAGAGTTGCTGTGCACTATTGTAAGAATATAATTTGTTGGTTTGAAATGTGTCCTTGTGCTCCTGTACCATCATTTATTTTTATTAATTTGTTGTTTAAGAGTATGTCCACCACTAACTGAGCAACTCTCAATCCGGTGGAAGAAGACCGATTCAGGCTCTCATTATAGTAGATAAATGACTATCAGCAGCTTATCATTAAGACTCGACCTAACTTAGTTTTCTCTTGTCCAATACCTTCTCCTCTCACCACCAATTCCATCTTATTTAACTCCCTGACTTTTTCGCTTCCAGTATGCTACAAGATTAGCGGAATAAGGTAGCTTTAGAGAGAAAATAAAATTTACATTGTTGGAAGCGGTGTAAGATGAGAGAGTCAGGAAATAACTTTTTGGAATGGGTTCAAATATATGACTTTAAGTCCCCCTTTGCCGTGTGAGCGCCCAGCTGGACATGAAAATAGTGTTTTGCCAGCGCCCGCCCGCGCCCGCGTCAGGAATAATAATGCTTCGATATATAGGAGAATCTCGGTGTAAAATATATTAAGAAGCATCGGGAAAATTCAATGTGGAGAATTGAGGGGGAGGAATTTTATTTAAAAAGCAGGAGGTCTACAAACGACTTATCCTGCTTACTACTTTTTATTAAATTAGAGGTCGTTCAATTAAGCAATTTAACAAAAATAAATCGCACGCGGATTAGTTTGGGAAATTGACCGGCTCTGAACTGACGTCGCAAGATCTATCTCTCAAGAGAGCAAGAATGAAAAAAGAGAGAGGAAAAAAGAAAAGGGAACGAAAGTAAAAGAGAAACTAGGAAAAAAATATGAAAAAAGAACGAAAGAACAGGAAAGAAAAGAAAGACAAGAAATAAAAATAAGAGAGAAAAGAAAATAGAAATGGGAAAAATAAAGAAAGTGACTGAAATGGAGCTAACGGTTTTATAGATATGATTTACATTAAAATATTGCCGTAGCATCAATTAAAAAGGTCACAAGCGATTAATAATTTTTTTCGATCAAAGCTCGTTGAACAAAGCTTCTGGCTCCGCAGAGCACCTTCAGAAATATATGGCCTGACAAGGTATGGCACGTTTGTTGTTGGCGCTAAAGGAAGAACTTCTAAAACTCGAGGCACTCAGCAGGCAATAGGGGAGAACTACATAGTTGTAGAAAGAGGCAGGGGCAACAATCGAGACAAAGGACTAATTGTAGAAGCGAAAAGAATAATGAAATTAAGAATGAATGAGGAGGAATAATCAGCGGTGGAAACGTGTATAATCCAAGGGGGTGATTAACAAGCAAAAAAAAAAGAAGAAATGGACAGAGAGATGTGATAATGAAAAGAATGTAGGAAAAGTGAGAGCGGTTTAAGTGAGAATGACTGCGTTGAAGGATGTTTATTATTATTATTATTATTATTATGAAAATAGAAAACAAAAACAAAAACCAACGAGAAAATGTGGTGTGTAAAGAAAATGAAGTTAGGTAAAGTGAAAATAAATGGAGACGAATAGAATGAATGGAATGAAGAAAATATGCTAAGAAAATGCTAAAAAATAAAAATAAACAGCAATTAAAAGAGAAAAGTGGAGTTGAACTCAGAAAATTATGCCACAGGTATTTCCAAGGCAATAAAAAACTAAATCAAAACAAAGACACTCGTGAATTAAAAGAATCAAATGAAAACAAGAAAATATATTAACAAAATATAGACAATTGTTAGGGAAATTGTAAAAAAACCTTCATTAATCTTTATTTACTCATAATCACCTTGATTTAAACTACTCCGCCTAACCGGTCATTATTTACCAGCCTGCTTGCGCCAATTCCCTTCAAATTGCTGACAATTGTGCAAAATGGCTGAGGTAAGAAAAAGTCCCCAAATTGCGGGTAATTCTGATTTTGTCTTTGGAGGTGGGGTTTGGCAAGATTTACCCTCCTTTTACCATCCCCTAATACACTTTGGTTAATGTAGAGGCTTGTATGGTCTGTAGAAGTCCCTAGTCCTTGTTATATGCAATTACTTCACAATTCTTGATCTCGTGAAGGTGCAAAAGTTCAGATTTATTTAGCGTCTGAAGTTGGTATAGGAATAAGAGACTTTGAAAGGTCTCCCAAGCTAATAATTAGGAATGGCAAGGTTTGTTGTACCACTCATTGGCATACTCGTAACAAGGGTTAGTATATAAGTCTTTGTCTTCTCTGTGCCAAACATTCTATAACATATCTTCTTTATGAAGAAGCTAGCTATAACAAACCTTGTCATAATCATGACAAGGCCGCTATTTCAAGCCTTGTATTGACGAGAACGAGAACTTCTATAACAATTCTCTTCCTCTTAACAAGGCTTGTTATATCAGGCTTTGTCATGTTCTTGATAAGGCGTGATATAACACTGTGGGCCCCATAACAAGCCTTTTTATATAAAGACATCATTTCATGACAAGACTTTCGATAACACGATAACACCTTGTCATAGGGCTATTATAGCTATGTTATGCACTTGATACTACATCGAGCATACCTGAGGGACGCTCTTATATACAGTACTACAGTACTGTCCAAATCTAGAGAACAAAATACTAAAATCTACATTTTCTTGAAAATACTCGTTTAATTTCCATGGAAATTGCACAGAAGATTCTTTGAAATTTGTCTCTGATACTTTCCAACTTTCATATCATAGAATAAGCGATAAGAAAGTTATGAGGAAAGTAATATCTATATGAAGAAAGGATGCGTCCAAAACTAGAGAAGGATAACTCATAACTTTCACTTTACAAATACAAATTCGTAACATATGCATGATAACACTGTCCTACGTGCATTGTTTGTTTGTTTGTTTTTTCTGTTTCATGTGCATGAACCCATAGGGTCATAGACACACTGCTTGTATTGTAAATTGCTCATGATGGTATTACTCATTTATCAGGATGGTGAGACGAGTTAAGGTCGGAGGAATGAATGATACTGTTAAACATCTCAAGGCATTGTAATCGGTCAAAAAGTATGATTTCACGCATAATAAAGCTCCATGAAAATATGGGATAGATTGAGTTGACCAAAAAAACTGGTTGCCCTCGAAAAACCAGTCTGACGAAGCAACGGATGCCGATGGAGGACCGATTTGAAAGAGCAGCCAGTATTTCACGTAAGTTGTCAAGATCCTGAGCCTGAATGTCTCGCCAGATTGTCTCACTTCTCCTGGGAGAAGTAGGACTGACAGCTCCCCTGCTAAGAAACTACTAATAAATATAAAGATTAAAGAGGCCGGGTTGACCTTCACTACTGATCATGTCCTATTGAGTTTTAAAATTGGGAAAGTGTTTATCAGCAACGAAACCAATTTTTTTTTTCTTATCGGATGGGAGACAGCATGGAAGGCGTCGTACGTGTGATAGACTGAATCCCACATGGCAGAGATGGTAGTGTTAAGGTGCGGGGATTGTTTTGAATCGTGGAATTTGCACGTTTGTCGGTTTACGCGCAATATAAATGGGGCAGTATACAAGAATCTGCTTCATGAACATGCGATCCTCTATCCCCGAACATCGGGTGTACGTGATCCTGTTTTCATAATAATAATACAAATAGGTATTTATAATGCGCCCTTAAGGGCTGTTGGCCCTCCCAGAGCGCAGGTTGTGTAGCGAGTGTAGAGAAAATTTACAGGGGAGAGAAGGCAATTCGGAAGAGATGAGTCTTCAGGAGACGTTTAAAAGTAGCAAGGGAGAGAGAGGATCGTACTTCGACTTCGGAAGGAAGAGCATTACATTCCAGATTATAGGAGCACAAACTGAGCAGGAACGGTCACCCATCCTGCAGAGGACAGAACGAGGAGTATTCAGGAGGGAAGCGAGGTTAGACCGGAATGCCCGAGTTTTATGATGGGAGAGGGCAGACGAGAGATAAGGTGGACCCTCGAGGTTTAGGGCCTTGTAGGTGATGAGAATAATTTTATAGTGGGTACGGAAGCGAATAGGTAACCAGTGTAGCTCCTGTAACAGAAGCATTGAAGGAGGAGCCGGGCAGCATAGTTTTGAACTAGTTGTAGGAGGCGAAGGGACGAGGGAGGGAGATTCACTAGAAGAGAATTGCAGTAGTGTAAGCGTGAGGTGAGGAAGGCATGAATACCAGTCTCAAGGCTTCGTCAATCAAAATGGGATCGAACACGTAAGAAGTTGCGGAGGAAACCGAGGGAAGACTTACAGATACGATGGATGTGCGGTTTAAACAAGAGCTGCTTGGCGAAAATGACACCAAGATTACTGACGGTATCAGAGAAGGCGACATTGGTTTCCCCAAGGTTAAGGGAGGGGAAGAGATCTTTACATTTCTCCACCATCGAAGCGGTACCAACAAGGAGAACTTCAGTTTTATCGTGGTTAAGTTTGAGAAAGTTGGCAGACAGCCATTCGTTTATGGAGGTGTATGCTGAAAGGAGCTTGGTAATTGATTGAGAGAAGGACACAGAGGATGAAGATGTGGTACGGACAATTCTCCGTACCACACAACAAATACGGTGGAGCAGTTGTTGGCTGCTGAAAATATTCACGCGATGAACTTATCCAGCGCAGAGTCCTCCTGATTTACACCCTATATAAAACCTATAGAAGATACTCGGTGAAAAGGCCATGGCTTGTAACATGACAAATGTTGAAGATCTCTGGCAGAGATTGGAAGAAGAATGGATTGAAATCATATTCGAACAATGCTATAAATTACTGAAGTCCTGCTGCCGAATATGTGCTTAAGACATTCAAAAGAAAGGCCTTCATATTTCTCACTTTGCGATTGTCCATGGGCTAATTATGTTGTTTTCTGGTTATGGCTTCATTTATACTTATCTTCTTCTAATTTTGGACGCATTCTTTCTTCAAATGCATATTACTTTCTGCATACTTTTTTTCCGCTGTTGCGTGAAACTTTTGGTATATATTTATCTGGTTTTGGAAGGTACTGTATATCCTTTCCTTTATTTGTTTTCCTTACCTTATTTCTTCTCATTTGTACCCAACCTCTTCCCATTTCTAGGTATATAAGTATGTTACGTAAGTAAGTTCTGGTAGTAGGTGAGCTAATTCACATAATTAACATGCGCCGTACGTACACATTTTTGCGACAAATATTGTACGTGTACTTATTCGAAGATTTCATGGAAACAATTATGTGAGCGATTATATGTACGTGTTGGTATGTTACACGAACGTCCTACACATGCGAAAGGAACGGCGGGAATGTGGATTCATTTTCTGGGTGGTTAACTTTGTCAAAGTTATTTTTGATGACAGAAGCTTCTCCAAAGATGAGCTAATTTCAACGCTGAAATTGCGGTTAATAATATGACGTGGCATTCCTTTCCGCAATGAGGCCCTTCTCGCAATGGGGCTCTCTCTTCAATGGGACCCCCCCCCGTAATAGGGCCATCCTCGTAATTAGGGCCCTTCCCGCAGATATTTAAAGCGAAAGAGAGAACGAAGACATGGGTGTAAATTGCGCATGCATCTGTACGGAACCCACCCCATGGTGGTCAGGAAATCATGCAAAACATTGCCTACTGAAGACAGAGCTAAAGGAGAACGGGAGGAGACGAGCTTCCGCAACTCCTCAAATTAGCGCTGAGTTCAAAGGCAATTCCATTGAAGGAAATAGTTTAGAGATCTATATTGAGGGAGCTGTCGTGGTCATCCAGGAAGTATAAACCCTCACGCAAATCGCTTTAGCCTTCTTGGAGAAAGAACTCTTGGGGCTGATGGCTGCGTAAAGCGTTGAAGGCGTTGCTATCTTCGATAGCTTACTTGAGGGTCGTTGGCTCAACGTACGAGCGTTTACCTCTTCCTACCTCTTAAACTTTGGCTGACGGCAAGGTTTTCAAGTCAGGGGTCCCTCGGCCTTTGGAGGAGCCCGACTTTCCAAAGTGTGTCGTTTAGCTTCTAAAAGGGACAATGGAGCCGTACCTCTCTTGTTGCTATCGTTTATTTCGAAGAGCAGACCTTAGGAGCCACAGTGATGTTCTCACTAACACCTTCCTTCTGTTTTTTTTACATGCGAGTCTAATAACAAGGCGGAGGTGCGTGGCTCCTTCTATTTTTACAAAGGGGTCAACTGGGGCAAAGGCTTGGTTCACTTGGGTTGGGGTTTGAAACTGCATTGCCGTAAGCTCTAACAATGTGCCGTCTGGGAGAGGTAGGGCTCCAAATAATTGTTCTTACTGAGCACAGAGGCTACCTTCTTCGTAAGCTGTGAAGGGTTAGGAGCAGAGGATGCCTTTTTAACCTGAGAGGAATCGGAGGGCCAATGTCGCGACTGGACCAATTCGTTAACCTCGTGATAGAAATATTTGGTCGGCGGCATGGAGTCCAGGACCTCTTTCTCAAACAAATACAAGACGTATCGCTTTGAGGTAGTAGAGTGCAGCTCGCCATAGTTCAAACACTTGGCCCTGCACGATACAGCTTTATTGTTAAGGCCTTTGAGCAATTAGAACCGATTTCGGATTGACCTTACTTTGTAAGTCAACGAATTCTATTCGTATGGCCAAAGCAATTGCAGTGATAACACATGCAAGGTAATAACATGGATACATTAACACAGTAGTAATAGCACCAACTCGCACAGACAAACGTGAGAAGGTGTGTAAGGGTGGTTCGCGAGGCTCTCCTTGTTTAATCATCACACTTTCGACATTGACAGTTTTTGTAATGTTTTTGTAATGTCTTTTCACGAGTAGTCAAAGAGTTCCATCTCATAGACCGCAACTTTCAAGAACTACTATGTAGAATGTGGTGTCACCTGTACATAGGACTCATCGAGGGTCTGAAAGCCCTTGCAATAGCTCTTTGTGCTGGGTCAGCCGCATTTACCAGGCGGGTCCATTTCAAGAACACGTGGCCCTCGATTCCCCACCAATAAGACTAGGTAATAATGCCTGACGTTGATGGAACATGTCCTATGGGCAACATGCTTCCATCAGTAGAACGAATAATCATTAAACCTTTGAAGCCAGCGGGCTCGGACACCCCGGGTAGCCTCTCGATGAGGGTCTCCGACGTCACCAAGGTTTCACTCACCTTACTAGATGGTTTGGCACTTTGGCCCTTTCCACCCGAGAGCACTCCGAGGAGGAACAAGACATCTTAGGTCTGGTCACCCACCTAGTCGGCAAGGGACGCATCCGTCACCGGAATCATCTTTACTAAAAGAGAAGTCTCCCTAGTCTTTTTCTTTGGGAAGTAGGGTGGGGTGTGTGCCCTTTTTATCCGTTTACCGAGAGTACTCCTATGTCGAAAGGGCCAGCCTTTGCTTGGTCATCGGCGAAATAGTACTGGTACTGGCCTTTTGAGGAGCTCAAGCGGAAATAGGAGAGGCCCCTCTTCTTGCTTTGAGTTCATGGAGGTCCGTGTCTCCTTAGAGGCTTAGAAGGATCTCGCCCGAAGCGGACATTTGCTCGGTGTTATTTTCCACAGAGCCACTCTCCTCAACGGAGGGTACCATGTCGTCTAGGGCAATGGCACCTTTAGCAGCGGGCTCACCTAAGGGAAGGCCACCATTTTGGCCATCCCCTCTCGGAGCATAGTGAATCCCGACCAAATGTTCAATAGGTTGAGGACTACTGTTTATCTAAATGTCATGAGGGAGGGGGCAGCGCGCTGGTACATAACAGGAAACATCGAGAGACACACACCCAATTCCCAAAGAGAGTCAAAATTCTTTGGTCAAAAAGGGAGGACAAAACCCACTGAAGTTCGCCCTCCCTTTTCCCTCTGGATGGATCCGTTTTGAATGCTACTTGCGTCGTGAGTAAGAGGCTTGATTTTGGCATTTCTTTCTTGCTTGATGGGCCCCTGAGATAGGAGGGAGGGCAACTCTAAGGAACGGATTAAGAGGAAAAACGCTTTACCCGGAGACACAAGGGAAAGGAAAGCCCTTCCTCTAGTGTGCAAGGTTGGGAGGGGGCAGGTAGAAACCATAGGGGGGTGACAAACTAATCTTTAGGGGTGTAGCTGCAAGAGGCGTCTCAGAACATGGTAAATGAGGAAAGGCTTTTACCAACGAAAAAGGTGGGACGGGAGCTACTCTACCAGACAGAGTATATTGTCAGTGGCCTCTCCCACCCCAACGCCAAAGTGCTCTCGGGTTTCTTTTTTCTTCTTGTAAAGACACTGTAATAAGAAAAGGCCTAGACGCTTACAAAGGAATGATGTTTCTCAAGAGACGGTCGAACTCCAAAGGCCGCAGCTCCCAACTGAGCAACCAGAGAAGCAGGTGCTACAGATTGGGGCCCTTACAATCTGTCATGTAACAGACCCAAAGACGGGACCCGAGAATTTTTGTTGGCCTCGCAGCTAACAAAGCAATAAAACCCACCTCCATAAGTAGTGCAGCATCAGGCACCCGCGAACGGCCGCAGGGAGTTGGTCATCTCATTAGCCGCAAGTAAGATTTTATTGGGGAAAAATCGTAATTCCCATTATTCGTCCCTCAACGCCCAGGACGCCTCAAGCCTGGTCTTTTGCAATCTGCGAGAGTTAACGCGTTGTTTATAGAGGTTCAAAATCCTTTTTTCTGATGGGGCAAGAGGTATGTAGTCAGGTCCTTAAACCTAGTTAGGATAAATAAGGAAGAAATACTCTTAGAATAAAGAGGTGCCTAGAGATACGGGAGAATGCATCTGCTTCTCCAGGCACGATCAGAGAGTTGAAGTCAACTCATTGAGCTAGGCTTTCCTTACGGACACTCGGGCCTGTGGGACGTGCGGCTCGTCCAGGTGTCAGGTGTAAGAGTCTATACAGTGTACCATTCCCCCTGCTAATCAGAAGAAGATATCTAGAAGGAAAGTAGTAAATGTAAACAAGATTAAAAATAGTATAGATATAAAGAACCAGGTCCTGCAAACAGTTGGGCAGTGTTGGTACACAACTTAAAGTACTGGGACCGAGAGACCATACCAGATGATTCTTAATTACTGGCACTGGAGCTAGGAGAACGTGCCGCTCCTCCAATTACCAGGTGTATCTGTCTACACAGGAAAGGTAGCGGTGGGTAGGGCCTCCGGTCTCAAAATTCTACACAAAAACCATGAGAGTAGCCGAAGAGAAGAGACCGAAGACAGCTTGGGCGTACCCAGTTTAAAGAACGCCGAGGGATGCCCGATCCCTGATGAAGGGAGGCGGCTAAAGAAGCAGGTCCAAAGCCAAACGATTAGAACCTTAAACTTATGCAACATGATGGGGAGAGATTGAAAAGTAGCTTATATGATGGTAAGAAGGAACCCAGAAATTAAGATAGAAGGATAAGTTAATACAACTTCTGCAGGAGAGAGGATTAGCCGAAGAGGCGGTGCTCGTTTGGAGGGAGTGGCAGCGGAAGACAAAAAAACAGCGACCCCATATGATGATGGCAAACGCTTGTAGTAGAAGAAGATCAATGGCTAAATAAGGTTTCAAAAATAAGAATAATATTGTTTAAGTGATAGGTCTTGTCAAAAGTATTCACCTATTAGTAGGGTGCCATATTAAGTAGAACAATTTATACATTGTAAATAAAATACTTAGATAAGTAGTAAAAAATAGTATCTATTATCCACGGAGGTATTCCTTCAAATGTTTAAAACTCCAACGAGGTCTCAGTCACTGTGGATTTTTTTTAGGGGGCAGCAGGGGGCGTTCATAGAGTGAAATATGTTGAATCAATCACTTCAGCTTATTCACTTCATTCTTTTCTATTGTATTCAACTTTAGACCCATCCACACATTCAAAATTCCTTTCCTTAAGTGTGGATTTTTCTCATACAATCTTTTCTTCTAGGGGAATCAAACTCCCAGGAAAGAACTGAGACTGGAGGTGAAGGTCGGGGTCCTGGGTTCTTGGCAGAGGTGAGACACTACCATATTTTATAGCAAGTTTTCTTCTCAAAACCAAACAAATAAAGCAAAAGAGGTTTAGTCTTAAGGGGACCGATAGCAATATAGTGTATGGTAGATGTGTAGGGGGGGGAGGCCTTGCGAGGGAAGACTTTAGGTCTTTTGGGCGAGATTTCCAGCCCCCATAGCTCCACATCGCTATGAAGGCCCTTCGGGGTAGACAAAATGATGGGTGGTTTTATCCTCGATGGTTTAGAGAGGAAGGGAGGGGATGGGCAGTGTTAGTGGAGCTGATGCGCACCGACGCCACTTTGTGTTAAAATGCTTAATGATGATGAAAAGTGAAAGGTAAGGTGGATAGGAGGAGTACAACCAAACGAGAGAATAAATGAATGTAGATACCAGATCGAATGAGTGCAATAAAAAAGCAAAACATTAACGATTATAAAAGAGTATAAAACTGTACAAAAGAGTAGCGAAGTGTGCAAACGAGTGAAAAGATGTAAAAATAATACAAAAGTTTACAAAAGAGTAAAGTAGTGTCCACAAGTGCAGTGTCAAAAAGTGTATAAGGACGTACAATAGTGTACAAAAGAGTGCAAAAAAATAAAAAGTGTACAAATGAGTACATAAGTGCACAAAAGCGTAAAATTGTACAAAATGAGTACCAATGTAGAAAAAAGAGTAAATAAATGTAAAAAGAATATTTTATTATAACTAACGAGGGTATCACCGCCCCCATGCGATTGTGTAGGGTGGGGTTCCTAAGGGAAGTATGAAGTTGGAGCAAGTTAAAAAGCGTAGAAAAATGACCAGAATAGTCTAAAGAGGAGACTACAAGGAGCATACATGCTGAACGCGCGCAACCATCTATAATCAGCCTAACCACTACATTTAAAACAGATCCGCCAGGGGGCGTTGGGGTCAGAAGAGAACGCAACTCTCCGATGTCAGCTACAACAGGGTTGTCCATAGTACACTTTGCACCCTCTTGCGGGGGTATTAGGACACCAGAAGTAACAACGACTCCTTTACTTTCAACTTTAGCGTCCAATGATGATTTAATGTTGATGTTTAATCATACACCCTTTAACACTCCGTGTCCTATATATAGGACAGTAAAAACTAAAAATAATGTGTGTAATTTCATCTACATTTGCCTCCTTTCCTTTTTATTGGATACACAATTTTTTCCATTCTTGTTTTAAATAATTAAATGATAATTTAAGCTATAATTATATAATTAAATGCTAGATGTAAGCTATTATTAAATACTTGTAATGGTATAAATAAATAATTTTAATGCTAATTATCCTTTACCTATTAAAATCAAATAATTGTGCTATTAGTAGCAATGCAATTATTAAATAGGGAAATACTTTTAATACTAAATGAAAAGTAAGTTTTACTTTTAAATGTGTCATAATTCATTAAAATTGTAAAAAAATAGTAAATTTATGACGTAAATTAGGAGCGATTCGAACTGATTAATTGTCGGGTCGATCTTGGATGAACTAATGACTGCGACATGTTAAAAGATGGTCTGAATTTCACTTTAATGGAAATTCAATGGACATATTTTGTGTGGCGAAGGAAAATCAAAAAGTACTGAACGGAAAACTGAAACACTACAAAACTCAGGAAAAGTAAATCCTCGATCCACATTACGGGTCGTCAGTAGGACGAAACATGAGCAGGAAGAGTAAGAAAGGGATTAGAGCGCCCCCTTCCGATCTCCCGCCACCCTTTGTGGGGTGCATGGCACCTGAAATTTCCAGCTATAGGGTGCCATAGGTACATTACCACTCTCCTGATGTGCCACTTGTCGTACAGAAGGAGTTTGAGTCGCAAGTGAAGTGAAAACCCCGGGCAAAATGGTAGGCTCGATAAATCTCCCTCTACCCATGGGTTACCGTATCCAAGTGAGGAATGAATGGACGAAAGCTGGTTGGCGATGAGCTGCAAGGGTTTCCCTATGTTCCAAAGCCCCTCAAAAGGATGGGGAAGATCAATAAAAACCTACATTTTGAAACCCACCCTAATCCTTGTTGATATCCTTCCCATTCACTCGAAGCCTTTTAGCGTGGCGTATTATAGGCTCATTTTGATCTGAGTATATTCTAGATTCATGAGTGGTTGAGTGGATTATGCCTGCCGTCTATTGATCTCGGGCATGCAGAGCCTGTAGGCTCGCATCTCACACCTCTCGATCGCTTCTTTCTTTTCCGACGGGTACTTTTGTTTCTAACTTCTTTTCCATTTGCCTGGGAGCCACACAGTGCCAAAAGTGGACTGACCTGATTTGCAGTGATGGAGGTGGAGGGGATGGGAGAAGTTAATGAGACGAATTTATCTAAATAGTTACAATCTGGTCATATGATGAAAGCTTCTGATTCACATTTCCCACCACACAGTACTCTACACACACGACTTGTACTTACCTGAAACAAAAGGGAAAAAACAAACATTAGCTGATGAAATTTAGAGGCTGAAAAGAGGTAACGAATTTCAGTGGTAATTGGCCTAGATTCAGTGGTAGTAGATTTGAATTTAATGGAGGTGGGTATGAACTTAGTGGTGATGGCTCCAAACTTAGGGGTAATGGGTATGATGTTAGTGGCGATGTTTATTTATCTATTCAGTAGAGTCAGTGAATTGAGTGGCAATCGTTCTGAATAGAGTGATATAATGAGTCCAAACTCATTTGACCCTTAGCTGGGGGGTTCTTCGGTTACAGGCAATGATTAAGATTATGATTCATACTCTCTGTCACCTCGGACCACAACTGCAAATTAAGAACTTAAAACCATTTTTGGTAACGTGGTCTAAAAACAATTAAAATCATCTCAAAATTAAATTTAAAAACCTGTTGGTAATGCAAGTTAAAGAAAGCAACTTTGACCCAAATTGAGAAATTCATCCCTTTTGGTAACGTAGTTTAAAGACAACTCATCATATTTACGAACTTACATCTCCTTTTGGTAACACATTTAACGGTCACACGTATACCACCAAAGTATGAAGTTGAAACACCTTTTTTTTTCTAACGCAGTTAAGGGAAACTCAACATACCAATCAAGTGAGAAGTTAAAAGTCATTCTTGTTACCCAGATTAAAGACCACTCTACATAACTTCGAATTACGTACATGAAACCCATTTTGATAATATATTTAAAGATCAATCACCATACCCCAAAATTACGAACTTAAATCTCTTTTTGGTAACGCAGTTTAAAGGCACCTCAACTTACTACCAAATTAAAAACTTGACCCATTTTTGTTAGCACAGTTTAAAGATTATTATCCATAACTTTAAATTAAGTACATGGAACGCCTTTGGGTAATGGAGTTTAAATGCCAGTCATGCTCCCCCTATATGGCGAACTTAAAGCCATTTTTGGTAACGGAATTTGAAGACCACTCCCCGTAACACCAAATTTCAAACTTCTAACTCCTTTTGGTAGCACAACTTAAAGAGTATTCACCATAAAGCCAAATTACAAACTTAAGCCAACTTTTGGTGACGCACTTTAAATAAAAAAAATTCTTTTGTTAACTCAAATTCCGAACATGAAATCCCTTTTATTAATGCAGTTTAAACATTACTCAGCATATTTCCAAATTACGAACTTAAAATATGTTTCCAGAAAACAGTTTAAATACTTATTCATCAATTGCCTTAGCCTCAAATTACCGAGTTAATTCAGTTTGGAGAAAAAGTCTTTGCTAGGGCTGTCTTAAAGACCACTCCCTACAACTTGAATTACGAACTTAAACCCCTTTCGATAACGCAATTTAAAGACCACTCGCCATACCCCCAAATTACGACTTTTAAAACAATTTTGGTAACGCAGTTTAAAGTTCAATCATTATACCTCCAAATTATCAACTTGAAACCACTTTTTGTAACAGTTTAAAGACTATTCACCAAACACGGCACCACTCATACTATTGCAAATTTAAAACTCCTTTGGTAGGTAACCTTCTCCGGTAGAAACTTAATACATGCGACTTTCATAACCGAATTCTAATATACATAAATTACATACACCCACCCCTCCTCATATCCCCTGTTCTACTCTCAAACTACCATTTTGAAGTTATAAACTCCTAAACTTAAGCCTGTACCTAAAATATAAATTCCCAAACTAACGATAAGCAAGGCGTGCCCTAAAGTGGTAAGCTAGGGCCTCTTCTGATCGAAATAGTTCTCAGTTAAAAAACAAAACAGATCATTACAGCTTCTGAGCATAAATTTCAACTCCCGACCTTGAACTGTCGCTTTGGCTAACACTACGCCAGTATGAATCAGCAGGGGTGCAGGAGTTATGGAATAATCCAAAGCCGAAGCGTTGTTAATTTTGCTCGAGAAGTGACGGAGCGCCTGGTTGTTTTTCACTCGAAAATTAGTTTTTCTCATTTCGTTACCGATATATGTCGATAGATGTGGTGTAGCGTGTGACTACTTGAGCTTATATATGATATATTGTATTTTGTGTATGTACGTGAAAGAAAGAGAGAGAGAGAGAGGGGCCGTATAGTTAAGACGGACATATTTTTGCGTTTATTCAACGTTTTAAATATGTTTTGGAGTTTATGTAAGGAAGTATATTTAGTGTATGTACTTATGTATTTATACAAGACCATGTGTCGACGAGTTTCTAAGCCATGAAATTCTAATCTTCCACCACAATGTTGGTCAAGTGCAGTAGAAGGAGAGGGGGCCAATCACAGTGATCTCTAGCATTATCGTCATGTGACCTGGATAATACTCACTTCTATGATGTAAATGGTGTGTGAGTGACTGATTATGCACTCATGTGTGGTGAAGTTATAAGGTATGGAATTGTACGGATCTTGTACAACAGTATCTGTTCATCTTTACATGGGTAGGGAAAAGCTCACCTCCGCTGTGGTTGGGGTGGGTAGGTCGACAGAGAAAAAAAAAGCGTTGTTCATTTGGCATAAATGTTTCTCAGACCCAAAACATAGAAAATCCCAACACGTCTTTATTTCAATGCGTTCGAACGAGGTTTCGGAATTATGAAATTTTCTTCGCGTGGAATTCTAACTTTTCTCGTTATTTCGCCAACGATTTACTTTTAGTCCTTAAGGTCACATCTTCGAGCCATTTAAGGACTATTTTGTACGTACATATTTTTACATTTTTTTTCAAAAAATATGCCTGAAAAAATTCTCCAAAAATTAGGAGTGAGCAGAACTGTATTTTAACTTCGTTATAATGGCGCGCCTTATGCCCAAAGGTTGATTAATTTTACTTCAAATGTAACCTAATCTTTATCATAATATCGATTATTGCCTGAAAGATATATATATATATATATATATATATATATATATATATATATATATATATATATATATATATATATATATATATATATATAATTCTGAATTGCAGCACTTCGTAAACGCAAACAAAGCGTATGTGTCATCAATCTAACCATATACAAGCCAATCAGAGAAAATCTAACCATAGACAATTCAAACAATAACACTCCAACCTCCAAACCACCACCGACAGTCCAACCAAGCCAAGCCGCCTCAACCCAATCAATGAGGACGAACTCTTTTTGAGATAAAACAACTCCCTTGGAAGAAATGATAAGTCACCATTTCGCCCCAGGAAACGACGCCAATAGAAGCGTCAGAGGCCCGTTTCCGTGGTAACGCTCACCCGTCTATCGTTGCCAGACTTCGTTCTAGATTAGGGTAAGTAGAAACCATTGGCGTCTGTTTGTGAGTGATTAAAAGGTGAAGAAAGGTCAGCAAAGGTGTTGGGTGTCTGTAGTTGATAAAGGTGTAGTGTACTGGCGAAGATAGTGTAGAGACAGGCAGTAGTTTTGATGTATTTTAAGGCAAAAAGTATTAGAGGGAGGTACTCGTATCTCCACGAGAAAGTTTTTAATACGAGAAGAAAGTGGTGTAGTTAGAGATGTGAAAGTATGCAGAATGTGCAAGGAGATGAGAATAGCAAATAAATGATGGAGTGCAATAAATCTGGGGCGCGCAACTCTCATCAACCTGAAGAAGGGTGCATGAAACTAATCTCTTTCTTCATTCCTTTTTTTCCCACTCCCCATCTTTTTCCACGCATGCTTAGACCCGATTACGTGTGCAGGATGGTGTTTAGCCTTTTTTTAATAAAATTAAAGCAAAACCCGATGAGCATCTCCCGTAACAAATGCTTGTACAAGTAAATAAAGAGAGTGGTAAAGATAGAGGAAGTGAAAATGTGTGAAAGCCAGCCTCATATCCTCTTACGGGCTTTTAAGCCGGAAGGGCACGCAATCTTCCAGGGGTGTTCTTGAAGAGCGAGTTACCCTCAATACATCTTCACATCTATTAACTTCACTACAATTTTTTCCGTCCTACTTTTTAGAGTTTGGAAAGCACTCTCGTTGGTTTTCTTTATTTTAATAAGTACAAAGGGGCATCCTTCGTGATCCTTGTCAGCATCCTTCGTGATCCTTGCCAGCATCCTTCAGGATCCTTGTCAGCATTCCTCGTGGTCTTCGTATGCATCCTTCGTGATCCTTGTCAGCACCCTTCGTGATCCTTGTCAGCACCCTTCGTGATCCATGGCAGCATTCTTTGTGATCCTCGTCAGCATCTTTCGTGATCCTCGTCAGCATCTTTCGTGATCCTTGTCAGCATCTTTCGTGATAATTGTTAGCATCCTTCGTGACCTTTGTTAGTTTTCTCCGTGCTCCTTGTAGGCATCCTTCGTAATCCTTGTCAGCATTTTCCGTGATCCTTGTCAGCATCATTCGTGATTCTTATCGGCATTCTTCGTGATCCTTATCAGCATTCTCCCTGATCAGTGTCAGCATCCTTCGTGATCCTTATCAGCACCTTACGTGATCCTTGTAAGCATTCTTCCTGAACATTGCCAGCATTCTCTTTGACCCTTGTCAGCCTGCAAAGCGATCTTTGTCAGCATCCTTCGTGATCCTTTCCAGCATCCTTCATGATCTTTGTCATCTTTATCCCAGATCCTTTCCAGCATTATTCATGATCCTTGTCTGCATTCTCCTTGATCCTTGTCAGCATTCTCCATACCCCATGTCAACATTATTCGTGATCCTTGTATGCAACCTCCCTGATCCTAGTCAAAATTATCCGTGATCCTTGACAACATTCTTCCTCATCCTTGTCAGCATCCTTCTTGATCCTTGTCAGCATTCTCTGTCATCCTTGTCAGCATACTTCGTGATTCTTCTCAGCCTTCCCCGTGATACTTTTCAGTATCCTTCGTGATCGCTGTCAGCATCTTTCCTGATCCTTGTCAACATCTTTCCGGACCCTTGTCAGCATCCTTCGTGACTCTTGCCGGCACTCTCCCTGATCTTTGTCAGCATCCTTCGTTATCCTTGTCAGCATCCTTCGTGAACCTTGTCATCATTTTCCATGATCCTTGTCACTATCCATCGTGATCTTCGTTATCATTCTATGTGACCCTTGTCACTATCCATCGTGATCTTCGTTATCATTCTATGTGACCCTTGTCAACATTCTTCGTGATCCTTGTTAGCATCCTTCCTGATCCTTGTCAGTATCCTTCGTGATCCTTGTCAGCATTCTCCATGATCATTTTCAAAATTATCCCTGATTCTTGTCAACATTCTTCGTGACCCTTGTCAGTACGCTTCTTGATCCTTGTCAACATCCTTTTTGATCCTTGTCAACATCCTTCTTGATCCTTGTCAGCATCCGTTGTGATCCTGTCACTATCTTTCCTGATCCTTGTCAGCATTATCCGTGATCCTTGTCAGCATTCTCCTTGATCCTTCTCATCATCCTTTGTGATCCTCATTAGTATTATCTGTGATCCTTGTTATCATCCTTCGTGATTCTTATCAGCATTCTCCATGATCCTTGTCAGCATCCTTCGTGATTTTTCTCAGCATCCTTCGTGATTCTTATCAGCATTCTCCGTGATCTTTGTCAGCATCCTTCCTGTTCCTTGTCAGCCTCAGTCGTATTTCTTCTTAACCTCGTCACTGAGAGTTTGTGGACAAGACTACTTGTGCCTATTCCTCGTCACCAATACCCACATTGGTAGATGACACACTCATAGCACCCAGTAAACCCACAAAGGTGTGTATATCAGGTGTAGCAAGGGCAACCATGCTGCAGCTGACATCTGAAAGATCGTGTTCCGTCCAGGTTCCAACACCCGCAGGCGGATCTGCTTCACCCCTTTCTTTACAGATATACAAACACACTCACTGAGATGCCCTCCTAGTTTTCATTTGAAATTAAAAAAAACTAAGTGGACGCTCAGAAAGAAGGAAGGGACAGACATAGGAAGAAAATTCAAACAATTGGATTGAAAATCCATCCTTCATAGATGAAGAGAGTCGCGCGAAAACTCGATCACGCCAACCCTCGATACCAGGAAATTGTATCCCCTTCCCCGACCAAGTCCGAACCTCAGAACCCGAATATAAAAAGTAAAAACGAACCTTATGAGGGTTAAACAAGAACCACATATCGTGTTGCCCCGCTATAAAAAGAGCCAATCCGCAGGTTAACCCCGGTCGTTGGTCATTTTGAGAGAGAAAACCCCCCATCCGACTGCCCCGTAAAAATCACTCCTTATTCTCGTGTTTACAGTGTAAACAAGACAGGCGTATAGACAGAGGGTCTCTCAACGATAGCATCTGTGGATCTCATCGACGCGTACACGGCTCCAACGTGAGAAACAACGAGGGGAACGATTGTACACTGCCCGAAACGTTCATGACTAACGTACATCTCTTCAACGCGAGAAAAAACAAGGGGCAACATTATACAAGATTCTAACGTAAACTTGTCCCTTTGGCATTAAACACTGGAGCAAAATAGGGGTTAAAGAGACCCCTCCTAATAGGGGTTAGGGGGCTCTCCAAATAGGGCTTAGAGGGACCCTTCCCGTTGTTTGCACAGCTTAGTTCGTTGAAGCGGGGGTTTATAACATGGACATCAAAGGAAACCTCGAAGGGTGGATGGGCAAAGAGACAAAACCTTTTCCTTTTGTAAAGATTTGAATCCTGTGAAGCCCTGACTCATGTGAAAACCTGACTCATGGGAAGACCTTATTTCTTTTGAAGACCTGACTCCTGTGCAGATGTGACTTCTGTGAAGACCAGAATATTAAGAAGGGCTGATTTTTGTGAATATCTGACCAATGTAAAGACTAGAATATTAAGAAGGTCTCATTCGTGTGAAGATCTGACTCCTGTGAAAGCCTGATTCTTGTGAAGATTGACCCTTGTGATGACCTGACTCTTGTGAAGACTTGAATCTTGTAGAGGCTTGACTCTTAGCAACACTTGACTCTTGGGAAGACCTGATTCATTTAGAGACTTTACTTCTGTAAAGACCTGACTCTTAAGAAAGCTTGACCCTTGGCAAGACCTGATTCCTTTGGAAACCTGACTCCTGTGGAGACGCGACTTCTGTAAAGACCTGACTCCTGTAGAGACGTGACTTCTGTAAAGACCTGACTCTTAAGAAAGCCTGAATCTTGTGAAAACTTGATTCCGGTAAAAACCTGACTCCAGCGAAAACCTGACTCCTGTGAAGACCAAAGTTGTGGAGGATGCCAATAGGCCTTAAGCCACTTTTGGGGGGTCTTTCCTTGAAAGGGTCTTTCCTTGAAAGGGTCTTATTTCTTACGGACTGGGGATAAATTCGAGAGACCCGTGACTCAACTCACTTCCGTTTGTTTCTACTCTTCTTTTCCAATTTTTAACTTCGCCTAACTGCATCACTTTCGTCAAATCTTGGTTTTCGTCTATTTTTAAACATACACTACTCTGATAGATTGTAATGCCTCTTAGAGTCCCTTGCAGATCAGGGGACAGGTATTGTAAGGATACCTTACCAGCATGTTAGGAAACTGGGGTCAGAATGTGGCAACCTGCTTCCCTTAAAGAAAGAGGGCAGGGAATGGAGAGTTGCGCCCCCTCTGTACTGTACACATTTAGATTCTTTTATGTAACTTTCACACATTTCTACTGCCACTAACTTCACTGCTTTACGAATTTCTCTTCAAATTCTTTCTGGTTTAAATTCCTCTGTTAAATAAAAATAAAGACATAAATAAAAGTTACAGTATGATCGGACACAGTCGAACAAGAGTGTGCAGCGTTCATTTGTGAGAGAATTCTCAAAAAATGTACCAACATGCATTGCGGATTTGGACGTGTCACAAAAAGGTTTGTGCAGGGCATAAGGTTCTAGACGACCACCAGCATCGGAAGAGACGGTGGAGTGGGTTCACAAAAAACACCTTGCAAAGCCCCAACACCTCCTAATAAGAGCAAACTGGCAATCCAAATTCTTCCAACGACAGTTTTCCGTCTCCTGGAGAAAGGCGAGGCTTGCGAATGAAACCATGCAAGAGGCAGCTTGATCAGGCCTTAAAGGCAGATGGCAAGAAACGAAAGCGGAAATAATTCTGCGTTGATATCCAAGATAAATTTGAAGGAGATAACTTCGATGACCGTCTTATTTTTATTATTGAGGCCACATTTAATACGATTGGCAAAGTAAACAAGCATAATGTTCGCATTTGGGGCGAAGAAAATCTCCATGCCATAGTTGAGCCCGATAGGCTCACCAAAATCGAATGTGTTGTGCGACATCGCCAAGAATGGTCATTGAAAGTAAGCATGAAGACTTCATTTTTCAACATGATGGGGCTCCACCTCACTTGAAGCTTACTGGGCGAGCTTATCTCAATGACAATCTGCCAGGGAGATGGATCAGGCTTGTTGGAGATGAAAAACAATGTGCTGTTGAAATGACCTGACATCTTGCGATTTTTTTCTCTGGAGTTATGTGAAGGGACTGGTCTATGTCCCTCCTCTTCTTGTAACCCTTGGGAAATTCAATCAGAAAATCACTGCCGCACTGGAGAATGTTACTAATGGCATGCTTCAGCGCGTTTGACAGGAGCTGGACTACCGACTTGAAGTGTTCCGCCTCTCAGGCGGTGCGCATATTGAAACGTCGCGAAATCGTTCATGGAATCCACAGACCTTTGCATTCATTATTTAAATTTTGAGGAATTAATCTTCTATTGCTCAACATTAAGTCTTCAATTTCATTTGGCTAGACAATGTAGTTTCTGGGCTATTTACGAAACAAACAAACAATTTATTGGGACCTACAGGGAGCCATAAAAGCTAATACATGATGGGCCCTATTTAGACTAAGGCTAAGTTGAGTGGAACCCCCTCTAATAATTGGAAACTATTTTAACTTTATTTTCTTTCTACAGCTAAAGGATGGAACGTGGTACTCCATCGAGTTTTTTCTTCAAAATTTCTGTGTTTAGAGCGCTGACTACTTTTTGAAGTAGATTGTTCCAGACTTGAACGATGCGTTGCTGAAGGCAAATTTTCCCGTTGATGTTCTGAATTTCTACCTCTTCCTCTTTATGTCGAGTCCTCGCGTCGCTGTCACGCCTTGTCAAATTAAAAAGATTTTCTGCAGTATCGGGCAGATTCATCACTAATTTGTATGTTTCTATTTGATATCATCTCAAATTATATATATTTGGAAACACCCTGTGTATTTTTTAGTTAGCCTCTTTCTAATCTCTCCCTCCTCAAATGTTTTCCCAAAATGTGTTGGCGTTTGAGAAAGGGCGTCTGTGTAGTGGTGAGCCACTTTTAAATCTTTCATGTAAGCCACATTTAAATTAAAACTTGCAAATATTTCTAAATCTTGTTTCTCTTCTATCAGACTTTTTACATTACAAAGTTCCAACGTAATGGCCTATTAGAGTCTCCAAGAAGTTTTGAATCATTCTGTTTACTATATCTGTTTGGCCTATCCGTCACTGGTGTTTTTCTTCTTATCCAAGAATTGGTTTTATGACCTCTGGTGATTCACACGTTGTCTTTAATTTCTGAGTGATATCAATATTTATTTTACAAGTTTCGCTCACGTATGTTTACTTATTTAAATAATTTAAATTATTAAACGTAAAACATGTAGGAGGAAGATGCTGCTGATTTATTACTGCTCTCCAGCTTAATTTGGTCTTTTGCTAATTTCCTTTTCCAAGCTACCATAAGGAGTCAAAACCTGTCCTATTCTTGCACATGTTCTGAAATTAATAAATATTTTAATGATTCGATCGTCAACAAAATTAATGTTGATTATTTTCGTCTTTTAAAAGTTACCCTTTGATACAATATCCTCAGCAAAGACAAAGCAACTGAAATATCTTTCAACAGTTTTATTTCTTTTTTCTTCCATTCCTGAGTCCTGTAAATCTTATCGAACAATGCTGTAAATGAATTAAGCAAGATGAGTTATCGCCTTTTTTTTCCTATTGTCTGAGTGCAATAGTTTAAATAGTCCTATTTGCGTGACTGTATATATAAAAGCGATGATCATGATAGGCCTCACGATTTGTGTTTCGATATCGCTCTTATTACTAAAACAACATCGCTTGAACAGCATGGATTACCGAAAGTACTTTTGAAACCTGTTTGTTTAGAGAGCCTACTAGTAGTCAAGAGTAGCTGTATTTTTTTTTTGTTTTTTCTCCATTTCTCTCTTTTTGAAAACAAGCCCGACCAAAGCGTTGAACCACATAATTATCATCGCCTTTACATTTTTTTAATAGTAGAGTGCTTTTAACATCGATATTCACTCAATTGCCTTTAGGCCCTGACTCTTTATTTTTTCCGAATATTTACTTCCGTACATGTATACTTATTGCCCCCCCCTCCAAATCTTTACTGTCTTTGATCCTGAATCTTTATTATCTTTTTTACAGAATCTTTATTTTATTGGTCTCTATGCCTATTAAAATAATCCCATGAATGTAATCATAACCTAAGATAGTGGTCTACTCTATAACTCTTAATTATCCTCTTATTTTTAGCCCATATTAAGAACAATTGACGTATATTGTCACTTATTGAACACAAGCAGGGTTGAGATGAGGAAAGAACCAAATGTTTAAGGGTTCGATATAAAGAAAAAGGCAAAATAATAATAATAATAATATATTGCTCGAGATGTGTGAAAGAGCCACAAAAATTCGTGTGGGAAAGCAGTCATTCATCTTCCGATTTAGCGCGGTTTAATTTTGGCGCGAATCCTAACATCTCAATTGGTGGTGACCTGAATAGGAAATGAAAATACAGAACTCCTGCGTGCAGGGGAGCGGGGCGTATACGTACGTAATTGCTACAACACTTGTTGTCTCTATTTGTGTGAGTGGCGCGTAGAAAAACGTAATTAATTTCGTTTATAGAAATACGTACACAAGTATGTGCGGATGCACGAGCTCAATGTACATTTCGAAAATATTTAATTTTGCATTTTCCGGTTCAGTGGTTTATCTGTTCTTCTCTACGCAAATGTTTATATACTCGTACCTTCGATTATGGATGCTCTCTTGATTCATTCTTTAATAAAAGCTGGTTTAGCGCAATCAATCATCAATAAACTTGGGCTTTACATTTGCATCGGTATTTCACTTAACTTTCGCGCGCTTTTTGCGCCCTTTATCAACCGCTGTTCAATTTCCTGCGGTTTTATTTGGCCACTTAAACGAGGCACAAATCCATCATTTCTGATCTATGCGCATCTTTATCCTTGCCGAGGATAATGGGTGTTAATGTAACTTGGAATCAAAACGGCATGAGGACCAAGTCCCACTTTATGCCCCTACTCTTACCCACCTTACCACATCCGCTGTGACCAATTAGAGGCTGGGTGGGATTTTGAAATGGACGCCATACAGGCATTAGTGATGGTCTAATCCCACAATCTCTCTGGATCTCTTCTCCTGTACAGTGAAGCAGCGGATGATCCACCACACTCATTTGTATTGTCTAATTTCGCTGTTCCGGAAGGGTTGAATGCGTTCATTCGATTTGCGAGTTTGAGTTCCGGTCATCTCCGTTTGCTTATTTTTATTTTTTTAGTTCTTCTTCTTCTTTATCCCCATGACCATATGCTGTCACACTAACCTCCTGACTTTTTTTCATTTACGAATTATAAATAATGGAGAAGAAATCAGATTCTTTATCCTATTTATCTAATAAACAAAGACTGGCTGGATGATTAAAAGTTAAAATGTTAGGATTCTTTCAGCACAAACAACATTTATCTCTGAATTTGGGAAGTATGAAACCTCTAATAGTATCAACCTATTGCGATGTATGTTTTCCACAGGTAAGCACCGCTTTAAAAGCCTGCGTTCATTCCTAAATAATAATAATATCAATGTGATTTTCTTTGAGTTTATGTCCAATTACGAAATATTCATTGTCTGGTTTTTCTTGTGTCATTTTGATTGAGTTTTATTCCTCATATTTGCATTCGAGAGGAGGTAGATTTAAATATATGTTTAATTTCATGTGCGTGCGTTTTTATATATCCTCTTATAGGAATATTGTCAACTATATACACAAATATTCTTATGGGTGAACTTTTGAATAGATTTGCGGGTGCGCAATTGGGTGGCTATGCGCACATAGGAGTTTATTCACGTTTACATTTAATTTTCGCTGCATGTTGTTAAATAAACCTTTACTTTCAAAGTGATCCATTAATTTATCCTTATGCTATATTTCAAGAGATTACCAACGACTGCCATCAAACAAATAAGTCTATAGTTTGGGAGTCTCTGCGTTATCTCCTTTTTTTAAAAAGTGGCATAAAATTTTCGAATTTAAAATCATGTGGATCAAAGTAATTTAAAACTCGTAGAAAATAAGCGATAATGGAGCAGCGATCTCATTTTTTTAAAAATTCCTTTACGTGTCGAAGTTGAATTTCATCAGAACCGAGCGATTTAGAAACTGTCATTTTATTAATATAAAACGCTAACTCTATAACATCGCAGACAGGGAAAAATTCGATTAATTTTCAACACCCCTAAAAATTCTTTATCTAAAATCTGCGATGCTTTTGCCGTCACTAAACAACTGTCCTATCTCCTTCTTAAGGTGGTATATAACCATCCTGAATTGACTTTCTATTTACCGATCACAAGATCATCTTTATATGACTGTCAATGCTTAATTTCGTAAAGCCTCTTCGCAAGCTTCAACTCACAGTTGACATGAGGGCCTTTATTAAATATATTGTAATTTATTAATTATACTTTCATCACTCAAATCGCCTTTGTCAAATCAAAGTTTCAACATATATTAAATTCACTAAAGCGCAAAATTTGTTTATGAGTTGGTGAATTTAGTGAAAGTAGTTACGAACAAGAAATGATAACGAGGTAAAAATGCATGAAAGCACATAACATGATTAACTCCTAAACAGGGTGGTGTTGGTGACCGGGACTGGATACAATTCTCCTTAATCTCTCCATTTTCTGTAGTGAAATCCCTCTCCGGTGAAGGTAACTACTTCAAGTCATTTCACTTGTCCTGGTGAACTCCACGAAAAAGCATATATAAATAAAACGCTCAAAGGCACATTTAGAATAAAGACCGCCAAACGTCTTCATCTTCTGCCGCCACGCATTTTTTTACTCCCACCACAGAATTCTTAGAACTTGGCAATAATCGGACACATTAAAGTTAAATGTTCAATTGATGCCAAAGACAATAAAAAAACAACAAAGAACTGTTTAACTCCTCGCAAAACACTGTCGTGACGTACCATTCTAATATCCACACACGTACACACACACACGTAGACATTTACCCAAGTAGCTGCCTACTCACCTACTACCGTAACCAGGCAACCAAATACCAGCGTACTAAGTACCAACCTAATAATGTACACACCGAGCAACGTACCCACGCATCACATACCAATGCACTCGCTTACTTACGTACTATCTAACCACATATCACATACCCACAAGAAGTGTTGAATGTAAAGCTTTAACAACGGATTGAGAGGAGAAGGTAGGAGAAAACCTGCCACTGCTCTTTACCTCATTTACCCTGAATAAACGCCGTTGAGAGTATTTCACAAATCTGAACCTAAACAAGATGAAATATGGATAATTCAACAAGTTCAGATAAGCCAGTTTATGTCCACTTTAAAGGATATTTAAAGGGCGAGTTTACTGGGGGTTATTTTAATCAGATCCATCAAGTTCATCAGATAGAGCCTCTCATGAACAGAGAAGCGACATTCGTTACTCACCGCAAGCTATCATTGTAGGAAGAGGCCGACTTACCGCGATTCGAAATTTCCTCACGACCCATCTCTGTTTCCCCAACTGTCAGCACCGCTTACTCGCTAGGATATCAACAAAATCTACTCCTGACAAAGAGATGCACCCCCACCCCCAACGTATCTTGACTGAGTTCCGCTGAAGGCGCAAATCCAAGGAGATCCTGTTCTGCTCTTCCGCATACCTTTGAAGGGCAATGTCTGAATGATTAGAGATTCTTCCTTTTCCAGGCGTCCCGAACATTGGCAGAAGTAAGTGTGGGTGGACTGATTGGAAATTCTGTTTGGGCTTTGCATGTTTGAAAGGAAGGTATAAGGGGTCACCCGTGCCCCCTAACGACTTTATTTGGGGAGCGGTAGATTGAGTGGAGATATCTCCTGTTTCTCTCGACACCGCTGAGCATAAAAAGATTTAAGAGTATCTGATTGGATATTCGTTCTCTTTTGCCCTTTTTCATGAATAGGGAGAAGGCGGGAGAGGAGAAAGGCACCAGAGAAAGCACCGAGAGAATTGGGGTAAACTGTAGGCTTCAGGAGAAAGGCCAGATCATTTGGTCCTTCTCCTGCAAATAGAAGCAGATCACCCAAGAAAACAAGTTTTTGCGGATATTTACGGGAAAGTTGGAGTCGGAATCAAGAAAATAATTGAGCTTAACCAGGCTTATGCGGCTATTTGCCAAAATCACAACTTTCGGTATGGTGATCGCCCCGGTACGAGTAAATTAAGAGAAACATTACATCTCCTGCTAGAAAATAGAGAACTATCACATAATAGCCTGCCCGCGTTAAAGAAAAATGGTCTCTGAATAATACCAAAAGGGATACGCTTGGTTACACTAGAGCAACCACAATACCCATCTTCAAATAGTCCTTCAAATGACAGATGCGACGCCCACAAAGCTGCTAGAGTACATCCAGCATGCTCACCTGATAATTTTGTAGCACAGGGCACATTCAACACAGAGAAGAATAAGCTGCGGATGTAAAATGTCATCTAACTGCTCAAATTCCCCTACAAACTGCGGTAGGAAAATTGTTGTCGGTAAGCAGCGTGGCAGCTGTCACCACGGAGATAACAAGAGAGGCCGAAGATACATCATATGCAACACCTGAGCACAAAACAGAAGAACTCAACGGAGCAGACACTACGTAGTCTTGCCCAAAATATTAACCACTCAAAATCGCGGAGGAGAATTAGACTACCTGATAGATCGTATAAGAAGACACCCAGCAAAATAAGACTCTCACAATCAACGCCAAACATACGAGTATTAACTTCGTCACCGCTAGGCGTTCGTATAGGGCTGTTTAAGTAGTATTACTCCTCGGCAAAGAAGGAAAGAGGGTTCAAGGCTACCCTGATTAAGAAGAAGGTCAAACTCTATCAATTCTCATTCAAATTATACAAGTAGAATCTATACAAAAAGCTGCACTCTGACATACCTTACAGCCCAACGCAGTACCAGAACACACAAACAAAGTAGAGGAACTAACATGTAAGACAGCAACAGTCTGGTCATCCTCCTTCACAACGTGCAAGGATGAGATACTCACAAATGACATCTAGAAAAAATATATATCCCGACATATTCCTGCTCTCTTAGACCGGAGTCCAAAGCTCTAAATTCTATAGAATCTCTCTATACAACGTCACCCATGTAAATTTGACTGGCGAGAGTTTGATGGCGCAATATATGCGGTGCGATCTGAGCTGCAGTATTGAGAAGGAAGATGATACACGTGCTCACTGACCTACAGTTCTATCGTGCTTACTGACCTAAATTTCATCTTTCACCATTACGTTCAACTAGCCTCCCCCCACCCCCACCTAGTCACCACATACGCATGGTGATCACAGTAGCTTCAGTTTCCATACTTATCATCTTGGTGCCAAAAAATACTTTGCAATTGCGTTATGGGAAGCTCAACGAAGGTCGTTCCTCGAAGATACCCCTAGAAAGGACGAGGCAACGTGGGACAAAATTGATGCTGAGCTGACCTCCATTACAAACAGCGTCACATAATCCGACAGAAAGTGGGGAGGCGTCATTGATTAGGCACATAATTCTTCTCCCGACCCGACCAACACAAAAAAAACGATCAACCTGTGGCAGCTTTTGAACAGGCCTACGCTGGTGCTATGCGGGGGCCATGCAAATCATGTGGACTTTCGCTGATACAGCAGAGTAAGGGTAAAAAGGGACCGTACACTACATAATCTCTACATCCAAGAGAAAACCAGAGCCTTCTGGCCTACTATCAGAAAGCTGATGCATCAAACACTGATGAAGGCTAACTCTTCAGTAGTGCATAAAGAAAAGGGTGATAAATCTTAACAAAAAAAAAAGCCGAGCTTTTCCGAGAAATCTGGAGAGACTTTTTAGAATCTCAAAAGAAGAGTAGAAAAACTTTGACCTATGTTTTGAGGATATAGTTCTAGAACAAATAAAAACGCACTACAAGAGATTCACCCTATGTAGAAGTAGAAATCTCATCAGGCTACAAGACTGCACCCTGGAAGGAAAAGCGATAACCAGAAAAGAACTGTATGCTGCGATTTTCGCATTTAAATAAAAAGTCCCAGGTCTCAGAAAAATGACAAACATGCATCCCAAGGAAGGCCAAGATAGAGTAAAGATTAGGCTGATGAATATTCATTCCAAAACAAGGGAAACCAAAGGATCGTTTTGAACTACAGGCCGATCTGGCTACTAGAGAAAATTGGGAAGGTCTTCGAAAAGATTCTCAACAACAGACTGTTCTCGCATATGATGGATGACATATTAGTTACTCTGTTGAACGCCGAACAGCAAAAAAAGAAGTGTAGAGACAACGCTCGCTAATGGGCTTGCCTCTGAATGTAAAATGGATACGGTATGTTAGGATGTGAAAAAGGACTTTGTAAAATTGTGAATCATTGTTTAAAATACAAGATCTCAAGACTGGTTTGCGCCCCATTTCGGGAAAATCCTTTGCAATACATTACCAACAGTCAATCAGTGATTGCGTTTGGAGAACACAGGGAATCTTTTCGATCTCCAATCTGGAGTCTCTCAAGGGATGGAGATGTCTCAGCCTCACCCTGTTCTCGATATACACTAGGAACAGATCGAAGTCTCTACTCCCACGGAATCTCAATATGCAGTACGCCGACGATCACTTAGATGTTGAAGCGATAGACTAGCTCCCGGATGAAAATGTCGAGAGCGAATGCTGCTTAAGATGACCGGATTTCCAGATATGGACAGAGATGGAAAATCCAAACCAATTAAATCAAGTTTACCGCCATTGCTGTTAATAGATACAAACTGAACCCCTAGTTTAGACGGTACGATCGTACGTTACTACACAAACATTGTTGGCTTCCAATTTGCCAAGTTAGGCATGCAAAGCGACATCACCTTCAGATTCAAGTTAACAAACCTCGAAATTAACAAGCTTTGCAGATTACGAAACCTAAGCACAAAAAAATCAAATTTTACTTGACTCTGGCGAGAAGCAAGCTGCTCTTTCCAGCGATCCCGATTAACAAACACACTTTCAAAATCCAACATAGTAAGAATGCAGAGTCTATGACAAAGCTCTTAGGTTCAACAGAAACACAAGATGGAATGACATTATAAGGTCTAGAAAACTCCCCGAGCATCCTGGTAATGAGCCGCTCAACTTTTATTTACACATTCAAAGCATCAGCATTTGGGACAAGCTGGAGTAAACTCTCTCGGTAGAGGCGTTCGCCGACCTGACGACAAGGTAGAAAGGGGTGAGTTAAAAGGCCTCTCTGCCCTCCTCCAGATCGTTACCTACTGCAGCCTTTTACACAAAACACTTCAATATGAAAAGCATCAAAAATGAAGAAAAGAAAAATTAGATAAATTAAAAAGAAGGACAAACGCGAAATTAAAACAAAGAAGCTAAAAACAAAAGAAAAAAATCCAATCTGCTCATTGGGCATGTTTTACGCTTTCAATTTATATTTAACTTTCGCCCCTTTCTTTCTTCCACCCTCTCCCCCCCCCCCCGTTGTAATAGGGCATGGTTTCTACTCTCCACCTCTTTCTCTAGGAGATTTAAGATTCAAGATTTCTAGTCATTCTGAACAAGTTCGAGATGAGCGAAACGTCATTAAAGGGCCCGATACAAGTTTAAGAGTTGACCATATCTACGGGTATCCTAGGCTTTATATTTCTATAAATATACCAGAGTTTTGATCTAGTACTGATATTACTACTATTCACATGTTTTTATAAGGGTGTAATCGTTTACGGACACAAGTAATTATTGGTTATCTTTAGTTGAAGGGGCCTGATCGCGGACACTATTTTTCATTTTCAGTGTTCTTTGTCTCCTTCATTTACTTATTTCCTCATTTATTCATTACTACATTTATTCATCTAGAATTTATATTAAGGAATATTAAAACAACCAAAATTGCAGGTAATTTTTCATAATTGCATCAGAAGTACATTCCATTATTAACCAAGGTAGAATATTTCATGTTTACGAGATTTCATAAGTGGGAAAGATTTAAACATGATCGTGTTGGAATGTTTGTTTACCAATTTAAATCCATTTTTGAGTGTTTGCGTTTCATTCATCTCAAGACACTTATATCAGTTGGAGATTAATATAGTTGTCATACGCTGAACTCTTTCTAGCAGTGCCAAGTCCCTATTCAGGTAGGAAGACCAAAATTGTGCAGTTACTCAAAGTGAAAATAAACATAGCAGGAGAATATTTCTTGATTTAAACAAAAGCTTTTGCAGTATCATGTTAATTTTCTTACAAGTATAAATGCGTTGTTGTTACACTTTGGAATCTTCCATCCGAAGTTAAGCGATTCTAAAATTTGTTCAAAATCCGCTCTTAAATTTTGATAACTTAAGCGAGCGGATGACCGTATGCGCGTATATTAAGCTTCGCATGTCCATTCAACGTCTCCATTTTGCATTTTTGTTTAAATTTGACTTAATCGCATGTGAAAACAGCTTATTTCATTGTTAATCTGTGAATTTTGAAGTTATATTATGCAAATCGTTATTAAATTTAATTTTATATACTATAAACAGCAAAGAGACAAGCATGGGACCCTAGAGAACTGCAGAGAACGGGTAAGTTCGAGTGTCCCCCATTTATGACCACTAGCTTTGAACGATCATAACCCAGTATTCTATCCAATTATTTTTCTCTTATTATGTTGACTTTAAATTGCAGTAAGATGAAGGAGAGGATGAATAGAAGAACAAGAAGAATAAAAACAACAACTACAACCGTAGTGAAGATTTGCAAAACTCTCATGTCCATTCATTACAAGGTGATCAATCCGTAGCGAAATGTGGAACTAAAGTATTATGAATATATTGCATATAAACTTAAAAAAATAATAACATACCCTTATATAAGATCACACCGGTGCGAATAAAGAGTTCATTGTAGTCTAATACTTATAGTAGTTATAAAGGCAAGTCAATCGACTCCATATATTTTTCTTCTTTTATTATATAGCAATATGTATATATCTAAAGAGAATAAAATAAGAAGAGCAAAAACTAGAAAATGAAAAAAAATAAAATAAAAAAAATGAGAAGAATAAAAACAACATAAATAACTATGTCAGCCAAACTCATTACCTCCAAATGCTTAAGAGAACATTTCGAAACATCCATGAACAAGTACATACTTTCAAGAATAGCCAGCCACTAAAAATAGACATATTTAGAAGCCCTTTCCGCAGTATGACAGATTAGATGAATGCAAACGGTTCTGTAACGGGTTATTAAAATTGCCCTTGCAGCTGTAATCGGGTTCAGTCTGAGGTAATTGAGCAATTTAAAAGGTGTATTATTTTAAACATTGAGGTCTGCTCTGCTAAGAAACACTTATGTCCATTCTTTCTTTCACTTTTCCAGTATGAAGGGAATGATATTGGCTGAGACCACGAAAGAGCCTTTTTTTATTACAAGCAAAAACCAACGAAGATATCCACAGAAAATTGTAAGAACAGACCTGCTAAGAAAGGGACAAAAATAGAGAAAGTAAAAATGTATGGTATGTAGCCGTAAATCCTCCTACAGGCAGTGAGGCAGGGGGTGACTCAATCCTCAAGATATGGGCAGGATGGCTCCCCATGCTACACCTGAAACCCACTTGCGGAACCAATTGAGTCAACAGCAGGGGAGATGAAAACGTCAGGAGAATTACAGACAAAGAACTCGTAATTTAAGATATTACTCAAGGTCAAAAGTATTACGGACAAATGAGAGGTTTTCTATAGGGCACCAGGTGAACGTACCCCACTTCCAACAATATGCCCGGCCTCTGTACAAGCGCTAAAATTAACATACTGGCATTAATATACAATAATTGGCCTCATTAGTCAAAATAGCACGCAACACACTTTAAACACACACCTCAGAGAGGCCATGGCTGTTTTTAGTGGGTGATGTCTTATTTTGTTCTTTATATGCCTGACTGAATACCTACTTTGTTTCCACTATGGAACCTGCTTTTGTGGTAATGGGATTGGTATCTTCCAAACATTTTTACTTTCCCTAATCTCCCCGCTAACGAGACGTAATTCTTTTCTCCGGCGTTTTGATAGATGAGTTGGTAGATCTTTGCTTATTTCTTTTTAAATATACAAAATAATAATACAGATCCCGGACCCCTTTCAGATGCTACACCCAGGAGGAAAGGTTGAAATAACTTTCATTCTCAAAGAATCTCCCGCTAAAACTCATCTTTACAGTTCAATACACATCAGTGCCTCAGAAATTTGAAAATCTAAAAACCTTTCCTCGTTTATTGTAGCCAAGTTGTGATGTTGAGGAAGTTTAGGGTAAAAACCTCATACATCATGAGGGTAAGTTTTATCCAGCTGCTGATTTACGCTGTCAGCATTTTAAATAATTCTTATGTGTTTTAATCTCTTGCAGAACTTTCACCCACCTCACATTACAGTTTCATTCTGATATCCACGGATGACTAAGGGTCGTCTATGTGGTGTATTGTAACGAATTCCTTTTGTATTACCACACATTATCCCACAAACACTCCCCTTTCCATCCTCACTCCCACACTACACTTACAACACAGTACTCCTTAAACCAACTTCCCTAAAACTCAACCATTCAGTCTTTAGCACTATATTCTTCCATCCTCACCCCCACAGACTCCAACCTCCAAACCCTACCCCTCCTCCCTCAATTATTCCACGACCCCCTCCCCCCCCCCTTCCCACGACACCACCTTAGACATCTTCAGATTCCCGGGTATCAGACAAGAAGACAGGGCGCCGCGGCACAGTTTTACCGCATCGGTAAAAGAGACAATGTAAGACTTCATACCATAGTTGCAAGCCATGTCTCTCCCCCCCTCCCCATACACACGCACAACTCGGCCTAAACATGTCGCAGACGGAGGTTGGCACTGACAAATCACTTTTCAAGGAAGGCATCCATTCGCAGGCGAAATTCGGTTATTAAATTACGGTTACTCTTCCGACGCAGCCTGACTCTAAAACAGACCAATCAAATAATTCATAAAAATAGTATTATTGAATCTTATTAAAGAACAAAATTGGCAAAGGTCGACGCACGCGTCTGTGCGCAGGTGGAGATCAAATACGAAAGGCTTGAGAGTGAATGAAATATTCACGAAGATAATAAGAAAGAGGAAAATAGGGAGAGGGAAGAAAGAGACACATACACACACATGCACGGAGAAACATACACTCGCACAATAATGTAAGGGGAGATTTTTTACTCGGTCGGGTAGTAGCAATAGGGGTTAGAAGATGACAGGAGATAAAAAAGAATAGATAAAAGGAAAGAAAGACAATGACTAAAAGTGACAAAGCTGCAATATGGCTAACTTCTTTCGCCATAAGTATGGGGGGGATGAAAGGGTGGATTACAAGCCTCGAGCATAAAAGCGAACAAAAGATCAAAACGCCTTTTGAGGACAATGTCTGAAAATGACAAGGGCCGAGGATGCCAAGAAGCGATAATGACAAAACATGATAGTGAGAAAAACCTAAGATGTCAAAGATGGAACTTATGAAGGAGTGACGTGGAAAAGGACTAAGAAAAATAAGAATTGAGAGTGACAAAGAACAAAGATGAGAGATGCTGCTGTCATGAAGCAATGTAACAAGGACCAAGAATGAGACCTGAGAGTCACAGACTAAAGATGACAAAGTCTGAAGATGACAAGGAGACAGGGTGACATAACAGCATGACAAGGACCAAGAAGTTCAAAAGGTGAGAGTGAAGAGGATAGAGGATGGCACAAAGCAACATGAAAAAGGACCAAGAATGACATAACATGAGAGTGACAAGGAGTCTAGAAATGACAGTGTAAAGAAGACATAAATGCTATGGAGTAACAAGGACCAAGAATGAAAAGTAATATCAAGAACTTTGGATAGTAAATAGTAAAAATGATAGGGTTTAAAGATGCAAGGACATAAAGTGTTATGAAGCAACATAACAAGGACCCAAGATGAAAAGATGTTTGAACAACAAAAACCTAAAATGATAAGGAACAGGATAGCAAGGAATAAAATTGCTAGAAACAAAAATAAGAGGACATCTTAAATCATATGTTAAAGATGAGAACGACCAAAATGATAATAATAAGATGACAATGAGTAACATGAAAAAGACCATAAATGCAAAGACCTGAGATTCAAAGAGACCAAAGATGATGGGGTCCGAAACTGACTAGTGCAGCGAATATTATGTAGCAATATAACAAGGACAAAGAACTACCAGACCTGATGGGGACAACGACAGTTTTCATCTATTTTCTTAACATTGTCAGAGAACGTGATCGAGGAGCCACCTATATTGAGAGGGCGACTACATCTTTTCTGTTGAGGTGCCAATCAAAAGAACGTGTTTTGTCATGGTTAAGTTTGAGGAAGTTAGATGATAGCCATTCAGTAATCGTGTCATATGCGGATAAAAGATTAGTGACGGTCACGGCGAACGAGTTGGGCAGGGAAAGTGAAATGTTTGCTTTTCATCAACATAGAAATGGAGGTATAAACCTAGGCGACGCAGAAGGAAGCCAATAAGAAGATGTTCATCAGAGCCGAGCCCTGATGAACACCTTAGGACACAACAGCTGGCTAAGGGACTTCACCCTCGATTTGAACAGAATGAGTACAAGATAACAGTTAAGAGCGAAAACAGTTTAGAGACGTTCCAGAGACACCCAGGACGTCATAAAGGCGGTGGAGAAAAACCGGAGTGGTCAACGGTATAAAATGCTCCCGAAAGGATCGAGAAGCACCAAAATTGAAGACCTCCCAGCGTTGACCTCGAGGTGGAGTCGGTCAGACGCATGTAGGAGTGCCGAACAGAGTTGGGGCGGACGGGAAGGATGGGTAGGTTTCGTCGATGCTAGAGGAGGACAAGTGTTCAGTGATGTGGGCAGCTACTACCCTCTCATGATCAATGGATAGTTACGGAAGTTGAGAGACAGGACAATAGTTTGAGGATTATTAGGGTCAATATTTTGTTTCCTTAAAATTGGACGGACAGCAGTACGTCTAATGTCAGAAGGCACCTTATCTAGCGACAGGGAGACGTTGAAGAAAACCAGTAGGTGTGGTAGGACTGTTTCTATTATCATTAGTCTTTGTTGCCCTATGACATCCTTTGTTCTTATCATCTTCGGAACATGAAATTTAATGTTTTGTCACTCTCAGGTAATGTCATTCTTTTCCCTTGTCATGTTTCTTTAATACGTCTTCTATCGTTGCCCTCTTGGAACTATGTATTCTTTAGTCTTTGTCATGCTCAGGTCTGGTAATTCTTGGTCCTGTTCATGTTGCTTCGTGGAATCATATATCCTTGTCATCTTCGGAATTTGTCATGTTTGTTATTTATCGCTACCAGCTAGGCTGAGGGAGAGACTGAGGAAGAAAATGGACAAAGATAAAAGAGACCACAGAGAACAAGGATGACAAAGACTCCTCAAAGGCAAAATTGCAGAGACACCTTAGAGCACACACGCACACGCACGCATATATATATATATATATATATATATATATATATATATATATATATATATATATGAAAATTAATGCAATATCGCAAGAAAAGATGATTAGCCTCAAGTAGGGGATTGGGATGGAAGAAAAGAGGGGATCTTTCACCACCTGACCCTGTGTTATGTATGTAAGCACTTTTCTCATATTTTCTATCCAGTGTCAGTTGAAAAAGGGTGTGAGATACACCGAAACTGTTCTGAATTAAATTGTCTTCGGAGAATGTGGTTTAATTCCTCATATATATATATATATATATATATATATATATATATATATATATATATATATATATATATATATATATATATATATATATATATATATATATATATATATATATAACCCTTGAGAAACTGCTTTATAACCTACCAATCAGCCCACGTATACAAAAATTTCCTTTCGACAAATTCCGTGTGTGGCTTTCAGAACATTCCGATAGATTTTACACCAAGATTAAATCATTCAACGATTGCTACAATTAGTTTCATTCCACGCCATATTGACATTTTGCGCTCTTTTTCACAAAACAATAATTTAGTTATTTCTCGTTCCGACCAGGGAAGAGGGGTGGTGATCCTCAATAAAACAGATTATCTTTCCTAAAATGCATATCATCCTCAGAGATAGTACTAAATTAGCCAAAGAAAGATAACCATTGAACAAACTACTTCGGTTGGAAGACAAAACAAACAGTCTACTCGCTCAATTTAAATTATCTATAGGTATTACTTCCCATATATACAACACCCTATGTGCAACCGTTTCTAGCTTAGGGTTCCTCTATGGACTTCCCAAAGTCCACAAACCGAATGTAGTCCTTTGCCCAATCTTGGCCGTTTATTCACTGCCGACGGACAAATTAGCTAAACATTTAACACATCTCCTCAAAGTATTTACTATCAACCATTACAGCATACCAAATAGTTTTCTTTTGTCAAAGGCCTTCAGGAACTTAATCTTGTCTCCGACCCCAAATATTAGTTAGTTTTGATATAAAATCGTTATTCAACAACATACTTGTTAAAGAAGTAATAGAAATTATCATTCAGAGCTTTTACTAACCTCAAACTCCTTTAATAAATTCACCAATCAAAATCTTAAACAGTCACCCAGCTCATATTTAAAGACAGTTACTTCATATTCAATAACAATGTTTACCAACAATTAGATGATATCGGGGATCAAGTAAAGATAGTCCCTCCCATTTTACCAAGTAAAGATCATCCCTCCCAAAGTTACACAAGTAAAGCTAATCCCTCACAAGGATAAAATAAAAAAAAATAACTTCAAAAAATTATTTAGGAACATATTTGTTGGAAAGTTTATTTTAAAACAACCAGGCAATGGCTTCGCCACTCTTGCCTACGGGGGGAGCTTGCACTTCGCCACTAAGATTAAAATTTAAAATCTAAAAGAAAGCAGCCATGGTTAAATTTTTATAAATTTTCTGAACTTCGCAATTCTAATCCTTAACTCTATAATTTAACTTAGTGAATTTTTTAAATTTTTGAAAATGTTTTTCTTGCTTAGTGGACAAGTAACCTTTCATGTTTTTGAGTTTAGGTTTATTTGAAACTTTTATTCGCAGGGCTGTTTTTTGTACGTTTCGAGCTTTTATCAAAGTTCTTTCTAAGAGTTCAGAAAAAATAAATATAATTATCGAATGAGTTGGAATTAAAAAACATACAAATCGTGAAGTTCAAAAAATGTATTAAAATTAGGGCTTTTACGCTTTTTTACCATCATTTCGTATATAAAACAAATTTAGATGAAAAAATATCTGACGAAGGTTTTTCTATATATTAAACCTGGTGATGTAACTTTAAAAAAAGGTTTCAGGGTGTCTATGTTGAAAAAAGTGCTTGGAAAATTCTCAACTATATATATAAATCTTCAAGGGATAAAGACAATATAATAAAAGGTGAAATAACTTTAAAAAAATGTTTCAGGGTATCTATGTTGAAAAAGGTGTTCAGGGTGTTTAAATAAAGAGTCTATAAAGGGGATCAAAAAAAGCGGTTTAGAATAGCCAATAGGCCGTAGGCCACACGCCGAAGGAGTGTCTGTGGAACCAAGTTCTTTCTGTAAGAAAGAATACGAAGTATGGCTTGTAATTTTAAAATGGAACTCTAAACTAAATTTTCCCCCCTTTCAAAATATTACGTTGCTAAAATATAGTTATAGAAGAAGATATATAAAAATAAATTTTCTGAACTTCACCATTTGTAATTCTTGGGTTTTAAAAAATTCACAAAATTTTGATACTTATATTTATTTCTGAACTTCACCATTTTGTTTTTTTGATATTATAAAAGAATTATTAGAAATAACTTTGATAAAAAACATAAGTCATAACCAAACTAAGATGAAATTATTATTCAAATACTCAAAAAAATCCCCTTCTTAAATTATATTTAGTGATTAAAAATTGTAAACTTTGTAAAACTAGTAATTAATTTATAATACTTAATTAAAACGGTATTGGCTGGGAATCGTATCGCAAAAATCATTGAAAACATTGCATTTATGTCTTTCAAGCCACATAAATTCCTGTAGATGAGAGTTTAGCATTTCTCTCTTACATCCTAACATGCGTTTAATTCTTCGTTTATGATAATTCCAGTACTTTAAAATGACGATGTCATAACCTCGTATACCTCCCATTTTACCAAGTAAAGGTCATCCCTTCCCCAATTAACCAAGTAAAGTTAATCCCTCCTTTTTGTCTTACGAGGGACTATCTTTACTTGATCCGGTATCGGCATTGATCCCCCTTTGCTTCCAACGCTGCAAACATCGTCATGGAGAAGATAGTTTTTGATAAGTGCCCTCAAAGTTTTGCCTTCCCCCTTCTTTATTATCGCCGTTATATAGAAAAATGCTTCGCCATATTCAATACTAAAGAATAAAACAATAGTTTTTTAGATTATTCAATGCTATGTAGGCCAACTTCAAATAAACTTGAATTCGAAAAGGAAAAAGTCCTTCCATTTCTGAACATAGCGATTTATAAGTCTGTCAATAAAAATGAATACTTCTGCATATCGAAAACCTACTTTCACAGGCCTTGGGAAAATTTTTTCAGTGCTTGTGATAAACTCTTCAAAATCAACCACATAATAACCTTAATCCACCGCGCTTATCCCTTATCCTCAACCTACTCATCTACGACAAAGAATTTGTCTTTCTTCTCAATTTCTTTAAAAATAATTCATTTTCCACTAATCTCTACGAACTCTTAATCATTTTTTTTTTAAATCAACTATACGAGCCCAAATTACCCAAGTTACCCAAGTTACCCATAAGTACTGTCGCAAAGATTCATTTTATATATCATTTCCATATTTAGGCTTCCTCTTCTACTCTTTCCGCAAAGAATTAACGAAAGTTCTCCGGCAATAAATTACCCATCTTCAATTTAAAATAATCTTCACCAATAATTCTTCAATTGGCTCAGTGTTTAATGTAAAGGACACACTCCCCCGGAACTTGCAGAACTGCCTAGTATATCATTTCATCTGTCCTCGCTGGGATCGAGACACGTACGAGTATGTAGGTAGCACCGTTCGGTCTTTAGAGTTAATAATGTGATCTCATTTAAGCATCAGCAACAGAATTGGCAAACCTCTGAACAGGAAAGAGCAATCAGGGATCACATCCTAAAATGCAAAATCGATGCCACTGCTGATAATTTTAAAATCCTAGCCCATTGCAACAATGTGATTTCCTTCCGATCTTTAGAATCAATATATATTAAAATGTTAAAGCCTTCCCTCAACATTGACTCCACTGCTGTTCCGCTTCTCATAATTTAACCCCCCTCTTCCCTAACCATGTTTTCTTCTTGTCTCCAGTCCGTACCTTATCGATAGAATTTATCTGGTACTTCAACTTAGCAAGTTACTCCGCTTCATTCCTACTCGATTCCTTTTCCTTCAATAGTGAAAGTTTACATCACGTACCCTTCATTCAGTTAAGATATTTTTTTGTTTTTACAAGTCTAATTTTAAAGACTTAATAAATAATACACTATCTTTACGTTGTTATAATTTGCATCAATGTTAATAGCAATATTTTTTAATTCTTGAATATTTATAAACAATTGATTCTCTTTGCCAGACCCGAAGATGAGCATGAAGCCTAAAACGTTGTCAATAAAAAGTAGAAGATGTGGATATGGCACTAGGAATGTGGAAGGCGAGCGAATTCTGGCATTTGGGGAAGCAATGGACATGGTCATTTGTAACACCCTGTTCAGAAAAGAGAGAAGCAAACTGGTCACATATACATCTGGAGACAGCAGCAGTCAGATAGACTATTTTATGGTTAGAAGAAGAGAGAGAAAATTAGTGAAAGTTTCAACATCGAAAGCCTAGTGTGTACAGCAATATAAGTTACTGGTGTGTGACCTTTGGTTAGGGAACTTGCATGCCAGGAGAAGGGTGTTTGTAAGTGAGGGAGGCTTTTTACAAGGAGTTCGGTACACAAGAGGGGGAGAATAGAGCGACTGACGGAAGTGTGAATGAGCTGTATGGGAGACTGAAAGATTACCTTCTAAAAGCCACTAAATCGGTTTGGGGGGGGGGGGTCAAAAGGTCCACCTAGACACAAGGTGCCTTGCTGGTGGAATGAGGAAGTTAAGGCTGCAGTGAAGGAGAAAAGAAGATCGTTTATGGCATGAAAGCAGGGTGGGAGTAAGGAAGTATACTTGGCAGTGAAAAGAAAGGCAAGTCGGGAAGTGTATAAGGCTAAGTCAGGGGCCCAAAAACCTCTTCTTGAGAGCCTCAATGGTGCTGAGGGAAGGAAAAGGATGTTTCAACTGGCTAGGCAGATGAAAAAGGAAAATAGTGATATAGTGAGTGAACAGTGCATTAAAAATGATGATGGTAGAGTTGTGGCTGGGCAGGACGATATAAAAAAGGCTTGGAGGGAGCACAATAATCGTTTATTAAACATAGAATTTGCCTGGGACAGGAGACTTGTGAATTCCGCAGAACCTGTGGCTGGACCGTGGCTATCAATTGAGAACAAAATGGTGAGCAGAGCCATCAATCACATGCCAAAAGCTAAGGCAGAGGGTGTTTCGGAGATAAATGTCGAGATGTTGAAAGCCTCTGGAGATATCGGTGTGCGGTTGGTCACGGACCTTATAAATGCTGTCATATATGAATGTGCTGTATTAGAAGACTGCCTGAAGAGTGTGATTGTGAATGTGTATAAGGGTAAAGGTGATGCGCTAGAAAGGGGTAGGTAGCTAAGGAGGCATAAAGCTCCTCGATCATGTTATGAAAGTTATGGATTGTGTTCTAGAAGAAATGATTAGGAAAAAGATAAACTTTGACGAGATGCAGTTTGGGTACATACCTGGAAAAGGAACCATGGATGCTATATTTATAGTTAGACAGCTCCAGGAGAAGTACATCGCTAGGAAAAGCGCGTTGTATTATATTTTTGTTGACCTGGAAAAGGCTTTTGATAGTTACCAAGAGATGTGGTGAGGTGGGCAATGAGAAAATTAGGGATCATGGGGTGGTTGGTTAAGGTAGTCATGGCTATGTAAGAAAGTTCGACAACCCAGGTGAGGGTAAATGAAGAATTGAGTGAGGACTTCTCTGTTTAGGTTGGTGTGCATCAGGGATCCGTTTTAAATCCCTTGCTATTGTTATGGTCCTGGAAATGCTGTCACAGAATTTTAAAACAGGATTGCCATTCGAGTTGTTGTACACTGAGGATCTAGTGCTGATTGCTGAGGATGAGAGGATGGCACTTGAGAAGTTCAGGTTGTAGAGGGAAGGGATGAATTCCATAGGGCTGAGAGTGAATTTGGATAAAACAAAGATGATGATTTCAAGAGTGGGTGGTGCTAATGACATCATTGAGGGTATGTGGCCATTTGCAGTCTGTCACAGAGGGGTCGAAAATAACTCTATCCTGTGTAATGGATGTGGCTTGTAGGTGCATAAGAGGAGTAGTGCTATGAGGGGTAAGCGGCAAAATGGTGGAGAGTTTCAGTGCACTGTGAAGAGGAGAACAGGTGGAGGAGAAGAGACAGGAGAGGATTGTATTTAATGGTGTGTCGCTTAAATGCGTAGAGGAGTTCTGCTATCTGGGAGATATGATCAGTGCAGGGGGAGGTGTGGGGCGAGTTCTGTGGCAAGGGTTAGAAGTGGTTGGAAAAAGTTCAGAGAGCTGCTTCCTCTTTTGACGATGAGTGGTTTTTCCCTCCGAGCTAAGGGATGTCTGTACACTGCATGCGTACGAAGTGCAATGTTGTACGGCAGCGAAACTTGCGCTGTGAAGAAAGAGGACATCCAGAGGCTCAAGCGTACTGAGATAAGAATGGTGAGATGGATGTGGGGAACATCTCTGAATTTAGGTCTGGAGGGGACAGAGTTGCGAGCTGTGAATTAAGGGATAGATTGGGGATAGAATGCATTAGTGTGGCACTGAGAAGAGGCAGACTGAGGTGGTTCGGTCATGTGGAGAGGATGGAGGATTATAATTGGGTGAAGGATGTTAGGAGTTTGGAAAGCCGCCATTATGTAAATAAGGCCGACACATGCAAATAAGTATGGAGCCTTCAAAATTTTTATATATACAGTATATATATATATATATATATATATATATATATATATATATATATATATATATATATATATATATATATATATATATATATATATAAGAGGCAATGAAGACATTCTTTAAAAGTATATTATAAAAAACAACAAATGCAACTGTTGAAATAATATAATTGTCGTCAGGCGTTTCTTATAAGACTTGTCCAAGTCCTGGTACAGTAACATTGTTTTAGAATATCTGCCCCCTCATCCTTACATGCTAATAACATTCAATTGGTCGAAGTTTCCTCCTGTAGACCTTTTCCTTCTCTCTTCGCCAAAATTTTCGATTGAATTCAAGTCAGGCATAGGCTTGACTAGGCCGCGGTAGAACATTAATAATTGTTCTGCAGGAACCACTCACGTGTTGTTTTCACGGTTGCTTCGGATTATGAAGAACCAATCATCCTGCATATCCAACTTCTCCGCAGTTGACGTTAAGTAATTAGCCAATTATACACGGAATTTCACTCGATTCATTGTTCCATCAATTATATGAATAAAGACAGGTTCCATTAGAAGAAAAAGGCCCAACACCATAATGCTGGTGCCTCCATACTTGACTGTGGGGATGGTGTCCTTCCAATACTTACCGGTTCCATCGCGGCACCAGACATGGCGAGCTGCATTCCGGTCAAAGATTTCAATTTTGGCCTAATCAGATCAAAGCGCATTCATCATAAATTAATCCGGCTTCACTCGGTGCTCCTGAGCAAACTTCCGTTGTGCTAAAAAGTGTTCTTCAGAAAAGGGTTCTTAACAAGAGGATCGTAATGTAAGAGCTTGTTTATTGAGTTCATTACTAATTTATCTTTTTGTAACTGATATCATAGAAGATCGTCTTGAAGTTCTCTCCTATTTACCATAGGGTTTTCAATACCGATCTCAGCATCCTTCGATGTGCCTGCTTATTGAGATATTTTTCTCAGAACTCCACTGCGAGGAAGGGTTGCAGTAGGCCTGGAAATCTAACATTTTTTAGCAATCCAACCTACAGTGCTGAGACGGATAACTGAACCTAATTACAGAAGGGATAGTTCCTACAAAGAGTAAAATTTATGGAAACAAATTTAATAGGCTGTGGTGGATTCAAGATGTCGCGCCAACACATAGAACTTGTGCTGTGCGGGGCATTTTTAATACCCGCATTATTGCATTGAACCATCCAATTGAGTGGGGCCATCTCAAGAGTAAAGTGTACTTTTATGCACCAGAAAACACAGACGATTTAAAGCAAAGAATTAGAAATGGACTTGATTTACTAAAAGAAAATCAGGATTTAGTTAAAAGAATTATGGCAGAAATGCGATGAAGGATGCAAGTACTGTATGTGTAAAAAGAAATGGAGGCCATACCGAAGGAAACGGATATTAGCCTCTTACATTATAAATAAGAATTATGTATGTTTTGTAATAAATATTAAAAATTAAATTGTATTTTTTCTGCTCCCTTCTACTAAATGGCTTTGAAATATGTCTATTTGAAGTTTGATTCTGTGATTTACCTGCTAGCGCCAGTACACTTCGTATGTCTTTCATCTACTTCATTGCAGAATTAACAATTATAGATGTAGGTTTATAAAACTTTTAACATAGATGCATAAAAAATAGACAAACAAAATTAAGTTTTCAGAAACAATCTAGCTTTAATACTTTCAGAGATATATTGATTTAAAAGTCAGTCTCCTTTTTTTGCGAAACCCTGTATATATATATATATATATATATATATATATATATATATATATATATATATATATATATATATATATATATACGAGCAAACACAAAGTTGACAAAAATAAACAAATAACAAGTTCGTACAAAGAACAAAGAACTCAAAAGTTCGAATTTGAAACTGACCGAATAATTTCAACTTAAAAGTACAAACCTGAACATATAAGTGCGCAATGGAATCCACAAGTACGAACTAGAACTCCAAATACGTTCTCGAAACTTCGAGTACGAACAAAGAGCTACAAATTAAAATTGCAAAGTACAAGATGTAGAAGTCTTAATACCGCGTACATAAGTGTACGCAGAAACACTCCGACACAAAGCTGCGCGCCTTCTCGTATCTCTAAACGCACCTCTCGCCTCGAATTCTCCGTCGCCCTTTTTCGCACCGCCGTAAAATCCGAGATGGCTCGAAGCCGTGAATGACATATCGTCAGCCCAAAGATGAAAAAAGGGCTTTCGCGCGACGATACGGATTTTACGAGAATTCGATTCTCTCTCTCGATTCTGCTCATGAGAGAAATAAAAGGAAGACTTCTCCCTGGAATCAGGCAGAAGCCCTTGGACCTACGTCGAGTTTGTGTGAAACTTGATCCACATAAGAAACCGTTCGCCCGCTGCCAGGAAGAAACTTCTCGGAGAATTGGTTGTTACCGTCACGGTACTTGTAGGTGCCAAGCTTCTCGCAGCCCCCCCTTCCTCCCCTTCAGAGTCTGAGGTTATACAGGACCTCCCTCTGCGGATTACCCTAGGCGTAGCTAGGTAATCGGCTTTGGCTACCCACTCCAGGAGCCGAATAATCGGACAGGTACTTCAAGGAAGAAGTCCGATTTGGGTCACCGGGTGGCTCACCTTCGTGATCTGGCAAAGGATCAGCATATCACCGGTCTAGGATTACCTTCTCATTCGGTAACTTCGGACGGCCGGACTAGGTGCGATCATCGTCACCAGAAGGAGATCTTCCGCTCCCCCCCCCCTTCAAAATTACTTACGAACTCAAAGGTATCGTTAATTGAATTATCCCCTCCCCTAACTTCACCAGTTTATTTGTGAACTAGAATTCTCATCGCGAGCCCGTAACCTCGAATATTAGAAGTGCTTACTTAATTCAGAATTCAACTTAATAATAATATTCCCTTCGTTCTGTCTGGTGTCATTAAGACACAAATGTCAGTAATCCCCACGACATTTTGTAGACTTATTTATTCAGTGCAAGATTAATCCTCTTTATATTTATATACGCTGTTGCTTATTTCAAATTCATGTAGATTAAAGATTATTTTTGTATATGTGTGTTTAACTATTTTGGATGATCCTTTAACAATTATTAAGCAATCCACTCGGCTTAAATCTCAATATTCCACCAACCCACCCATGGTTGGCTTTTACTGAGTGGAGAACACACTCAGGGGATCATCATCTTAGTTTTGATCAAAAGGGTACGCACCGGGGTTATTCTTATTCACCGGAAGTGGCTAAGGTAGGTGTATTGGATACGCTTCACCTCCGCTTCACCTTGGTGCAGTAATAAAATATATGTCCAGGAAGTGGGGCTGAGATTACCCATTCACTAAAACTTCGACACAAGATTTAACTTAAACTTAAAAGTTTGAGCTTAAAACAGCAAGTATGAGGTAGGAGACACAAGTCTGAACTTGAACTTATAAATACAAACTTTGGTAAACAAGTACAAACTTTAACAAGCGTGAACTTAAAACCATAAATACAAATTTTAACCCCAAACTACAAACTTTAACCCATAATACGAATTTTAACCCACAAGTACAAACTTAAGCCATGAGTACAAACTTTAAATCCACAAGTACAAGCTTTAACCAACACGTTTCAACTTCAGCCCACAAGTACGTACTTAAACCCGCAAGTACGAACTTTAACCCGCAAGTACGAACTTTAACCCACCATTACGAACTTTAGCCCACAAATGCGACTTTTAACCCACAAGTACTAACTTTAACCCACAAGTACTAACCATAACCCACAAGTAAGAACTTTAACCCCAAATTACGAACTTTAAGTCACAAGTACATACTTTACCCGCAATTATGAACTCTAACCTGCGTCTATTTTTTCATTGGTCCTTTGTCCTTTTTTCTTTCCTATGGCTCTTCTACTTTTATCTTTTTCTTTATCATCATTATTTGTTCTGAATCTTTTCTTTGTTGTTATTTTTCAATATTCCTTTTCTTTGTTCTTAATCTTTTCCTTAATTCATACTCTTTGTTTTTAATTCTTTCCTTTTTTGATTTGTACTAAATATTTTCTTTATTTTTGTGCATCGTTTTTGATCTTTTGGTATTTTATTTTTTTTTCTTAATTTTTTCACTTTTCTTTGTTCCTAAGATTTTTATATTAATGTTCTTTATTCTTAATAATGTATTTACTAATATATTTTAACTTCTCTTTATTCATGTGTTTTGTTCTTAATCTTTTTGTTTTCTTTATGCCATCTTTGTTCTTGATTTTTCATTATCCATGTTCTTTGTTTGTAATTTGTTCATTGTTGCTGATATTTTCTGCAATTATGTTATTTGTTCATTTTTCTGCATTACTGTTATATTTACAGTTTGATTACTTATAATATGTGATTAATCTTTTTATATTCCTTTTTTTCCCTCTTATTCTTCTTTGCATTCCTGTTATTTGTTCTTATTATATTTTGTACTTATGTTCCTTGGTTTAATTTTTTGTTTTGTAATCATTTTTTTTATTCATATTCATTATTCTTATCTTAATTTCATTCTTTGTACTTGATATTTAGTGTATTCGTTCTTTATTCGCAATATCTTCTTTATTCCTTTTCTTTGTTCTTTATCCTTTTCGTTATTCCGATCGTTTTGCCGCAACTACTTAGTCGAGTAGAAACCCCACTCTCAAGCTGACCGAAGTTAAGCCATACCGGGCGTGGTTAGTCGACGGATGGGATCCGATTCGGGTAGACTTCTCGCCAGATGCCATACGCTATAGATAAATGGGTGGTAAAGGGAATTAAAAGGAGCGATTATGTGGTAACAGTTACCTGACGGTGGTAATGAGTGATATTAAACATGGTAAACCAACCTAAGTCGCGTATTCGCAATTATTTTAATAATTTTGAAAAAGAAAATAATTAAAAAACATATTATCAATTAACAAACATATTATCTGACCTTACGACCTTCAAAACTTTCAAAAACTCATTGAAAAGTATAATGGTTACCATCCGAATGACCGACATATTAACTTAGAAGAGTTCCCTGCATGCGACTAAAAACAGATGGTTCGAATGGGTAATCAGTGGCATCAGACGGTGTGAATCAGCATTAAAGGTCAGAATCGGAGCTAAAAATCGCATTAAAACTAAACAAATCCTTTCCTTTTACATTGAAAAGTGGAATGCCAATATTACCAATAAATTAGGCTAGCTATTGCCATCATGAACATCTATAATACAAAACCAAACAAAAACCAAAGTTAACATTTTTATCGGTTGCAAAAAGAAAAACATTGAATCTTTCTAAATATTTTTCCTCGGGTTTTGTTTTTTTGCCCCGAAGATTAAACGATGCTAAACAGAGGTGTCATTCTTATGTCACAGATTCGCCCCGCCTCTATCCAGCATCCACGACGTATCTGATATCTAATGACAGAATCCTCCGCCCAACTGATGCATTTTATATCGTGTGGCAACGCCCATGATCTAGTTGGTGGAAGCCAAGGCGTTTCTACTCTTCAAATATTTAAATTCAATTCAGAAAGAGACTAAAAGACATATGAATTTCCTTTATTAAGAAGTTTCTTCAGTAACGACTGTTATGGCCTACAAACCATTAGGCTCCGCCCATTTTGCTCCCTGTGGCCACTGGCCTAGTCCCTTCTTTTTACATAACGTTCCTGACCGCAATCATTTTAGGCTAAGAATTACAATTGATGGCAAGTTGTTGCCTCCGCTCTGGTTTCATCATTCACATTATTTAGTAGATATACATAGAGGGCAGTACACAACCTTTTGGGGGTGCATAGGAAGAATAGGTGAGCAGCATGTTCAGATATTGACTGATTTTGTTGCCTTTATATATGTATAATTTACTGAATATTTCTTCTACCAAATGCCTTTGGAATTCGGAAATTGATGATATTCCTATTGTAACAAAGCAAGTGTGGATGGGGTAAGGTCATGGAGGCAAGGTCATCTATTTACCTGGAGGGGGATTGGTAACAAGATTGCTCGAATCGATGGGTGACATGACATCTGGAAGAACGGCTATGGCAACGTCTCCACGATCGTCGACTGGAGCGCAACAAAAGAACTTACCAAGGAAGCAGAAATATAATCGCCGAATCGTGAAGGTATCGGCGAATAAGCAATGCCATTGCTGCTATGGAGATCAATGAGCATGTCAAAGGCCGTAAATCAGGACATCATTCATCGACGCTGCCTGAGAGAAAGGATGAATGCCATCAGCATTCCGAAATCTAGTAAATATTCTGTGACTGCTGATTATCTCCTTTGGTTTTATGACTTTTTGTCACATAAGTAAGACGGAGACTTCTTTCATCTTGTCCAAGTGATAAAATCTTCATTTGGACTGCTTAGCGTCCAAAATTTCAGAAAACAACCATGGAATTAGTTGTATAATATATTGAAGGTCAGTAAACGATACCATTAAATATGAATACGCCAAAGTGGGAAGTTTCCTGGAATTCCATTTGAAGCGTCTCTTCTGGATAATCAAGGAAGAAGAATTGTACAGGAGCCTAGTTCCGCGAAGCCACTTTAGTGCAAACGGTAATCACGTTCTTAAAGAAGATTGAACACCCATTGAATCCTGTAGATATTCGATCCCTCCACGACAGCGTCCATGTTTTCTCGCTAATGAGCAGCACAATTCGTAAAAGAATCAGGAATTGATTTATTCGATCGAGCAGAATTCGCCAGACCTTAATCCTGCCGAAAACATTGGCGCGATACAGGTACGAGCCTTGATCCGATACTTACCTGAGGAACTTTAGAACATCTGCAAGATGTGCAGAAGAGTCTTAAAAAGATAATAATCTCTGAGTTTCTCCTTCGCCATACCCTTCAAGATCACTGACCATGGGAGAAGCTCAAGGCCGGCGGCACACTAATTACTGTTCACCTTTGGACTGCTTAACAAAAGGCTCTGCACTACATTGTAAATGGAGAAATTAAACCTACATAGATGGCTGTATACATATATGATACATGTAAAGATCGATCATATTCGTGAACTACACCGAACACGGCCACCTTTAAGTCCGTCCATGTTGTTCTTTAAGTGTCTACCGAAAGAGTTTTCATACCCATCCTCCCCTGACGTGGAACTGGTGCCTCCCTCCTTCACTTGAGCCACCAATTGTTCTCTGCTCTCTAGTTGGTGGCAAAATCCATTAGGTAGTAACAGAACAACGAAAAATCCCTTTTCTCAAAGAGAAGATTTACTATAGACCTATTTTATTGCAAAATTAGGGGGCGAGATTCATTTGTCCGCACACCTACCACGCTATCACCCCCCCACAACCTATTATACAAATCGATCTTGCCCCCACAGCCCTGACACAAGGGGATTACCACACACCATTAACAGTGAGGACCTATTAACTATAAAACCGTGAAACTAATCCTTGTTACGAATACAAAACCTTTTCCTTAACCCTTTACAATTCAATGCGAATAAACATGTACTAATCCTAAGCATTCCGGCTAAGATCCTCCAAATTGCCTTCGCGCTGAGAAGACCAATTAAAAACTATATGACCCCAATTAAGGCAGCAAAAGGAAAAACAAATTGTATAGGAAGGAAATTCTTCGGGACAAATTCGTTGCCTTAAGGTATTCCTTCTCCCACCGTAAGCAATTTGAGAGCGAAGATAGAATGATGGGGTAGTAAAGTAATGGGGGCTGGGATCAAAGTGGGTGAGAGTGTGAGAGTAGGGGGTACAGTACAAGACGGGAATGATATTTATGGCTGTTTGAAAACAGGCAATTAATTAAAAAAAAACAACTTTTTTTATATATAGATCAGTTTCGGACCATGATTCGTTTTCTAAGAAATAATTTTCGGAATTTCGGGGTAACTAAAATGATTTAAACAGATAGTAAAGAAGCATCAATGCTCTTGTAAAATGTTCCCCCCCACCCCCCAATAAAACTTTATAAGCCCACTCATGATTCATTGTCTCGCCTCCACTGTAAGGCTTACTTCTTTTCACGCAGAAGTGGGAAAAGGTAACAATTGAACAGCTGGCAAACAGCCGTGTTTCAAGGATACAACGAGAAAGCTGCTGATAAAAATTATGCCAAAAAGAACATTATGGAACAGGGTTTCTTTAAATGTTCAAATACTTGTTAAAAGGTCGGATTTAACATTATATCCCTTTAAAATCGTTTAAATTCCTGCAAATATTTATCTTGAATGTGAGATATTATCTGTAATGACATTACTTCATTTGTGTGGTTGTAAGTAACCCACTTCTAGAGCAGTCCTGATCAAATAGCGGTTTAAGAGATGTAGTTGTGTTATTTTTCAAGCTATTTAGTGTAAATGATTAACAGACAAAACAAAAACTTGGCCCGAGTTTCCCAAGAAGGGTATTCAAAGTTATCTTAAATATTATGGGTATTTGTTTTTATGATAATTGAAATATTTTAAAAACAACGTGTGGCTAATAGAAATAAATAGAAACTCCTACCTCTCTTCCCTGAACACGAACAAGAATCAGTCCTATAGTATGAATGACTGAGACACGGGATAATTGCCTTGATCCAACTCTGCCCCTTTAATCAATGTGCCTCGCAGTCGTTTCTGGTACATGGGTGACCCATGCCTTCCCAATATTTGCCCCCATGACGCTGAATGAAATGTCGGGCGATACACACTACACTCCCTTTCTTGGGACCTTCAAGACCCAGCTCTTTCGTCATATTCTCGCAGCTAGTCTGGCGCTGTGAGAGGGGCCATGGCTCCGAGAAGTGTCATGTAAATTAATTATTATATTAGAATGTTTCACTTGTTTAAAGAGCTGAGGAGGAGGCCTTAGGGGTGGAGAAACGGCCGGAATAAAAGCGGAGAAGACGAATTTTTTATATAATCAAATTTTGATTACCTCAATAATCAAGGCTTCATGGTCACCACTGATCAATAGAGAGAGGGGGGGTAAGATTGGGAGTGATAGCACAATCTACAAGCCCTACACAAGAGAAAGGGACGAGGGTGAAAGGGAATAATATAACATAATACCGCATATGGCATACTCCAGCAGAGCCTACCAGAGGTCACGTGAGCTAATCAAGATACAGAAGATAGGGTAACTGGATTTCCACGCCTCACAACCAGGTTCGATTCTTGGAGAGATCAATCACAGAAGATTTCGCTGTTCGTAGGGAGCTAGTCACATATTGGCGGCAGGCTGAGTTCGATGTGCTGTCACAGGCAACTCCATCCACGCTGTCTCTTCCACCCTTCTTTGTTTGCACAAATAACACATCACTCCTTCATTTTGGAACTTACCAAAAAGGTTGCATTTCCACACTCCCCTGACGCAGAATGGTGGCTCACACTTAGGCCACGAAAATTTCAATGCTCTTGGAGATGTCAAAACACACAATTAGCCCTATTTCTGCACCTCCCCCTCCAATGAGGACTGGCACCGTGGTACGTTCAGGGTTGTCAGTGATTGTCATTATAGCCTCTATGTGGATTTTATTATCCGGAAACTCGATTCATGGAACAAAACTAGGTTCAGTACGTTTTTATGGGGGTTCTTCGAGGAGAGTCTTGAATATCAGCTCTCTCAATCTGGAACTTTCGGATATCTCTTCCTCGTTCTATCCACTCGTCGACATGCAAATGACTCCATTCCTTGATCTTCCCACCCTGTCTTTAAAAAACCCCTATCCTATGTCACAATCTCGTTTTACCTATCCTACAGAGTGATTATAACTGACTTAGGGGCGTTCTGTTCGCCTCCATTAAAATCAATCAACCACGGGACCGATAACTACTTAACCAAATTCTCAAATTAGGTTCCGCGAACCTGACAGTTCGTCACAGTCCACGTAACAGTCCTCCCCCCCCCCTTTGAAATAATGGCCGCGCCCATCCCGCAAATTTCATGTTGAAACTTAATCACGCTGTAAATCTGTCTCGTCCGTCGCGTATTTTAATTAATTCTTAATCATTTAATGAACAGTCTGCAGAATAGAATTATAAGAGCAATTCAACATCACTTCTTTATCTTTAATCTCTTTCCAATCTTTCTACATGTACATGTGCAATACACATCCATACATATATTTACGTGAGACAAAATACTATCGCTTTAAGCTTTAAGGAAGAAGAACCAAATTTGGCGAACGATTTTCAAATTGTTTCTGCGATTTGTTCGCCTAACTTTCCAGATAGATAAGGACGATACTAATACCAAGGGGCCTCGATGGGGTGAAGCGTAGGATCTATATATCGTACGGGGAAAGTTGAAAGGGGCATTGTCCCCATAAAGGGAATTTTGGAGGTATTCTCTCCCGAAAGTGGGATGAAAAGACAGAAAAACAAAAACAAAAAAAACGTTTAGTGAGTGAATTTTATTTGTATCAAGTACTTCTTGTTTCATTGCCACCGAAGTTTTCTCTCAAAATTGCGGTTATATACGGTCCACCTGATCACCCATGAACATCTTCTTTGACGATTGGGTGAATTTCTAAACCAGGCTTCTTCCACATCATCTACCTCAACATTGCTTATCCGTAGCGACTTTTGAATAGACTTCATCATACTCACATCTGCGACTTATGGGCGTATTCGAGCTTTACCCCTCTCAACTTGGCTCCTCTCCTCACCGTGTGTGGGCATTCGAAAACCGGTGTTCGAAAATACAATTGTTCGAATCATTATTTGTTCGAATGAGCAAATATTATATAAAATTAATAATTATTCGAAAATCAGAAAATTAGGATCAAATTGTAGGCGTAGACAACCTTGAAAATAGAAGTTGCCGGAAACAAAAAAATCTTATTTCGATTTAAAATTTAGCTTCTTCGTCCCATCAAAAAGGCTGAATGAATTAGGTTTACCTCGAATAGGATTACAAATCTTTTATGCCTATTAAATAATTTAATTTCAATAAAGAATTTGAATGTATTTTTTTATTTTCAAATCATTATTTATTTTAGGTATAAATCGAAAAAAATGCTCATTCGACAAGTGTTGATTCAAACAATCGTATTTTCCAACAACGTGTTTCCAACAATCGACACCAGATCAACTCACATGACGTGGAAATATACATATACTTGATCTTGTTGTCTCTTTCACAATTCATTGTTTCCCCCATTACGGACGCTTTTTCGGAAATTTCTGACCAATTGCCTATCCAGTGTTGTTGCTCACTCCTCTTTGCAACCACCCGTTAGTCATCGTCAGATTTCCCACCACAACACAGAATTACCCTTGCTCTTTCCTCACCCTTTCCTATACCAAGCTCGATAACTCATACAATTGACGTTAATAACTCCCTCTCTGCTCTTTCTAGGATTATCTCCCCCTGCATTGATGTCCGTGCTCCCCCTTCTTTTCCCTTCTCGTCATCGGCAGCGAGCCTGCGAGGGACTCCTTTGGGTAGCTCGTGTTTGTCGTACTAAGACGATTGCTTCCTTCCTAATCTGCACTCATGCCACTTATTCCTACAACGCCCTTCCTAAATCACCTCGTGTAGCCCACACCCGCCCCCGCCGTATCCTCTCTCACAAAACAATGCATCCACGCCTGTGACACTCCAGTCTATTCTCACTATCACCCTACCAATTTCTTTGCAACTTTTTCCGAGATGCTATTCCTTCCGCCACTGAACCTCGCTTCAAGGTACTTTCCCGCTGCTCTTCCACCCTAACTTCTCTATATCGGCTTTGTGTCCCTAGAGGAAGTGCTCACCCCTATTTTGTCCTTGAAAAAAGACCTGCTCTCTTGTTTCATCCCATTTCAGTCCCTATCGTTCTCTGTGGCCTTTCTTCTTCAAATCCTATATGGTATCTTTAACACCTCCCTCTCCATTCGGTGTGGTAACATCCGAATTCAAATACGCCACTGTTCGCGAAATCTAAAGAAATCTAGCTTGGACCCAATAAACCTACCCAAAATCTCTCGACTCCCGTTCCTAAAACCTTTGACAGGCTGGTGTTAACTCGGATTCTTGATCAAACGCCCTCGTCCAACATTAATAAGATCTTAAAATGAGGTTTCAAATTTGGTCACATCTTCGAAACAGCTCTCCAAAATGTAACTTATCATATTCGCAAAGCGATTGATTCTGATCAGGTTCCTATTCTTTAGTACATCCTGATCACTCAGTAGTCTTTGGTACTGGCGATCACTGTGCTTCATCGCCTTCATGAATTCCTGCGAGTTTCTGGAAACCGCCATTGACTGGTTTCGCTCAGGAATGATATAACGCATGCGGAGATGCGTTAGGGTGTGCCACAAGGCTCGGTTCTCGGACCGCCACTCTTTCGTGTCTATCTGCTTCCCCTTTTTATTTTTATGCGTTATCAGTCTATCATTTCATTTTTATGGCACTACCAATCAAGTCTGCCTCTCTTTCTTGTCAGTCTAGCTTGCTAAGACTCTTATGAATCTACTATCCGCTTATTACATCAATGAATGGAGTCCTGACAACTTTCTTAAAATCAACTATGACAATAACAGAGGCATTATATGGGGGGTACTCTGTCAGGTGTGGTTCGATGCAAAACTAGTGTTACTCTTCTTTACCTTGATGGTCACCCTGTTCCCTTTTCCGACTGTTAGAAATGTGGGCGTCACCTGTGATAGGAAATTCTCCAAGCTCAGGTTTGGAAATCTTCTCCATACTTGCTCTGTACTCTTTACCTCATCCGATCACACTTTGATCGCAACACTTTCTAGATTGTCATTCATGCTTTCCTAACTTCTCTCCTTGATTACTGCAATTCCCATTTCGGTGGTTTTACAAGCTTCCACTCCTCGAGACCTTCAACTGGTTCATCCTCCCACGGGGGACGTTTCTATCATGCAATCCTCTCTTCTCTCAGTGACACTGGCACGTCGCACCACCCTTAGGATTCTCCTTTTCTTTCTCCCTCTTACTTGTCTTCGAAACTTGCTCTATCTCGGCACCTCATATCCTTACGACCTGGCTCTGCTCCTTTGCTGAAGTTCCTCGAAATTATCTGTGTCATAGGGGTGATCGGGTTCTCTCTACATTTGCTCCTAGCATGTGGAATGAGCTGTCCTCTGCGTTATACTCCCCCCCCCTCCTACAAACACACCTTCCCATGGTTCTTTCAATCATGCCTTGGAGATCCATCTATTTTCTCAATCCATTCTTTAGTTGGTGGACGAGCGCTATATGAAGACCCATCGCCTTGAACAGCGCCATACTAAAATATGTTTATTATTATTAGAAAACTAACAGGCGAAACCAACGAGGCCATATCCGTCAGAAAGTTTGCGAGGCGAGTTTTTTAAGGAAACTGGTGAAGTTAGGGGAAATGAAAATATGCGGAAGGCATGTATCTTGAGAAGTCTAAAGAGGAGACTACTTGTAGTTTTACAAACCGGTATGACGCGCAATTCTCTCAAACACACTCCAATCCCACAACACGGGAGCGCCTCTTGGAAGGGGCTGAAATGAAGAAAAGTGAAAAAGAGAAAAAGGGGAAAAGGAATTTTCCCCCAAATAATTATGTAAGGGTATAACAAAAAAACACGCACAGACGTGTGAGTACCTAACATTAACACATATAGATATACATACACATATATACTCACATGTGCAGAGATTTACAGTTATGTACTTACATGTGCATATACACATGAATATAACCATATGAATAGATTCACATGCAACTGTATGTTCACAAACACACGCCAATGTATTCATATGCACATATAGGCATTTACTTACATGTATCTATATAGCCAAAGGTACCCACATGCGAACATTCACACACATGGACTCGCATTTACACAAACACATTTGTACTTAACATTCTCACATGCAGATGTTTATACCCACGTATGTACTTACAAAGTACGCACATCCCTATACACGCACACATTTTTGTACTTACAGGGATCCATATACGCACTTATATAGACATGCACTCGCGCGCGTGAAAGGGACACCTCTAAATCGGTTTGAGTCGCCTCAGATATTCTACTCCCGGACATCCAGACCCCCACCACACCACACACACAACACACAGAGGAAGAAGAGTGCGTATGGGGGGAGGGGTGTGTGCGTATGTGTGGGAAGTGTATAGGGGCCGAGGGTATTACCATAAACGGCTTATTTATCCGTCCGATTTCTCAAACCCGAGACCATAGAAGGTGTGTTGATGGAGACTCCGACTCCAATGGAAGCGGATTCATTCTTTCCATTAATCTTCGGATCCCAGGAGCCGCTTTTAAACGCCCATCTCAAAGGTCGCCCGGACTTATGCCCATATACGAATGGGTAATGGGCAGCGAGAGTAAAATGGAAATGGAATTTGCCCCTACTTAATTTATATACCTAAAAATTATTATATCTTGTATCGTGTGTTTATGTCATATTAGAAATAACCTGGACTAAACCAAGCGTCACATCGGCGCAACAAATTCCATTCTATCGTTCGTGTCTCTAGAATAGAAGGTGCTAGCAGGATTTGTATGAGGGAGAGTGTATGGGTGAGCTTTGTCTCACTAATCCTGCAGAACATACATACCCAGTTCGAGAACTGGTCTCTCAAGCGGTTAAATCAGAACAACAAAAGACACCCGGGTACTTTTGGGCATCTTTAAAATTATTTTATGTTGCTATATTATGTTATATGTGCTATTTTATGTTATACTGCTATGTTATGTTATGTTGCTATGTTATGTTATGTGGGCTATTTTATATTATGTTACTGTTGTGTTAAGTTGCTATGCTATGATACTCCACTATACTTCCAGAGCTTCGGAAGTGTTCCTGAGCAGAAGGGAAGAGCAGAGAGGGTAAGAGAAGGGCGAATAAAGGCATTGGAAAGGGGTGAAAGATGATGAGCGCCGTGGGAGGTGTAATGGTGGATTCAGGAATTCCAATCCTCCAGGTAATTGCATCCCCCCACACTCCTTCTTTCAAATTTGGACGAAGTCCTCTGACCCGATAATGAAATTCACATGAAGATTAGTATGACAAGTGCTGGAAAGCGAAGAAGGCACCATGGCTTGTCTTCATCGCGTGTGTATGGGGGGAAAGAGACAGAACTGCATTTTATCAGAATCTAGGAAGTGGGAAACCTTTCAGGCCCCAAGAGAAAACCAGCCGTTCTGCGTCTGCGGATTGTCGAGATGGAAACTCCTTAGATAGGTCCCGTGACGGAAGAGTGATGTGTTGTGATCGGCTATGTGCTTGTCCCCAAGGCCCATGGACGAATCTGCGGCTATATATCTCCCACACATTTTGCATCCTCACCACTTTCTTTACACATCTCTTCCCTACATTCTGGTGGAGATGCCCTCATTGGGTTTCAATTCTTAATTTTAACTTAAAATAATAATAATAATACAAAGCGAAGCTATATCGTAATTGATTCAAACAAATTTCCCTTACAAACTAAAGGGAATACCACCCATAGGCACTGCTACCGTAAAGGTCATTATTCCCATCCGCTTCCAGGGCCTTGATGCGATCAAAACAACGGGGATATCGTATTAGACTAACCCTTATGCCCGATTCTTCGAGGGGTCATTTTTGAGAATGATCGAATATTCTCCCTGGGGGCTTTCTCTTTCTTCCCGAGGGGAAAGTACCTTAAAATGACCTAAAGTCAATACGTAGGAGGTACCCTTAGTGAACAGTCCTCAAGGCGAGCTCACGCAAGGCCTTCCTATGGTTCAGAGGAAATTGGGAAAATATAAGGGTATATTAATGCTCATTACTTAAAAAAAAAAACTAACGAGGAAATTTCTACCGGATGCTTTTAACCGGGTCGTCCATAAAGAAAGTGGAAAATGTGTGAAAGACAGCACGAAAACAATAGAAAGTACTACTTATGCATGACGCACAACTCTCCAAGAATTCCACGCGCCTCGCAATGTACCAGTCCTCCTTGTGGGAAGCAGGAAAGGATATAAATAAAAAGTAGAGATAAAAAAACATACACACATGAATAATATTAAAAACAACGAAGTGGAATAAATACAAAAAAAAATCCCTTTACTCGTTGTAGGAGAATAGCATAATGCTCCCAAGTTTTTCCCACCTCCCTTCCGGGCAGGCCGCGTTATCAAACCTTCCCCTTGAGGCCCGATGCCCCCCCCCCTTCCCACCGGGAGAACCTGCCGACCATTTCAGCTAACCACCGAATTCCGTCATGGACTGGTTATCGATAGATGGGAACCCATCTTGGCTTCCGGTGGTTCCCGGAAGTTTACAAAGGACGAAATGGAGGAGATAATCAAGCCGCTCTCACCCGAAGAGGGGCGCTTGACATCAAATCTACTTCCGGAGCCATGTGAACCTCTCCCGAGTTTCGAGTATAAAAGATGAATTATTTTAACCTTCGCAGTAGTAGAGCTTGCACAGCATCTGGCGGGGCAGGAATTGACATCTATCCCGGTGTAGTGGTAAATCGTCGAAGCACCAAATCTTCAGAGAGGAGATTGGTCCCAGTTAGTGAGGCTCCTTACCCCGTTGGTCTGCAAGTCAGTGCAAACCCAGGCTCATACTCATGTTTTAGAGCCGAAACTACAAACAGCCTCACTCTGGTTCCCTAAGCAAGAAAACTACATCCCGGCTTTTCTCCGTGACCCTAAGCTTCGATAGGTCCCCCCCCCCGTCCCCTCATGGAGGCACCCAAGATTCCTCAGAGTTCATGAGCGTGGGGCCCTCTTTAACAAGAAGCTCTCGTCACCACCTTCACTCACCAGTGCCACCCGAAAATTAGGTTCCAAGGTAACTCTCTCCTTTCACATTCCCCAACTTCACCGCGAAGCTTAAAGCTTACCAATATTAAAAGTTTATAGGGATTTACATAGTGAACAGTTACTTACAAGCCAAGTGAGATATCCGAGCTTCACTTATTAATTTATCTCTCAAAGAACCATATTTGTATATATATATATATATATATATATATATATATATATATAATTTTCTTGTTTAGTGCTTATTAAAACTTTATTTTCATATTGTTTGTGTATCTAACTTCCTTTTGGTCGCTTGCTGGCAAAGTTAATTCCAATCCCTCCGTAGCTAACCTCTAAGCACTCTGAGTCACTAAACCCATTCAGGGCACGGGCTGAACGAAGTATAAGGAGTAGTACGACGACGTTCCCTCCGCATTCGTGATAATAGGATCTATATATATATATATATATATATATATATATATATATATATATATATATATATATATAAGAGTCGGGGGGGAAACTCCAACCACCTCCCGGCCTATTCCTCGAACCTCGCGGTATTATTCCGCGCACAAAACACAAGATCCGGTATTGCTCCGCGCATAGTGCGATTTTGCTTTTTATTTATTGATAACTTTTATATACTGAGATATTCACGAAAATCTTGGCTAGAATAATAATTCACGCAGGAAATAATGTATTTTTTTTAAGAAAAAACAAAAATATGCTTTCCGTTTTCCATCGCTTATTCATCAAGCAATTAAAGAAAGAAAAAAACTACTTCATCTGCACCAGTGGTTAGTTAACCAGCCAATTAAAATATTCAATGCGGCGGTACCTGTCGAACTACTGAAATTGGTTCATCCGAACAAATTTGCACTTGTAAATAGGCCAATCACGGATCAGCAGTGCATACACACACACGTATTTTCCCACCGATCTGCAATCATTTAAGATTCCTATTATTTTTAAGTGGCTACTTACAGGTTAGTGTGGGATTCGTACCAAGAGGATCTCCAGCCTATGTATGAGAGCCGCCGTGGTAACTCGAATCGGGACACCATCCAATCACTTACCATCCCCGGTTGGCTTTACTTGGCTGTAATGGGAAGCGGCGTCTCCACTCGGCTAAGGAGTACTCCGGAGTGCGCCACAAATAGACCGTTTGTATATAAATCAATTTTAAACACAAGGAACATAAATAGAGAAAAATTAAATACAAAGGACATGATAAAAGAAAGATAAACGACAAAGAGTAGGGGGATAAAGAAAATAATAGGGTTAAAGATGCAGGAGAGAGATAAAGAAAATAACAGTAACAAAGGGTAGTGGTAAAGAAAATATACAAGACAGAGGGAACGAATGAAGAAGAGATAAAGAAAAATGTTAAAGGCAAAGAAAAAGAAGAAAGAAAATATAAAGTACAAAGAACGAGAATAAAGAAAATTAGTAAAGACAAAGGATATAAATGAAAAATAAAAGAGAAGCATAAATAAAGAAAAAATATGACAAGGAAAAAGAATAAAGAAATAAAGAAAAGATAAAGAGGATACACTGATAAATAAAAATTAAAGACAGAAAGAACATGAATAATAAAAAAACATTACAGAAAATGAAGAGAAATGAAGAAAAGATATAAGACAATGAATATGAATAAAAAGACTAAATACAAAGAGTAGGAATAAATAAAGCGACTGGAAATTATAAAATTAGGATATGAAAAAAAAAACAGAAATAAAGAGAAGTTAAAACTAAAGAAAATGAAGACATACACCAAACTGGACGTAGCATATCTCAGAGGATTATGAGCACAAATATTGTGTGCACTCGGGCTAACAAGTCCAATGCAATTTTTTAACATATGTCTGCAACCAAGCAAAGATCCAATTGGGACAAAACGGAATTCCTATTATATATCAAAGGCCTGATTGCGAGGGGCAGTTGAATCCACTCTGATCCATCCTCTCCCAAACTTTAATAGAACGAAAGGGAAATTCAAGTGTAAATCGCGTGGTTAGGTCGATCATCGCATCCCAAATTGGTATCACTTGAACTCTAAGAGGGGTCAACCCTTCCTTATAAATATTGGTTCCATGTCTGTCTTTCTCTCTCTCTCTCTTGTTTGAAGTGATTTTCTATTCTTTCTCTCATTTTGTAGAAAAAGGAATGTGTTAAGGTAATATTTTGTCCGTCTTTGTAGAGCTGAATGAGGGAGTGTCAATGCTCCCAAACCAGTCCGCTACGTGTGACCTAATAAAGATGCGCTCTCTCTCAAAACTTTTGTTTATTGTTAAAAGAAATAAGCGAAGGAATAAGAACAAGAATAAAAGAAAAAGACATAAAGAGAAAGATTATAAACAAAGAACTGAAATAAAAGAAAAAATAAAGAAAAGCTTAAAGCCAAAAAAATAAAAATAACTAAAACGAGATACAAGCAACTGGAATAGAGAAAACTTATAAACAAGGAACGATTAAAGATTAAAGAGAAAGAAGCAGAATTAAGAAATACATAAAAGAGGAAGAACAGGGATTAAAAGAGAGTAAAGATAAATAAATGTTAAAAAACAAGGGATGGGAATAAAGAAAAGATTAAATACAAATATTATATAAAAAGAATAAATTAGGCAAGAAATAAAGAGAAAAGAGAGAAATGAAGACAGGTTAAAGATTAATAACAGGAATAAAGAAATGATCGGAGAACAGGGAGGAAGAAAAGAGAAAAGAAAAAGACTGGAGTAGAAACCTCGCCTACCATTATTAGTAGGGTACTAGTGTTCTAAATCTCAAGAAGCAAGTTTGTACAAGGGAGACAAAGTTCTAAATCTCAAGGAGCAAGTTCGTACAAGAGAGAAAGTTCTAAATTTCAAGGAGCAAATTCGTACAGGGGGACACAGTTTTAAATCTCAAGGAGCAAGTTCGTACAAGAAAGACAAAGTTCTAAATCTTTCTAAATATCAAGGAGCAAGTTCGTACAAGGGGGACAAAGTTCTAAATCTCAAGGAGCAAGGTCGTGGAAGGACAGAATGTTTTAAATCTCAAGGAGAAAGTTCGTACAAGGAGTAGAGATAGTTCTAAATCTCAAGGAGCAAGTTCGTACAAGGAGAATATTTAATCGGAAGTACGAACTCGTTTAGAATTTGAGACATTCAAGGGTCGTTGGTACTTCAAGTAGAACGTTGAGTACTAGGGAGTGAAGGGTGTATATCAAGGTGAACGAGAACTAGTTTGTATTCAGAGTACTTCCAGAGGTACGTACTCGAAGGGAATGGAGAGTGACCGCCATTATCGAGGTCAGAAGCGGGAGGATATGGATGAAGCTCACGAATATTTTACCTCTCCCACGAACAATTTTTCCTCGTTAAATTTGATTCAATAAGGTTGCAAAATGCTAGCCTCAATAACGTTCAAAAAATAATTCTATTTTAAAATCTAAAACATGTGAAAAGAGCAAAGTCCAAAATAAATTCCGCTTTTTACTTTACAACAAAAAAAAGGGTTTCTCTCCGACATCAAAACACTCCACCATCTTTGATTTTGGGAGTGGCGTTAATGAGATAAATAAAACACCGATGTGAAAGGGAAAACTCCCCCTCCATCCCCCCAAAGATTAGTAATACAGCCGAAGGGAAGAATTGTTCAAGGACGACAAGGCAGTACGGAGTTACGTTAGGTACGAGTAAGAGCTCTGACTAGTACAATGTGAGGTTAACAGCGCGGGTACGGAGGCAGTGTCCTATTTACGGCATTCCAGAGACAAAAAGAGTTCGACTTCTGCCTTTAAAACCTTTTTCGCCGACCGCAAAAACAGACCCGCACGAAAAAGGACGAAAGAAAAGACGTAATTTAAGAAACTCATTCAAATTGAATGGAATCGAAATAACTGAACGATACTTTGTGAAATCACTGAAGGGGTGAGGGGTTACCTCTTTAATCTCTGACCATTTAAGGCAGAAACTATTAATAGAAAACTTTATTATAATTATAGGGTTCTAGAATATTATTTATATATATATATATATATATATATATATATATATATATATATATATATATATATATATATATATATATATATATATATATATATATATATATATATATATTTATTTATTTTACAGGATGCGGTTGGCAATTTGTGGCTTAACTTCAATATAAAAGAAAATAACACGGATACTTTGTTTATTCAGATATATTTACTAAACTTACACGTTAAGGACTAGATAGATTGCTGTACTATTCATTTTATTTAATGAAATCGCCGTCGGCCTCAAGCAAGGCCTCCAGGAGCCGTCGGAACCTGCTGACGCCCTTCTCGACGCCCCTCTCCTATTAGATCCACTTTGGGGGTATACGAGGACTTGTTGGTTTCTCTCTCTACCACGCCCCACACATAATACTCCAGCGGTGTGCAGTCTGGAGAGTTGAAAAGCCAGTTGTGTAAAGTGATGGCCGTCCAGCGGCTGAATTCTGGACCGAGAGCAACAGCAAGTCGTCCGGGCATTTGCTGTATGTAGCATTCCAAATTGAGTCTGAGGCCCTCCGGGAAGATGAGAACGGGGGCATAAAATGGCCCTCACTACTGACTACCCCAATCAATAGGATGTCGACCGAGAATTTAGTATTCATGACTCTCAGTACATCTTTAGGGTACACAGAAATTAGCAGTTGTTCCGCGAGCTCATCACCTGTTCCTGGCAGAAATTCTTCTTGTCTGAAAAGAACCAAAGCATGTCAGGCTCGAGGGAGATGCTTCAATTTGTTTACAATCTTCGCAGCACATTCCTTCACCCGCTGCGACAGAAGCTGGTCATTTGTGATCTTGTATGAGTAGTAGAGAATATCTTAATGAATTAATTGCTTGATGTGAGAGAGTGACACTCCCTTCTCCCTGGCTATGAACTTCATTGACTCGCTGAGAGCGTTGTGAATGGTGTTTTGGATCTACGTGACAAATTCAGGCCTTGTTTTCGTATAAAAACGCTTAGAATCAGGTTTCCGATGCGCCGTACCCTCGGAGTCCTAGCCTGACTCAGCCAACCAACTCTATACTGATCATCTGCACTATACTTAGACTGACCCCCAAACACTCGGAAAGTTTCACATTGGAGCTCCCGGGTGAGGGCGAACAGCAGATCTTGCCTTCTTCAAATTTTTGAAAGATTAAATTCAGCCATGATATCGTTTCCTTCACAGACGATGGGAAACAGAGTCTACTATGATAGGAAAAAGAGAGTACAGACGTTAGAGAACAAAAATGTGCGTAATTCAGCGTTGCCAACTGTGATAAATTACCCACGGCCCCCTGCGCATATATATATATATATATATATATATATATATATATATATATATATATATATATATATATATATATATATATATATGTATATGTATATATATATATATATATATATATATATATATATATATATATATATATATATATATATATTTATATATAAGCCATGGCTTCGCCACTTTCCCCCTCCTTGCGCTTTGCTCTCTACCAGCCCCTAGGGCTGTTGGCCTTCGGTCTATTTGATCTTTCAAATCGATTGTGATCACCTCTACCCCCTCACCTTCATGTTCCCCTCTCTTCTCATCTCCCTCTTCCTCTACCCCTATCACATCACCTACTCCTCCTCCTACCCTATTCCCTGACATATCCCCATTTCTTCCCCCCTTCATCTTCCCTATCTTCCCTAATCCCTTTACCCCTCCCAGTCCCCCTCTCTCCCTCTTCTCAACAGGGGGGGGAGCTCATTAATAAATTAAGATGCGCCCCTAAAACCCCTTCATTTTCTCTCTCTTTCCCTCACCCTTAACAGTCTCCCCATTCCCCTTCTCCTATCCCCCCTATCCAACACTCTAAGAAGGTGAGGGATAGAGGAGATAGTTAGATAGAGATGGAGGGGTGGATATAGGTGGAAAGAGTGGTAAAAGGAGGAGGGGGGATGGGGTAAGGTAAAAGGGGAATGGGAGAGAGGGGGAGTGCGAGAGAGAGAAGGGGGATATAGAAGGGGAGCAAAAGAGAGGGAGGGAGAGATTCGAGAGAGGGTGATAGGAAGAGGGGAGCAGGGGGATAGAGAGTTGGGATAGAGGGATGGGGGAGAGGTAGAGTGGGGAGAAGGGAGAGAGGGGGTAAATGAAGGTGGTAGGGGGGAGGGAGGAGGTAGACTGAGTAGGGTATAGAATGCACTGGAAATGCATACCAATTTACTTGTCCACTTAAAAAAAAAAATCAAAAATTTATGCTCTAAAAATATAGAGTTATGGAGATATATATTATATAAGCAGCTGAGGCTTATCCGAGTGGAAATACCATTTCCTCTTTTAGAAAATTAAGCCACATCGGGTGTGGTCAGTCGACGGAAGGAGTCTGTATTCAGGTCGCTTTACCGGTGGTTGCCGTACGTTGCAAATACCCGTGGTTCGGATCCCACGTTAATCAATAGGTCCACACTGAAAAATAAAAGACATCTCAGTGGCTGCAAGTTTAATGCGCAGATGCAGTGATTAAATATAGCTGGAGTCTGAAGTATTGAACAATCTACATATAGTCATAATCTTCCGGTCGCTTTACCATTTTTTCTGCCCATAAGTGCATACAAAATTTCGACCTTCTTTGCTAAGGGAGTTTCCTATTCATTAAGAAGTTGTTATCTGGTCTATGATAATCATTGCTATAGAATACATAGGTAGTTCATGATAAAAAACAACACATTAAATCATCATTTCTGTGTTTGTTATTGTTTTCATGGTTATTTGCTCTCTGCCAATTGTTAGATGTTGTTTCATCTGTTTGACTAACTTGATGTTTTCAGTAGTTTTTTCAATGTACGAGGGGCGGTCAATAAGTTTTGCGAATCGGTAGGGCAAAACAGAGGAAGAGGGATGGCTGTTCGTGGGGGTGTTAGGATAAGTTATGAGAAGTCAGGACCTGCAGCCGCACGCTCCTGCCTCGTCTATTTAAGAAGCTGTAGCTAATTGCAGATAGTCAGTCACAAATTTTTCAACAATGGAGAAGGTTGAGTACCGCGCAGTGATCAAATTTTTGACCAAGGAAGGCAAGAATGCAAAAGAGATCCATGAACGTATGGTTGCAGTGTACACCGACACCGCCCCTTCATATGCAACCATTGCTCACTGGAATAGGAAGTTCCGCCATGGTCGTGAGTCCCTTGAAGATGACCACCATCCAGGACGCCCGTCAGACGTGACCAACGAGGACAATGTGGCCCGTGTGGAGAGGATGATCCTCGAAAATCGACGTGTAAAGGTCGAAGAAATTGAGCGAGAATTTGGAATATCACATGGAAGTGTTATCAACATGATCCACGACAATTTAGCCATGACCAAGGTCTCTGCCCGTTGGGTCCCTAGAAACCTCACACCCCATGATCGACTTCAACGTCGTCAAAGTTTGGAGGAGCTGCTACTCCTGTACAACCAAGACCCGGCGGGATTCGAGTAACGGATAGTGACAGGTGATGAAACGTGGGTCCATCACTGGGATCTCGAGACCAAGCTCGAAAGCATGGCCTGGAAGCACAGGGGCTCTCCGACCCCCATCATGTTCCGGACCCAACCCTCAGCCGGGAAGATCATGGCCACCATCTTCTGAGATTCTGAAGGAGTGTTGATGGTGGACTATGCGCCTTCGTGGAAGGACCATCACAGGCCAAAATTACGCCGAGGAACTGGCTGGGTTGAAGAAGTGTATCCGTCAGAAGCGGCGCGGCAAGTTGACACGCGGTGTCCTGCTCCTCCACGACAATGCCCCTGTCCACAAGGCCAGAGTTGCACAAGCTGCCCTGCGCGAGTGCGGATTCGAGTTGTTCAACCATCCCCCCATGCAGTCCAGAACTGGCCCCTAGCGACTACCTTTTATTCCGCCAGCTCAAGGCTGCACCGCGTGGACGCCGGTTTGGGGACGATGAAGATGTCCAGCTCGCCTTCCAGGAGTGGATTGAACAGCAGTCGGGAGATTTATGATTGTCGGGAATTCGAAGCCTCAGGGACAAGTGGCGCAAGTGCATTGAAGTCGAGGGTAGTTATTTTGAAAAATAATAAAACACTTTTCCTCATATCTCGTTTCCTTATATTCGAATTGCAAAACTTATTGACCGCGCTCGTATGTATTTGTATTAAAAGTTCTGCCTTGATTTGTTTTTGAATAAGCTTGCTGAGTTCTGAACATTCGATCCTTTCTCTAATCTATCTCATCTCATTTTTTGCCTTTTGTCTAAGATTTTTCTTTCGTGGGCTCATTTATTTTCCTGTTTTATGAACTTGCTTCATTGTTATTTGCTAAAGTTGCATATTGTAAATACTCTCTATTGTACTAGTGTTGCAGCTTTGTACGGAAGATTCTGTCCTCGATCATTAAGTTCATTAAACTTATTTACAACTATAATTTGCAAAGTATTAATTTTTATTTGAGTTTCAGTTTTCATTTCATTTATTCATTTCCATTAGTTTCGGTTCTCTCTCTCTTGACTTAGATCTATTTTGATCTCGCTTCTGAATGATCTATGACCCCTGGCGGTGATGAAAGAGCTGATAACTGATATGTGATTAATTTCTTTCTTCTACTTGGTTTCATCCATACCCAGCTTCTGCTTTGCCTCTTTTGAAAGGAGTTAATAATGTAACGGTCTGTTCCTTCTGTACGTTGTACTAATCAATTTCCATCTTCGTTTCTGTCGTCTATCTTGAATTTTGTTACCCATTAACCTTCATGTTTTTGTTCATCTTGAATTGATGGTTTCCTTATTGGAGTGCTCAACTTGTTCATATGAGTGATATGCTGAAATGCGCTGGCTTTATTCATTTGAATGGAATACCTATTTGATATTTTAATTACTAGTTTAATTAATACATCAGATATTCTATAGTAAGTATTTCGAATGATATTATACTCGTACCACTGTGTATGAGAAATCGAATAGCAATATTCTGTATCGGGAAGCATAAAAAAAGAGAACGAAACTTGACTTCAATGTAGTTAGAGAAAAGATAATGGGACGTTGCTTTAAAAAAATATGGTATCCTCTTCCTTTATAATTGAAATTAAGATACAATGTTTGTGGAAGATGTCTTATACATCCTAATATGACATCTTTTATAAAAAAATAAAAGAATATACCCGCAGAGGACCGCGGTTCTCTCTCTTTCACATATTTTCAACACTTTTCTTTAAATTTAATTAAAAAATTACACTGGCAATGAAACGAATTAACGATGGCTAAGTGGTCTTAATAATAATAATAAAATCGATTTTGTACTGAACATACAAAGTTGGGAAAAGTTTGGGATCAGCAAAAGAAGTGAAGGTAATAAAAATCTTAGACAAAAGTGAATTCGGATGGTAATATTTCTCAAAAATGGAAATAGATAAGAATTAAACAAGTAAAAAATAAATCAGCTTCCAATTAGGAGCATATAAAATGCGCACAAAAGTGATAAATAATAGAAAAACGCAAACTATATATAAAGTATAATCAACCACCAGAACAGATATGGTTTTTTAAGTAATGGAAATTAATATGACCATCTGCATTTTGCTTTGGAATTATTGCAACGAGATAAGAAATACTATGCATCTAATTTGGGCTCTACACTAGAAACTAGAAGATTAAAAGTAACGGTATTTATGGTGATTCCCCTTTGCTTTGCCTACGATATTGTATGGAATTTAAAAAGAATAATGGTAAAGGATAACAGAATTATCTCGATTAGTCGTACAGCTGGACTAAAAAAAAAAGAAAGAAGATAATTCAATAATTTTGATGAAGGTAAATCAAAGGAAAGCATTTTATCAGGGACGTTAGAAGATGGAATCGGAAAGAAAACTCGGGATATATATATATATATATATATATATATATATATCACAGGGAATTTTCACTCTTCCAACAAACGGAGTGAAAAAGAGATTGAATATAAAAAGCTTTAGAAAATGACACTTACTTTATAAAAACAGACGGATAGATTGAAAGACCTACTTGGGTAAATATAAATAAATATTTCTTACCCTTGTCTCTAAATATATCAAATTTATTTGATTAAACTATTTGCAAATTGGGTGAAAATTGCGGATCTAATTATTTTCATTCTAGGACAACGGTTATTTCGGAATAAAACCTGGAACCTTAAAAAAGTCACAATATATATATATATATATATATATATATATATATATATATATATATATATATATATATATATATATATGGTGACTCACAAAATAATTAAGCGAACTTTGAATTACTATTAGCTCAAAGATTATTGGAGATATTTTGGTCCTGTAAAATTGGCTTTGTTTACTAACTATTTCTTTCTTATGTGAAACTTTAATTTAATTTCCTTTGACGATATTGTTACACAAATGGTTTTGGAGGAGAAAAATCGTTTCCACAAGGAATTGAAATAATAAAGTTGAATTAAAATCCGAAGTTGACAATTTACAAATTTATCTATCCATTAATAACGAAAGACCTATACATATGAGTAATACAATTGTATTTTTTTTAAGCACCGTTTCCTTCTACATGTCCTCCATTTCTTTCCAAACACACTTGCACCTTTGATCGCACGACTCTTTTCACCAACTGTGGATTTTGTTTAAGTCAATCGATTTCTTTAAACTAGTTTGTTTTCCGTGGAAGTAGAATACACTTTAGAATAAATCGTACGGTGTTAACTCCTGGGATCTTGAGAAACATTCATTTGCATAAAAAGTTCTCTCACTCTTTCTCTTACAGCAAATTCTATGAGCTAAGCGTCCGACTTGAGTCCACCAGTCTATTGAATTAATTGTCATAAATAAGGAGTACTGGAATGATCCGTTCGTCGATCATGTTCAGGTAGGTAGCTCCAGTGAAATTAGTGTAGTAAAACAAATGGCCTGCGAGATGGCCATTCTCGCATATCCCGATCCACGGACACTTTCTGCCGAAAAATCCGTCCCTTAAAATTGAATTCTTGGGGATTGTTCAGCGGCGCATATTGTCGAATATTATGGTAATTTTCTTTTCCATTTATGAAAAAAGGCTGCCTCGTCTACAATCACAATGTTTTCCAAGAAATATAGCAGGATTATGGAGAGGCCATTCTACAAACTCCCTAACACGTGGAAAATCAATTTAAAGAAGTTGGTGCATCATAATGAGAGGCCATTTTAAGTCATGTTTAACAACGAGGTTAAATGTTGACTTTGCCAATTGCAAGCCATTCTTTCTGATTGATGCGTTTAGAATTTGAAGAAGTGCCCCCGAACATTTTCAATATTTTCTGCTGTTCTTATGATATTCCTATGGCCCCAAGAACCTTTCTTTAGATCTTTAGATTTAAACATGTTCCTTATTCTAGGTACGTTCGGAAATTGATCCAAATAGCGGGCTAGCTTGGTGGATGCCTATCAGGAATTTTATTTGTTCAACTAAATACTACCAGTCCTAATAAAGTTTGTGATAACAAAAACTCCTTGATTTTTTGTTACCTGTATAATAAAAGGGGTCTTCTGAAGTAAACTATTCTGTGATGCGTAGAAACGATTTGATGTATAACTAAAGAGATCTTACTAGTTTTTGCATTTCATTGTTATGCGGTATGCGGTGCTACATGTCTAATATTTTCCTTCAGGTAAATTTGTTAATTTTCAACTTCGGATTTTCATTATTTCACTTCCTTTCGGAAATACTCTTTTTCCTTGGAAAATAGTTGTATATCAATATCGTAAAAATAAATAAGGAAGAAATTTTCACAATGGAAAGATAAATAGTTGGTGGACAAAACAAATTTCACAGGACCTAAACATCTCAAATAGTTCCTGAGTAATACTAATTCAAATGTCGGCGAAATTTTTTGTAGGTCACCATATATATATATATATATATATATATATATATATATATATATATATATATATATATATATATATATATATATATGCAAATACACCCACAAAGAAAAAGCGAAAAACGATTTCGAGCGCTTTCGTCTTTATTCTTAAAGACCTTTTCAAGGAATGAACAGGAGGCAGGACATACAGTGCCTTAAATAGTGGAAGGGGGGATTAGACTACCCACCTCTGAAGCTTAATTAGGGGTACAAAATCCTGAAACAACTTTATTTGAGATTTTATGTATGTAGTGATAATGGGGTCTAGCATAACCAAACCAGGGTTAAGGTTGAAATTTGGGAACACGTTAATGGCGATACATTCTAATATATTTCTCGAAATATAATTACTGCATTTTATGACTGGTTTGGCACTGTTCCAGTTAATGATGTGGTCAAGATTGTACATATGTATAAAAAGCGCAGATTGTTCACTGTGATTACGTACATTGGCTTGATATTGTTTAACCCGGACATCAAGTTCTTTCACGGTTTGTCCATAATAACATTTTTGGCAGTTGTTGCAACCTATCGAATCAACAATGCCAGGTCGACGGGGTGAATTTTTGACAAGGACGCGATAAATTGTAGTCTCGTACTTAAAAATAACATTTATGTTCAGAGGCCTAAGTACCGAGGTAATTTAATGAAAATATGGTTATAGAGTAAAACTAATAAGTTTTTGGCCTGAAACTTAGCGATATTAACATTAGTTTGATAATACGAGCACTTGGCGGACTTATAGGGATAAATTTGTGCTACCCTGTGTACTTTCTCGACTAGATACAGTGCTTCATTAACGGCAGCTCCCTACACGGGATATCTTTTGGCGCATTGATTCGGTTAATTATATGAATGAGTGGGTGCTAATAGGAGTGACCGAGGGATACTTGGATGCTAGAGTGAATAATGTGCATGGATGGAGTTTGTGGAAGGGACTTGCAAGGGGGAGTTATGTGACGGGACTTGATCGGAGGGCGGTTGTGACTGAGTGTTATACGGAGCTCTCTGCTTAATAGGGCATAAACAGTTAAGGGATTTTTTGGAGTTGACACACACCGACCACACTTTGTGATAAAATGGTTGCAGTTGAATTTTGAAATAAAAGAGGGACAGTTTGAGAAAATAACACCAACCAGATAGAAGGGTATCGGAGAGACCAGGCAGGAAGAAAATCCGTGAAAACATCTACTACAAGTACTCAAGACAAGGAACAATCGTTCAGAAACGAGTAAATTGGGGCAAACACCCCAGACTAGGACAATCAGGACCAACGCGCCTGAGTGGTCGCTTAGATCCCACGAAATACTCAGGGTAAGGGAATAATTATTATTATTATCATTATTTCAGAAATTGAATATCAGTTTTTGATTTAACTGCGTTGTGGGTTTTCGTTTCCAGCTTACGAAAAAATCTTTCTTGCGTTGAAATTCAAGCGTTTTAAGATGATTTTAGATAGAAAAATGCAACTTGCTTTTATTATAGCTTCATTCATTATGAGTTGACATTTCACGATTACACTTATCGTATCTTCAGAACATACTAACTAAAATTAAATTAATCCACTTTTTATACAAAGTGTTCAGGTATGAATGGAATGGTGGGATAGGCTTATCATATGCGCAGGTAGGTGACCTTTCAGAGGCTAGCGTTAATGAGACGCGAGACTCGGGGGAAGGGGGTAAAAACTGGACCGGAAGGGCTATCTATGTATACATAACTGAATATATTGTACATGCATTATACATACATGATTATGTGTATTAACAGGTATATATATATACACTTTTAATTCCAAAATCTATATGCGATACTATTAAAGACAGAATTTTATTATTGAAATTGAAATTATAAAAACAATTTGTAATGCGAACCTAATGAAAAATATTTAACCATATTTTTAGTTCTTCCCATTTCGTATTTAATTCCGGCTTCCTTTCTTTGATGATAATTGCTTCGGCAATCTTCAAGTTTTCTTCATTTGCTGATGGTTTTGAAATTTTCCGCAATGTTGGGGATTTGATTCCAACTGAGGGTCCCATTAAGATGTTTATGTATTTTATTGCTTTCGTATCTGTGTTGGTTTGCTCGTGTTGTAATATTATTTGTAGTATACCCGATGTATGACAGCTCACAGTTGTTTATAGGACATAATTATTATTATTATCATTTTTATTTTCCATCTTCCTTTCATTTTTTTATTTACTATTGCTTTTATTTTCGTTTTCCTTTATTTTTGAGCGACGTGCTGTTGAGGACTTAGGTATACTATCACCGACACGAGAATAAATGAAGGCAAAACTATTACATACATAAACAAGATGAAACAATCGAAGGCAACTGGGCCCGACGGTGTGTATGTTCTCAACTCACATTAAGGAATGAATTGGCAAAGCCTCTCTGTACGAGTTTTAACAAAATAAATAGCGGAAGGACACGTCCCAATAGAGTTCGAACGAGATTATGTAAAGCCAATATTTTAAAAAAAGAGAAGAAAATCTGATCTTAGTAACTACCGTCCGATTTGTCTAACGTCATCAACTGGTAAAGTCTTAGAATCGATCACTCTTAGAGATATGATGGGAGATCATTGCGAGTTAAATATCTTAATATTGGACATACGACGGAATTCGGCGAAGACGCTCGTGTTTAAAAACCGTATTGATTTTTTCCCTAAAATGATTTCCATCTACGAGAACAATAAAGCAGTGGACATGATTTACCTTGACTTACAGAAAGCCTTTGGTACCGTTCTACTTGATAGGTTCTTGCTGAAAATTACAGCGCACGAAGTAGGAGCAAAATTACTATAATGGATCGAGAACTACCTCTAAAATCCAACATAGCGGGTTGAGGTAAATGCAGTGGGCTTATAGTCGATCGAGGACAGTAGAGGGGTGCTACAGGGGTTGGTTCTGGAGCCACTAATGTTTATTGTATGTATAAACAACCTCAATAATATATTTCTTAGTAAAATCTCAAAATTCGCAGACGATGGGAGGCTAGGAAGAAGAGCCGTTTATAGATGCGATGTTGCGGAAGTGCAGCCAGACCTGGATACAATTGTCGAAAGGATGAATGAAGGGTATCGATTTTAACATGCTTAAATGCAAAGTTAGGCACTTAGGATGTCGAAAATTAATAGCGGATGACTAAATGGAAAGCCAACTCTTAGAATCCGTTAACTTAAGAAGGAACATATGGGTTATAATTTCCGAGATATGGGTTATAATTTCTGAGAAACTCAAAGTCAATGCGATGCGTCGAACCTATTAGAAAAGCAAACCGAATGGGCGATACATTGTTCGGAACTTCACTTTTAAGTCGAAAAATATAATTTTACTTTTAAAGAAATCGCCCACCCGACCTCATCTAGAGTACGGAGTGCAGTTTCGGTCTCCTCACTACAACAAATACGTAGGGATGTTAGAAGAAAGTGCAAGGTAGGGTAACTAAACTAATTCCTAAACTTAAAAATAAACCGTACGAAGAAAGACCACTCCTTAAACCTTTTATCCCTTGCAAATAGGCGGTTAAGTGAACAACTGTTTGAAATATTTAAAATCTTAAAAGGATTGGCTAATAAAAATTAGAGATTACTGTTCGAGATGGTTGAAATTGCAAACACTCGTCAAAATGGTTAAAATTAGTAAACAAGCAGTTGCAACACTGCCTTTTCTAAAAATTACTTTAGTTATCAAACCAGTGCGGGGTGGGTGTGCAATGACTTGCACACCGTTGTGCTACGGTGAATATTGTATGCGTATTGCCCAAGAAGTACACGAGACCTTGCGCAATATTGTACTATTGCGCATGAAAATGCAATTGCACAAGAGTGAATTTAGTTGTGCTTGCACAAGTAAATTTTTACTAATGCACCTGTCCTGTGGATTGCGCAGTGAGCAATTCACATTAGCGTAACGGTGTTCAATTGCTCATTGCACTCCTGCTCAACAGTGAATTATGTAGCAGTTTTACTTTTATCTGCATTTCTATTTTCTCAAGACTTTTTATTAAATGGTACAAGATATGTATTTTAAATTTCCAAATTTGTTAATTCTTAACAATTTTTGGAAATTAAATAATTGAGAGAGGGATAGCATAAACTAGTTCTAGCCCAGCCGAGAACCATGACGAAGTACACGCAGTAAGAGAAGAGCCATAAGACCTCACCAGCTCCTGACCAAACCACAATGCTTTTTATGGTCCTGTGAAGAAAAGGAGGATCAATGATAAGGTAGGGTATTATTTAAGGGGGACATTCAGTGTAAGCTGTGCCACTGGATGTCTCCTACAATGCGTTCAGTACCTAAACCATCAAGAGCCACTACATTAGTGTAAGTTGAACTCTTTTAACTTGTTTATTAAAACCGTCAAATTAACTAACTTAATCTAGTCTAACCATTAACCACTAACAAGTAAATTAGATTTTACACCCCTAGCGTGGATAAAAAGATTAAAGAATGATAACGTAGTAACGTCAATATTTTTTATAAGGAAATTTCACAAAATAGAATGAAGTGTGATGTGAAATCGTAACTAAGGTTTCGTATGTGTTTAATTCATTGAATTTTTTTTTTTTTTTAATTCTATTTTTATCATAAAACACATAATAAAATAAACCCAATGAAATCCTTCAAATTATTGCAAATATGCAGTAGGCTATAAACTATTTTAAAATAAACTTATAATAATATTTTATCTAATTAATTAATATTAACCAATGTAATAAATAATCAGTAATTAATTTAAAAAATAATCAAATAACTAAAAATTACTAATATAACTTCTTTTTTTGGCAGCACTACTACAACGAGTACAAGGACTTCTCCGCGATTATCACTGCGGGGTTCAAGTAAGGTCGAAACCCCTCTAGCGAAACTCCTGGGTCTGGAACCTTATAGAGAATGTAGCAGTGCTACATTGACTCGGCCCTTGCTGCTGCATAAAGGCCCACTTTTCGAGAATAGTGTTATGCTGGACTACGTAGATGTAAAAGGCCATAGACTCGCTAAAATCTTCCAAATGCGAGTGGGGACTTCTCTGATTGTTTTGTTTTTCTCAAGTGGTAACGTCAGACACGCTTTATACAGGCGCTGTGATGTTAGGCTTTATTCTCTCACAAACTTCTTTTATATAAAACAAAACCACACACTTCACATTGAGGGACATTACATTTATCAAATCGGATTCATTTTGTCTTTCCCTTGGCTATATGTCAAGGACGTATAATTTTGATTTTGTAAAAAGGAGTTGCTTAAGGTTTTATTTTTCTTCCTTTATTTTTTTACCAACTCAAGTTCTCAGCTATAGAAAATGCTGGGCATTTTCATTTTCTCCGAGCTTATGTCAGGCGACTGAATTAAAACTTTATTATTTATTTTTCATCTTAAAACAAGATTAGGTTCTTTATCTAAAATTATGTTCTATTTTGTTTTCGGGCAATAAAATCTTTTGTGTCACGTAACTGAATAAGCAATTTTTTCTATTAGAAATAATTTGATATGTAAACAGATAAACAAAATTGTAAAACTGGCCAGCCGCAATCAGGTAGTAAATTGTCCCTCCCGGGATTAGCCCGAGCGGGGGAGTGGGTCAGGTAAAGTGATCTTTGTCCATCAGGTCCGTCCATCAGGTCAGAGGTGTATATGGAGTTCTCTGTAATATTCTAATCAGTTGCCAGTTGACAAGGGTGTGTGATACACCGAAACTGTTCTGGAATAAATATATCTTCAAGAAGTGTGGTTTAATTCCTCATCAACCTTGCAATAGTGTACTAGCTTTCATCAAGTAAAATTAACTGTACTAATTTAGTTAAAAATGTCACTATTTTACAGGTATTCGCTCAAATAAAAGCGAATAGTCTGCGGTTGCGTAAGTTTCCTTTTCGAGTTGCGATGCCTACCACATAAAATCACACAAACATGGAATAGCCTACTTAACCGAGTAGTGGAAAGCAAGTCAGTAAATTTGTTTAAAATCTATACGAGTATTTTTCGAGTGTAAAATTTCCCTAGTAGAAGGCACAAATGCAAATGTCAAATTGAAGATCAAATGAATAAAATGATGCGAGCGCTTGTCCTCTCTAAAGCATGTGTAAAAATGCGCTTTCCCCGATGCTTTTCTGTCTCTCCTGTCACTCTACGAGTATCTCTTTCAAAACTGGCAGGCGAGATCCTGCGGGAGAAGATCTGTCCTATCCTCTCCTTTGCATGGTCGAGCGTTTGTTTGGAGCTATAATAGAACCAAGTATGAGTCATTGGTATGTATCTACTACAGATAAGTGTGTTGTAGTACATAGTTGTAAAAATAGTCAAAAAAATATTTTAATTAATACACATGTACATGTGTGTATCAGGCTTGCCGTACTAAGAACAGAGTTAGCATCATCTTTCGGGTTATGTAATTAGTAGGATGGTTAATCTAGTAGGTAGTCAAAGATATAGTTTGCTGTAGCTTACAACTTCTTGCTTCTCGACCTGGCTTTGAGTGGATCCAAGGGTCTTTGCTCGCCTTAGTTTTGTAGTTGTTGATACTATTAGTCATAGTTACTTAAAACTAAGAGCGAAAACGATGATGACATCTTCATCAGACAGTTGTGAGGAGAGCTCTGTAAAGTGAAGAAATTAGGGAAATAGAAAATGAGAGAAAGCTAAGGAGACACCAGGCGCCCACAAAAGCACAATCAAACAAAGAGACCTAGTTCAAGGCCAGGGTGATATCGCAAAATACACAAACAAACGAAGGGGAAAAATTAAATCAAAAGGAATGTCGCAAAACAACCGTAGAGGAATTTTAGGTCATCCTATAAGTAGTGCGGCATATTTTTTGTCTATTATTACTTTATGAATAGAAATCAAGCAACTCTTTGAAGTTATTTGTATTTAACTGAATATTAATTTATTAATTTAATAAGTTATATAATTTTCACTATTCTCTATCTTTCTATTAATTGTTCAAGGCCATGTTTGTAAAAATCGTTGTACTTAGATTTCCAAAAGTTATTTAAGGATGCTTCGCCCTCTTCTGGCTTGACATATTATTCTCTTCAGGTGATTCGCTCAACTCCAAAAAAGTTAGTAATCTAATGGGGCTAAGTTGAGTGAGTATGGAAGATCACTCGCTAATTCTCAATCGAAGTTGCTAAGCTTATGTGCGGTATCTCTTGCGATATGAAGTCGCGCTTTCTCTTGGTAAAAGAGCACTCTTCTAGTGATTAATGCCGCATTTTTTCTTCGAGTGTTCTTTTTAAATGGCCTGAATGAGCACAGTAAACCTTTTTGGTGATATTCTGATTTAGGTTAAGAAGTTCAAAATGGATTATGCCATTTATATATCACTAAACGAACAAGATTATCTAGTGTGGATGAGGCCCTGTTTCGGCTGAGGAATTGTGCCTCCCCAGGGGCCAGGACTATTGTCTAAAACGTTTGACATTGTAGAACTTTTATTGAACAATTAATAGAAAGATGGACGAGACTAGCTGTAGAAACTAGTTAAAATTATTAAACTAATAAATAAATACTTATTTAAATATAAATAACTTCAAAGAGATGTTTGATTTCTATCCATAAAATAGTGATAAACCTGAAAAGAAATGACGCATTACTAAGGAGATGACCTACGGACGAACATACGAACAAAAACGGTTACAAGACACAAACAAACGTAGTAACGAACAAAAGAATAAAATAAAGACAAAACAGAGTCGAACGTACAAACCTATGGAAAAAATAGGCCGAAAGCCAAGCAAACAAAGGAAGAGATTGACTAACAAACGCGAGAAGAAAAACAAACCACTCACTGGTTTGAGTTTTCGAGTAATTCCGAATCTTTCTTTTTTTCTCTTAAATTCTCGCCCTCCCGAGCTCCCCTGTCGCTCGATCGCGCCATGGGAGGAGCGGAGCGAAAAGAGAAGAGAAAGAAGATGCCCCGATAATGGGGATATTGCGGAATTAAAATACACACACGCACAACTATTTTTTTCTCTCTCTCACGTCGCACACTCTTTCAAATGCTCTCTCTATCTCACGCTCTCTCTCTCTCTCACGCTTTATCACGATCTCTTTCTTTCCCTCTCTTGCATATTCTATCTATATCTGTCAATCTCCCTGTATCATCTACTCTCTCTCTCTCTCGATTTGAAAAGAGCAGACTTTGCAGGTCTTCGTGCTGGACTGACTGACGCGAGGCTAGAAGTGTGCGATGTTGTTGAAGACTCGTGGAACAGTTTCAAAACCACATTCATGAGTCTTCAATCGCGTTTCATCCCTCTGAAATGTTCCCGTCGGTCTTCTGTTCAACGAAAGTGGTTTCATCGAGAAATCGGCCAACTGCTTAGGAAGAAGAGAACTGTGTACCGACAATCGAAGATCTCGGGTGACTTTGACGAATACCCGAGGCTAGCCAGGAGAGTGAAGTCCAGCATAAGGGCGGCTTTATAGTTCTGAGGAACTCCGAGTGGCGAGACTCTGCAAAGAGAATCCCAAGGAGTTTTTTGGATATGTGAACAGCCGTAAACAAATCCGTCGAATGATTGGCCCTTTGAGAAATAAGGAGGGGACATTGAAGCATTCAGATGCAGAAAATGCTAACCTCCTCAACGACTACTTCTCTTCAGTGTTTACTGAAGAGTGTGGTCCCATCCCCCAGCCAATGGATTCCTACTCGGGGGAAAAGCTGGAGGATATAGACTTCACCGAAGGGGAAATAAAAAAGAAGATCAGTGACCTAATGACGAATAAGTCACCTGGCCCGGAGGGGTTTCTACCTAAAGTGTTGAAAGAAGTGCGCGATCAAGTGTCACGACACCTGAGCGCAATCTTTAACATGTCAATCCCGACCGAATGCGTTCCTAGAGACTGGCGTGAAGCGGAGATGACTCCTATCTTCAAGAAAGGAGACCCCAGCCATCCGTCAAACTACCGACCTATCAGTCTGACTTCGATAGTCGGTAAACTCAGGGAAAGCATCATGGTGGACAAAATGACGTCGTATTTAGAGTCAAACCTGCTACTGAGGAGTTCCCAGCACGGCTTCCGAAGGCAACGGTCATGCCTGACAAACCTTGTGAAATTGTTCAACTTCGTGTTCAGTGAGCACGATCGGGACAAGGCGGTGGATGTGGTATACTTAGACTTTCAGAAAGCATTTGATAAGGTACCACACCGCCGCCTTCTCCGGAAAGTGCGAGCGCTGGGCATAGACGGAAAAGTAGCCAGCTGGATCGAGAACTGGCTAAGTGGCAGACGACAACGGTTGGTGGTGAATGGACAGGCTTCTAAGTGGGTGCCCGTTACTAGCAGGGTGCCTCAAGGTTCTGTCCTGGGACCACTACTATTCATCATCTACGTCAACGACATGGACGGTGACATGGTTGCCAAGATTTCTAAATTTGCCGACGATACCAAGCTTGGTATGAACGTTGCAAAGGATGGAAATACTGCCCGCCTGCAGGAAGATCTTGGGAAGATTGGGGAGTAGTCGGACACGTGGCAAATGCCTTTGAACGTGGGGAAATGCAAAGTAATGCATATCGGCCACAGAAACCCCCAATCTCAGTATATCCTTAAGGGCACTGCTATGGAATCCACCGACACTGAGAAGGACTTGGGTGTAACTATAACTAGCGACCTCAAGTTCTCGAAACAGTGCATTGAGGCAGAGAAGAAAGCCCAAAATATGTTAGGCTACATAAAGCGCCAGTTTGGATACCGTAACAAGGAGATAGTACATTGTCTGTATAACTCCCTGGTTCGGCCGCACCTAGAGTATGCTGTACAATTTTGGAGTCCTTCGTTTCGAAAGGATATCGCAAGTTTGGAACGCGTACAAGCTAGGGCAACCAAGCTGATTTCCTCTATCCGACATAAAAGTTATGAAGATAGACTAAGGGAATTAAATCTGTTTTGGCTGGAAACCCGTAGACTGCGTGGTCAGCTCATCAAAGTTTTCAAAATACTTCGAGGGTTCGACAATGTTGACTACCGGGATATTTTCACACTGAGTGAGAACAGAACGCGCAATCACGGCTTCAAACTTGAACTGAAGCATTACAACCGCAATCTGTGTGGAAACTTTTTCACGTACAATATCTGCGGTAAGTGGAACGCACTTTCAGTGAGAGTTGTCAACAGTGAATCTGTTGACCAGTTCAAGTTAAGACTAGACAAAATCTTGAAAAGCGGATGTTCAGGGACGCAAAACAATTGAGCAGCCATGTGCCTGTTCGATTGCTAGTCCAATGGTACCCTCTTTGAATGGACCGTAAGGTCTCCTAGGGTACTTACTTTCCTTGTTTCCTCCTTGTTACTCCCTTCTCTTTCTACTACACTCTCTCTCACTCCCTTTCTCTATCACACACACTTTCTCCACCAAGCTCTTTCTCTCTCCCCCCTCTCTTACCCGTCTCTCACGCGTTCTGTGTGTGTATTTGTATCACGCTCTCTGTCGCTCTCTCTCCCTCTCCCTCACTCCCCCTCTCTCACGCTCTATCTCTCTATCACACACGCATTCTCTTACGTTCTTTCTTTACCACACTCTCTCTCACGCGCACTCTCTCTACCTTTCCCTCAATTTGTCTCACGCTCTCTCTCTCACCACATCCCTTCTTTCTCACCTTATATCTTTATATCACTTTCTCTTTCTCTCTCTTACGCTTTCACTCTAACTCGCTCTCTCTCTCTTTCTCTCTCTCTCTCTCTCTCTCTCTCTCTCTCTCTCTCGCTGCCTCCCAGGTTAAGGTGAACTGCCTCCCAGGCTGTGGGAATAGGCAGGTAAGAGCTGAGGCCGAGAAGTCTCAGATTTCTGAGACTTCAGTCGTTGCCCTTATGGTAAGTGGCAACGACCTCTACCTCAGAGGAGGTAGGGTAGGCCCTACAGGCGAGATTATAAAGACGGTTATGGGCGCTGTCGACGACTGTGGATTGAAAACCCGCAGACGCGTCGTGGTAGGGATTCTCCCGAGGTGGGGTCCAAGCCGGACTGCCCACGTGAGGAACATGTCGCTAAACCTTATCCAGGATGTTGTGAAGCGCACCCAAAGGAGTATCCGGCCCATTGGGAAGGCGGACGTACGCCAGTACGCCCGAGTCACTTCCCAAACAACCTTCTCGAATGTTGTCAAAAATGGTGCCACCGCGACAACCAAGAAGCCGGGAAACGGAAGAGTATAGGGGGTCCTACATTAGGGGACTCCCTGAAAGTTCTTCTGTTCAATGCGAGGTCAATCAGGAACAAGTTTCCTGAGCTCCGTGGTCTCGTAGCGACGGAAGAACCCGAAATGGTAGCCATAACAGAATCGTGGATAAAAACCTCAAACCGAGACTTTGAAGGCAATTCACGGTTCCTGGCTACCAACTCTTCCACAAAGGTAGGCCAGACAGAGAGGGTAGCGGTGTAATGTTGTATGTCAAGGATACAATCAAATCTACGAACTCCAACATTATATCCGATCATGAGCTCCTAGGCGTTAACCTAGAGATAGGTCCTGTCAAATACAGGACCCTGGTGCTTTACAGACCCCCTTCCCAACCCGTTGAGAAGGACAGGGAACTGTTCGAGCTGCTGGGTGAGCTTGTTCAAGGCAGAGTGTGCATCGTTATGGGCAACTTCAACAGACAAGTTGACTGGTAAACCAGAGCAGCCTGTGGCGAGAGCGCGCTACTCCTAGAGTTCGCCAACAACGAGTTCCTCACTCAATGGGTCAGAGAACCGACGAGAGGAGACAATATCCTCGACTTGGTCTTCACCTCTGAGGATGATATCGTTGAGGATCTCTCTGTAGGCGAAGAGCTCGGTGGCAGTGAGTACCAGCTAATTAGATTTACCGTCAAGATCCCGAAGGTAAGGTCTGTTGCCAGTCAATCAAGGAAATTTGACTTGAGAAGAGCAGACTTTGCAAGCCTCCGTGCTGGGCTGACTGATGTAAGGCTAGCGGTATGCGAAGATGTTCAGGATTCGTGGAACAATTTCAAAAATAGGTTCATGAGTCTTCAATCAAGTTGCATCTCTCTGAAATGCCTCCCTCGGTCTTCTGTTCAACCAAAGTGGTTTAATCGAGAACTCGGCTAACTGCTTAGGAAGAAGAGAAATGCATACCGGCGATCGAAGATCTCGGGTGCCTTTGACGAGTACCGGAGGCTAGCCAGAAGAGGGAAGTCCAGCATAAGGGCGGCTAAGCGTACTGAGGAACTCCGAGTGGCGAGACTCTGCAAGGAGAATCCAAAGGAGTTATTCGGCTATGTAAATAGCCGTAAACCAATCCATCGTAGGATTGGGCCCTTAGTGGACGAGGAGGGTGCATTAACTCACTCAGATGCAGAAAATGCTAACCTTCTCAATGACTACTTCTCTTCAGTGTTTACTAAAGAGTGTGGTCCCACCCCCAGCCCACGGATTCCTACTCGGATGGGAAAAGCTGGTGGCAGACGGCAACGGGTGGTGGTGAATGGACAGGCTTCTGAGTGGGTGCCCGTTACTAGCGGGGTGCCTCAGGGTTCTGTCCTGGGACCACTACTATTCATCATCTACGTCAACGACATGGACGGTGACATGGTTGCCAATATTTCCAAATTTGCCGAAGATACCAAGCTTGGTATGAACGTTGCAAAGGATGGAAATACTGCCCGCCTGCAGGAAGATCTTGGGAAGATTGGGGAGTAGTCGGACACGTGGCAAATGCCTTTGAACGTGGGGAAATGCAAAGTAATGCATATCGGCCACAGAAACCCCCCAATCTCAGTATATCCCTAAGGGCACTGCTCTTGAATCGAGTGACACTGAGGACTTGGGTGTAACTATCACTAGCGACCTCAAGTTCTCGAAACAGTGCATCGAGGCAGAGAAGAAAGCCCAAAGGATGTTAGGCTACATAAAGCACCAGTTTGGATCCCGTAACAAGGAGATAGTACTTTGTCTGTACAACTTCCTGGTTCGGCCGCACCTGGAGTATGCCGTACAATTTTGGAGTCCTTCGTTTCGAAAGGATATCGCAAGGTTGGAACGCGTACAAGCTAGGGCAACCAAACTGATTCCCTCTATCCGACATAAAAGTTATGAGGATAGACTAAGGGAATTAGATCTGTTCTCACTGGAAACCCTTAGACTGCGTGGTCAGCTCATCGAAGTTTCAAAATAATTCGAGGGTTCGACAATGTTGACTACCAGGACATTTTCACACTGAGTGAGAACAGAACGCGCAATCACGGCTTTAAACTTGAACTGAAGCGTTACAACCGCAATCTGTGTGGAATTTTTTTTACCTACAGTATCTGCGGTAAGTGGAACGCACTTCCAGTGGAAGTTGTCAACAGTGAATCTGTTGACCAGTTCAAGTCAAGACTAGACAAAGTCTTGAAAAGTGGCCGTTTAGGGACTCAAAACAATTGAGCAGCCATGTGCTTACTCGATTGCTAGTCCAAAGGTACCCTCTTTGAATGGACCGTAAGGTCTCCTAGGGTACTTTCTTTCCTTGTAACTCCTTCTAACTCTCTCTCTCTCTCTCTACCTCTCTCAAGCTTTCTTTCAGGTCCTCTCTCGCCCCCCCCTCCCTCTTTCTCTTCCTTAAACACACACACACATACACATAGTATGTAATTTTGGCCGACGCCCCTCCACCTCTCCTAACAGGAGGTGAATCGCTATATTGACAACTGAAAACAAACGAAGGCATCACCATATATTTAGTTTGCAATGTATAGGAAGATAGGAGATATGAAAATGTGTGAAAGATAAATAGCTCGTTTGTCTAAAAAGGAGACTACTTGTGGGATCCAGGATCGAAATATGAAAATTGTTATTCTCCTTAAAAATCCGCGACGGCATCCGACAGCTGTTTATGAAGGATAGTTATTAAAGAAAGCGTGGAAGTGAAAATAGGCGAAAAGTACTAGTTCTGAGGAGGGCGCAACTCTTCAAAATGCGGATTCAGATTCCCATAGTGGTCTTCAGTATTTTTATTATTATTATTATATTAATAATAATTATTATAATAGATAAAATGCGAACTCCCCACCTATGAGTTCATGAAATAACTGAGTACAAGCAAATCTCTAGTCTTATAAACTGAATTTAGAAAATGGGAGCCACCACTACACTACAATACAAACAATTTCCAATCAAGGGACAAAGCCGAAGAAGTGGGTTGGTATGAAGCGTTCAGAGAGACGAAAGCCACTTTAAGACTTGCTAAGTTTCCACTTGAACACTTTTTCAAGTTCTCACTCGGACACTTGTTCAGTTCCCACATAAACCCTTGTTTAAGTTCCCATTTAAACACTTGCTTCAGGTCTTTCTTCCTTCTTCGGTCGCACCTTGACACTTTCCGAAGATAAATGTCTGAACGAGATCGCATACACTCTCTCCCCTTTCTTTCTTTCTGTTCCGACGACCCCACCCCCCTTGTGTGCGCAAAGACCCGCCATCTTTGCGCGCCAAGAACGTGTTTCACACGCGAGAAACATGAATGGCGCGAAGGCAGACGAATTCACATTACGCAGTCAATCGTCACTTCTCTAACACCTAGAGATAAAGATAAGGATCTTAAGAAATGGCGCGCACGCACGCTATCATATCTCTCGCACAAACACGCTTATACATATGTTTTTCTTTTCACATATAGATAAAGTCGTTGACGCGCTTCATACACACATCTATCATTTCTTTCGAATACGCATAAATTATATGCGGGTTTTTTTTCTGCCTGTCTTGCATATATATATATATATATATATATATATATATATATATATATATATATATATATGCGTCTGTGTGTGAAGGTTTGCGTCTCAGGCAGAGAAAGGGTAAGAAATAGTGGAAAATTATTTGGAAGAAAATGAATCTAAAATCCCACAAGGAAATGTTGAGAAGAAAGAAAAGTGAGAATTAAAAAATCCAGACTACCTGTGGAGGTGTATTTCAAAGCCTCTGAGAACACGTTCGCACACGGAGCAAGTGCGTGCAAACGCCCTAACTATTTCTCTACTGAATTTGAAAAAGTCCCATCCCTTGTTGTGAGCACAGGAGATGGTGGTTGTAAAACGTCTGATTAGTGTGTGTGAAAAAGAACAGTAAATTCCCTAGATCCTGCCAAGGATTTATCACTGTTCTGTACGTCATTCATTAACAAACCCTTCTTTATCCTATTCAGCGTCAAGGAATCAATTTATTGTTCATTTATCTTTATCTTTCTTTCAATCATTTTGCCATAATATATCATTTTACAGGAGCGAAATGGCTCCCTGCACGAGTCGCAGATAAGATTGCTTCCACCGACATCTCTTAGGAATTACTCCAGGTCTTTAATTAGGAAACTTATGTTGCAAACACCGAGTTTCGCTCTCCTAAATGGGGCCTTTTATATTTACAGAACAAGGAAAACGGCTTTCATGTAGAAGACGCCGCGACACAGGAGACCAGTATATTATGTACATTGTACACTGTTTAAAGGCGAACACTGTGTTATGCAAAGACAATACATTAAAATCCATTGGAATACTTGAAATGCTAACAGATCCTGTACATAATCCTGTGATAATCCCTATAAAAAAGTGGTAGTGTAAACGTCTATAAACATGATGCAGAGTATGATTGAAGTAGTTAAGGCACCTGTTTCTGTTTTTCACACTAAAATGTGCACACTCATGTGTGTATTACTGTGACAAACGGGCGACACCACTACTGGCAGACAAGATTGTTTTCCTTGGAACGATTCAAAGCTGGTTTACCTCATGTTGAGTCAGATAGGATAATATACATGACTGCCGAGGGTTGCATTTTAGATATTTTGCGCGTCTGAATAAGACAAAACTTCTCGCTGAAAGTAAACTGGCCTAGGAGAAGATCCTTTTCCATAAAACAAAAAAAAGAGTTGATTCATCATGAATCGCCCGCATCACTGTTACTTACCGGGCGTGTGGCCTCTAAAGGAATTCATGAAATTATGTTTTTTAGCGTAGTCGAGTATTATTTTAACAAGACGTCTGATAGCCCCTAGGAATTCGTCCAACATGGCACCCCGTGAATAATGACAAATTCGGACTCATTGGAAAGTAAAAAAACATCGGAGTGGTGGGAAAATTAGAAAAAGCCGCGTGGCTGAGATCAGTTGACTGGAGGCCTAATGCACTCGGCCACACCTAACCCTAAAATGATATTGATCAAACCGTGGTTATTAGCCGCACTCACCACGGTACAGCTTTGACACAAGAAGATGGGGGATATATCATATAAATTGATTTTTTTTATCAATTAAAGTTCATTTATGTAAATTTCCTTGAAAAATGGTCCATATACGTTTTGAATTAGTATACTCAAGGGTGGCACTCCTTCCAGGATTAGGCATTCCTCAGAGAAGAGTTTGCCCTAACGCCTCCCTTTAAGAGGACATTAAAAAAAACATCTACCTAGTGATAACACTAGTTACTGCTTTCAATTTTTTGTCTATATGAATTTTATTATACGGTTCAAAACCAATGTGAGTGCTGGTGGGATATCCAGTTACCATCAAAACATATATATCTAGTAGTATCTATCAGTATCTACATTTTTTAAGTCAACTCTCATAGAAAATCAAACCCGAGAATCCATTAATCGAAATACAGTCACTTGGTGTTACTCAAATTGCACAAATCAAAACAGATTATTATCTGATAACACTAGTTACTGCTTTCAATTTTTTGTCTATATGAATTTTATTATACGGTTCAAAACCAATGTGAGTGCTGGTGGGATATCCAGTTACCATCAAAACATATATATCTAGTAGTATCTATCAGTATCTACATTTTTTAAGTCAACTCTCATAGAAAATCAAACCCGAGAATCCATTAATCGAAATACAGTCACTTGGTGTTACTCAAATTGCACAAATCAAAACAGATTATTATCTGTTTAGTACTTAGAATTAGATATCTAAGGATTTGGGGTTAGCGGAGATCGATTTTAAGTATCCATCGAAGTTATTTCGATTGATTTCCTAAAGTCTTGTGGCTCCTATGATAATAGCAATAATGGATGCATCTATCAAGTTCCAGTTCCTCTATAGTATATCGTGGCGCAAAGATTATTTTCATATTTTCTTTCGTTCTACTTTACTTAACTCTTTCGTGTGGGTCCTCGCTTGAATAAGTAGTGGTTTTATGGTTTCATTCCACTTGTCTCATCGTGTATCGTTGTGGAAAGATGAGCGTTGCAAGAAAACACATAGATAATGCCAGTATGTGTTAACACGCTGGTATGAAAAGACCAGAAAGCCAAAGTACAAACAAATATGAGACGCTCGCTACTATAAACCAGAATGAGTTCAATCATTAGTGCATTTTCAAAGCCATTGCATTTTCTTGAAAAAGTGATTATGTCGCTTCCATCGAATTCCATAACTACCAATTATTGACCGCTACGTTATTTACATACACACCAACACACGCATACACACTTTGAGATTGAAACGAACAGAAAGATTTCTGACAGTTGAGAAATCATGGCTGAAAATTTTGTGGCTTAACAAACTTTGCAAACTTTAAGCCGATGTAGTGGTATGTAGGCGAGATTAAATTTCAAAATCACACTGACTAGATTGTGAGGTTGACTTGTAAAAATGCGTCGTAATATGAAAGGTGAATGATTAAAATAGTTGTAAATTTGCACGGCGACTCTCTAGGTGAGTTTTATTATCTTTTAAATTAATATCTCTCTACAAATAAATAACACAAAGAGAGACAGAATGATGAAGATAAAAGACAATGTGCATGTGAGAACAAGTTACAAAAAATTACAAAAGAGGTATCTCAAAGGCATCTTAGTCGATGCTAAGGGGGTACTTTACTTGGGTCCAAAACAATAGAAAGAGTGTATTAGGGGGAGAAAAAAAGAGAAAGCATACACAGTATTTGTATATAAATTACCCAAATTGTGTCGCATCGCTCGGTGAATCCAGGATTGCGATTTTGTTAAACTGAATTAAATGATTTTTCCATTCTGTTCGAAAGTAGGGATAAGAATCAAGTTATCTAATTGATACGCAAACTTTTGTTTGCGTTAGAAAGGCTGGCTTATGCGATATCCTCTCGTGCCTCTAAGAAGAGCTTCTTCCAAGGTCTTAATGAAGAACTTAGTTAGCTACAACATTGACATTTTAACCGCAAATTTATAATTGCGCCAACTCGTGAATAAGCTCTCAGAAGTTCATTTGAAAGCTTAAGGTTTCGATATTGAGAAAGGTAGTAGTGAATTAATACCATATATATATATATATATATATATATATATATATATATATATATATATATATATATATATATATATATATATATCCATATGGAGCTCGGCCGTGAAGCCTGCATTTAATATTGAGGATAAATCCCAGAGCCACGAGAAACGGATGCAGCATCTTTTAATTTTTCACAACGTTTCGAAAACTACAAGTTTTCATCTTCAGGCTAAAATAAGTTTACAAAGTTAATACATAGGAAGAAAACTTAAAAAGGCCAACAAGACATTATTTTAAAGAGTGACCAATTATAAAATATCAGTAAAATGTACTATAAGTTAAAATTTTTAAATATGACTTGGCAACAGTTAGATTTGCTCTAAAACTGGCTCAAAAAATTGCTAATACATAAGAAGAAAACTTGAAAAGGCCAACAAGACATTATTTTAAAAGATGACCAATTATAAAATATCAGTAAAATGTACTATAAGTTAATTTTTTCTATTAAATATGACTTGGCAAGTCATATTTAAAAATTTTAACTTATAGTACATTTCACTGATATTTTATAATTGGTCACCCTTTAAAATAATATCTTGTCCTTTTCAAGTTTTCCTTATATGTATTAACTTTGTAAACTTATTCTAGCCTGAAGATGAAAACTTGTAGTTTTCGAAACCTTGTGAAAAATTAAAAGATGCTGCATCCGTTTCTCGTGGCTCTGGGATTTATCCTCAATATTATATATATATATATATATATATATATATATATATATATATATATATATATATATATATATATATATATATATATATATATAAAACAAAGCAAACCACGCACACATCACCTGAATCATCCTGCTTTGTAGCCTAGACTATCTACCCCTCTCCCTTCTCCCTGTGTCTGTACCAGCTGCTGGTACATCACTCACCAGCCCCGTCACGAGCTTGACAGATCTGTCAGCAAAGTATGTCTGACCGAGCGTAAAGAAGCGAGATCCTAGAAGTGTATTCCCGTCACTATAAAAGGTCAGGGAGAGGGGGGAGGGAAGCGATGAATGATGTTAGGAATGATGCAAAGTATTTTATACATGCATCTCGCGCCCATTATTCCACTCCAGCGCATCTGGTGGGCAGATGAGTAAGGGATAGAGAGGCGAATGTAGATTAATCGACAGATAATCTTATACATGACTCACTTGAGATGACCCCGATGGGGCATTCAAACCGAGGCTTTGTGATGAGCAAGTGTCCACGCGCGGTTGGGCTCAGTAGTTATTAATGAAGCAGCGAAGAGATAAATAACATTTGCTTGAGAGAGAGAAAAAAAATTGAGAGAGAAGAGAGAGAGAGAGAGAGAGAGAGAGAGAGAGAGAGAGAGAGAGAGAGAGAGAGAGAGAGAGAGAGATCATATACATGAAAAAGAGACGGAGGGCGATTCTTTGTGGCTGAGAGTTTAAATATGTGCAAGAAATTGAATGTGTGTGAGAGATTGTGTATGAGTATCAGATATATATATATATATATATATATATATATATATATATATATATATATATATATATATATATATATATATATATATATATATATATGTGTGTGTGTGTGTGTGTGTGTGTGTGTGTGTGTGCGTCAGAGAAAGAGGGAGATAGGGAGAAACAATGTGAGAGGATGGGAGTGAAGGAAGGAGAAGGAGAGATAGAGACCAATACAGATGTATACGTCTATGTGTACTACACAGATATAGATAATCAGGCAGACACACATATCAACATGTATAGTGTATATCTCATGTATACCCAGGTTAATAGACTAATGCATGCCTTGTGAACTTTTTGAACAGTCAAATTTACAAATACATATCAACATACACACGTTAATGTCTCACACACTCAAGTATACCAAGCTAAATGTTCAGGTGCTCACATTAAGGCCCTCTTGAACAGACTGAATTCAGTCAGGTGATTTATGTCCGTGGCACCTTTTTTAACAGAATGGCACCCAGCAGGTAAATTACCTTCGCTTGAGTCTGAAAGATTCTGATCTGCAGTCAATCAAACACTTTCACTTCTTTCGGCACAATTGAGAGCGCACCCATTCCAAGCACGGATAAACGTACATACAGGTGCGAGCGGTGTTCTCAGTATATGAGGCAGACAAGAAAACAGTCATAATGCAATCGCAGGGTTCTTCGTAATGTAACAACCCCATGTTCAGCCCACCCCACCCCAGTGCCTCAAGAGAAACTGGGGCTATATCTCTCTCTCTCCTCTCTCTCTCTCTCTCTCTCTCTCTCTCTCTCTCTCTCTCTCTCTCCAAAGGTACCCTCTCTGAATGGACCGTAATGTCTTCTAGGGTACTTCTTATCATTGTAGCTCCTTGTAGCTCTCTCTCTCCTTAATTCGTCTTTTGCATCTCGTTCAAAATCTCTCTTTTTCACTCTTCCTACACCTTCTACACTCTAGTAAGGGAGGAGGTGAGCGGCTTGTGTAGCAGAGATATTGCCCCCGCTACAACTGTAACCTGGATCAACGGCACGCCCTGCCGGCACTAGTGCCCGCAGTTTTGCACCCTCCTGTCCCCAGTGCCTGCAGGATGATCTCTGGCTATACATGTATCAACTACTATCCTCACTTCCTCAACCTTCACTACTTTACAGATCTCTCCAGCCATACTAACTTTCTGCGTGATGCGGCCTCGTTGCTATTATGCTCTAAATTAAAGTAAAAAAGTCATAATGCACTCACACGTACAGGCACAGAATGCAATTCTATATATTTAATACATTTTGCATATTGTGCATTAATGGTTGAGGCAACCTTCTGCCATTGAATGTATGATACTAACGTTTATTCCTATTTTTCAGTGATTATCTTATTGTTAAATTACAACTGGTAATTTATTTGTTAAAAATTTCTCCGAAGAAACAGATTCCTCAAGCTCAAATAGCTCAAATCATTGCATTGTCCAAAGAAGGATTATCGCAAGTCAAAATTGCAAGAAAATTGAAATGCTCCAGAAACGGTGGTCAAATAACCCATTAGAAGGTACAATGAGACCAATTCTTTCAAGCACCGTGATGATCAAGGTCGTAAAAGGTGTACAACTCTGAGGGAAGAGAGATTGCTGAAAAGGACATCTCTGGCCGATAGGAAAAAAACACTTCTGATGTAGTTGCCGAGTTTCGGGCAGCAACAAACAAAGATATATCAAGACGCACATTGAGAAGAAGGTTATTAGAAGTTGGGCTCAAAGGATGTAAGGTTAGAAAGAAACAATGGGTATCTCAGGCAAACAAGAAGAAGCGATTGTTTTGGGCAAAAGAGATGAAGATTGGACTGATGATGAATGGGCTAAAGTTGTTTGGTCTGATGAAAGTAACTTTGAGGTAGGTTCTCCAAATTAGTTTCCACCAAATATTACGTTTGTACACATTTTTATTGGATACCAAAAATGATCAGTAAAATTTGTATTTCTCCTCAAATCTTTGGAATTCCTAGAGCTGTTGTTCGTCGAAGAGTTGGGGAAGCTTATGATCTGAGATGTGTTATCCCAGTAGTCAAATTTGGAGGTGGCAGTGTAATGGTTGGGGGCTTAATGTCGTCTTCAGGTTCAGGATTGTTGTTCACTTATGAGGGCAGAATGAATTCTTAGGTAAAATTTTCCATGATGACATACCAGATGGTGTAACCCTCCAACAGGACAATGCTCCATGGCACACAATTAGAGACTCAAAGGGTTGGTTTGAAAAGAAAGGACTGATGTTAATGAAATGGCCCCCTCAATTTTTAGACGCCATTGAACATTTCTGGTCACACTTGGGCACAAGAGTGAGGGTGCACAAATGTTCCTCAAAAAGTTAATTAACAGCCAAAGTTCATGAGCCTATTACCTGTGCCAACTTAGTCTCAAGTATGCAAACACTTAAAAAATAGGTTATAAAAGCAAAAGGACAGATCAAATATTGATTATTGATAGAATATACGCAAAAATGCTTATTTGTATTATGTCAACTATGAAATAAATGAGTTTCAATCATATTCTTTACTTTTTCATACCTGCCTCATAATTTTGGCCAAGTCTGTATATATATATATATATATATATATATATATATATATATATAGACACAAAGGTAGGTGCAGAACCTTGCATTGCAGACTATATAACAATACAGTACAAGAAGAGAAATTGGACGCGAATGAGCAACGAGACAAGAAACAGGAGTTTTTTAGAGGTAAGAGAAAGGGACATTAGAAGAAGACTAGAATCAAAGAGAGCAGAGGGCGGCACAATGAAGGCAATCCTGACCTAAGCACCATCGAGAATCTATGGGCTATAATTAAACGTAGAATCTAGAAAACCGACTGTTCGACGATGCAAACGATGTTTTGTGCTGTTATCAATGCCTGGTACCATAACGAAGAACTGGCAGATATATGTTCAAATTTGGTTGAATTTATGCCAGAGCGAGTGAAGCAGGTTCTATAAGCAGAGGGCGGTCATATTTCATATTAAATGTACCATTTATCTTATCATTGACGTATTCTTTTCCAATATAAACAACAATTATCAAATAATTGTATTATTTCACCACTGTCCGAACAAATTTGCACACTATTATATATATATATATATATCATGGTGTCACAGGCTTGTATTAGTAGTACATCAAATTAAAGATATCAAGTCCATCATGAAAGTTAGGCAATATTTAATAGTCGCGCAAAACGAACGTTTTGATAGCCCCTCTAAGCTTCGACCAGAATTTCCATCAATATATCAACAATTACGTCATAAGACAATTATTTTTTATCAATAATGTAACCAATGCATGGGCTTCTGATTTCCAGCGGTAAACAAAGAGCTTCTTCTCTTCTTCCTACTCGAACACCTTCTTCTTGAGTTTCGCCTCCGTTTTTTTTTCGGGACAGCTTTCGTGCGGAGGCAGGCAAGCTTCAGGGGAAACTGGGTTTGGCGTTAGTCCTTCGTACAGTTGCTGAAGAAGCGTTAAATGAGAGTTATTCCTCGTCTGCGAGGTCGTTCGTGACTTTCAGGATACCAGCCCGCTTCTTCGCGCACTTGAAACACGAATTCTTGTTCCATGTTTTAGGATCTCAGCTCAAGGAAGGTCGGTCGCTGGCCTCCTAGGAGATTTTTGAAGAGCTACATCGACCGCACTGAGCAGATGGCGGAAAGCAGCCTGTTGAGATTGATTGGTGTCTTCGACTTGGGGCGCCGTGGATTCTTAGTCATCGAAGGACGCTTCATCCCCTCTACCATCTCCGCATTCTGCTCTGGGCTAATGTGGTCATTGAAGATGGACAGTCCGATTAGGTCCTCGAAAAGGTACCAGAGATTGCGCTGCATCACACGTTCCGCGACCGACGCAACCCCATCGTTGAAGATCCTCTTCATGTCAGTGATGAAGTACAGTTCGTTCTTGGCTGCGTAGGATGAATTCATTGCCTCATTCCAGTATTTCACGTAGACCATAGTCACAAAGAACGCAACTCGACGGATCCCCGCCAACTCCTGCTTGATCATCTCCAGCTGGTCCTGGAAGAGCATGATCTTCAAAGCGTAGATGGCTTTGCACATCCATCTGTCCATGTGGTACACACCAGTAGCACTGGAGAATTTAGGGACTCTTGCTCCGAGGTAGGCCACGCTGAGCAGGATTTTCTCTTTGTAGTCTTCGCGTGGATGATTCACACAGTCAATCAGACGTTTTAAGTGACCGACTATCTCAAGGCGGTGTGCTTCTTTGTCGGAAGACAGAGCTGTTGGTGTCGGGGGCTGTGATCGGCTCTGGTCAACGAAAAGCTAACGATTCTGGAACCTCTTGAAAATGGAGATGTCAGGGCCAGATGAGAAATCCATGCAAGGCTCGATGACATCCTTCCTGATACACGCTCCTTGAACCATCTCCGTGTTGGCCGCTGTCGTGTCGAATGTCATTCCAATGATGTTGCCCTCCAAGCTCCTTTATAGCACCTAGCTTCAAGATGGTTTCCGCAACCGCTTGTCTCGTCCCGTCTGCAGACACAGGAACATCCAGAAGTTCCTCCGTATCCTTCCCGGACACCTAGACGGCCACTCTCGACTTTAATAACCTTCCGTCCGCTAAGCTGGGTAACAACTTACCGTCCCAATGCAGAACTAAAGGGACTACAGGCTTGAAGAAGAGAGACATGACAATCTTTTCGCTGTTCTTGATTCTGGGCCGACGAACGTGACACAGTGAAATGTTCGATGTCGTGGCCGAGGCTCATTTCATCAGCGTAGGAGGATGTTTCAGCATGGATGAACAGATTGTTGCGCTCCCAAGCAAGGGTCAGCTCCTTGGTCAGCTTGTTCTCTTGAAGATGTCGATGGCATATGAGACTTAGCGTGTGTGGCAGCTTTGAAATCGTCATCAGTGTCTTCATTGGGAGATGGGGATGAAGTAGAAGTCTCCCAAGCTCCGTCAGGATCAAGAGTGGATGCTGAAACAGCCGCACACTTTTTCTTTGTCTCTTACGTCACTCGCTTCAACTTCTCATCTACCCCAGCCACTGAGCGGCTCTGTCGATCCTCTCTCTGAGCCTCCAAAAATACCTTGTCTTTTCTTCCTCGGAGATCTTCGCTACCATTGCCTTGGAATGCGCGATGTCGAACATGTCTTCGAGGCTGTCTGTGAAGATGCATCTCTCCATTTCTTCCATATCTGTCTTCCGTTACTTGGATTTTGCCAAGGCACCGTGTACAGTTTGAGGATCATCTTTTTTCACTCACGACACATCAGACGTCGGAATGTTCGCAAGTCGCTATACTTTTAAGACCTTCTCAGGCAGCGGTAGAATCTTTTGCAGCAAGAAAACCTCCTCATGCATCTTGTGGTGGAACAAAACACGTGGAGAACCTCGCCTCTCAACGGAAGACGATTATTCTGGAATGACGATGTTGGTGACTTTTCCAGTAACCATACAACGTCCTTAGATCGTATTTTGCACGCCATCTCTTTAGACCTGGAAACACAAAAGAGATCAGAATAGTTTTGTGATAGTTTGTTCTGAAAGTAACGCAAGCACCCTTGCCCAACCCTTCTCCCCGACGGCAGGCAGAAAACTAAACGAAATGTGCGACCAGTAAAGAACGAAAGAAGACGCTGAAAATTTTCCTGTTTAAATTTGTCATGAGAGATATCAAGGGCAACATGTGCTGGAGTGTATCAAATTCACTTCGGTTTCTGGGGTACACCCTAACCTATATATATATATATATATATATATATATATATATATATATATATATATATATATATATATATATATATATATATATATATATATATATATATATATATCGGGTGCCCCCCCCCAAAAAAAAATTACGCATTTTCAAAAAATTAATATCTCAGTAACCTCCTTCCGATTCATGACAATTTTCATTTGCAAGATACTTTCAATCTTCCATTTTCGAATGCAAACAATTTAATTTAGATACCTTCTATAGTTTTCTTGCACTTTACAAAAATAACAACATGGGTAAAAAAAACGAATATCGAGATAAAATAATATTTTATTGTGCAATATCATACAGGAATTTTCACGTTCATACAAAAGCCTACAGGAATGAACATGTCATATTATGGATATCTTTATTTACAGTTCCTCAGTACCCATAATGACGTTGTCAGATGAAGATCTCATTCTCATTAAAGCTCGTTACTGTGAAAAGGGATGTAAGACTGGAAGAGTATTGCGAGAATTTCCTGGCAAAATGTGGAAAAGACGTGCTGTAGAAAGACTCTTAAAAAAGATTCGCGAAACGGCAAGCGCTAACAGAAAACCAGGAAGCGGTAGACCTAAAACAGCTTCAGAACTGGTAAATGTGAATTATATTAACGATAACATCTGCTCTGAAGAAGATAAACCAGGAAGTCATTTATCGTAAAGAAAAATGGCTAAAAACCTGAATATCGGAAGGAGTTCTGTACAACGAATAATTAAGACACAAAAGCTAAATGCCTTCAAAAGAATACCATCTTCTAGAAGAAGTGGTACTGTTAAGGATAAAAAAAATAAGATACAGTGTTACTTGATAACTTTGACGGAGTGAATGACTTTCCTCGAACAAGAATTGTTGTCTCAAATTTACTTCGACTTAGAAGTCAAATTTAATTTAAACGATCTTTCAATGAATCAAAAATTCACTTCACATAACTTTTATTAATTCCTTTGCCGCCTCAAAATCTTACGGTGCTTTGAGTAACATTGTTCCGAAACTACCTGTCAAATCTACTCTCAGCACTCTTCAGATTCTCCTGCCTTCCTTGACGTTTCACCGTCACCTTCTACGTCAACTCCTTCAAAAGAACCCCTTTCATTTGGACTTGTTAATAGAACGATTGTAAAATTTGGGGAAGTAGTTACTAAATTTAAACTTCCACCCGTTTTCGGGTGGGTAGATCTTACTCCTCTCACCTCACACATAGCCAATCACAACACTGCTTTCTTTCCCTTTCCCGCCTTCACAGCACAACACACACACACTCTCTGTTCCAAGGAACCCTGCTGATGGGTATTTATATCCACGTACCTCTGGCGCGGAACAGGTCCCTCTCCCCCGAGGTGGCGAAGGCTTCCACTTGAACGCTGTTTGGTGTCAAAACATAATACTTCCTGACACCACTCCTCAAAAGAGGACCGGCTCCTCGGGCCAATCAGCGATTGTCATACTGACCTTATATAAATTTCATTATCCAGCCGGGGATCCTCCCAGTATCATGGAAGGATTGACACTGACTAACTAACTAACACACTTCGGTCCCCTGCGTATTAAAAATTAAACGTCAGACCTCAGGATCAAATATGGGAAATCTTGCATCGTTGGAGTCGCCGGCTGAATCTGTTGAGGGTCCTAAAGTTTCAACTAAAATCATAAATCTTTCCGCTTCTTTCTTTTATTGAAGACCTTGGATTGGTAAGTGAGTCTTGACCTATTCGGGCTCCTGTCAAAACTTCGTCTCGGTATGACCCACGTCAGAATCATTGTCCACTTCGTTGGTTACGAATGTGGAAAAGCTGCACACGCACTCGTAAAAGCATCTCCGCGAAGAAGTTGGTGAGATGTGGGTAATGGAAGTAGATGTTAGGGAAAGGGAAGATGTGGGGAAGGTAAATAACTCAAGTAATCTAAAGAGGAGGCGAAATACTTAGTGGCAGTAGGGAAATGGGGAACAGAACTGAGTGAAGTAAATTAGGGAAACGAGCGCAAGAGAGAGAGAGAGAAAGAGAGAGAGAGAGCTAAAGCGAGAGAAGTAGGGCTAAGAGAGAGAGAGACCTAAGAGACGGAGCTAAAAGAGAGAAGGTGTTAAGAGAGAGCTACATGAGAGAGAGATCTGAAAGAGAGAAAGGGCTAAGATAGAGAGAGCTAAAAGGAAAGAAGAGAAAGAGAGCTAAGAGAAAGTGATAGAAAGATAGAGACTAAGAGAGACCTAAGAGAAAGAGAGAGAAAGATTGAGAACTAAGATAGAGCTAAAAGAGATAGAAGTAAGGGCGAGAAAGAGCTAAGAGAGAAAGAGAGAGAGTGCGCTAAGAGAGCGAGCTAAGGTAGAGTTGGGGAACTAAGAGAGAGATAAAAGGATGAGAAAGAAAACTAAGAGAGAGAGAGAGAGATAAGAGGCAGATGATAGCTGAAAGTGAGAGCTAAGAGTGATAGACAGAGAGAGCTAAGAGAGATAGTTAAGGGAGATAGACAAAGAGAACTAAGATAGAGATATGAAAAAGAGAGCTAAGAGAGGAAGAGATAGAGAGAGAGCAAAGAGAGAGAGAGAGAGAGAAGGGTGGGGTTGTTGAAGGATCCATTCTCGGTTAGTTCCCCGCGTGCTCTGGACAGGCGGGTCTCCCTTTGGATCCGTCCCACTGACTCCCACACGCCCCTGGCTCACAGTGACATGGAATACGCAAGATAGACAGAACAGAAAATTTAATCTGAAAGAACAGACAATTTAATCAGACAGAAAAACAATTTAGTCAGACAGAACAGACAATTTAATCAACCTGAATAGACAAAACAGGCATATGTGATAGACAGGCTAGACGGAACAGAAGAGATAACCTGGACGGACAAATTAAATAGACAAGATATAAGGAATAGCAATGGAATAGGAAAGATAAACTCAAAAGACAGATGGAAAAAACAAGATAGAGGAAACCGAGAGATGAAGAGACCGATGAAATATATAATAAACGTAAGAACAGAGATGCAATAGATAAGATAGACTGAAAATACATAGAATAGAAAGGATAGGCGGAACAGATAAATGGAAAAGGCAAGATAAACAGAACATTGAGATGGAATAGACAACATAAACTCAAAAGAGACATAATGTAGGGAAGATATACGGAATAGAGAGATGAAATAAACAAGATAGACGGTCAGATGGAATATACAAGCTAGATGAATAGTCCTGGTATACTAAACAGACAGATGAGATAGGTTTGATGGGCGGAATAGACAAGATAGACGGAACAGATATATAGAATAGACAAGATCTAGTGAACACACAAACGGAATAGGTAGAACAGATAGACAGAAAGACAAGCGAGACGAAACAGACATATGGAATAGATAAGATGTAGTCAACAGACATATAGAGCTGGAATTGATGAGATAGACTGAAAAGCCTAATGGAATTGACAAGATAGCCTGAAAGGACAGATGAAATAGACGAGATAGACGGAAGAGAAAGAATGAATAGACGAAATCGCCTGAACAGACAGATAGAATAAACAGGATAGATGAAACAGACGAAATAAGCCGGAGCAAAGAGAGAGCGCCCCCTCCCCCCCAGCTCCGACTGGGGATGATTGGACGAAAGCCAGTCGGCGACTAGCCTTCAAAATCAGCCGCTGACCAATAAAATAGGCGAGAACAACCTTGTAAATTATATGGCAATGAAAGAGTAAACTGAAGATGTCTAGAAGGAATAAATCCCAGGGAGTCTCAATCTAGTTTGAGACCTCCGGGGCTACTGGGGCCGGAAGGACGTGTCGCTAATCCTGGTACCAGGCGTTAGTCTACACAGGGGGTTGCATCCTTAAGGAGAAGGTCGCATGTTAACATGAAAGCGAGATTGATACAAAAGATTCAAAGAAATTCAAAGGGAAATCATAAAAGAATCTATGTAATGATTTATATATTCTTTTATATTTATTTAAGGCAAAAAAAAATAAAACGAGAACTTCTTGAAGGAGTCGCAAATGAGGTAAAAGTGATGAAAGTTAAAATGTATGGAAGATAAATGACCCGAATAATCTAAAGAGGAGACTGCTTGGGCCATTCGTGCCCGCGCTACAGAGTTAGTGGGCAAAGAGGCGCCATTTTATCCGCGAGTCATTTGCTCACCTTTATCGATTTGATAAAAAAAAAATGGAAGTAAAAAAGAAAAAAATCAGAGCTGTCATACTAATGTAATTATTCCACACATTTGTGGTGATTAGCAACAGCTTAAAGTTCTCCAGACAGTGCAGTTGGCAGAGAAAAAGTACCAGTGACTTAGGTTACATTAAGAGGGAGTTCAGTTATTCGAACAAGGGAATTATGCTGCCCTTGTATAACCCGTTGGAGCGACCTCACTTAAGAGTGCGCGGTTCATTTTTGGTCCCTCGCCCGGCCTTGAAAAAGCCATTGAAAGGCTGCAGGTCAGCGCCACAAAACTGATCCCGTCCATGAGGCATAGAGACTATGAGACGCGCCGGCAAAAGCTCGGTCCCTTCTCGCTAGAGACAGGAGACTGCAGGGCCAAGTGATAGATAGTGTTCAAAATTCTTCGAGAATATTGATCACCAGTTGTTGTTTACCTTTAGTCAGAATAAGACATGGAACCATGGCTAGAAGATTGACCTCTCACTGATCATGACTATCCTAATGGGCAACTGCTTCCCATATAGAATATGCCAGACATGGAATGAGCTACCTGCAGATGTAGCCAATATTCCAGCGTTGAGCAATTTAAGGATAGGATTGATACATTATTTTAGTGTCCAAAGATTTCAGAGCAAATGTTACAATCGTAGGCTATAAGGTTGGGAGGTAGCTTCAGATAGAAGTAGGCATTTAAAAAAAAACGTTTTCAGCTTTACTATAAAACCTTGTCCTGCTCTTTTCTTCAACACAACCAGAAGACGTCCGAAGATGTAGGAGGGAGAGATGGGTGGAGAGAGCCTTCATCTGTACTATGCTTTATCTCAAGCTTTAAGTGAAAACACACATGCCCGTTAAGAAGAGAGTGGGGCGTGCTTCGAGAAACATACAGTAACCTGGACCTCTTTCGACAAAATTCACACACGATAAAATCATTCGGGTCGAGATTGTAGCGCATATGGGCATATTGCTTCTCCCTGATGCCCAACAAGGAAACAGATGGAGCAAAAAACGGCCAATGTTCCATGAATAGTAGTCATGCAAGTGGCGATGAAGGTGCCGGCCTAGAACTCAACGGCCTCAGTCATCGATCTATACTCCTCTAGTGAGATAAAAGAAATTTGTCATTTCCTGGAATGCGGGCAACCGCACCCGCTCAAGCACCACCGAGATAGTTTCTTAAATTATTTAGATTGGAAAGTGGTCACTACCATGGAGGTCATCGACCACCTACCAACCCCCAATGCCCCCCCCAAAAAACAAGCTCTAAGACCGTAGAGTATAGGTATAACTCGAGGAAAGAAATTGAAGCTTTTCTCGGACAATGATAAGGGAATTCATTCGCCTGGGCACTTTGACTGTCTGAAAAGAAGTACGAGTATTTAACGACAAAAAGAGAAAGAAGACTTAGTTAATTGTAAGTCCATGGCAATTCCATTGAAGGAAAATGCCATTCGCACCTAAATATTATATTAGAGAGAGCTGAGGCCCTTTTTGGAGTAAAGAGCCTCATAGGGATGGCCGTAGCCTTCTTCGAGAAAGGGCCCTATGGGTTGTTTGCCGTAGAAAGCGCTAAATAATAATAATAATAATAAGTCTTTTGTAATGCGCTCTTCAAGGCCTGAGGCCTTCCCAGAGCGCACGTTGTGCTGAGATGAGAATGGAAATTCAATGGAAATTCAAGAGGGGGAGAAGGCAATTCTGAAAAGATGCGTTTTCAGGAGACGCTTAAATGTGGTAAGAGAGGGAGAAGACCTGATTTCAGCAGGAAGAGCATTCCACAACTTAAGGGCGCAGATTGAGAAGGAGCAGTCCCCCATTGAGCAGAGGGATGAACGAGGAATATTCAAAAGAGGTGCATGTGATGACCGAAGGGCCCGAGGGACATGGCGTGGCGAGAGGGCAGAAGAGAGGTAAGACGGGGCATTGTTGTTTAGGGGCTTAAATGTGAAGAGAAGTATCTTGAAGTGAGTACGGGATCTGACAGGGAGCCAGTGCAGTTCATGCAGCAAGGGTTTTGAGGGAGAGAAGCGAGGGCGACGGGGGAGAAGCCGGGCGGGATAGATCTGTACAAGTTGAAGTAGGCGGAGAGAGGAGGATGGCAGATTCACAAGCAGAGAGTTACAGTAGTCAAGGCGTGAGGTGATGAATGCATGAACAGCAGCCTCAACGACTTTGGCGATCAAAGTGAGAGCGAATGCGAGAGAAGTTACGAATGAAACATAGAGAGGATTTGCTGACATTGCGTATATGAGGCTTAAAGGAGAGATGCTCATCAAAAACAACACTCAGATTCCTAACGCAGTCAGAGAAAATGATAGTATTATCACCCAGAGTAAGCGAGGGAAAGAGAGATTTAGATTTTTTGACAAGAGCAGGGGTGCCGACGAGGGGGACCTCAGTTCTGGAGTGATTAAGCCTGAGAAAGTTGGTAGAGAGCCAGTCAGAAATGGAGGAGTAGGCAGCCAGGAGGTCAGTGATAGAGTAGGCTAAAGGCGCTGATACATTTGAGGGCTAATTGAAGGATGTTTTGTCAACGTACGAGCATTTCTCTTTTCCTACTTCGAAATACTAAGGAAGGGGCCCAAATTTATAAAACAAGCCTTTCAACGTTGGACTTGTAGCTCCCTTGTTTAGAAGGGAGCTAATTTAGAAGCCTCTGGGATGGCCTCACCACGACCTTCCGGGAATTTGACTTCTGTGAGTCTAACGACTCGATGAAGGTGCGTGGGTGCTTCAATCTTTGCGAAGGGATCTCGTGGGGGTAGCCTAGCTTTAGCTGGGGCTGGGCGCGAGTACGTATTGTCACTAGACTTACCAGTGTGACCCCCGGGGGAGGCATAACCTACAGAAGGGTTTCAAATGAGCGCGGTAGCTCCCGTGCTCGTATGTTTTGAGGCCCCAAGAGCCGAGGTCGTTTTCTTAAACTGAGAGGCGTAGGAAGTCTCAGGTCACTAAATGCGCAACAGGACCAATTCCTTGGACTCTTAAAAAGAGGTTCTGTCCGTAGCCTGAGCCGCCAGGGCCTAATTCTCAAAAAAGTACGAGTCACATTGCTTTGAGGAAGCAAAGCACTACACGATACAGCTTTATTTCGGGTTGATCCGACTGAGACATCTCTTGGCATGGTGGCAATACCTATCAGCACGTAAGGACTCAAAGAGAGGGTCACGATAGAAAGTGACGAAGAATGTAGGTATGGATCTCGAGGCCCGTCCTACTAGCCTCATCACACGTTTGAACTTGACCACTGTTTGGTCGGTCAGCCTTACTGTAATATTTTTTAATGAGTTGTCAGAATTCTCTCGCATAGAAAACTCATTTCACGAATTTCATTGTCGTGTCACCTGTACAGGTGATCCATTGAGTGTCCTAAGAGCAATACCAAAGGATGCCTGGAAAAGATCAACAGCGTTCACCAGAAGCGTCGCGTCCTAGAAACAGGTGATATTTTGTTCCATATCAAGAACCCTGGCTAATGCAAGACGCTGATGGAACAAGTGTCATTTGGACAGAATGTTCCTATCAGTTGAGCCAACTATTAAATAACATTTGAAGCTAGCACGGGCCCCAACGTTCCCGGGTTTCCACTTACTTTTCGCCCACTCCGACCGAGGCTGCCTCGGTGCCGAACGAAACATCTTCAGTCTGATGAGCGGCAGAATATGCCGGGGACGTGTCCGTCCAACAGACTCCCCCGTAAGGAAAAGTACTCTTAGTTTTATTAGTTTTCTTTTTATTTTATAAAAGGTAGAAGGCTGAGTTGTGTATCCTCTTCTCCTCCCTTCCCCCATGCCGAAGAATCCTAGGGACCGGACGGGCGAGCCTCAGCCTGGTCTTTCGCTGAAATTTTAAAGGACAGTGGTTTGCGAATCTCCACGGAGATTCTCTGTAGGCCTTTGTTCCCTTGAGAATACCTTACCCGGGAATGGATTCTCTCTCAGGGGTAGTACTCACCGAATTACTACTCTTACCCAGGGAAGAGCGCGCCGTCGGCTGCGATGACACCCTGCGGTCTACGCTTGCCTTGGGAGGGACTTCCTTTTGACCATCCCGATCCCGTGAATTCGGAGACTCTGTGCGGGAATTCCATATTGTTATTCACGTGTGCATGTCTTGGAGGGCCTTCGAACCGTCTTCCAACAGGAAATAACGGGGAACCAGCACCACGGGCGCCATGAACGCCGTAAATCGCGCGCAATAAATGCTGTAGGGCCAAAGTGGTCCATAGCCACTAGTTCTCCCAAGGGTTCTCGTGAGTCCCCCCTTTCCCCTTAGAGACCAGTTAGTTTGCCCTTGATAGGTATTTTGAATCGTTTTTGGTGCCAGCAGAGGGAATGTCGCTGAAATCCTAGGCAGAAAGTCGCTGAGGGAAAACTTTGAGGAGTCCGTATGCTTCACGCTGGGCACAACACAGAAATCATGAAAGATCTGCCCTTTTCTTAAGTCAAGAAGGCCTGCAAAAAAGCCTCCTCTCACCATGAAAAATCTTAGGATAGGCTCTACTTTTGCACAAAATAGAAATAATTCACTGTTGAAGACTGGGCGGAGTGATATTCTTTCCAATTGTTAGGAGCTTCTGGAAGATCCCTCGTTAGAAGGAGAAAATGGGAGCGCTTTCACTAGTGTTGTGGCGTGCCCAAGGTGAAGTATTCCGAGACTCTCTATGTCTGGAGCTGTTTCTCATCTAAGAGAAATGGAGCACTAAAGATTTTGCCCAAGAACACTGACATGAACTAAAAATGGTACCAAAACGTGCTTCATCAGCAACTTTCCCAACAGTTTACGATCATTTTGTAGATGATAACTTTATTTTTCAGCATGATGCTGCACCTTATCACAAAGCCAAAACAATAAAAAAGTTCTTGGCCTAAAATAACATCAAACATTTGGGACCTTGGCCCGTGAATTCGCCAGATTTGAACACAATAGAGAATTTGTGGGCGATAATCAAACTATCAGCTGATAAACAGAAGCCATCCAATTGTAAAGAAGAGCGGGTGCTCATTGAACAAAAATGTAACAATATCAGTCATGATATCATCCAAATTTGGTCTCCACCATTTAAAAACGAATTGAAGCAGTCCTGAAGGACAATGAACATCATTGTAAATATTGGCTACGCGCATTAAATTGACTGTAATTATTAATAAATGTGTTTTGGCTCTAAATGTTTGTATATTTCAACTTCAAACTATGATACAGTCATACTAAAAATACAACGTTTGATTAGTTCTATTAATTTTCTTATATGAAAAAAATATAGTGGTCTCAAAACTTATGGCCATGCCTGTGCCAATGGGATAGTAGACCTAACGACAAGTATTGGACTCATAAGAATTGGATGACGAGAACATCATTAAATCTCAGAGAAAGAAATATAAATCAACCACTAGTAGATTAAGATAAAATCATCTTTTCTACTTTCTACATCAAGTTAGGTCTAATGAAGCAATATGTTAAAGTACTGAACAAAGAAGGTGACTGTTTTCAGCACATATACGCAAATTTACTTTCTTCAGTTTTACCGGTCATAGAGCATATTACTGTCGGAGTACTAAAAGAGAATGTCTGGAAATAGAATACACCCGAAAATCTTATAACCGAACATTTATTTCATGAGCGAAAAATCTCAGTTAATGTAAGTAAACCCATGTCTGCCAAGCTGATATTTTTATGTTGCCTAAGTAATTTGCCGTCCAAATTCAATATAATAACATAAGAGTTTATTTATACATATATATTTACGAAAGTTACATGTTAAACACTTGAAGAATTTTACTATCAATTTTATTCAATGAAATCGCCGTCAGCTTCAGCCACAGCCTCCAGGTGGCGTCAGAACTTGCTGCGAGACTTTTCGACTGTCCTCCTGTTTAATATGTGATCATGGACCTAAGCTCCATCTAGGTGGTGCACGAGTACTTGTTGGTCTTTCTGACAACCACGTATCATCATCATCATCATCATCATCATCATCATCATCATCATTAGTTTGGTATAACTTATGTTTTTTATATCAAAGTTATTTCTAATAATTCTTTTATAATATAAAAAAAATGGTGAAGTTCATAAATAAATAAGTATCAAAATTTTGTGAATTTTTTAAAACCCAAAGAATTACAAATGGTGAAGTTCAGAAAATTTATTCTTATATATCTTCTATTCTATAACTCTATATTTTAGCAACTTGATATTTTGAAAGGGGGGAAATTTAGTTTAGAGTTCCTTTTTAAAATTATTATAATTGGCAAAGTTCAGAAAATTTATAAAAAAATAACCATGGCTGCTTTTTTTTAGATTTTAAATTTTAATCTTAGTAGCGAAGCGCAAGCTGCCCCCGTAGGGGAGAGTGGCAAAGCCATTGCCTGGTATACATATATAAGTACAGGCTTGTTGCAGTCTGAGGAGTTGGTAGGACAGATTTTCAGAGTAATGTAGTAAAAAGATATTGTCTAACAGCCAAGACTGTGTTCTCCTGTCTGTGTGGTACACGTCCGTCCTTCCACGGCTATCTCCTGGATGCCGGGCAGCAAAAACTTCAGGCATTTGGTGTAGACCACCGGAAAGATTAATGGGGAGTATAACTTGGCACTCGTGGTTTCCGTACCCTCTTAATCATAGCCTGACTCATCCGCTCATTCCTGATCCTCTGCACCGTCCTTAGATTTAGAATCAAGTACTCGGAGCTCTTCGAACTGGCGCTTCTGTTGTGAATTTCAGCAATAGAGCTTGCCTTTGAAAATTTATGGAGGATTGAACTCAACAATGGTATTACTTCCTTCACAGATGGTGCACAACTGAGTCTAAAATGATAGGGAAAAGAGAGAGCCAAGACCAGACAACACGCATGCGCGGAATTCAGAGATGTTAACGGTGACAAATTACTCAATGTGCCCTGTATTTTTTTATTGATATATAATTATCATTGTACATCATTATAAAATATGATTAAAGTGATTTTTTTAAATCCCAATAGTTGAGTACATTTTAATGGTGTCTCATCAAAAATGGGGAAAGCTGTAGCGAAAAGAAATGACGTGATAAGCAAAAAACAGTTACATTCGACTTCAGCGACACAAATTGGTAGATTATGTGTCAGATTGTAGTGAACAGAACCAAAAGTCAACAAGATTTGACAGACGTAATAGAAGGAAGAAGGGTTGGTGGGCTACATCTCGAGTCCAGCCGCCCTTTGCTTATCCCGTCTTGGATTTTCGGTCCTTTCATGGGCTCCAACTAAGGTCGTGTTTAAGGGTGATTGATGTCCGCGCATGTGCGGCAACGCATACCGAAGGAAGTTGTCCAACGGAACGTCGATCCCCAAAGGCCGCAGCTCTCAACTGAGAGGTTGCAGAGTCAAGTACCACACGGTGCAATCCCTTACTCGGTCGTACTGGTCGTCGACGAGACGGTCAGGATCTGAAGATCTTTCATATGACAGACTCAGAGACGGAAGCCCCTAGTTGGTCTGTCAGCCAACAAGGCAGTTAAACCTTATTCACCTGCTAACGGCCGCAGAGGGATGGTTAGCCAATTAGGCACAGGAAGGGGTTATTAGGGGCGCAAACCGCTCTTCCCACTAATCGTGTTGCAATGCCCTGGACCCCTCAAGTTTTAGTCACTTGCAGCCCGGGAAAATTGTTTAGAGAGGTTCACAAACCTCTAGCTGGTAGTTGGTTAGTTCCTGAAACCTAAATAGAAGAAATAAGGAGAGGAACTCTGAGAAAAAAGGGGTACATAGAGGGACAACAGGAACAACAGAGACGCGTCAGCTTCCCCAGGCCCTGTGAAAGAGTTCAAGTGAACTCGGTGAACCAGGCTTTCTCCCTACAGTACAGGATATAGGATCGAAGGCCTTCTCCCTACAGTACAGCCGTAGGATCGAAGGCTTTATCCCTACAGTACAGGCTGTATGGTGACACGGGCCGGGATGTCGTACTGCTTCTACAAGTACTAGTTGTAGGAGTCTACACATGGTGGATACATGAGTCAACGTCGGTGTATGCGGATATGAGTGTCCCTATAGGGAGTACTAGTCCTCCGTCGACGTGGTTCCGGAACAGCGGAGAGAGTGGGTAGGTTGTGTTGGGAAGACGTAAAGAGAATGGTAGCGGTTTTTTGATTTGTTATGTGCGAGATGATGCGCGGAGAGCTAACTACCCCCGCGGGCGTGAGTATCAGCGTATCCACCCACTGGGCAGCGAGTTCATGTTGAAGCTGAAAAGTTTGGTGTCTGGACTCACTGGCTCGAACGCGTGCCTTGACGCTGGAACACCAACGCCGCATCTACTAAGCGTAATTCCCCCTTATCGTTCCCTTTCATGTGTTTTATTCCCGATTACACGCATATATCATATGTGGCACAATAAAACAATAAAAATGGTCACATTTACTTAATAGATAAGGAATCAAATAATGCAGCCTTATTTGGCGATGCTTACAAAATGGTACCTTTCTATACCACATCTGGAAAATGCAGCATGCGCCACCGGTGGAGCATATGGCAATACGTAACTAAAGTTTTGGGCCTAACATTCCTTTTGAGCCTCATGTGTACCACACATTTTTCTTTAATTCATGGAAGAAATTGACGCCTAATAATATAATACACACCGCCTCCAACGGTGGTTTGCGGAAAACTGAAGTCGGTTGCATTTGGAACCTGGCGGAAAAAGAGAATCCCTGATTTGCCGCTAACGCGCTCATAATGATAAAGGCTGATATGCCAAACCACGTCAGTCCTGACTACTGGGAGCGGTGGGGCACGTTATAACTCACCCCAGGAAAAAGTCCTACACGCGACCACAAATATACAAAGTACGAATACCTGAACCTCGCAGAATCCACCCGCGGGAAAATGAAATAATACGTGCGGGGCCCGAAGACTGAAGTAGGGTTAGTCTCCCATACAGGGATAGTCGCGTAACCCTACAAATAGTATCCCATAAAGTACTTTAAAGATGAATTTTCACACATTTTCACTTGAGACAATTTCACCCCTTATTTAGGAACCTCTAAAAAAAAAAAACTTCCTTATTTTGCCCTTGCTATTCATTTCTTTGAATGTGTGAATAATGTCGATTGACTACATATTTTTTGTCAACCAATCAGGATTAGCAATGGATTAGATAGATGATGAATTCAGTCCAGGATGGAAGGGGTGTAATCCAATCGAGACTCTGGGCCGAATTACACGTCAGCGAGGCGTGAATAAATGCAAAAGAAACGAATGAAAACAGAGGTTCTCGAGGCCATACTTCAAAACCTCAAGGAATAAATCCTATATAAGAGAGGATGGGAACTAAAGGTCCCATAGCAGAACGTGGTGAGGGGTCTCCGTCCCCTAAAATAGGGAGGGAGTAGAAAACATTAAAGCTCCTAGATGTAGAGGGGTTTATCCCCCAAGGGGAAAAATTAATAGTTAACAAAAAATAAACACCTCTTCCAGAGGTGGGAATGTTCCGCCCCATATGGTCTGTAACACCCTATTCCCTTCTTGATTACGCCCCATACACACACACACACACACGCACACACACACAGTCACACAACACATTTTCATTTTGCTTAACTTCACTCTTTCCTTAACTTCTACAAACATTTCGCGCTAAAGTGGTCCGGTTGATTATTATGAAAATAGCAATATGACATGATAAAGGCTCATACACTGTACGTAAAAATAGTAGGTATGTACGTGTCGAAAGTCAGTGTGTTTGAGGAGACGCGAGTATCTACATCAAGAGACAATGGTACAAAAAGGGTTGTATTATGAATGTGTTGGGTAAGACATGGAGATGGGTCAATCTTTGCCATAGCCAACAAACTGCAATTATCGTGGACTTACACTCATTGGGTCAGATAATAAAATGGGCCAGTCCCGGCAACAAACTAAGGACTGAAATTACCGTGGGAGCCAGAACTTAGGTCAGATATGAAGATAGTTCAGTCCCTAGGAAAATAAAAGGACTGCAATGATCGTGGACCTCCGATCCTAGAATCAGATATGGAGATGGGTTAGTCTCGGGTATAACCGAAGGACTACAATTATCTTGGAGTTCTGATCCTTGAGTCAGATATAGATATGGGTATGTCATGGAGACAACCATTGGACTCCAATTACTAGCACCCCTGATCCTTGGAACATATGTATATGGAAATGGGTCAATATTGGGTACAACGAAAGGACTGTCAGAGATAGGTATGGGTCAGTCATTGGTACAGCCTAAGGAGTGTAATTATCATGGATTCCCGAACATGAGTTAGTCCTGAACATAATCAAAGGACTCAGGTTATCAAGCACTACTGAACCTTGAGCAAGATATGAAGATTGGTCAGTCCAGGATATAATCAAACGGCTGCAATTATCTGGGCTCCCGATCGTTTGAAAAATACGGAGGGATCAGTAGCGGGTACAATCAAAGGAAGGTAATTATAATATAAACACGATCCCTCGGTCAGATATTAAGATGGATCAAGTTGGATACAGAGAGAAGATAAATTATCGTGAACCTGCGAGACTTGGTGATCAGACATGGCATTATTTAGGTCTCATAGGTACAAACAAAAGATAAAATTATAATGAGTCTACGTTTCTTGGGTCATATATGGAGATGAGCCAGCATCTGATACAGATAAAGGAGTGCAATTATGGTGGACCTCGGATTTTCTTGGGTGAGATTTGTAGATAAGTCAACTCGTGTACAACAAAAAGATGGCAATTGTAGATTTCCAATTTATAACTAAATCCAAGGTACGACTAAAGTACTGAAATTATGGTGGATTTCCGATTTTGGGGTCAAATATGGAGAAGGGTCAGTCCTGCTACAAGCAAAGAACTTTAATATCGTGGACTTTCGGTTCTTAGTTCATATATAGAGATGGTTTTTCGCGGGTACAACCATATGACTGTAATTATAGAAGGTTTCCGATACTTGGGTCAGACATAGAGAAGGGTCAGTCTCTGGCACCAATAAAGGGCTGCAATTTTCGTGGACTCTAAATAATTGGGTTAGATATGGAGATGGATCAGTCCTGAGGACTTCAACTAACTCACCAGCCCATTCTTGACTCAGATTTTGAAATGGATCAGTTCGAGTACAACTTAAAGACAGCAACTAAAGTAAACTCATGATCTTTGGGTCAGCTTGGAGATGGGCCAGTCCTGTTCACAAATAAAGGAATATAATTTTTGTAGACTACAGATACTTGTATCAAATAAAGAGATGGGTCAGTCCCAGGTATAATCAAAAAACTGTAATTATTGTCGACTTCTGATTCGAGGGTCAGGTTTGGAGATAGGTCAGTCCCGGGGACATCCATAGGTCTACAATTATCGTGGTTCCCGATCCTTGGATCATATATAGAGATAAGTCGGTTCAGGGAACACCCAATTGACTGTATCTATCTGGCATCCCCGAGTCATTGAAACTCCCATTTAGAACTTACACCACGAGTCCTCAGGTGATATCGAATTGACAACAAGTCGTATGCAAGTTCTGTCGGTCTTTCTGAGGTCATCTGGTGGTTTCGCTACAAGCTGGTGGCGATTGAATCAAATTAAATCATTTTCTCTATTTCAGAGCTCATTTTTTATCAAATTTCATTAAATATGTGCAATTCTTTCGCAATAATTCATTCATTTTATTTCCTCTATTTACACCTGCTACATAGAAGAGCGATACGCCCCACGTTCGAGTGCCCCAGACAGCCTGAAACTAGTTTGAGTCTCTTTTATTCTTTATCCACATTTGCATGTTGTCGCCTTTTCGTCACTTTTTTTACAAGCTTCTTCTCAACTATTTTTTGGTCAGCGGCTGATTTAGCGGGCTGATCGCCGACCTGCATTCGTCCTTTCACCCCTGGTTGGATCGGGAGAAGGGTGGGCTGGTTCACCTCTCCCTCTTGGTTGCATTTGGGTTGGTGGGTTTTAACATGTCTGCATTCTTCTCATCCTTCCCTTTTTCTCCTGCTCACCTTCTTTCTATTTTACATCTATCCTTTTTCGCACACGCCAAAGAATGTCAAGTGACATTTCTATCCCCACGTGCCCTCTAGCCCCCAACACTCTTTGTTTCCCATCCCAGTCTCAATGCCTGCAGGAAGACCTGTGACTAAATACATATCTTTTACACATTTTCAATCGCTCTTAATTACTATCCCGCGTTAAATTTGAGGGGAAAAAAATCCACCATTAAAGTTCGTTTCTCTTATTCCCTCCGGGAACTTTGACCAAGGACTCCACACACGAAAGCTTCACAGTGGTTTTATAATATGCATTAAAAGGTTAATTGGCTTCAGCGATACTATGTATTTATAAAGCCATTTCTCGAAGCAAAAATCCCAGTTTTTGAGAGGACATTCAAGGCGGGTTTTTACGATGCCTAAAAAATAAACATCAATCGTCATTCTGTTGGGCGAAATGAACACAAATTGAGTGATTGATTGAATGATTTTTAGAACGAAACAGAAAACACCCCCAGACATTTATATGTTGATAAAAGGCACCTGTTGGTTCCCCGCAGTATTAATTATCGGCAGCAAAGATACACTTATACACACACTATTCATCATAGGTTTACACATATATATATATAGGTTTACACATATGTTTACACATGTCTAAAAGAGTTATACGAATTAATGTAAAAATAAAATTGAAGGTAAAACATAGCATAAAGACAAAATAATAAAAGGTAAAAATGAATGCAACCGCATAAGAAGAATAAAGTTAAAGCGACACTATATACACTATAAAGAATGACAAAGAAGAAATACCGAAGGGAACCAACAAAAGAATGAACGATAAGCAAATGGTACGCAGAAGAATAAAGAAAAAGCAATAATATATATCCTATGAAAATATAGTAGAAAGAAATAAAGGCCAAAGGCAATAAAACATTGAAAAATACGCTGATAATATGTATAAGAATAAAGACAAAGAAAGAATATACAATATAAAGAGAAACATTGAAAACAATAAATGGGCCAATCTTATATGTAACAATAATGACAAGGAAATATTATATAATAAAAAAAACAAATAAAGAATAAAACAAATAAAATTAATGAACAATGAGACAATCTTACGCATAAGAATAAAGAACAAGCAAGAAAATACAGTATAAAGAAATGCAAATACGAAATAAAGACAATAACAACAAAACAATGAATATTACGCCGATTTTCATAAGAATAAAGAAGCAACAAGAATTTACAGTATAAAGAAATGCAAATAAGAAATAAAGACACTAACAACAAAACAATGATTAATAGACCGATTTTATTCATAAGAATAAAGACAGGGGAAGAATATGCAGCAAAGAGAAAAGAAAAGCACACATAACGACAAGAACCAATACATTAATGAGCAATACGCCGATTTTATTACTAAAAATATAGAAATGGCAAAAATAAACAATTCTGAGAAAATATTTTTTAAATCTTCAGATCTAGTGGGAGAAGTGACGAATAAAACACCGAAAATAAAATACATATAAAATAAACTCCATGAAATCGTATAATTAATATAAAAACTAAGATAATGAATTAACGTAGTATTAAATTTCAATTGGTATGTGATCGTATAATTAATATGGAAACTAAGATAAGGAATTAACGTAGTATTAAATTTCCAATTGGTATGTGATCGTATAATTAATATGGAAACTAAGATAAGGAATTAACGTAGTATTAAATTTCCAATTGGTATGTGATCGTATAATTAATATGGAAACTAAGATAAGGAATTAACGTAGTATTAAATTTCCAATTGGTATGTGATCGTATAATTAATATGGAAACTAAGATAAGGAATTAACGTAGTATTAAATTTCCAATTGGTATGTGATCGTATAATTAATATGGAAACTAAGATAAGAATTAACGTAGTATCAAATTTCAATTGGTATGTGATCGTATAATTAATATGGAAACTAAGATAAGGAATTAACGTAGTATTAAATTTCAATTGGTATGTGATCGTATAATTAATATGGAAACTAAGATAAGGAATTAACGTAGTATTAAATTTCAATTGGTATGTGATCCCAGTGTCGTTTTCCGATGGAACAGGGGCTTTCCTGTTCGAGATATCTTACACCCTTGGAAAACCCTTATAGCCTTTCGTGAGAAACCTAAATAAGTTCCCTAATTTAATAAATATATCTTGGCCCATTTTTATAGTGAAAATGAATACCTTTAAAAGCTTTGCTGAACTTATGCAAGCGTTAAGTTCGTTCCTATAGAGATCGGTAGAGATTTTCTATAAAAATCTCGAGTAAATGATTGATTTCCAATATGTCGTTCCGTCAAGAACAAAATCCTTTACATATAAAGCCGTCTAGGAATTAAGCGACATAAATTAGAGAAATTGTAAATTGAGGTAACGTTGTAATTAGTTTTGTTTACTATTTTACTTAAAAACAAAGGAGCCAGAAGGGATAGGAAGTTTGGCAACGGAGGCTTAATCTGAATAAGATCCTAGATTGACCCTTTATCTAGTAATGGTACTACAACTCCCCAGCTTCACAAATATAAGGAACATACCTTTACTTTGAGGGTCGAATGGTTTGGAGAGTTTGGCTTTAATGAGTAGAGTCATTTCTTAGTCGCACGGTGAAAGAACTTAAGGATGCATACCTATTTGTTTCCCTTTTGACTTAAATTGGAGATGGATTTAATTGATCTCTTTCACGATTGGGTCAGAACTAACCCGTAGGTAGTGAAAGAAATCCGTTCTGTTCTTTGACGAATAGGCCCCTCTTGGGGAGTGTTTTTGCTTTTTAACATCTTCCATGTTAAGGGAAACAAAAAGGAAGGAATGTCTCCAATAGAGCATAGTTGAAGACGATTTTGGTGGCCTATTCGCAATGCTCAGTGAGTTGGTAAAAAACACCCTTCGGGTTTTACAATGCATTGTTAGATTTTTTTTCCTCCTTAATTAGATGTTGACTTCTAAAGTAATACAGGAGCGCCTAAATAACAATCCATGATACAAAATGGTCGGTAAAAATTATAGCTGTATCGGGGGATATTTGAGCTGATGGCTTCTAAACCATTTTTAGGGAAATCAGTGACAAACCTATTTTAGAGAAATGGTCATTTATAACTACAATTTTTCGTTTACAAATGAGATATTGCAAAAGGAAAGGTGTTATTTCTTTAAAAACCTTTGGTTATTTATCTACATAGAGAGAAGAAATAAAGACAAAAATTAATAAAACCATAAATGATACAACGATCTTATGCATGAGAATAAAGAAAAGGCAATAATATACAGTATAAATAAAAAAAGAGACGAGAAAAAACTAATGAACTCTAACCCGATATTATGCATAGGAATAAAAAGAAGGTAAGAATAATAGGATAAACAAAAACAAAGAAGAAAACAAAAACCAATACGCTGATTATATTCAAAGAATAACGACAAACCAACTATATTAAATATCAAGAAATACAAAGAAATAAAGACGTAAATAAAGCACTGAACATTACACCGATCTTATGCATATTAATTGGCCTTCTTGCCCACTTTCTCAGGATCGGAGACGCCCCCGGTTATGCCCCGCATTGGAAGAGGATCTCAAAGACACTGTTCAGAATTGACCCTAGAGGGATCGGGAACCAGCCCCGCATAATTGTATTTCTAAAAAAAAAAGAAAGAAAGAAGAAACTAAGAAAACTAAGAAGAACAAATCGTTGGGAAGTGAAATAAAGGGGTGGAGTTAGGGAATGTGCGCTAGTTACGAATAATAAATTGGCTGAAAGGGTAAACCGGATAGGCACTTAGGAACTCGTGATTTATTATTATCATTTAAAAATTATTATTATTATAATAGTATTGTTGTATTATTAAGAGAGACGGAGAGAGTTTGTAAACAAGAGAAAGGGAGGGATAGAGGGAGAGCTTGTAAACGAGAGATAGATAGAGTGAGAGAGAGTGGGAGAAATGGAGAGACTGATAGATAGAGATATGGAGAGAGATAAAGGGAAAGAGAGAGAGCTGTAGAGAAAGATGGAGATAGATGGAAGTGGAGAGAGAGAGAGAAAGATATTGAAAGAGAAAGATGAAGAAATATAAATGGAGATAGAGAGATGGAATCAGAGATGGAGAGAGAGAGATTGCGACAGCGAGATAGACAATTAGATGGATATATATATATATATATATATATATATATATATATATATATATATATATATATATATATATAGAGAGAGAGAGAGAGAGAGAGAGAGAGAGAGAGAGAGAGAAGAGAGAGAGAGAGAGAGAGAGAGAGAGAGAAAGAGAGAGAGAGAGAGAGAGAGAGAGAGAGAGAGACTGAGACAGCGAGATAGACAATTAGATGAAGAGAGAGAGAGAGAGATTGAGACAGCGAGATAGACAATTAGATGAAGAGAGAGAGAGAGACAATTAGATGAATAGAGAGGTGGAGAGAGCCGAGATATAGACTGCGAGAGAGCGAGGAAAGATGGAGAGAGAGAGAGAGAGAGATGGAGAAAGCTAGAAAGAGAGAGAATATTTGCCCATAATTTCCCTTCTCCTTCATTACGGGTGGCGCTTTTGTTCCCTAAATGGAAGGAGACACAATCAGCTTTGAACTTAATGAATGCGATCGACCTTCAAACGATGCGAGAGATCTCCTTGGCCCGAGTCCCTTGCTTATTCTCACCTAAGCACCCGTCGCTCACCCTTCACCCCCACAGTTCCACATCTTCCTCCACCCTACATACACAGCTTCATCACTTACCTACATATACACATGTGAGGAAGGAGAGTGTGGGATGTATGGATAAATTGGAACGAAAAAAAAGGGGTATGGAGTAATGATTATATTGAGAGAAGAAATTATAGTATTAACCTTCGAGGGCATTTTCCTTCAATATGCGAGAAAAGACAGAAAGGTGAAGAAATGGGTAGAAAATAGGTTTAGTAAAAGATAGTATGGGTGATAAAGATACGCAACTATCGTATACTGGGATATACGTTTGCGTATGTGTATGTCCAATTTATACCAATGCACAAATAATATAATCGCACGTGAATGTGCATGTGTATATTAAAACATGGCTGTGCAGATGTGTTGATACCTGTAAGAGAATAAATAACCACCTCATAAATAATAAAAATAACTAATCTTAAATTAATAATATTTAACAAGAGGAGATTCGGATATTCAAGGTCAGGCTCGAATTCGCTGGTCCAGATGGTTCCCCGGTTTATAGTCGATTGACTGACAACACAGCGCTCGGGTCTCACTAGCTCCTAGCTCGAAGGCGCTTTTATGCACTTGATACCTTAGGTATCAAGTGGACAGAGACTGAGAGGATAGGATGGGAGTAAGGGTAACTAGAGAAAAGATGGTCTAAGTCACCTCGAAGTTAGCCCAGTTAAAACGAAAGATAAAAAAAAATCACTCATGCCTTGGTTACACTTATCTATGTATAGTAACATCAGGGAGTGTCTGTGTGTATGTATGTGTGTGTGTGTGTGGTTGCGTCCATGCCGTATTTTGAGCGTCGTTTTACCAGGCAATAGCCACCGCCTGTCCAAATATTCCGCCATTATAAAACAAAATGTCGTCGACTCCTTCAATATTTGCATTTGAATTCTCCTTTATTCTTCTCTTTTGGCCAAGGCAAATAACACATTTCAAAAACTAAATCGACGACGCAACGGCAAATATCAGGAAGCGGTCGCTCGGCCCATGTATCTTGTAGCTCGTCATTAATAATACATGAAGGGAAAGATGCAAATTCAAATACAAATAAAGAGATCCATAAAATAATGTGAACACTTACTTATATATCTCAATTAATTGGGCGTTGGCCCGCCACTCGCGTTGAATATAGATTTTATCATCTATACATGCATAGAAGAGTCTATAATGCGCTGTTGCACCATTCTTGCACAGCATCTGCCATTGCTGCTGAATGGTGGGGGTAATCTGACCTTATTTTATTTTTGAAAGTTAGATAATTAATTGGACCAGCAAAGGAATTATTATAATTATTTAATATCATTCACTTAAAACAAAAATCACATTCACATTTTTGGAAGAGATTTTTAAAAGTGGTTAGGATAGTGGAAGTGAAAATGTGGAAAAGATACAAAGATAGAGTAGGCTGAAACAGAGACTACTTGGGGGACACCAGGAGTGGTAGCGAGTCTTCTGAATAGGGACTACCTCGACAATAAAAGTAAATGATCCTACGGAGGACAAGACCGGGCAGGTGTTGAAGGTAATTTTGGTATTCCTCAAGCCAACGTTGAAGTGACTGTTCTCGAGGTTTTACGTCTATGTAAAGATCGATTAAACTGTGTATTTGCATTGCTGAGATGAAGACCATAAGGTGAAACTGATCTAAGTCCATGCGCCCACCAACAGAACCATTTAGAGCATGGGTGGGCAACTTCCGTTACATGAGCCACATTGATCACTTCCTGTCTATTCGAGAACCACAAAATACCTTTTTTAAATTATAAACAAATTTTTATTATATTTCTACATAAATATATAGCATTATAAAATTTAACCCGCATGCTAAATAAATTTACCGACGCAAAGAACAATTTATCGTTGCTTTTAAGTGACTTATGACACCTCAAATTATTGAGGGAGCCGCGAAAGAGGGCTTTGGGAGAAGTATTTGGGTCGAGAGCCGCAGTTTGTCCACCCTCCATTTAGAATAATGGTTGAGCCGTTCGAATACCAGGCTACAACCAATCATTATACATCAAGGATGATGTTACCAACAGTATGGTTTGTACTCTTACTTAGGAGACCTCCATACTTTACTACACTCGCCCAGTCATCACATGACTTAATTTCCCCCCTGATTCAAAGTCCTGCCTTTATACCCGCCAATTTCAATGGAGACAATCGGTCAGACGGGTTTCTGCTGGAGATCCACCACTCCATGTATATGTAGGTTTTACCTAGTCATGTGAATAGGTATCAAGCTGTGGAAGTGAGCGCAGATTTCTGGATCGGTCAAATCAATCTGTTTGTATATGTAGATGGTGACTGCATCGAAACCTTGCCAGGGTGACGCGTTTTGGAGAGAGGAGATGGATATATTTTCTAGGTACAACTTAGGTTGAATGGCGTTTGAAAAATGGTATTGAAACAAAAATTGGATGGCTGTGCTGTGTGTGCGCGCACACGCGCGTCTGTGTTGTTGTTTTTCTATTATTTTATGTGTTATTTTCTACGATGTTCTTGCGAAAAGAGAAACTGAGGATTAAAGGTGGGAAATAAGTTCTTCTGCTACTGCCACTCCAGCAGCTTTGTGTTATTTGCTTACAAACCCTACTAATGATCGACGTTCCCTAGTACAATGGCGCTCCTCGGGAATTTTTCTTCCCTAATGAAGTTTTCCTAAATTTTGTTTGCACATAATCGGATCTTTCCTCTTGATTGTCTAAACGATGATTACAGAAGCTCCTACAAAGCGAACACCAACAAAGTGTTCTCTCCTGAAATCATACGGGTCGCGCACTCACTTACATATCAATGTAACAAAAAATAATAAGGTAGTACAATGCTGTACAACCTCGATAACATGGACAAAAAACACACAATATAAACCATTGTGTTTTCGGTTTTACTCGCAAAATAAACACAACCCTTATTTGATGTTGACATTATTCTGGCCAACTCTGAATATCGATTTAGGGCTGGAATGGAGCGCCAAGTGAATGGATGGAGAGATCACTAAACAGTGGCAGGCAAATAGATATTACGAAAAATAGAATTAATTATCAAGAAATATAAATATTTTGGACTACTTTAAATTTAAAACAGGGAATAAATTAAGTTAATAATCAATCTGGACTTTTTTAGCCCATAAACCAGTCCCATTGGTATTATTCCATTGGGTTTCCAATTTTCGGAATGTGTGTATGTATGGCAATGTAAGTATAAAAGAGGTTGTGGAGGAAAATACAGATAAATTAGAGTATTATTATTATTTACTTATAATTATGCAGCGAAAAAGAGTGCCGTCTGTTCCAGAGCCCGGAGGAAAGGCACGCCCTTCCGGCCCCACTGCGTATGTACATTACAAGGGGATACCGGTGTAAAATGGGCCAACATGCCAGAATTGGTACATCTTAAAAGTCGTGCCCTCCCAGCCCAAATACCCGCAAATGGATCTGAGTGTATATATCTTCCACACATTTTCGCTTCATTTATTTTCCCCTCTTTTTTTTACAGCCTTGCTTGTGCAAACTTTATGCGGGAGATGCTCTCGTTGGTTTTGGTTTTTAATTTAATCAAAAACCCCTTGCAGAATGTTTTTGAACAGATTTTTAAAAAAAGTAGTGAAAATTATTTAGAAGCTAGCCCGAGTGAGGTAAAGAGGAGACTACAAGGGGCAATCTGGATCTGAACTACGTGCAACTTCACTGAACCTGGTCAACCTCTGCAATAAAGGCGGATCAACCTGCTGGGTAGAACAGCCTACGTATCCTTTAGGAACAGTAGGGAACATTCCAGAGAAAATGCGATTCAAGGACTTTCCCCACCATCGTAGTAAGCCAACCCATTAAGAAGGAAATAGTTACTTTATTATTCGAATATCACTTATATAAATTAATGGCTTATAATTTATGCTATTAATAAATAACTCAAATAAGGTATAATAAGTATTAAAATTTAAATCCAGTCTTTATTGCGTCCCTAAGCAGCAATGCTAATTAACTTCCTTGACCGTTGCCAAAGCGCACTTTGGATAAAAAATATCTTTAAAGCTAATCTCCATACAATCTCCATTTGATTCATTCGATGCTGAACTTGTCATTAATTAAGAGCTAAAAAGAAACTGGGAGATAAACTTAGCCCTTGTGGCATTCCAGTTGAATTTTAAGATCGACATTAGTCCAGCCAAAGAATGAACTATTCATAAAAAATAATTAAGTTTACCTGTATTTTAAAAGTCAAGGATAAACTAAACTGAGGAATAAAGTTAATCCATGCGGTATTCCAGCTGAATTGCAATATCAGTCTTAGTTCAGAGAGTGTCTAAACATGTCTTTAACATCTCCTAAATGGACTTGTATTTATAAAGGCCTTCCTATTCAGGAAGAGGTTAAACTATTGCCTGAACTTGTCATTATTTAAGAGCCGAAAAGAAACTGGAAGATAAACTTAGCCCTTGTGGCATTCCGCCTAAATTTCAAGATCGAGATTAGTTCAGAGAGAGACGAAGCTATTCATAAAAATACTCAAATTTTACCTGTATTTATATATAATTTGACTGATTAATGAAGGCTTCCATAGTACATAAGAAACTAAAATATTGAATGATTAATTGAGGTTTCTTAGTATAATATTTTGAAAAAAAACAAATATCTTGCCAAAATATATCAAAGAAATTACGACCAAAATTAAAATGTGCATGAACATGCTGCAGATAACATCTGTATAATTGCGAATCCCAAAGAAGCCAACACCTAAAGGTTAAGATGCACTGGAGGGTTGTACGTCCCCCCGGTCTTTAGCCAACCAAATCGTCTCCTCCCTAGAATTATCGGACTAAATTAACTTTTTACGCATTTTCACTTCTCCTAACTTTACACATTTCTTTCCTAACCTCTTCTAACAAATTCTCTTGCGGAGATGCCCTTGTTTATTTTGTTTCTTAGTTTTAACTAAACAACAAGATTGGGTACAATTCTTAGTCTCGCTAATCATTACAGTTTACCCATCAAATGACACCCATAGAATCGACACAACCATCTGTTCCACCTCAGCACTTAAAGTTGACAACCTTTGAAAATAGGGTTTCGTAATCCTCAAACCTTTTACTCTTCCGCCAGCACTTCCATTCATTCGCTTCCTGTGCTTAAGTGTATATATTATCCCTTATCCTTGTACCTATTCCCCTGCTAGTGTTTCCTTTGTGAGCCGAGCGGAAGTCGCTTCTGTCGACTTGGAAATCCTCTAAATCCAGATTGACTTCGGCTGACAAAGGAACACAAGAGAACTCCATGGGCAATCGAGCGTCCATCTGGTGGGCTCAGGTTTTGACGGTCTATATCCGATGTCCAAATGACACTCGTGTCAATTAGTGCCTGGGACACGCTGTAGATAAGAAACCCGCGTTGATATGACACCGATATCGATAAGAGAGCGGGACGCACATACATATGGATAGAGAGAGCCACATACATATATAGGGAAAGAGAAAGAAAGAGGAAGAGAAACAAACAGATAGGTAGGGCTCTTTAAATCGGAAAAATATGGTTCCAAGCGGTCTTAATGTGCATACGGCTTTATCCCTTCAAAGGGGTGTTTAAGTTCGTATTTTTTTAATTTATTCTTTTGTGTGAACTTTTTCGTATGAATCCGAAATATGCCCCCATCCCCCCCAAGCTGCAGCATTTAAGATTTCCGATATTTTCTATTGCAGCTATCGTCATTCTTATTTGATTTCATTACGCGTAACCAACGTACTGTTTGATGTTGATGTTGACAATGGAAAAGTATGGAAGGATCGCAAATAAATTAATTTCAGTTTGAAAAAGATTTTTGCCTTTTCCAGAGATGGCCAAAAACGAGTTTAGTTCCACGATTTCTTCGATAGTTGAAATGAAAATTAAATAAGACGTTTGTGTTTGAAGAGGGAAGATTGCTTCCCTCTTTCTTGAAACGCGAAGGTAGACTTACAGTGGTTACATATACACACACTGGAAAAAAAATGCTTATAGAATAAACCAAGACAAAGTTGAAGAGTGAGACGAGAAAGCTTTGGAATGTAGTTGAAAATCTGGAAAAATTTGACGTGTTTGCAAAGGGATATTTTCTCAAAAGTGAAACAACTCTTTTCCAAATTGAGTAAAAGCCATCTTACCCCTCAAAGGGGGAAGAGGCTTGTAAATGTACCCATATCATAGCCCAAGACTCAGGTACGAAACCAAAAAAGCTCCACTCGCAAGGAAAGCGAGCAATCCAAAATGGCGGCAGCCAGGCTCATAATTTAAAAAAGAACGTCATAAATCTGACCACTTGGTGTGGATAAGAATATTCGATATGGTTTAACAAAATGTTAATATAAACAAATAAAAGAGGGTTAAATACAAAAATCTATCGGTTGAAAATATAATTTCCCGATTATCACTATCAACAGGCACATAGATATTTTCGACCGCTACAACAGCCTCAAATAATATAATTTATTTGATATGTATTTAAAACCTCTGACATTTTCCCCTCATTTATAAATATCCCATTTTCTTTTTTAAGCTTTCTATGGTTCGATGCCACTTTTCTTTTCCTTGGGCTATTAAATACATCCATTGTATTGTATATCCCATCCCATGTGATAAACAAAAAGCTCGTGCCCCCTCCTATTAGAAAACGCGCGCCTCTCCCTGGATAAAAAAAAAAAACCACTTTGTTATTCTGATTGCGAGGAGCGCTTGACGACACAGGTTCGAATCCAAATCTCTTTCATTTTTATATAGTGGTTAAAATAGCGGATAAAAATCGCTAAATAACAAACAAATTTAGCGCGAATTTGATTCTCGTCGCTACATTTGTTTCTTATTTCTCAAATCACTGCATTTTTAATAGAAATTACGTATTTCTAAACTTTTTTTTTTATTATTCTTTTAAAATTAATACGGCAAAACTATTTTATTCTTTTGGTTTCAATAAATTAATTATAAAGTCTGCCTAAGCGGATTAAAGACCGAGGGATAATTTTTTAAATTGAGATTTTATGAATATTTGAGGAAAAATGTTCCTATTCAATCAAAATATCCTTATTTGTAAAGTTTTATATTATTTTTGGTATTAATAATATTATTATGGTCTTTCTAAAAAGGTTCCCTCCTGGCCCCAATGGCATAGGAGCAGCTGTAGCTGTATATCTTCCACACATTTTTACTTTCTGTATCTCCATAACTCTCTTAACAAACTTTGTGCAAAAGACGCTCTCGTTGGTTTTCGCCTTAAATTATGAGGAACAAGTCCTCTTTCGCATAAACAACTTTTCCCTCATCCATCTACTGAACCTGTTGAAGAGGATTCCTACCCACACGACCCTTGCGCTGAATGAGTGACTCTCCCTTGGGCCACGAAAGATTTCATGTTTCTTCAAAGGGCATCAATATACAATACTACCAATCTTTCTACACTTTTTCATTAAACTGGGACTGGACCAAATCACTCACAGGCTTGCCAGCGCTTATCGTTCTTATCTTTATGCGAAATTCATTATCCATTCGGGAACCGCGTCCATGATTGATAAAGGAGGGGGTGGCGCAATTAACTAACTATTCAACCAAGTGGACATTAACAACGCCCACCCCTCCCTACACCCACCATCACCAACCTTTAACTATGAGGTGGATGTGTGATATCAAATCCCAACTCATTTCGATTCAAATGATACCACCATGATTGAAGAGAGATTCGCTCAGGTGGTAAAAGGGGAGGAAAGATGATTGATAACTTCCCGACCACGATCAGGTGAGGTTAAAACCAAAAAGTACCGTTGTCAAGTCCCGGCACATTTATCATAGCGTCATCGAGTGCACCATTATTAAGACTCTTCTCCGAGTGGAGTAGGAAATAACTAATATGCAGAGGGAGTAGATTTAGGTGACCTTTATGTGGAGTAAAAGGTGACCAAGATGCATACGAGGAGAGTTTCTAGTCGCGTGTGACTCAATATCTTACTATGTCGGTCGGTTGGTCGGTCCCCATTTTGTTTTGTTTTTGTTTTGACAATAACATCCTAACTATTATGCGAATTCTAACGAAATTCGAAACCCCTACGTTGTTTTACATCACCAATGATATAATAGCCAGGTCCTCCCAAGGTTAGTCCAGTAATTATTTCCTTTTGGCAATAGCATGATAACTATTCGGCCGATTCTAACGAAATTTGAAACCCTTATGTTGTTTTACATTCTCTTTCGAATGATATGATTGCCAAGGTCCTACCAAGGTTACTCCTTGAATTATTGAAAGATTTAAAGGTCGAAAGGTCATAAATCAGAATAAGTGAGAGCGCACGACTTTGCTCAGCAGACCTTGTTATATTTAGGGGTGGCTCGTGTGGCAGCTTCTTGTAGTCGCTTGGTATGTAATGGTTCGAAGCGCTTCGGTTGCGCGTCTTTGGTGCGACGACCCAAGCGAGTGACGACGAAGAATTAAACTCTTAAAAGCTTCTAACAATTTAAAGCTTAAAACTGCTTTATTTATTAGCAGAAATTCTTTGAAGTAGTTTAATATTAGTAAGGGGAAACTAGGCGCAATTCGAGAGAGCTTTTTTACATTTCTGGTACGTCATATTAAGAGTGGTATTCATTCATTAACAGTATCCTTTTCTTTTTATTTATATTTTTCTTCGTTTTCTTCTTCCTCTTCCTTTCTCCGTATTTCCCCTGTTCTCCCTCCTCTTCATCTGCTTCCTCTTTCCTTAGCCTTCCTTTTCTACTCATGATATTATAATAATAATTATTATTATTGTAAGTAATAGCAGCAGCAACAGCAATAGCGGTAGCAGCAGCAGCAGTATTATCAGTAGTAGTAGCAGTAGTAGCAGCAGCAGTAGTAGCAGCAGTAGTAGCAGCAGTAGTAGCAGTAGTAGTAGCAGCAGTAGTAGTAATAGTAGTAGTAGTAGTAGTAGTAGTAGTAGTAGTATGTCAAGACTGACCAAGAACCAATCCCCTCATCTCACCTCCCCCCCCCTCCTCCCTTTAATTGGCTATAATCAGGTGTGTGATGTTATAAAGATCAATTTCACTGAGGTTGTCATAATCGGGCGGCGCAAACTGAGATAAAGTCGACCATTAACGCCTTTTTTTTCCTGCTCATTTCCTCTTAAAACCCATAATTTTAAGACCCCAAAAACGTGGCAGTTTAAAGGAACAGAATCAGAGCCAAGTTGAATTCGACTTTTATTATTATTATTTAATTTTCTTTTGAACTTCAGTTTTTGTGTTAGATTTTAAAAGGAAATGAAGACTTTCAGTTTGTACCTTAGGTTTAATCTGAGCTAAGCTTTCGTCATATTATCATTACAATCACCATCACATCATCATCATTTTAATCATCATTATTATCATCATTATCATTACCATCGCTATCACCATTATCATCAACATCATTATTATTATTGTTAGCAATATTACTTAGAGTTGCCGTTCTTCAGGAGTTATGTGGTTACCATTACCTATCCCGTTGACGAAATAGTTACCGATTCGTCTGGTGGTCCAACGGGCTCGGTTTGAATCCTCACTTCAACCTATTATTAGCAGATTGTAACCCCCCACCCCCACCCTACCTCAGCGGTAGGTTAATTAATTTAGTATTAATACCAGTTGTCCCTTTCCGTTTGTTGGATTCCCCGAGAAGATAATTAAATCAACATAAAGATCAGAATGACAATCTTTGGGAAATGAGGGTACTAAGGTTTGGTTCTCCATTATCAATGTTCATAAATGGGCATCAACTATAGATAATGTGGTTCTACCCTATATAAAACTATAGGACCTATTTGTTTCTCCTATTGGCGGTGGGGCGTGTTATTTTTTTTTTTTAAATAATGACGTCAAGATTAAGTTTGGAAATGACGCCGAGAAGGGCATCCGGTCAGACGCGACGGTGCATCCCAAATCCTGACAATAAGGAAGCGACCGGATCGAACTCTGCCACGCCAGTAGCTAATTGTTACAAATATTTTAACCTATCCACTCAGCTATTGCCACAAGGGGCCTGGAGGGCGCGTAACTCTACTGAACTCACCCATTTGCATGTTTCATTGAAGCGACAACGGAGGGGAGCCTAAAACCCTCGGCATAGAGACATAGTAAGATAATAGATAAATAGCTTAATAAAGAGACAGATAAATAAGTAAATCTATAAATAAATACAAATAGATACAAAAATAAATAGGTACATATAACATAAATGGATAGATACATATACATAGAGAAAAAAATAGACTGTACACAATTCCCAATGAATCCTTAAAATTAAAAGAAAATTTTACAATCCCTATTTCGCGATGATTGAACAAAACCCGGAGGGGAATAAAAAGAGTTCGAAAGGAAACAGTCACAAAAACAAAAGAACAAGGCCTCTCTCTACGGACACGAAAACAATTATTCTTTTGTTAGCCCAACCAACGCACATCACAGTACCAATACCCTCAGTAATTGGTGCCTTCTTCTCATTCTCTTTCCCTTCAAATCAATTACACAATGTGGCATTTTATTCTGCCATAAAGTATATTTATGAACATAACTGACTCTTCCGAGCACTCGGCGAAGAATTCTGGACAAGTGCCAAAGCGCCATACGTGTAATAAGTATCTTAGCATGCACTCATACATCATATATATTTATATATATATATATATATATATATATATATATATATATATATATATATATATACCACACAGGCAATCTACTCCACCCCGTATACATGAACTCAGCTCCCAAACCTCCGTGTTCGAGAAACAAAACAATGAAAAATCCTGGCACTGGAGAGAGGGGGGAACGGGACAAGTCTGTGCAGTGGCCGGGAGCTATTCTGAATCACTGAATCACACGGCCCAGAATTTTCCCGCTGTCGAGAGACGAGACAATCTAGCGTGAAATTGAGTAGTTAGAATAAAGAAAATTAAAAGCTTCTGAATGGAGTCGTTAAAGTCGCCGTGAGCAATAAGTCACCTGTACTGATTTTCGCCTTAAATACTTTTCCTCCGAAATATATATATATATATATATATATATATATATATATATATATATATATATATATATATATATATATATATATATATATATATATATATATCAAAATTACAGGGCACATGATATAATGTATGCATTTAAAGGCCCAAAGGAATGAAAATTGACATCATGACACTAAGGAAGACGACCATTGAAAGTTTAAGAAAGAAAATGTGAGATATAGAGACGGAGAAAAATAGTGAAAACTAATTTTAACCGTTATATGAAAATAATTAAAGGAGTAGGATTCGAACCTGTGTCCTCCGCTATCGTGACCACGACGCTCATCGACTGAACCACCATCCTCACTATTTTTCTCCTTCTCTATATCTCGCATTTTCTTTCTTAAGCTTTCAATGGTCGTCTTTCTTAGTGTCGTAATGCCAATTTTCATTTCTTTGGGCCTTTAAATGCATATATATTATATATATATATATATATATATATATATATATATATATATATATATATATATATATATATATATATATATATATATGAGCGTAAGTACAAGGGTAAACCCCAGCAAAATGAAAGAAAATAAACGCCGGCGTTTAAAAATGGAGAGACAGAAACATAATACAGATGTGAATTGTGCTGAATATCCGAGTTTGTGGTGCCATGAATTTAGCCAACAAAAACGTGATTCTCTCACAGCGATGAGTGGGAGCTAGGCGTAAAAAAAGGGCACGAGTAGGCCTCTCTCAGGTATCTCATCTGTGAACAAATACACACCTCGCTCACCCGAAAAGACGTACACAAACGCAACAGGAATTTAAGAGGTTTTTTAGTCGAAAGAAACCAGCCAGATTTCGCCCGTCTCTAATTTGGGAAGAGGGACAATGAATTGAAGTGCCCCGCCCCTCTGGTGTAGGGCTCCCCTGAAATTTCTCCTGGTGCATTTTCTTGCCCGTGTTTCCTCTCCAGAGGGTGATGAACTTTGATAACCCTGACTGGCTCTCCTCAAATAGGGTCTACAACCCCATTTATATGCCACCCTCTATGCATGGACTCGGATCAATCGTCCGTTCATTAAAATTCATGTGAAAATTCATGTAATCCAACCGGGTAAAATGAAGGTGGTAAACACATAGCTCTTATTGCTACCATTCTAGGTAATTCCCCCACCCATTCTTTTAACTCATGGGAGAGGCCTCACGACCGAATACTAAAATCTACATAAAGATCGGAATGACAATCGCTGGCAAGACCTAACACGACGGAAGTTGGTTCTCTCGGGGGATGGGGGGGGGCATTATAGGGTTTTAATACCAACCAGTGAGAACCAGTGAGCAGGAAAACCCATAGAAGAACCACACTTTTTCTTGGCATGGGAGTCTGGATAAGAAAACCTCCTCGGCAGGTTCGGGACAGAGGAACGATGTGTTGTGTGTGAGAATAAAGTGGAAGAAGAGACTCATGAGGCACAGAGAAAGAAGAAAAGAGAGGAAAATTCAAAAGAAAATTAAAACGGGCGAAAAGAGAAGAGCGAAATTATAAATGAAATGAGAAAACGAAATAGAAAAAAGGAAAAAGAAGGGGGGGGGGGTCTCAAAATAAAAGGTGTCCTAATAATAAATAAAAGATGCGGCATAACTGCACAAAAATGTCCTTTGTAAATGGCACCGCGTAACCTTTTCAAAAAGAACGAAGCTATTTATTATTTAGGAAGGGTTTCGCTTTTATGAGGCACACGCTAAGTGTCTGGGATGGATGGGCGGGAGCTGTGACCCAAATATATAAATATCCCTTAAGGAATACCTGGATCCGCATAACCTTTTTTTAGGGAGGCTACAGTCACTGGAACATTAATGTAAATGTATTATATGTACGTGTTTAAACACATGCTGATGTTTCAAGTTAAGAAATATTCTTCTTTTTTTTTAAGTTACCCTCGTGGGCGATAAAAAACGTGGAGTAGAGAGACCTGAGCGAATGCGCAGAGGGAAGCTATGGAGGGGCATTACTTAGTGGAAAAGGGGCTTCTTCACTTCATCAGAGCGAAAATGTATAAAAGGAGACGAAACTTGTTTTGAAAATTTTGAAGGAGACGTTGAAGTCGAATGAGGCAAAAGTGGACATACAAATTATTATATATTTAGTTAAAATAATTATTACATTTAGTTTAAAAAGAAAAACTTTGTATTGCTTATTATAAGTAAATCTTTCATTTCATATAAAGTTTTACCTTTGGGGAGAACTGTGCCTCGTTATATAAATATCCTTTTACGCCTACATGTGGGTATAAGTAGGTCTGCATAAGCAGTAAAGATTTATGTGCATGTTGGAAATACATGGGTCTACTTTTAACTACCTTCAGTCCGTAGAATAAGGGAAGACGGTTCCCGAGCTCTTTCATCTTTCCAGGAAAGGAAAATACATTGAGAAGAGCTTTTAAAATGCCTTTTCTTCCTTTCTTCATCTTTCTGTATTTAAGAGCTCCTCACACTGTATTTCATCCCTCGATACGGACTTCTTTTTTTTATTATTCTGATGGGGGGAGGGGGCGGTACATATGCCTTAGTTATACACGTCTATATGAAGATAGGTGGCGTGAATGTTTTGGGATTAGTGATGGTTTCAATGTTAGTTTTTTATGAGTATAGTGCGTAATGGGTGCGTTTGTCTATAAGGTATGAGTGTACGTAAACACGACCCTGGTTCGGAACCCACATTAAACTGTGGGTTCCACACTGATATACACGTCAAACGGTCCAAATTTGTGTTAAAAGTTAAGCACACGAAACAACTTATAGACAGGAAGGGAGTTTAAGTCCATATATATATATATATATATATATATATATATATATATATATATATATATATATATATATATATACATATACATATACATATATATATATATATATATATATATATATATATATATATATATATATATATATATATATATATATATATATATATATATATGAATCCATAAGAGAAAACGGAATAATTTTTCCTTGCAGTAATATTTTTATTACCTTTTTTCGAAAAAATCCGTGCAGGTGAGCGATTCGAACCATGCACACTGAGGCAGGGAGCACCGCTTTGATCACAGTTAAAAGTATGCCGTTAGCATAGGTTCGAATCGCTTTCCTGCAAGGATTTTTTCGAAAAAAGGTAATAAAAATATTACTGTAAGGAAAAATTATTCCGTTTTCTCTTTCAATGTGGTTTAGTGGATTCATTTTCATCATTCTCTCGAGCTACTTTGAGAGATATATATATATATATATATATATATATATATATATATATATATATATATATATATATATATATATATATATATATATATATATATATATATATATATGAAAGATAATGGTAAATCACAATATTTGAATCAAGATTTTATTTATATCTATCGGACTAGTTTCGGCAAGATGCCATTTTCAACTAATAATACAGAAACTAGGCAAGGAACACCGTATATATAAGGTAAGACACATCCTAAACAAAATGAAACAGCAGGAAACAATGTGGGAAAAACTCGAGGGAATCTGGCGCGAATGACAAGCTAAGCAAAATGAAATGGAACCGTAAACAATCTGAAGAGTTACTAATCTTCTAGACCCATTGCATCCTGGGGTTTATAAATACGATTGGCGACTTCATTCGATATATATTTGTTAAATTTGTATTGCCCTTCAGAAAAATTGAAATTATCAACTTTGTTGATGATAATAGATTCCGCAATTCTCCTCTCAATATATGAAATTAAATTATTTGATTTATAAATGAATTTTGCATGGTTAAATTTAATTATATGATCGTGCTTTTGCATGTGCGTAAAGAGTCTTAAAGAGTTCGTACACCTTCTGATTTCAGCTAAATGTTCTTTCATCCTCTTATTAAAGTGGCCCGACTCTCCGATGTATGTTAATTTGCAATTATAGCATGGTATGCTCTATATTCCAGCATCGAGATTGATTGGATGCAGTCTAGTCAAGTATTTTCGAATGGTATTAGAATATTTTAATGTAATATTTATGTTATTTCCGTTCGCATATGATTTTAGGAGGCCAAGGCTGGAGCATATGGGAAACTAATATTTTTTATAAAATCGTCCCTTCGTGGTGTGGAGATGGCATAGAAGTTTTTTCGTGCTTTTGAATGGCATCTATTTATGAGGTGAATTGGGTATTTTAGTTCAATGAAATTGCAGATAAGGTGGTTTTCATCCTGAAGGAAGATTGGGTCGCACGTGTTATAGGCTCAGAGAAAGATGGAAGAAATAACAGATATCTTAACGAATTTGTAATATATATATATATATATATATATATATATATATATATATATATATATATATATATATATATATATATATATATGGATAAAACCACATAATAGGACTAATTTTATATGCGAAACCAGGTTTCGATGGAAACATCCGTCATCGTCAGTCGCTTGTGACCAAGTGAAATAAAGAAGTTGTTAAACGCACAAACCCACAAATCAGTGGCGCTAAGGTGGAAGATGCTAATTATAAGGAAAACAGATGTGACAAATATTGTGTAACCTTTCCATACTCCCCCCAGTTAATCAATTTCATAAAATTGGCACGGACCAACAACATCAATGTTGCCTTTCAGTACGAGGATACGATCAGAAATACCCTATCCAAAAATAGATCGATCGATAAGTACAGGGAGTTTATTTTATTCCATGTAAATCATGTAATGAATTATATATCGGTGAAAGCAGCAGATTTTCCAAGCGAATGGATGAACATAAATGCGATATGCGACGTGGTGCCCTCTCCTCGAGTTTATTTCTACATATGTCAAATGAAAATCATCAAATTGATATTGATAATGATAAAATAGTTTATAAGTCTCACAGTTATATACATCGACGCTTAATTGAATTGGCACTTATAAAAGAAATTCCCAACTTTAATACTTCCGACGGACAATTCAATACTAATACCTTAATACGCAAGAAATTCATACTTCCGTTTCTCAAAAATGCCGCTACATTCTTGCATCTTTCACCTTAGCACCACTGATTTGTGTGTTTGTACGTTAAGCAACTTCTGTATTTCACTTGTTCACAAGCCACTGACGATGATAGATGTTTCCGTCGAAACCTGGTTTCGCATATAAAATTAGTCCTATTACTGTGGCTTTATCCCTATAATTACACGTACACCACTGTACCTTTTTGGATATATATATATATATATATACGAGGGGCAGTCAATAAGTTTTGCAATTCGGATATAAGGAAACGAGATATGAGGAAAAGTGTTTTATTATTTTTCAATATAACTACCCTCGACTTCAATGCACTTGCGCCACTTGTCCCTGAGGCTTCGAATTCCCGACCACCAGAAATGTCCCGACTGCTGTTCAATCCACTCCTGGACGGCGAGCTGGACATCTTCATCGTCCCCAAACCGGCGTCCACGCAGTGCAGCCTTGAGCTGGCGGAATAAAAAGTAGTCGCTAGGAGCCAGATCTGGACTGTAGGGGAGATGGTTGAGCTCCTCGAATCCGCACTCGCGCAGGACAGCTTGTGCAACTCTGGCCTTGTGGAGAGGGGCATTATCGTGGAGGAGCAGGACACCGCGTGTCAACTTGCCGCGCTGCTTCTGATGGATGCACATCTTCAACCCAGCCAGTTACTCGGCGTAATATTGACCTGTGATGGTCCATTCACAAGGCGCATAGTCCACCATCAACACTCCCCCTGAATCCCAGAAGATGGTGGCAATGATCTCCTCGGCTGAGGGTTGGGTCTGGAACTTGATGGGGGTCAGAGAGCCCCTGTGCTTCCAGGCCATGCTTTCAAGCTTGGTCTCGGGATCCCAGTGATGGACCCACGTTTCATCACCTGTCAGTATGCGTGACTCGAATCTGGCCTGGTCTTGGTTGTACAGGAGCAGCAGTTCCTCCGAACTTTGACGACGTTGAAGTTGATCATGGGGCGTGAGGTTTCTAGGGACCCAAAGGGCAGAGACCTTGGTCATGGCCAAATTGTAGTGGATCATGTTGATAACACTTCCATGTGATATTCCAAGTTATCGCTCGATTTCTTCGACCTCCATCCGTCCATTTTCGAGGATCATCCTCTCTACACGGGCCACATTGTCCTCGTTGGTCATGTCTGACGGGCGTCCTGGACGGGGGTCATCTTCAAGGGACTCACGACCATGGCGGAACTCCCTATTCCAGCGAGCAATGGTTGCATAGGAAGGGGCGGTGTTGGTGTATACTGCAACCATGCGTTCATGGATCTCTTTTTCATTCTTGCCTTCATTGGTCAAAAATTTGATCACTGCGCGGTACTAAACCTTCTCCATTGTTGAAAAATTTGTGACTGACGATCTGCAATCAGCTACTGCTTCTTAAATATACAAGGCAGGAGCGTGCGGCTGCAGGTCCTGACTTGTCATAACTTGTCCTAACACCCACACAAATAGCCATCCCCCTTCCTCTGTTTTGCCCTACCGATTCGCAAAACTTATTGACCGCCCCTCGTACACACACACAAATATATATATATATATATATATATATATATATATATAATTTAAAGGATGAACGAAAGGACGTATAAAGGGAAATTCATTTCATTTTCTTGATACAACGTTTCGGGGGAACTTTTCACCCATCTTCGGGTACTGGAAATACAATTCGTGGAAAACAATTTAAGTTAAGACTCAAACAGATAATCAAAATGACGAATTTATGGAAAGTATTTAATGTTTATTGAGGGGGGGAATAGCGATAAATTTGCAAGTAATTGATATTTTTGGATTATTATGTTGCGAGTTAAAAAATAACGATTGGGGAAACACAGGAAACACATCAGGATAAACCAACCTTAAACAATCAGCCGTTAGAGGATAACTGCGGAGAAAGGGCGAGGAGGGTAAGAAGAAAGAGAAGGTTAGGAGGTTGGTAATATTTTTGTTTAGAGTAGAAGTAGTGGGTGAGAAGAGGAATCGGAATTTAAGGAAGGAGAAAGGTATTAAATATACATAGATTCAAGAATCCTTAATGATATGGGATTAGGATGGGGTTTCTAAGATTTTAAAATCGTCCGTTGTGATTTCAGTTTTACAATTAATAGAATGAAGCCTAACAGGTGAGAATTCTTTCGTCGAGAGAACCTTTCCTGTCCTGTGGCTAACACCCAAATGTGAATAGAACCTGGCCCTCAGCGAGCGCACCGTACTACCTATGTATCTCCCCAGTTAACAATTGGTGCAAGTAAACTCGTAAATAACGGAGCACTTCACTTCAGGCGGGATTCTGTCCTTACAATTGAAGTATAATCCTATGTGGTGTCTATTTATGAAAATTAACTTAAAATTGGTATGAAAAAAGAATTTATTTAATAGAGATGTAATTTCTTTTGAAAATCTTTTATTTTCAAAAGAAGCCCTAACCAAAAAATATATATATATATATATATATATATATATATATATATATATATATATATATATATATATATATATATATATATATATATATATATATATATATATATATAAATGTATAAATTGGAACATCCTTCGGAAACCTTGAATTTAGTATGTAGGTTAAAGCCAGAACCAGTATTCGGAACATATATAATTGGAACGTTTCAACATTAACTATGTTCATCTTCAACCTATAATGGAGTAAAACAATATGAAAGCAAGCAAGCAAGCTTAGAATACATAGAGAGATATATGTATTAATGACTGATAATAAGTTGAATTTGAAAGAAAATCATGTGACAATGTAATAATGAATATTAGAGTTTAGTAAAACTTTCAAGAAAACAATGCAAAAATTACCGAGACAGGACAATGCGAACTGACAGAATTATAAAATTATAAAACAAAATTATAAAACAAACTGAGGAAACAAGCAAAAATTGAAAATTAAAATGAAATAAATGAATGAACACTTACCAACTTGAGAGAAGGACAGGAATCGAATGATTTAATATGTGAGGAATTTCAACTGAGCTAAACATGGGGGTTGTTTAAAATAACTGAAATATGGTTAACCAACTAATAGAACATTATAATTATCGGGTCATTGAGTGAGTTTTTATTACATTTTAGGTCAAATTTAATTATAAAACAAACTAGAATTAAGATATTTGAATCAATAGATGTAAAGTGGTGTGGACGACTGACTCGAATTTAATTCTGGATTAAGCATTTGCAAAAATAGAGATTCCAAAATGTTGAGATTTACGGATTTATCCGCAAAACCCTAAACTTTGAAATTTGAGGGGGACAATAATGAGGTACAGTTATTCCAATGATTCCTTATTGCAGAGAATTCCGGTTTAGCAATGGGTATGTCTGTGTAGTGGGAAACCCCCCTATGTTTGCAAATCCTCAGCTTCAATTGTAGCGAGTTTGGCAACTCGCACACATAAATTGGTATATATATATATATATATATATATATATATATATATATATATATATATATATATATATATATATATATATATATATATATATATATATATATATATATATGAATCCATTAAACCACATGGAAAGAGAAAACGGAATAATTTTTCCTTGCAATAATATTTTTATTACCTTTTTTCGAAAAAATCCGTGCAGGGAAGCGATTCGAACCAGGCACACTGAGGCACCGTTTTCTCTTTCCATGTGGTTTAATGGATTCATTTTGATTATTCTCTCGTGCTACTTTGAGAGATATATACATATATATATATATATGTATATATATATATATATATATATATATATATATATATATATATATATAGAGAGAGAGAGAGAGAGAGAGAGAGAGAGAGAGAGAGAGGTTGGACAAAATAATTCGAAAACGTTAAATCTAATGGATATTAATTATTTAATACGGAGTTGGTCCTCACTTTGCTTTCTAAACAGCGTCGATGCGTCTTGGAATTGATTCATACAGATTCCTGACTTCATTGAGAGAAATCTTGAGACATTCTTCTTGCAATAAGTGCTAGAGCTCTAGCTGTTTCAGACACGATGGTGGAGGTTAACGACTTCTAACTTGTCGCTTCAAGACGCACCAAAAGTACTCAATAATATTAAGATCTGGAGATTGTGGGTGCCACTCCATGTGTTGTAGCTCACTCCTAAGCTCTTTATACTAATTATTAACCACATGAGCGGTGTGTATTTGGGCATTGCCATCTTGGAAAAAGCACTTACTATCAGGAAATAATGTCTGGGCCATAGGATGGAGTTGATCTTCCAAAATATTCAGATATTTATTGATGTTGGTCCTACCATGCAGAGCAACGATTGGACCAAGAGAATTCCAAGATATGGCTGCCCAAACCATCACTGATCCCCCTCCGTGCTTCACTGTAGGAGGAAGGCAGTCAGGATTAAAAGCTTCCCCGGGCTGCCTCCACACATAAACTCGCCCTGTAGTGGGGAAAAGAGAATAATTGGACTCGTCGGAGAATATTACTTGCTTACATTGGTCTGTCGACCGGCCATTGTGATCTCTACACTAGTTCAGCATTTTTGAATGTTTTGATTAGAAAGCAGAGTTTTTTAGTGGCAGCTCTTCCATGATATTCGACTTTATTGAGTTCATGGCAAACAGTTTTGGTCGAAACTGGGCTAGTGAGATGTTTATTCAACTCTACAGTCACTTTAAGGGCAGTTGTCCAGGGATTTTTCATCACAATGCGTTTCAACACTAGTCGGCCTCTTTCAGCGAGCTTCGAAGTCGTGCTGGAATTACTCCTCTTGCGGGAGGTTTTTCTCTGCTTCTTGAATTCTGCCATGGTCCTTGATATGGTAGCTCTCGAAAAACCAAGGAGTTTAGCTGTTTTGATGAGGGAAGCTCCTGCAATTCGAACTCCAACAATTTTCGCTTTTTCGCACTCAGTGAGGTCACTCATCTTAGCATATATACCACGATCTGAAAAAGAAATACAAATAACACTGGGCTGCATCCCCCCAAAATTCCTTGCAACAAAGGCGTCATTACCATTTCTCATTAGAGTTTTGCATCCTGAATCCAGAAATCATAATCATTTTTCCAGGGAGGTTCTCATTTTTTTGTAATAACCGACACTAAATTATTCAGGTTTATCGTGCAATAATACGTCTGAGCCAGGTCTATAAAATTACTGTAAATTTATATAGGTAAGTAAAGGCAAACAGATGTTGACAGACCATTTTATTTTATTGAGAAGAAACAAAATCATGATAAATCTACGTTATCCACATACAGGCATGTACATATCTGCTTACGAAATTCACCATTGTATTTGAATGTTGAGGTCAGCTATTCTCCCTCAAAGGCACGCGTTTGAGACTTTCTCTTGTGTGTTGGTGTATCAGCAGATGTTGCCCGGCTTCTTTGAAGCGACTAGCAGATATCAGCCATCATCGTCACACTCCAATTGCCTTGATAGCGGTGCTCCATTTCGGATATATCTTGATCGAACCTCTCCCCGTGTTCCTCACTGAAGTCACCCAAGTTGGCAGGAAAGTAGTCAAGATGGCTATGGAGGAAATGCATTTTTATGCTCATCCGTACGCCAGCCGTCTCATATGCTTGAAGCATGTTCCTAACTCTTTCTTTGTAGTCACCGGCTTTTGTGTTCCCCAAGAAGCCTGTTACAACTGACTTAAAACTATTCCAAGGACTTCTTTCATGAGGTGTTAATGCTTCAGTAAAGCCGGTATCTGAAAGAAGCTCACTAATCTGTGGTCCAACAAATATGCCGGCTTTCATTTTAGCATCACTTACAGAAGGGAATTTGTGGGACATGTACTTAAACCCTTCTCCATCTTTCGGAAGTGCTTTTACAAAGTTCTTCATCAATCCCAACTTTATGTGAAGTGGAGGTAGAAGCACTCTCTCCGCTGGTACAAGAGGAGAGCTTTGACGTTATGGTGGCCAGGTACAAATTCCGTCCATTGTGGCCATTGCACTTGTCGGTAGTGCACGGAATCTGCACGGCTGTCCCACAAGCATAAAAAGCATGGATGTTTTGTGTAACCTCCCTGCAGCCCTAACAAAATACTTAGGACCTTCAGGTCACCACAAAGAAGCCAGTTGTGATCCTGATATTGCGTGTTGTTAAGAAGTGACATGGTAGCGTAGGTTTCTTTCAGGGTGACGGAATGCGCAATGGGCAATGATGCTACTTTTTTGCCATTAAAAAGTAGCACGGCTTTCAGACTCCTTGTAGAGGAGTCGATAAAGAGCCTCCCTTTTTCAGGATGGTATTCCTTCCCCATGTGTCCCACAAGACCTGAAACATCATGGCAATACACCATGACATCTGTCTTAGTAAAGTACCGCACAAATTCCTGCTCTCGATGCCTATACCATGCAAAGGTGTGCTGCTTCCCAAAAGATTTTTCTCTGCTAACCTTGAGCCTAGCAATTGTGCAGATTCTTTTGACAGCCAAAGATCTCGAACAAAGTCATCTAGCTCACTTTGTTCAAACAACTGAGGGCTTTTCCCACGGATTCCGATAGGTTTAAACTCTTCATCCACATCTGCATCTTCACGGTCACTACTTGAAGAGTTACTAGAACTGCTACGGTGCACATTCTCAGAACATATTGGTACTGGGACGTCATCACTGTGTGGTACAGGTCACATAGCTGATGGAATCTTTGTATATTTAATGTGTCTCATGCTTTTAGCATTCCTCCCCAGCAGTTTCGCCATACAAATATAGCGGTCATCATGGTGATTTTTCGGTTCCCGCCAAACCATTGGTATACCAAATGGCATTGACTTACGTTTTCCTTTAATCCAATTGCTGAATCCAGAAATACAGTTCACACAGGCAAATTCAGGATCCCATGGCTTGTCCTGATCTCCTAGTTCAATGGCAAAGTAGGCATGATAGAGACTGTTTACTGAAGATGTGATAGTGTGCTTCTGTTTTGAGGGTGTGTACTTTCCGCATATGTAGCAGAACGAGTCAGGATGGTTCTTGCAAGTCTGCGGCATCCTTCAGTTAATCTGCAACAAAATAAATAAACATAAATCACAGTCAATGATCACACGCGGACATTACACAGTAATAATTTATACATAGCTGCCTATGCACCTAGCTCTATAACACATGCTGTGCAACACAAAAACTAGAAGCTCAGAAGCAAAACGAATACTACCACAGTGTTCAGCACGCAAAATTGGCCTGGAAAATGATCTTGTCATTTATGTTACATTTTTGATGCAGTCCAGTGTCATCATTAAAGTAGATAAATAAAACTATGTATCTACAATAAAAACAAAACACTCACAATGAAATTTGGATGCATATTTGTAATATTGAAATATTGGTGTTAAATTTCTACTATCCGATTATTTTGTCCAACCCCTGTATATTGCCCTCTATATGGAAGATGTGTGTGAGAAAAAAGATTTGTGTGACTGTCTGGATTAAGAAAGTGTGTCAGTGTTGAAAAGGATGAGGTGCATGTGTAGTATTATTTATGCGTGTATAAAAGGAAAGGATAAAAGAAACTCCTAATTTCTCACCCCCTTAGTATCATATTCTAATCCAACATCCTCACATACACACACGCTCACACGAGAAGACAATTACGCACATTACTCCACTTCACAACTTTTTCGTATAAAATGTGCGGTGAGTTCATCCAATGCACATCTCAGTTATGACCTTTTGGATTTTACATGTGTGTGTCTGTCACTCCTTGCATCTGGCACTGTGTAATGACCAGTAAGCTTTCGCAACATATGTTGACAATACATTGGCAAGCGATCCCCCCCCCCCCCAATCCTCTTGTCAGCGAACAAGGAATTCGAGAATTGATCACACATATGGAGTCAGTCCGGAATTTTCATACCTTATTTGTTCGTTTCTCACGGTCTCGCAACAAACAGGCATAAGTTCCCTCGTTAGTGTGCCATCTGTCGTTATCAATCTTCCATTAATCAACTTCTTTCACAGCTTAGCTCAACCCATCAATTCGTTTAGTCTGTCTATTAAGCGCCCTATCCTTGTTCCCCTTACAACAAACTTGAACGCTAATGATCTCCTCATCGTTTGATAAACTGTTAACCGAACCTCAGCCAACTAAATTCCTTTTAACTGAAGCGTACACACAAGCTGCTTACTACATTTTCTTCTACCTTTATCTTCTTTTTTATTTCACTTAGAAAACACAAAAACTTAACCATGTTAATTAACGTAATACTTTCCTTTTAGCCAGCCGGATTCGCGATTGGATAAAAACCACGCGAAAATCTTCATGACGCATTGTGACGTTCTTATGGCCCATTTATGACGTTTAGGGAGGAATCCTTGATGATGGATGATTTAAGTATATTTATCCCCCAGAAATTCCTTTTACGGAAGAAAACAAGCGAACTTCATGAAAGTTTCGATCAAAGTGGTTTTAATTGAACAAACAATGGAAAAGTTTGATAAGGAAGAGACCATAAGTGGAATTATTGAGTGAAGAACAAAATATGAGATAATAGTTAAAAGGAAAGTTCGAAAGTTCCAGTCCGAACCGGAAAAAAAGGACCTAGGGATTCAAACTTAAGATCTTTGATCGACGGGGTTAAATATAGGAACATTTCCTTGTCAATCTGTTTTTAATTTAAATGTCGTTTTATTTAAACAAAATGTCTGCTGACGTTTGCATAAAACCTAATAGGGTACAAATGCCAAATAGTGCCGAATAATTTGCCAAATACCACTATAAGTTCCTCATACTGGTAACAACACTATCCCACATTCTCCTATACCACTCTCTATAAACAAGCCTCCCTATGTTTTTTTGTCGCTAAATTGTTTATACTCTAAATAATTGTTTGTATAATTATCTTAGAGAATTCCAAATATCAGTTTTAGTCGGCACTTTAAGGTAAGTTTGGAGGTTATACGAAATTCATTTTTTGAAGTACGCAATTTTTAAACCGCTGAGGATTCCACCAAAGTGACCAAAGTTGTAAAGAAGTTATTTAATATTTGTCTATATACAAAATTCAAAGTAGTACAATTAGAGAACCTATCTTCTCCTGAGAATTTCCTATACCGGGTTTTACTGGTACTTCGTGACGCCAATACAAGTAAAGTACATTTTTTTATTTTTGCTGATGTTGCCACATACATATATAGAAGAATAAAATTAGAGTATTTATTTAATATAATATTTTTTAGTTGTGTGCCACTCTATATCCTATATCTTATTATGCTGGTCGGTCTATCCCCGACCAACATAATAACATTGTTACCATTCGGCTGATTCTAACGAAATTTGAAACCCTTATGTTGTTTTACATTCTCTTTCGAATGATAGGTCCTCCCAAGTTTAGCCCGGGAATTATTCTGTTTTGGCAATAACATTATAACTATTCGGCCGATTCTAACGAAATTTGAAACTCTTATGTTGTTTTACATTCTCTTTCGAATGATATAATTGCCAAGGTCTTCCCAAGGTTAGTCCGGGAATTATTAAAAGTTTTGAAGGTCGTAAGGTCATAAATCAGAATAAGTTAGATCACGCGACTTTGGTCAGCATTGGTGGTTTATATACTTAATTATCTTAAAGAATTCTAAGGGGTACAATTAGAAGCAATCAGTCCAAAGTGAATTGACAATATCTGTTTTTTCCAGTTTAGGTTTTACGAAATTTAGAAGTTTTTAACTTAATTACTTTTTCTCAAAGTGGCTACAAATTCCACATAGTTAGTAACGTCACAAGGAATGTGTATTTAATCTTTCCTTTCTTAAAAAAAATTAAACAAAAAGTTTGAAAAGAAAACTTGGAACGGGAGGAAATTATAATTTGTCTCACCAAGGAAAAGAATGTTCCCAATTTATTTTTCTTCAAAAATTCTTCTATTTTGAGGAGTCGACCTAATATACTATACCGTTCCAAATATCAGAACGCCTCTATTTCGATCACATCTTCCAAAAGTTTAACCAAAGAAAATTGAAGTGTCCAAATTTCTTTTGGAATATAACGATTAAATTATCATGGGAAAACATTTATAAAAGTTATAAGTAATTCATATTTAGTGTGGAGGTCTTTATTTTGGATGATGCTTAAACATCTTCTACCACAGGAACGAACCAACTCTTGGCACTCGCCCAGTAATCCTACTCTATTCATCTACTCTATTCCAAACATTTTCACTGGAATTCAGGTCCGGATTTTGTGCAGGTCAGTTCATAACAGTGATGTTCTCGTTGTCTGGGACGGTCTTTACCGAGTTTGCCGTTTCGCATGGTGAATTATTCTGCATGACAATTGCAGGTTGGACTGCAGAGGTTCGCAGATTGGGAAGGAATAAAGTCGCAGAAGATTTCTTGTACACTTGTGCATTTACTCTGCCCGGTGAGCGAATAAATGACCCAGTGATTACTACCGAAATCACGCACCAGACCATGAAACTTCATCAGCCAAACTTCATATTGTTTGGGGTGCAATTAAATCTCCTGCCATCGGATCCAAACAAATTGAATTTAGATGCGTTGCTGAAGTAGAATTTAATCTATTAGTCATCTATCCATGTAACTTGATCAGTGGCAAATGCAAGATCAGCATTCTTGTTCTTTAGACTGATCGATGGCTTGAGAGCGGGCGTGAAGATTGCCTTTCTCCAACTGACGTGACACTGTGCTTAGAGACATCGATGGCCAAAATTTTACTAATCTCTAAAGAAACTGCTGCAGTCGTCTCGAAACGGTCCTTTTTCTGGATAAAAATTAAACAAAAAGTCAGAATTGGAAACTTGAACAGGAGGAAATTAAAATGGCTCGGTTTTCCATTTTGTCACCCTTGGACAAGCGGTTGATTTACCAAACTACACTTCGGAGCTTTTTGCAGTATTGCAATGGCTCCAATTGAAAGACCATCTTGGTGGCGCAACTTTACGATCATCTCGTGGACAGTTAGAGACGTGATAGATTTCTTAGGCAAGTTACCTGCAAATCAGCTAGCAAGAGAATGGTCTAACATACAGGAGATTGAACTAAAGGTTAGTTGCTATGTAAGCATGGCGGTTCTCTCTACAGGAAACCTGAGTTCAGATCATTTTGGACAGTTATTTTTTTCTAGGAAATTTCTTATCTGGCGATGACCTTCATCTTATTCAGCCAAACTTGCATACCCTTTACCCATACGTAGAGTAGACCTGTAGGTTATTTTGGTAACTATTTTCTCTGCTTAAAGTTATGGAGAATGTTGTGATAAAATATATATATATATATATGGTGCGGTTAAGGTAATGGCAAAATTAGACAACTGCTCTGCTTCAGGTCCAGCAGGTGATCCTATCCTCCTTGAACTGGAAGACAACACTTAGGGATGACCCATCCATCAGGGCTGATGGATGGGTCATCCCTAAGTGTTGTCTTCCAGTTCAAGGAGGATAGGATCACCTGCTGGACCTGAAGCAGAGCAGTTGTCTAATTTTGCCATTACCTTAACCGCACCAATTTGTCTTGGATATTTTTCCATATATATATATATATATATATATATATTACTGCTTCATTTTTAATATACTATGTTTCCCTTATTAAGTAATTAGCAATGGCGTCTGTGCAGAATTAGATGATACTGGCTTCGCTAAACATAACTTGGGAAAGTTAATTACATAACAAACACTAATACTGAATTTCATTTAAATTCATGTATCCCTTCCGGATAGTTTCCTGAATCTAAACGCATACTGAACATATATGTATATATATATATATATGATAGTGAAACCACTGTATAGGAGCCAAAAGTTTAATTTAGGAGACTAGTTTCAGTATGTAGTTTATCATACCCTCTTGACTCGTATATTCATATACAGTGGCTTCACTATCATATACCATAACTCGCCATTGAGTTATTTTACATATATATATATATATATATATATATATATATATATATATATATATATATATATATATATATATATATATATATATATATATGGTAGAGTGGGTAATTTGTCGCCGTTGGCAACTCTGAATTCCTCGCACATAGACTCAGCTGTGCATCGTCGGTGACGGAAGCACTACCATGACTGAATTCAATCCTCAAAAGAATGAGAAATGGAAAGCTGTGATATTTGGGATTCACGCCGGGAACTCTAATGCGAAGATCTCCGAGTGCTTAGGATCAGGAAATAGTTGAATGAGTCAGACGATGATTACAAGGGTAGTCAATGGAAATTTTACTATTTAAAATTTTAAAAATGAATTTTAACGCAATAGACTGTAAGTTCTGCATTACTTCCCATTTCTATAATTTGAATGTTCTTGTTTTAAACCTTTAATGCTTAGCTTATTCTTACAGAAATAAATTTTTCTCTCTCTCTCTCGATATATATATATATATATAAATAAACGTTAAATGAGATTTACATAGTTACTTTGTGCATACGCAAACACAATTTCAAGATCAGTGGCGGCCTAAAATTTTATGTTAGTTAATTAGTGGACGCCAATCCTTATATAAATTTACATGGCCAAATAAGTAAATGCAGTCAGTCCATTATACCGCTGCGCCAAATCCTCCCTCTCCTTCCTGGCACGACCAAATCCAACACAACTTTAGGCTTATTCTAAGGAAAAGGGAGCGATTAAGGGACAAAGGGGGGCGATCAATTACCTAGAGATCAAACGACTTTGCGCTGTCCCTTCGGATAATGCAGTTTACGTGACTGGTGAAGGTAAACGGCCCAATACGAATGTGTCGCATCGACCAGAAGTCCAGTTGATTTGATGCTCAGCGAAATGCAAAGAAGAGGAAACAGAACTTCCAAGAAGGCCAATTTGCAAGAAAGAATGGTACAAAACGGGAGAGAGTGTCGTGTTCTAGTAGGAGTATTACCAAAATTTTGACTCTTTATGAGGCGTTTTATTCCTCAGTGGGAGAGTATAGAGACGAGCAAGAAGTAAATAAACACCCAATCACTTACTGGTATAGCTATATTTGTAAATTTAAATAATGAAATACATTTTGACCATTGAAAGTACATTATTAATACTTTGTGGACATCTCTTTAGCTGTTTTTACACCTGAAATTTGCCTAGGCATAAATTTAATAAGTTCTGATATTACTTCTCGTGGTATCTCCGACCATCTTGGAATATGACATTCAGCAATTTTGTCCGTGTTCCCGTTTTTTGTTTAACTCTTTTGGTGGTGTTTTCTAGGGTTCCCCACACATGTTCTTTTGTGTTCGTGTTAAGGGTTTGACTACATCATGAAAGTAATTTGAAGCCGATTTGTTCCTCCCATTCTATTGTCCTCTTTGCAAAATGATAGGGAACCCCATAAATAAAAAGTTGACATTGCCAACACACTCAACCAACTCTGACCTTGCATCATTTCAATTGCCTCTAACAGCATAACAGAAAAAACACCCGATTTGACCATTAATTGTAACTTGTTTATGCCAAACTCCTGACGGGGTAATTTACTAAACCATACCCGTCCAGTGTATAACAAGGTCTGCTGACCAAAAAGTCACGTGTTCTCAATGATCCTGATTTATGAACTTACGACCTCCAAAACTTTCAATAATTCAAAGAATAACCTTAGGAGGACAATCATTCGAAGGAGAATGTAAAACAACATAAGGGTTTCAAATTTCGTTAGAATCAGCCGAATAGTTATGATGTTATTGCCAAAACAAAATAATTCATGGGCTTACCTTGGAAGGACCATGGAAGTGATACCATTCTGAAGAGAATGTAAAACAACATAAGGGTTTCGAATTTCGTTAGGATCGGCCGATTAGTTACAGTGATATTACAAAAAGAAAAACGGGAACCGACCGACCGGTATAGTGAGAGGCAGAGTCATCCGCGGCTAAAAATTAAGCAAACCATGATTCATCAGAAAAAAAAAATGCTGCTTCAAAATCACAAAGGCTTGTCGCTCATTTCTTCATCCCACTCATTCCTCTTCTTATTATTGATAATAGCTAAAAGAGGCTTCGTCCTGGCTGCACGTCCATAATAACCAAGAGAGTGTAGGTAATTTACTGCAATTCTTGGGCTGATTTGGAATCTCTTTGTCTCTTCAGAAGCTTTAAACCGGGGAGTGTTCTGAATGGATTTTCGAACAGCACGAAAATGTTTTGCCCTTTTTTTAAATTAAATTATAATTCTGTTAAATGAAGAAAGAGGTATTCCAAGATTCCTAGTAGAAATTTTGCTTTCTAGCCATGTTTAATAATTACAATCTTAACATCTGAAATGATGAAAAAAAATACTAGTCATAAAGGCAAAAAATCGCAATCAACGCATCTTATCATAAAACTGTGGGTTTCTATTTACTTTTTGGATCTCTGTAGAGCTTAGCGTGAGATCAGAACTATACAATACGGTACGATACAGCATGTGGCGACCGCTATAGAATTAGCCCGAATTTTGGTCCCATCCCGTGACTAACCACACCCGAGACGCTTAACTTTATAAAATCAGAAATGGTGTTTTCGCTTAGCTATCCTGTAGCTCGGAGAAAGAAACGATGAGAGAAGAGGAGAAGGAGAGCTAGAAGGGAACAGTTACGAGAAAGGTAACTGCTAGACAATATCTACAAAGATTAGTAGAGAGGTTGAGTCACTCACTTACAAGAGAGAAACAGTGAGACTTTCAAGATTATAATCACCTCACCTACCTTTTTAACCCTTAGAAGCAAGTATTTGAGAAGCGATTTTTAAAAGACGTTAAAGAAACATACCTAGCAAATATTCCGAACTTTCCTATTATACATACAACGGACTTTCCTATTCTACATACAAACGGACTTTCCTGTTCTACATACAAACGGACTTTCCTATTCTACATACAAACGAACTTTCCTATTCTACATAAAAACGGACTTTCCTATTCTACATACAAACGGACTTTCCCATTCTACATACAAACGGACTTTCCTATTCTGCATGCAACCGGACTTTCCTATTCTACATACAAACGGACTTTCTTATTATGCATGCAAACGGAGCTCATATCAACTCAACTTTCCTCACCTTAAAGAAGACAACCGAACCCAATCTCGCCCAGTGGCACACTACCATGACACCTGAGCCCAGAAATTCCATATATGGACGCAATAAATAGGGCTCGATGCACCGTTACTGCACTTGCGTACACTCCAGGGCCCAACGTAGACAGTTGCGTGTCATACAGGTAGGTCCCAGTACCCGTGGAGCTATGATGAGTGGTAGAAAGAGACAATGATTGAAAATAAGAATGAATACGGAAGGGAATAATCGCGGATGACAAAAGATGACACATGGCTTAACCCGAAAGGCTTGTCAAACAAAGCGTCTTTAAAAAATCCTAAGTGCGAACAAAAAGGGGGTAAATACATCTACGAACACCGAACCATTTTGTTTGGATAAAAGTTACCAAACCAAACTGACTGCGATCATAATAAGTTCACTCACTGCCCTCTTATCACACGTCGTACATTCGGGGCCGTATGCTTCGATATATGAACACTTCCTTCAAACTTGTAATGGTCCCTATCTTGCATCTTTACTCCTTGTCATTCTCGCTCTAAAAAGAACTGCGAGGGTGACAGGTGCGTTACAATAGATATAGGACAACGAGTCGTATCTCTGAGAGTAGTGCCGGAAGGGTGAAGTAAGGGAAAGTGTAAATGTGTGAAGAGAACATAGCCAGATAATGGGGAGGGCAGCTTGAAGCTTCATAAACTGAGATGGCGCGCAACTCTCCTGAATCAAGCCCTAAGCGGGCACCAAAGCACGTCCCTTTAAAGGAATAAACTCACAAGGGTAGAGGAAAAAAGTATTCGAGCCCCAAGCTGACAGGGAGCTCAAAACTTAAAGATCACTCGCTAGCAACAGCTCTTAGGCGGGTCGAGTTAAAACTTGAAAATACACGCGAGCTTGAATTAGAACTTAAAATTAGCTTAAGGGAGAAAATTTAACTTAAGATTACTCGAAGGAAGAATTAGAACTCTAAACAAGTTTCGGGATCAAATTAGAACTTTAACTATTCGAGGAGTTGAACTAGAATTTGAAAGGCCTGAAGGGACCGAAAGCAATTTAAAATGATACAGGGGTCATTCGAGCTCCAAGCTGACAGGAAGTTCAGAACTTAAAGAGCACTCGATAGCAACAGCTTTCAAGCGAGTTGACTTAAAACTTGAAAATACACACGAACATGAGTTAGAACTTAAAATTTGTTTAAGGGAGTAAATTGAATTTAAAACTACTCAAAGGTTGAATTAGAACTTTAAACCAGTTAAATAGTCGAATTATAACTTTAAACAACTTTCGGGATCAAAGTAGAACTTTAAAAAAGTAGTTGAATTGGAACTTTAAATACTTAAAGAGTTCAACTAGAATTTGAAAGGCCTGAAGGGATCGAATGCAACTTAAAATGATACAAGGGGTCAATTTGGAACCTTACACTATTTGAGTGGTCGAATTAGAACTTGAAAGGCATGAAAGGATCGAATACAACTTAAAATGATACAAGGGGTCAAAATAGAACTTTACACTATTTGAGAGGTCGAAGTAGAACTCGAAAAAAACTGAGTTGATAAAATTAGAACTAAACACATCAAAGATCTAATTTACAACTTAAAACGACTTAAAAGCCTTCGACCGAGGAACTCCGCACTGGTAATGATAATCATCGCGACAGCCTGAGTGATCTATCTTACACTTTTCCTTCATACTCCTTCCGTCAACCAATCTGCTACCATGCACAAAAGAATGCAAGCAGGGAGAGGAAGAATGAATTAATTATTGAAAAGGTTAAATGAATTAATAAATAAAAAAGACTGTGAATTGTGATAGAAGATCCCAGCTGAAAACTACTCTAACTACAACACCAAACCTTGAAGGCACACCATCACCATTAATCATCACAAAATCCTAACGAGAAACGCAGACAACCCTTTAAAATACTTTTTAGAGACCCTACTTAAGGGGGGGCTGAGACGGCCTTCCGGAGCCAACAGAATTCAATCAACAGGAGAGGGAGTCCTGCGGGTATAAAACATTCGAACCTGGCCATGTCTTTCGGACCAGTAACTAAGCAAAGGGTAAAATAAAGTTCTCAAAAGTACTTTCAAGTTTCAAATGCCGCAGAAAGCGATCTTCGTAGTCTCTAATCCTGCAAAACCTTGTCTAAAGCGCTCTATTGAGTCTTAAATTGCAAAACGCAGTCTAAAGCGCTCATGTGAGACTCAAATACGCAAAACACTGTCTAAAGCGCCATTTAAACTCTCTCCAGAGCCTCAAATCATGCACACATCCCTGTTAAACGCTATCTGGAGCATAAAATCATGCACATCGTGTTAAATGCTTTTCGGAGACACACATCATGCACACAGCTGTGTTAAACGTTCTATGGAGCCTCAAATTCACGTAGGATGTTATCTAAAGTGATCTGTGGCAGTCATAAATCTCGATTAAAAAGTTTTTTAAAGCGTTCTGAGTGATATCGACTCACATAAAACGCTCTCTATACGTTCTACAGGGAGTGTCTCAAATCCATCCCCATGACACTATCTATAACGCTATTCAGGGTCTCGAATCCCGTATAACTCTGTCCAAAGCGTTTTACGGTGTCCTGCAGAATGTTTTCTAAACTCTAAAGCGCTTATCAGGCTTCCAAACCCCGCATAACAGCAGCACAACGTTGTCTGAAACACATTTCGAGGTCTTTACTCACGCTAAACGCTATCAAACGCACTTTTGTGAGTCTCAACTTCAGAAGTATTGTCTAAAGCGGTATGAGGGAGTTCATACCTCTTAAGACGCTATTTGAAGCGCAGTGAAGGTATCCAAACTAGCAAGACGCAATGTAACAGGTTTTGAAAAATTCTGTTACACTCATTTTTTTAATCTTCCAGAGGTTTATGTGTGTGTTAGAAAAAGTTCGGTCGAACAAATTTCTAGCATTTGCCAGTAAAACGTCTTTTCCATTGTGTGTCGCTAGAGAGAAGTGAAAATAATCGAGATCTCTGATCTCCTGCGGGCGAACTACAACAAGTCTTATGTCGCCAAACAGCTCAATGTCAGTTGGATGACTGTCCACAGAGTTGCGTAGAGAATCAAGAAAGGATAAGACCTCAAAGATCGACCTCGTTCAGGCAGACCTTAAGTTGTCGACCGTTTGGTTGTGAGAAAGGCATTCGAAGGTACCCCGAAGCACAAAATGACAGTGCACGTGAAGAACATATCGTCGGCCATGTTGTCCATAGCCGTCGAGGAGGGCGGTAAGAGTTTGATATGCGTGGAAAGGCCTCTGTTTACCGACTGTATGTGAGAACAACGTCGGGAGCGCTGTCATCGCCTTTTCAACGACTTGATTAGTCATGACAATTGAATTCTCATTTTTTCTGATGAAAAAAAAAACTTCAAGATCAATCCGGGCATCAACAAGCAGAATGACAGCGTAGTAAGCTTCAGCCAGGATGTGTCCGAGGTCGGCTACGTGTCCACGACCAAGTACACGGCCTCCGTGATGATGCTCGGCGTTGTGGCTTCGAATGGAAAGAAGATGCCGCTGGTGATCGTGGCTGGTTACAGGCTCACTGTGACCGCTTGCAGGGACATTTTGGCCACGAAAGTCCTGGCTGGGTGAAAAAGTCTCACGAATGAGGTGGACTATGTCTTTCAGCATGACGGTGCCCCGGCCCACACTGCCAGGGGCGGGCAAGAGTGATTGGGGTCAAACATGAACTTCTGGTCGAAGGAACTTTGGCCGTCGTAATTGCCCGACCTCAATCCCCTCGACCACAGCATCTGGACTCGTGCCGAGGGCAAGGCCTGTAAGGTCCAGCACAGCAACGTCGACGAGCTGAAGTCCTCCATGAACCGCATGTGGGCCAGCATGTTGAAGGACTTCGTCAGCAACATGGGCGCGGCCTTCAGGTATAGCCTAGAGCGCTTGCTCGACGCCGAGGTAGTCCACATTGATTAATATTACAATTTAAACACATATTTATATGTTAAAACAATAAAAACGTGTTAACTGCATCAAAACTATAATTGCGTCCTTTGCTGAGTGTCGTAACGAATGTAACATGAATTTTGCAAAATCCGGTAAAGTGTTCCATGAGGTTTCAAACCCTCCACATAAATATTCGAAGACTATTGATCCTATTAGCTCTTACACGGCTTTAGTGACCATGCTCCATTCAAGATGCCGTGATTTTATTTAATCGGACATCTAAGATCAAAAGAGACAGGAACCTCTAAACCTTGTCGAGATTAATGACTAGGGAATTACCCTACTCTTCATCCATTATCAGCTCAGTGCCCTCTTGTGACATCCAAGTACACCACGGGGGATGGAATCCTCTTTCCTGTTTTCCCACAAATACCATAAAGTTTCTGCAAATTGGAAAATTTTCCGAGATCATTTCCGCCTTTGAGACCACTCATTATTTACAAACTTGGGAATCTTGACAAAAAAAAGTATCGGAGAGCAACAGGAGGGTACGGAATGGGACGGACTTGTGTGATAAAAATAATACAAAAGGAGACGAAAAGGGAAATTGAAAAACAAAAGGAAAGAAGAATAAAAAGAAGACCTTGAAGAAAAAAGCGAGAATCTATAGCAGCTGTAGCAGGGTGGGGATGTTGGGGGGGGGGGCGGTAATTGGCTAAAATATCTCAATAGGCTTGTTCGAACTAGGCCAATGAGAATCGTCTCATGTCCCAATATATTTTTCTTAGAGATACGTTTCATCAACTAATACGATTCTTCCAGAGAGGCAATCGAAACTCTTTCATAATAGGCTTCGTCGAGGTTAGCCTTCAACACGTATCCCAATAGGCTCAAGGTAAGTCTTCAAGAAACATTCCGTTTCCCGAAGGCCTAGGCTTTAGAGGTAGATCATCGAGACGCATGCAAATAGGCTTCTTCAATATAGACCATCGAGACGCGTTCCAATAAAATCTTTTCGACGTAGGCCATCGAGGCATGGCTCCCAATAGACATTTTCGGTGTAGTCCATCAAGACATTCCTTCCAATAGACTCCTCCCATATAGGGCATCAAGACGCATCCAAATAAGCTTCTTCAATATAGGCTACGAAGACAGGTCTCGTTGCCTGGTGCTTACTGAGTCCGTTTGCAAACTCAATTGCACAACATTGATCAGATTCACGAATAGAGACATTTTTCCATTCAGTGAATCAATCATGCGAGCAGCTCACTATACATGTAGAGCCCCACACTACACACCCAACCAACAAGGAGGGCTCCTATAACTCCCCCCCCCCCCTCCTCAAGCTGTCTTAACAGCGAGTGGCGCCATTTTTTTTCCCTTGTCCATTCTGTCCCGTCGACGGCTTGGAGCAACATCGGCGGAGAATCGGAACTAATGGAAGAGTCTCAGCAGCCGACGGCTCCAATCCATCGCAGACGGGAAATGGACACAATAACAGCAGATCGCATAAGAATGGGAGCATAAATGGACAGCCGAAATTCTTCCTCTTTTTCGGGGGAGTGGGTGCAATTTTTCCTTTTCGTCTTTTATCCGCTTTTTTTTTCCTTTTATTATTTTTTTTCTTCTTTTCTCCTTTTCTGCATCACTTTCATTTCTTCCCTTTCTTTCGTTTCTTTATCTTCCTCCCATTTTTTTTAGTTTTTTTCTTCTAATAAAAGCCAGATGGGTTTGGAATATTACAATCGAGCAAGCTTGAAGGTTATAACTTTTTTTAAGCAAAACCAAATAAAATTTAGATACAACATCCGAAGTTACATATAGTTTGTGTCCTTTAAACTGTTTTTTTATCTTTTAAGAATTGAACAAATGGCTAAGAACAACTTTAGGAATATACGTAGGCAAAGGCTTTATAACGAAATATCAAATGAGCAAAAATTATTATGGCACAATTTCTGCTACAGTTATAGCCAAAGGTTTTGCGCCTAATATATATCTCCATTTAGTTCCTTCGTTTTTTTTTTTAATTTACGTGATATGAATAATTATTTTAATATCTAAATTATTGCAGGTTTATTAAAAATTCAGCATTTCAAAATTAATAAGAAAAGAACACTGCATTCCTTCGCTAAATCCAAAATTGCGCTCTGGTCCTGTTCCTGTAAGACGTAAGTTTCAGTCTCTGCAGCTTTTCTAATTAATCAAAGGTGTAAAATGATGGCAAATGTTGATTAATGAAGGATGTGTAATTATAATCTATTTCGTTATATTTTTTTTAAAGAAATGTTTGAATCTCTTTCAATTCCAGATGTGTTTCATTCCAAAACAAAGAGTGCAACCATTGTCGCTCTGCAGCAAAGTGGCCTTAAATGCAAGGATATAGTTGCTAATGGTATTGCATCAAGCAACACCATCTTGAGGTTTATTATCACTTTAAAAAGACTCGTTACACTCCTGTGAAGAAGACTTATATGCGCCCAAGAGCTTCAAATGAACGCTAAGATCGCCTCCTGGTAAGGTCCCAGCTCAAGATCGGGTTGCCTCCAAGCCAAACTTGCTAAAGATTGGTGTAGGGAAATCGACCCTCTCCCGTCTCTCCCAGTTGAGACACGGGACGTTGACCGCAAAAACACCCGGGCCAGGCACCTTGGGTCAATCGCCTAACCACAACCCCTCACCTCTCGTCCCTATGAAAAGCCGAACGGTTTAAACTGCAAGATCTCCTCTACGAGTGTATATTCAATTTCACCTCAAGTACGAAATTGGAGACGCGTTTCTCTCCAGCTCGAATGCCAGCTGGACCAGAGATAAGACTTGCTGAGAAAAACCGTTGAAGTAAGAACCTTCCTGCGGCCGGCCCGTCCAAAAGCCCCGCCTCCTACCCCTATCCCAGTGGGGTGACGAGGTATAAATACCAAACACTTGGGAAAAACGGGGTAGAATCCGTGAGTCAACGAGGCTACGAAGTCCGCGCAACAGAGGCCGGGCTACCAAGGGGAGTAAGAAGCAGCTCTTCCTCGAGCTAGTCCCTGGTTATCAAACCGAACTTTAAGTTAACTTGTTCAAGTTCAACTTACTCTCGTCAGAGAGACTCCTCCTACCCTGGTGCATCCTAAAGCCCAGGGATAGTCCTCACCCTTGAAGAAGACTGCCCCCGAGCTTGTTACCTGGTGGTCACACCAAACTCTAAGTTAACTTGGTTTAGGAACCAAGTTCAACTGATTCTCGTCAGAACCCCCCCCCCCCCCACTATCCTGGTGTAGCACAAAGCACCGTGATAGTCCTCGACCTTTAGGACTTCCGAAACGAAGAAGAAAAAGCTCCTCCTCGAGCCAGTTACCCAGTGGTCACACCAAACTCTAAGTTAACTTTGTTTAAGAACCAAGTTCAACTTACTCTCGTCATCCTGGTACATCCTAAAGCACCGTGATAGTTCTCGCACTTGAAGAAGATCCCCCTTCCCGAATACCGTGTGGAACCCCATCTGCTACACTCGCCAAAGTCCCTCGTGACTTCCAAGTTATTCCGTCCACCTCCAACCATCTGGTCAAGGCATGCGTCAAAGAACCCACCGGATTTCTGAGGTGTCTGGGCTCATTGATTTCAAGGTCAGACTCAAACCCGCCGCCAGAGCAACCAAGGTATTTAAACTCTAGTAGAGACAATTAGCATATTTCTTTTATATTGAAGTTAGTAGCGAGTTAACCAACATTATAAGGTCAAGTTAAAAAGCCTTACTTAAAAACTTATTGAAGTCATTATTGTGTATTTAAATTCGTGGTATTTCTGTGGTTCATGTTTTTTTTTGTAGTTAATTGTTAAATTTAAAATATATGTATATTTTGGGATAATTACTAGGCGTTTCACTAAATCCTTACGTGTTGGAGACGGCTCTTCCTTTAAAACAACAAAAATTAGCATTCTTCGACAAAAGTATTCCTCGACAATTGGAAAGAAACCAGTGTGAACGCTAAGGCGCGCATAGTGAGGCGGAGACGACTTTTCGACAAAGGTCTCAAGTCAGAAGGGTTGCGAAGAAGGCTCATCTCGACAAGAAGAAACTTACGGATAGTCTCCACTTTTGTAGGAAATATAAAGAATCGATTGTTGAAGAGGGGTGCAAAGTGATATTATCTGATGAAGCCCCCTTCCGCTTCTTTCGAGTTTCTGGTAAGATCTCTCGTTAAGAGGAGAAAATGCGACCATTTTCACGAGATCTGTCTCGTGTCCGCGGTCAGGCATCGTGATACTTTCCATATATGGGGCTGCTTCGCATCTAAGAGAACTGGAGAACTAACAATTTTGGCCAAGAACAACTGCCCTGAACTCAAAATGGTACCAAAACGTGCCTCATCAGAACCTTTTCTCTAAAGTTTACGACCAATTTTGAGATTAAAACTTTATTTTTTAGCACGATGGCGCACCTTGTGACAAAGAAAAAGCAATAACAAAGTTTGGGGCTGAAAATAACGTGGAATTTTTAGGACCTCGGGCGAGGATTTCCCCAGATTTTAACCCAATAGAGAATCTGTGGGCGATAATCAAACTGGTGGTTAATAATGATAAGCCATCCAATTGTGAGCAGTTACGGTTGCTTAATGAACAAATATGGACCAATATCATTTAAGATATCATCACAAATTTGGTCTCCAGTAGGCCAAAACCAAATGAAGCAGTCCTCACTAACGAAGGGCATCATTGTATATATTGAATGCGCGCATCAATTAGCTGTATTTATTACTAAAATCTGGTTTGGGCTCTTAATTTTTGTATTTTTCCCTTTCAAATTATGATAAAAACATAGTAAAATAAAATACACCGCTTGATTAGTTCTATTAATTTTCTTATATGAAAAAATATCGTGGTCTCAAAACTTTTGACCCTGATTCTAGTTTTGGGTAGGCCTACTATCGTTTTTTTTCTGCATTGAGTCTACATCAATTACCTAAGCCTGCGGCTTGATGTAGGCTCTCTCTCCTTAGTTTCTGCAAATCTCATGGAGTTTTCCGTAAATGACAAAACCAAATGTGCAGAGTGGTTTGAATGAGTGGATAAACGCTTTCTAAAAGTTCAACGCAAATTCCGTGTAGAATTTCAGCGACATGATTCCTGCAAAAAACAACATTTTTATGGATACAGATCGTTGATGCAAGTTGATAGTGTGCAAAGGAGACAAAAAGAACGAGTCGGATGTAAAAAATGTGAATCATTTTGATAACGTTCCGCACACTTTAACGAGATGGTACCGTGGAAATGTTAATGAGTCGCCCAAGAATTGGATGCATTTTGAAGAAACTAAAATAGCATCCATCTAAAGTTCACTTGTCCAGAAACTTCATAAAGAAGATAAGTCTAATCGTATGCAATTCGCTAGTGACAAATTTGCCAGAATGGAAGCAGATCCCTTTCATTGGAATGGGGATGTTAACCGCCATAACCATCGGTACTGGACCCGAGAAAATCAAACTGGATGAAAGAAACATCTCTCCATTCGTTAAGAACTACGGTATGGGCTGCTATTGAGCAACGTGGTGTTTTCGGTCCATATTCTTTTAACGAAAATGAAACAATTAAAAGAAATCTCACGATGTTACGGTAACAAGTCTAGCCACACGCGGAAACTTGAGGCCTAAGTAAAAAAGTGTTGCTTATGCACGATATGGCGCCTCTCGATTGGGGAGCCCAAGCCAGCACCGGCTCATTATATTTTAAAAGATAGGTGGGGGTCATGGGTCATCTAATATGCTCTGGCCTCACGATCACCCTATCTCACCCCATGCGACTTTTTTGTTATGGGTTTTTTTTATTAAGTCGAAAGTAGAAGCGACAAAACCAACCCACATTCAGGAACTAAAAGGGCGAATTCAAGTAGTCTTTGATGAAGTTACAGTCAGAATCCGAATGCAGGCGGGTTTGTGAAAACAAATTAAGGCTGACTTCACTGATCAAACCTGCGGAAATCACCTAAAATACTCGTAGATAGCTAATCCCGCACATAAAAGTAATTAAATTTAGATACAAAATATTGTATATGTGGTTCAATGATGCGTAGAGATTTTATTTGATTTCGTTAAAAATCAAAAGGTAATAAAGCTTTTAAACCATCAGAGTTAAAAGGTCCAAGTTGCATAAGTAAAGGAAAGACAAACGTATGATAGATCGATAGTTAAGAAAACAGACGCGCATATCGAAACAAACTAAAACCGGACATCCAACTCTATATATAAAACTCAAGCTAGATAACTAGACTTAAATAATGAATAAAGTTTATGCATGATAGATAGGAATCGAATAGATATATAAAATAAAATTTAAAAACAAATATTAGGTCATCCCCTATGTAATGCGGTATTGTTTCATGTTTATCATTATTTTATGGATAGAAATCAAACATCTATTTGAAGTTATTTAAATTTAAGTAAGTTTTAATTTATTAATTTAATAAATAATATAACTTCCACCAGTTTCTACCACTAGTCGCCATTTTGATTTCAAGAGGTTATTTACGGTTGTTTCCACCTCTTATGTTGATGACATCTTCATTCTCTTCAAGAGATTCGCTAAACTCCTAAAAAGATAGTAATCTGATAGAGTTAACTCAGGTGAGTATGAAAGATGAATCAGTAGTCCCTAAACAAAATTGTTAAGCTTTCGTATGGTATCCCTTGCGATATGTGGTCACGCAATGTCTTGATGAAAAAGCACTCTATTTCTATTAACTAGTGCTAGGGGGAGCCTTTCTTCAAGTGCTACATGTAAAGGGTGTATCTGAACACATTAAATTTGTTTAATGAGTCTTATTTGGGTTAGGAAGGTCAAATCGGATTATGCCAATCATATCCCAACAAACGCACATGGAAAATCTGCCGTGGATGAGATTCTTGTTTCGGCTAGGGTATTGGTCTAGAACGTTTAATATTATTTTACATAACACACCATTTTTCTGGTGTAACAATCCTTCTAAGAGGTCGTTCACCTTTTAGTTGAGAAATGAGAGATGAACAAATGTTGATTCTTTGTTGCAAGTTTACCCCTGACTGATCGTGAGGGATCAATTGCTGGAATTCTGAAACCTTGCCTTGTCTCCTTTAGACGAAGATTCACAGTGGAATAAGTTGAATGTAGTTACTCATCCAATTGTTCAACAGTTACAATCGGATTTGCTTCCACTGAAGCCATCTTTGCCACCGGCTCACAATAATTGTTGCTTCGCCAAATACTTGGCACAAATTTTCGGCTGTTACCTTAGCATTGTTGCCTTTTCTAACGTTACGAATGTGTTCTTTTGTATGTTCCATACTGTTGATCATTTAACCATAAGGCACATTAAATTAATAATAATAATACACAATTAATATAAAATGACGACTAAGGTATGTCGAAATGTAAGCCTTGGGTTATGGTAAAACATACAGGTATCTAGGCTTCGACTTTAGTAGAATAGGTTAATATAAAAACCAGGCAATGGATACGCCACTCCCCCCTACGGGAAGAGATTGCACTTCACTACTAAGATTAAAATTTAAAATCTAAAAAAAAGCAGCCATGGTTAAATTTTTATAAATTTTCTAAACTTCGCCAATTCTAATAATTTTAAAAAGGAACTCTAAACTAAATTTCACCACTTTCAAAATATCAAGTTGCTAAAATATAGAGTTAAAAATAGAAGATATATAAAAATAAATTTTCTGAACTTCACCATTTGTAATTCTTTGGGTTTTGAAAAAATCACAAAATTTCGATACCTATATTTATTTCTGAACTTCACCATTTTGTTTGTTGATATTATTAAAGAATTATTAGAAATAACTTTGATAAAAAAAACATAAATCATAACCAAACTAAGATGAAATTATTATTCAAATACTCAAAAAAATCTCCTTCTTAAATTATAGTGATGATGATGATAGCAACCCTACTTACGATTATTTTTCCCTTAAAATACTAATTAGAAGGAAAAAGTGAAGTATTACCTATGGGACTGCCTATTAGATAGAAATATGGCTGTCGGTAGACAAATAGAATTTGGGTTAGATGCATAGATTCAGATAGATACAATTAAAACGAAATATATTAAACCTTTGGGTTTCTTCCTTCTCAGGATTCCTCCTTTTCCGTTTAGCACAGGTTTTTGGTTTTTGACGAAAAAAATATTCTCGTGCTCGTTCGAAATTTCTGTGTTCGTTACTTTCACCAAGTGCTTTCGATCAATTGGTGTCAGTCTTGCGCACAGTCTTGTCTCGTTTAGTGTCAATATATATAAATTGTGGTTCTTTTGTTTCTTTTGGAATAATTATAGTGATAAATTTATTACTTTAATACAGACAAAGAATTAATTTGAAGTTGGGTTTTGGTTTTCGTTGTCTTTAGTTTTTGATCTACTCCCAGCAACCAATTAATGACCATAACCAGTAAGGCCAGTTTATAAATGACAGATTAAATGTCAAATTAGATTTAAACAAGATTAATAATCCTCTTAAATCCATCAGAATAGATATAAATCCACTTTACTCTATCAGCATGGATCTCAATCCACCTCTTTCTATCGGCGTAGATTCTAATCAACTTTAATCCATCAGCGCAGAAGTTATTCCACCAACATATACTCTAATCCATTTTAATCCATCAACATATCTTCCAATCTACTTTAATCCACCACTGTAAGTTTTAATCATATTTAATACATCAGCATAAAATATAATCAACTTTACTCAATCACGGAGGTCCCAATCAAATTTAATCTATCAAGAAAGATCCAAATCCCCTTTAATATACCCTACCAGTGTAGATTTTAATATCCTTTAGTGCATCAGCTTGAAATATAATCCACTTTAATCCATCAGAATTAGTCCCAATCACCCTAATCGATTAGCATAAAATATAATCCACTTTAATCCCTCAAGATATATCCCAATCTACTTTAATCTACCAACATAGGTTTTATACCCCTTTTAAGCATCAGTGTTGATTTAAATCTACTTTAATCAATCACTCTTCTTTGTCGAGTGGCAGACTGTTTTTTTTTTGTTTCCACTTTCCTTTTATTTGTATTTATTTACACTTTTCTTTACCGCCCCCCTCTTCTCCAAACACCCTACCTGCACCTCAGTGTGGGCCCAATCCCTCCCAATACCCACGCAAGAGGGTGTCAGATGTAGCCTTGGCATCCATGATGCAGTTGACATCTGAAAGATTACATGCCCTTCAGCAGGATCCGCAGTTATATATCTTTCCCACATTTTCACCTCATCTATCTTCACCGCTTTCTTTATAGATCTCTCCTTTCAAACTTTCTCCCCGAGATGCCCTCGTTGTTTTTCTCTTTAAATTACCCCCTCCCCAACCCCAGCAAATCGCCGACACCCAGCCCGCCCGTCATCTCGACCCGCACTTCGCCTAGTTATCACTTATCATCAACGCTATCTTCGCATCCATCTCGCTCTATTTCTATCTCCAACCTCTTATAATGGGGATATCAGGGGTGAGATGGAGTTCCCGAACCATGCTGGAAGAGAGAGCAGTTGCCCTCCCAGCACACTGACTCATTACCGGCTCTAAACACCCATAAAGGCCGCTCCTCCACCGGCTCTGGCAGCCGTGGCTGTTATTGAAGCTCATTTGCATGTTGATTTCCAGCGCCGTAATGGGCATAGCGGGTCACAATCTCGCCAAATCTCGCCGTCAAATCATAGAGGGCGCTGCCTTCGATCAGATAGAGACCCCAATAAGCGCCCAGGCACCCAGTACAACCCTTCAAAACAAGATCCAAACCTCTTGCCTGGGGGGTGGGGGTGCAGCGTGGGATTTATGTGTAATTGCGTGGATGTACGTGTGTCCGTTTGTATGCTCCAATAGGTCGTATGTAACGTTCGTGTCGAGTGTGTGAGTTTTGTGGCTGTATATGTCTGTGCAACTTGCCCGGTTGTGCCCATGTGTTGTAATATGCAAACGCGATGACTTGCTCTATTCAATTCAACTAAGATTTATGATAAGGTGTTTGTTCGAACTGGGATGGAGTTTAAAGGTAATTATATGTATGTTTGTATGTGTATCTCCCAGTCTCCTTTGATAACTCAAACTTCCTTCTTTCAGCCAACATTACACAAGTGAACAAATTAAAAGAATAGAAATCTCTAAAAAAAAAATTGACTTTCGTATCTATACAACTCATCTCTCTCCACTCAACCACACAAAACTACATAAACACAACCTCATATACCAAAACACATGCATATAAGGATGTCGATAATCAAGAATTAATAGCTTTTCTTGACAATACTTTGCGAGTACATTAATTTCTTAGATATGGCCGCGAATTTTAAACTCACCCTTTCGAAATTCCATTCTGAAAACCAGAAGAAATTCATAGTCGCTAAGCTTTGCTTCAATTCCTGAAGATGATGTATTTTTTTGTTTACATTGAAATTAATTAAGTTAATTATCTGGTGTTTGCAGTCTCCAAACATGAGCTTATTTCAATTCGGTTTTAATTAAAGCGTTTTTATTCATCAACAGAATTTGCTCGTACGGGTAAATTTGCAATTTAGCGAGAATTAAAATTGGCGCTAGTTTTGAGAGGTGCTTAGACCATCTTTTCTATTTCATTTTCAATGGATTCATATTTGGGAGTTTACGTTTAAAATAAAGAATGGTAAACTTCAGCAAGGAGGCATGTCAAAGTGATACTTCTTTGTACGGCTTTTTATTTAAAGTTCTTTTATTTATCAACAAATTTGCTCGTATTTAGCGAAGTTTAAAATTTGCCTTAATTTTGGGAAGTGCTTGAATTATCTTTTCTATTGAATTTTTAATGGATCCACGATGCTTGGTTCATTTTTATATCAAAGATGTCAGACGCAGTTAGAAGGGTAGTTGAAGTGGTCATTCTTTTTATCACTTCAATATTTAATTAGATAATGTAGTTTTATCTTTACCCTTTTCACTATTCTTTTTCTTTATATTTATTAATCCTCGTTCATCTATCTCTTCCCTGCCTTTCTATATTGAGTGAAAATGTCTACGTTGTTTTCGACAGCTTTTTAAAATTTTTAATTAAAAAAATAAAAGCGGTGGTTTTTTATATGCATCTTACTCAACACTTCAAAGGCATCTTACTCCACTGGAGAGATGCACGCCTTCACGGTCTCTAGCACCAAATTAGGATCATGTATCTTCCACACAGTTTCCCTTCCACTTCCCTTCCATATTTTTACAAATCTTTTTAACAATGTTGTGGCAAACACCCTCGCTGATTTTTCATTTATTGTATTAATACAGAAATCAATTATTAGTGTTAACTATGATAATGTTTCATTCTTAAAATTCGGCCTTTGCTACTCTCCTTTCCTTCATACACTTCCACAATTACTGTTTGTTAACTTGGTGTCAACCTCTCTCATTTTCTAACTTCAAATTTGTCTCGAGAGTTATAGTGAATTACTCAGTCCTTCGAATTTAACCCTTTTCGAAAGTGCTCTTTATTCTCTTTAATGAAATGACCATTTCCAAAATACTCTTCCTCGCCCAGAGAGCTTCTGAATCACTTACCCCAACCCACAACCATCACTTAACCCCTTCCTAACCACGCCCACCTGCATCTTTCCGGACGAATGGAGATTTTACGTCATAGCCTTTTCTTGATCAGTTTAAATGTTAGATTGATTTTAAATTTATGATCTTCATCAGAATCATTAATGTCTTATGTAATCGGAGGCTTGTTTATTTCTAACGCATTCTAATAAGAGTGAATAGTAAAATAAAGCGTCGGAATATATTTTTTCAGCCATATTTTATATTTTAAATTAATAAAATTTCCTTTCAGATTCATTCTAGTGGTTTTAATGTCTCGAAAAAAACAACAGAACATTCCACTTTATATGGCGTATTGCGAATGGCGGCTCTCCTAGGACATATTTGGCGGGAAAACTGGTTTCTAGTAAATGGCAACAAGTTTGCGCAGAAACTTGTAAAACTTGACTTATCTATAATTATGTAGTTACAGGCCTGGCTTAAAGAAATATAAGTGTTGAATGAATTAAGCTCATTAAAGAGTACAGAAGTATTGTTGAACAGTCAATAAATGTTAAAGGGAAGGTCGAGGTAAATGGTATTACACTGCTGTGCTCTTTCGTCAACATAACCTGCCAAAAAGGTTTACAGTCCACACTCTCCTCATATGGAAAAGGGTGGCTTTTCCTTCAGCCAACTATAGCCTAGTAAAGAGGAAACCACTTAAGATTACAGCAAAGATAAGCCACATCTGGTGTGGCAAATGGCGGGATGGAGTTCAGTTTAGGAGAGGTTACACTTCGGTTGATATACACTGTAGCTACTAGTGGTTCGGATTCCACGGAAATGGTAGGTCCTCTACCATATTATGGTGTTTATTTTCTCCATAGAATCACATCGGGTATTCACGCTCTCGTAAACCACTTCCACAACCAAGACCAAACTCGCAATGCTAAAGAAACTTAAGTGATCCGGATCAGGATCCAACCCCAAATCTAACCAACCCTTCCTTGGACCACGGCCCACCCCTTCACAAAATTTGACCAAAATTCGTAACCTGAGTCTGTTGGCGAAGGTAAAAATGCCCGTCAATCTAAAATATGAGAATCTCAGATAATTTGAGTTACCGAACCGGGATCATTTGTCACTCCCGTAACTAGAGACTGTTGGGGAATAGGGATCATAAATGGCACTCGTAATGTACGTCGAAATTGCGGTTAAATCGCCGATGTCACATAAGAACGCGCGGAAAATCGAGACAAATTTGCCTCCAAGGAACCCGGAGTGATAAAAAAGTGCCCCAACTACATTTATGGGTGTGTTTATGTACATATGTGTATTCAAATTTACATATATATGCACCTGCATCATGAATGCGCCTTTGTTTATGTTTTGTGTACGTCTTTGTGCATGTGTCTTTGTGTATGTGTTTATGCACATGTGTTTATGCACATCTACGTGTATGTGACTATGCATTTGTGCGCGTGTGTTTGTGCATGTAGGATTCTTTTTTTGTATTATCCTTTATGAATAGATGCGTTTTCTTGTGGTGTATACGTACATGCATGCGTGTGTTGTTACTTCGATGAATGTATGTATTGATATATCTTGGCTTGTTGTGCAGGGCTGTGTGTATGCGTTTGTATACTAGTGCGTGAATGTAAGTAGGTATGTTTTTTGGTAATCCTATGTATGTATGCATGATTTTGGTATGTTTATATACGTATGTTTTTTCTATAGGTAACTGTGTGTACTTTTGTGTGTGTATTATTGCATTATATAGCTAACTGTGTGTACCTTTGTGTGCGTATTTTTGCATTATATATATACATAGAGAAGAGTGCGAGTTCTCAACACATGGCGCTATTTTCCCAACTCCTATAGAGAATTAGGCTATGTTTTTATCCTGTGCTTAGCAAGAGCTCTCTGCAGCCATTCAGCTAAGCAGACCCGACGGATTCACTCTCTTAAAAAGCAGGTTAGATGAAGGCAACTTACGACACCATTTAATATGAAAATGTGACTCAATTTAAAATTGGTCAGATCAGTCCACTGAGAGATACTTGGTGAAATAAATAATTAAATGGACTTAAGTGAGGCTTAATCCTAACCTCGGTGGATGAAGCGTAGTAAACGAGTAAGATTTCAAATAACAAGGGATTTCTATTAACGTTTGAGATTAAAAGTGTAGAATAATAGCTAAGTATATTCTTATACAGAGAAAGTTTTGTTGCGGAGCCTATGTTTTAAGCGTCCAGTTTAAATGGTCGGATGGGCGGAGTTCATACGTGCCAGCTACGGACAAGGAAGATGTCGTTTTTGTAGGTCTGAAACGCGTTTCCGGAGAGCGCGCGAGATCCACGTGTCTGTCTGTGCGTCTTGGGTCTTGATCGGAGGAAATCATATCTGTTTGGCTTCCTATTAGATTCATCTCCGAGCATACGAGGAGGGGTTTTATGGCTGGAAATTGGAGAATTAGTTCAAAGAAGGAGTGCCCTCGATCCAGCGGAAGTAAGAGGTTCCTGAAAAAATGCCAGGGGAAGGGGGGATTGCCGGAACGTTTAGTACGCTAGACTACCATTCATGTAAGGACTTCGGGATTTCAGAGTATTTACCTTGGTATGGACAATGGACATGTATGTTTGTGTGATAAGGGCTGATTGTTGATTGACGCAAATACCTCCTACTCAGTGAAACTGATTATTATCAAAGATAAGGAAAATCAAAATGAGAGCGGAGACTTGGAGAATAACGCAAGTTAAATTACATCACAAAGAGAAGAGGGACAGAGAGGTAAGAGGAAGGCCTTTTAGGGAGAATCGGGGGCCTTCAGCCAGAATTAGACCCCAGTGCATAGAGTCAGGGTAGGGGGGATTTTTGGGCTGTGTTCATTTCAGTTTAATTAACAAGCAAATAATCGACGATGGGGGAGAGAATACAGGGGCGCTCTGCGACTAGGTGAGCCGCTTGAGTCTGGTACTGCAGGTGTTACAGATGGTAGTGGGGTCGCGGAACACAGTGGCCGTAGGTTAGACTTACATAACCTTGGCGGAAGTAGACAAGCATCACTTCTTTATGGCGTTAGTGTTGGAAGGATGAGGCCCAATCGCCGAGGAAAGGTTTAAAGTGGCGGAGTTTAGTAAGAAGCCAAGTTTGCTAGGATACAAGCCATGTCAGGGCAAAGGTAAAGTATTCTTGTAACATATGTTGCAATATCACCTCTAATATTTTAACAGTTGAGTCCGATATTTCACGAATAAATTTGAGCAAATTACTTAAAACTATCGATTTTCCATATATGACACAATTTGTTAAATGTACGAGTAAGCGCCCTTTTCCCCATTTGTCAAGCCAGGGGCTACAACATGGCTTTAGGGTGTTTCTGGTTATATTGCTTGTTTGGAGACTTCTAAAGTATACTTATGTGTACTGTGCGTTGATCCCACTGGTTCTAAAAGCGTTTGTCTAAGGACTGACTCGGCTAATAAAAATATTAATATTTTTATGGTCCGATTCTGGGTTTTTTTTTACAGAAGATGCCAACCTGTATTAAATGAAGGCAGGGAAAGAGCAATGAGTTTATTTGATAGGTAATTGAAGCGGTATGTTGTAGAGAGAGAGGGAGGGGGGGACTGTGAGAGAGAGAGTGAGAGAGCTTTGCAGAAAGATCTGTGGATGAAGCTCAACGCGATTATTAACTATTAAAAATGATAGCGTCTTTCAACCTTTGGGAGAGGGAATGGGATTAATCTTTTGAATATAAGTCAATTTTAGTTTCATGTAGCTTGACTTTCTGACAAATTTACATTTTCCATTTTCTTTTGTGTTTTAAATTATATTTACTTCATTTTTTGTTAAAGGAAACTACAAGGTAAACTATGCTATCAAATACAAACGGCCATTACCATTCAGGGGATTAATTATTCATGGCCTTTTCTAAGGCCATACTCACTCTCAGGGATAAGAGGGAAGGTTGTAACTTAGCAAGTGAAGAATCTCTTTTGGCGTAGAGGGCGTTGGGAATTATTGCATTACTCGCTGCACTTCCTACACTTAATACAAGCTAGCATCGAAGTGTGACGTGGAATGCTATCTTCCACGAACAAATAACGAGCTTCTTTAATTCAAATATATCTATCTGCGTTAGATTTTCCTCAAAGGTGAAATTATACTTTTTTTAATTAATATTTTCACCACCTTAACAACCTAATCATACAGCGTTCCAAACTGCTCTCCAAACTCCAATGCATAGTTGCTGCTGGGTTGTAACTTGTTTATATAAATCTCAGTGTATAATCTCCAGACATACGAGTGTTTAAAAGCGGAAATTTTCAGTTGATACAAATGCGTATGGTGTACCGCAATACCAGAAACTAGTTGATATAGAGTTAACTTGGAGCTAGTAAACTAACCACCATAAAACCGCCATAACCAATTGGCCTTAGTTACAACGTTTTATAACTTACATTTTATTTTTATATATATAGGAGGGTAGGGTTAGTTTAATAGCCACCTCGCCGCAATGCAGTAGGCTACAGCGAGGTGACATGGTAGGAGGTCCTAGCTCTGTTAGCTAAATCTTTTTTTTTTTAATGATACCCAAAAAGGATAGGTAGGCAGCGCCATTCGCCCTTAACAGGGTGAACAGATCTTCCGAATGGACAATAAACATATCCATTCAAAACTCAGAACAAACACTAGTGAAACCAGCGGCACCAGGGGACGGTCCATGTTCGGGTAGAAGGTGTCCAACTAGTTCAAAACATTGCATCCCGAGTGTTTCCCCACCGGAGACGTTTTCCTCGTCAACTGTCCTGGTTCGCAAACTGCACTGGTTCCCCAATCGACATAGAATCAACTTTAAGGTCCTCCTTCTTACATATAAAACCTTAAATACCGCAGATCCCTCCTACCTGTCTTCCTCTTGGACTCTATATCATCCCATGAGAATCTTATCCTCTAGTTCTACACCTCTACTGATTGTTCCTAATATTCGTCTGTGATGCGTAGGTGATCGTGCTTTCTCGATGTTTGCTCCTAGGATGTGGGATGATCTGCCTGCTGGGACACGCCTATCTCCCGATCCTATGTTACCTTCAAGTGTGCATTTAAGCCGCCCCTTTTTCTCTTAAGCTTTTCGTTAGTTGATTATCAGGTGCTATGTGAAGGTCCATGGCAAGGAATAGCCTGATACAAGGAGTAATTATTATTAGCAGTATTATTATCATCTATAATAGGTTATAATAATCTAATCAAAAGGAATAATACTAATATTATTCAACCTCTATTTGAATAAGTGTATGCTATCATCTCTGGGTGTCTACATCGTGTATTTCTGCATATGTAAAAGCATAGAAAAGAATTGTATTGTATTGACTTATTGTCCCTCCTCTACATCAGATCCTGCCTTTGATCCCTATTACCGCAACATATGAGGATCAAAACCAAATAAAATCCTCAACATCTTGAGCGTTAAAACCTGCAAACATATAAGTATCACATCAAACGTTGTTGTTTTTTAACTAAAAACAGAAGGGAAAAACAATTTAACATTTTATAAAAGAAACATACATAGGTATTCATTATTTTTTGCCTAATCATGATTGTCGACATGTGACCCCCCCTCCCTAAAACATGGGTTATTTATTGAATACAATAAAAAACATGTTTAAAGTTAATTTCCAATAATCATCCATTTCTTGTAAAGTCCCTTAACTTGTAGATTATAGGGAGTTATCTTGTAACGTGTTTTTTTATCCGGTGCTTGAAAATTTCGGGTGTATTTTTTATTTTGTTAATTAGTTTTTTAAAATGCAATAACGTCTCGACTGCCAAAGAGTTAGCACTTATTATGTGCAGCATGAGACAGGCCAACCAATCTATACCAGGCATCAATTACAAGAGTGTATTCCCGGCAGCAACGAGTAAAAGATGGCCACACAAATGTCCCTTGTAAGAACGTCTCTACGAATTCAAATTTTCAAATTAGAACAATTGCAAAATTGGAACATTCACGGCATAGTGATGTAATGAGTCCTTAATGTATTCCCGAACCCTTCTCTATCTGCCCATTGGTTCACAGAAATACCGACAGAAGAACCTCGTCCCTACAGGTGCTTCAATCTATTAATAATTCCCTAATTAACATTCAAGCTCGCACACACGCACGCATGCGCACAAACCATCCCCACTTGTCTCAGAATTCTTCGCCCACTGTTTGTTGAACGCAAATTTCGGAACCGCGTTAATATTCCATTGCAAACTAATACTCAAATATTTAACCTAGCTGCCGTCCATTACTCGTTAAAAAAAAAAATTAAATTCCATTTTCATCTCTCCCAAATTTTTCAATTTGTTTCCGTTTGTTTAAATCTTTTCCCATCTTCCGACGTATTACGAAAAGTGAGTTAATATTTAGTTTTAATAAATGGCTTCACACACAGATGGGGGCGGGGAAGAGCAGAGTAGGAGGAATTTGGAGACAAAGTAGAAACGAGAATCTCGTCATAATTATATGATGGAATGGAATCACTGAACCATAAATATATATATATATATATATATATATATATATATATATATATATATATATATATATATATATATATATATATATATATATATGTGTGTGTGTGTGTGTGTGTGTGTGTGTAAAACTCACAGAGTATCGCGTGAGTAAGCAATAAATGCAACAAAGCCCACAGGGAAAAATAATACGAGGATTCCAAGTACTTTCGAATTTTATTTCGAGTTCTTTATCAAGGAATGATAAAGAACTCGAAATAAAGTTCGAAAGTATTTGGAATCCTCGTATTATTTATCCCTGTGGGCTTTGTTGCATATATATTTCTCTCTCTCTCTCTCTCTCTCTCTCTCTCTCTCTCTTTCTATATATATATATATATATATATATATATATATATATATATATATATATATATATATATATATATATATATATATATATATATATATATATACATATAGTACATAAAAGAATTACATGTTTAAAAAGTAAATTGCTAGGTAAATAAAAAATAAATCATTATTTACATTTATATTATAAAGTGTACAAATATAAATCAAAGTTTCATTTTCTAAAAAGAAAAAAAATGAATGCTATTTAGAGTATGTCGCTTAGAGAGCATCTTTCTTTAGTGCCCAGAAGTACTCAACCAGCATATTGTGATGCCACTTACTCCTTTATCGGTCCCAATGCTTGAAACTTTCATGGTAGAAGTTTAAGTGGGAGTGGAGGCAATGAAGTTTGATGTTACAACACAGATGAATGTTATGAGGTCACGTTTTTAACGATAACGTCCTGCCTGTACATTTTCCAGGAAGTTTCAATAACACTTAGGAAGCTGCCGATGATTTTTTTGTGAAATTTAAACTAGACGTCGCCCAAATACCCTGAGGTGATAGATAGAAGCAACATCAAATTTGAATGTGTGTACAAAATAATACTAAAACACCGAATTTATTATCCGAAACAAAGTTTTAGGGGTTTGGGGGTTTTGGGCCCAATGTTATTCGAGTACTTTTAATAGATACGGCGAATTTGCGGGAGTCGCTAACTATTGCAGCTCATTTGATAAATGCGAAGAACTTGTGGGAGGGGCAAATGGGGTTGAGAGGTAGCTTTCCCGCGTGGTAGCCACCTACGGGCGCACAACCGCTGAAAAGAATATCTAATAATGAGATTTGAATATATCAATAATGTAACAAACGAAAATTAACAACCAACAATTGAACATTAAAAAATAGGCTTAGGTGCATAAGAGCACCAAGTGGATTATTTACCAAACAAAAAAGATTGAATGAGGGAGGTGCGATTTGGGGCAGCTTCCTTTTCCCGCGCCCCATCCCGCAGGGAAGGACCCTGCGCACACTGTTACACCTGGTAGTTGGAGGAGTAGTACCTCCTCACGGCTCCAGTGCAAATAGGAAAGGACGCCATCACTGAGTTAACTTGAACTCTTTGACGGGGCCTGAGGAAGATGGTGCGTTCCCCCTTTCCCCTTCTGCCACCCACTTTTAACTACCTTTTCCCCTATCGGCAATTATACCCTCGTTGGAGCAGGAAAAAAAACTACAACAAGAGGTGCTCGAGCACCCTACTCCTGAGTGAAAACGCCTATCTCTATTCCTCTTTATTATGTACACTTGTCTACCCCATTCAACTTTTCATCTTACTAGTCAGAGGGCCCCTGGGGCTCTGCGCACTTTCGTTCTTCTACCATAACCTAGCCCAGTGGTAGGATGCACCGTGAGGTCCCTTCTGCTGCGAGGGCCGAAAGCCCGCTGGCAAGAGGAGATATTAGGTACAGAGTGTGCTGGGTTCTCTACTCTGTTCACCTCTCGCAGTGCACATATGCGGTGGCTAAATTGGCACTATCCTTTATGGTTTAAAGCCTCAGGTCAGTATATGAAAATGATCAACATAATGGAATCTTATGATCCTATTGGGGACGTTTCTCTTAACCTGCCAAGGCATTGGGAGGTCATAGTATCTACTTTCCATGCAACTTTTTTCGTTTATAGTTATAATGGCGACAAGTGGACGAAAAAGTGAGCGACTGCTAATGCATGGAGAGCCGCATCCAAGCGCACCATCGCCTCTTCTAGGTGCCTGGGAAAACGAGGCATCTCTACTACTAGTAGAGAGACTCCGATCTACCCATGCGATTGCATTAAAGGGGGTTCCCCATCTCATATGTCTATGCATGAGAGGGTTTCACCTCACTCCGGGTGAGTTTTCTTCTTTACCGTCGGAGGACCGCTCTTTCCTTTCCCAGTGGTCCACCACTGGGACAGAGCCACCTTGAGTCACGCTCCCGCTGGATGCAATTGAACTGGGAAATGTCACTTAGATGGTCAAGGGGTGTTGGGGGTCCACTGGACCCTGCTCAGAACTTTCGTAGACCCCAAAATAGTAACCATGCTTGGGGCTGGAAAGCCTGCCAACCATTATTTCCCGATAGAAGTCTTCATGCCGGCCCCAACGACGAACATCACATTAGTAGGCCCAAGACCTTTTAAATCCTTAGTAGGAATCCTCGACACCTCTAGGGAAGGGGGGGAGGTGTCTAGATGGAAGCCACTCTGATTATTAAGATAGACCCAAAGGTTCTCTCGCCCCAGATGACAAGGGTATTCAATGAGAAGGAACTTTAACTTGGTTAGATATATTCCCGAGTGTAAGTCCACCCTGTGCAAGATATTCCTGAGGCGACACAGTTCTTCGAAGACCGTCCTCGGGTTCACCCCCTCCCTCCTCTTCAAAAAAAAGAAACATCCAAGGAGAAGAAGAACAGGGGTTCGTTTTCTTCCAGGGGAGTTCCGCAGGCGAACGGGTCTCCCGCCGATTCGACGGAATACCAGGCCAATTATGGTACATCTTATCTCGGGGGCTCCTTAGGGTGGGTAAAAAAAAACGACTAAAAGTAAGGTGATCGGAGCCTCGGAGATGCCCGTGCATCTCTACGAGCATGCATGTCTACAAGCCTGACAGCTTCAAGCGATTTTTAGCCATTCATTCAACTGATGGAAAGAAGCTATCCAAAGAATATATGTTGCATCAGCGTCAGTCTCTCACTAAGATGCTTGGTACAGAACCGAAAGTCATCTGTTTTTCGGACGGGATCATAAGAGTGCCGTGCGAACACTTAATAGCTCGTTGCCGCCGGTAGCACCGCACCCTACCATGAACATGGTAAGGAAATCGTGAACTACTCCATATACAACCCAGAATAACTGGCCGACCAGATGGCGTTCAAGGTCAAACGTGTAATGAGGAATGTTGGATGAGCCTCAAGAGCCACCTATGTACCCTTCGTCAAATTCGACTGTGACAGACTTCATGAATCAGTGAGGATGGATGATATATATATATATATATATATATATATATATATATATATATATATATATATATATATATATATATATATATATATATATATATATGCGCGTCTCGGCCGCGGGTGTTAGTACTACCAACACTTCGAACATACGAATTGTTTTTTATATACTTGTCAAGTCGGATCAACCCGAAATCTGAGCGATTTGTGTAAGGGCTTCACATGCCATGTACGTCCAAGTGTCTGAATTGCGGCAAGCCACACCCTGATTTCAAAGCAAAGTAGCTAGTATCTCTTCGCGAACTAGGTTCTAGCTGTTCAATCTGCGGACCAAATCACGTTTCTAGAGGCCAAGGAATTTCCTGTTGCGACCAGAGAGTTCCTATGCCTTTCAGATTAAGAAGTCAAGCTTTTTTCCTAGCCCATGGTGGCTATGGAAGTGCGTTTGACATAACGAGAGACATGGTATAATGCCACTTGGAGATGGCGCTTCAGGGTAGGAATCTTAGCCGTCCAAAGATCGAGAGGTCGTCTACGTAGAAGATAGCCAAACCATGTACTGACAACACCGAAGGAATGCCATTGATGTTCACGGCAAACATAGTAGCGCCGAGGACACACTTATTAAACTATAAGCTTAGGGATAGCTCTCATCAGTCTTAGGCAGATACGAGGATCTCTTAGATGCTCAGAATTAAAAATCGAGATGTGTCTCCTTACCCACATAGTCTGGAAGGCTTATATAATACAAAATTGCTACGCGGGATCATAAGCCTTATCCTAACCATCGAACACGCTCGTTAGACGACTTTAGGGGCTAGGATCGGCGGGTGCTTTCTTAAGTTGGCAGGCGTAGGAGGTGCATAGTCGTACAGACCGCAACGTATGTATCTCCCTAGCCTCCTTAATCGAAAATCGGTCCAAGGCCTGACTGACCAAGACCTCTTTTCCAAACAGTTATGAATCGCAACGTTTTGAAGAAACCAAAGTATAATTCGCCATAACGCACACTTTTGACTTTACAGGATACACCTTGATCAGGCGCAGCTATTGATGCACTATTGAGGGTTGTTCTGACTTAGTATGTCTATTAGTTCTAGTCATGTGGCCTAACTGATGGTAGATGTAGCATCTCCGTGGTAATAGAACGAATGCCTTCACACGGTAGCTATACCAGCCATCACGCAAAGTGACCAATAACGTTGGTGTAGATCTATAAACCCATCTGCTCGATCCTGACCTCCCCATGGTCGACCAGATCTTCATTAATGTCCTCAACCGTGTAGTCTGCAAGTTCTCTAACATAGACAACTACTTTTAAGGAGTGTAGTGCGTGTTAGCGGTCACCTGCACCAGGTTTGCCATTGAGAGTCCATAGAGCACTTAATTTGGCACTTTGAGCAGGATTAGCAACATTAACCTGAAGGATTGCGTTCAAGAAAAGGAAGACCCTTGATTCGTTATAGAGAAACGCGGTTACGACCCGACACTTATGGAACATGTCTCTTTCGGACAAATTTGTTCTGTCCGTCGGAAGGATGAATAAATATCACTTGAACTCGATGGGCTGGAATACCCCCAAAAGTGTCTCTCTGTAAAGCACCCAGGTGTTCGGGGTTCATCTCGTTTTTTTCTTTTTCTTTGATAGGGAGGTTTGGGCTTTTACCCCTTCCATCCCACCCTACGAGAGGGTCACAAAACCGGACGGACACACCTCACCTCGGTCCTGCCTCGAGACGATGAAATACTCGGCTTTGGGTCAGTTCCCACCAAGGGTCCCTGAGAAAGCACAAAGGGAGCCGCATCTACATTATAAAGGGAGTTGCTTAGGAGCGATTCGTCGGAAACGGATTAAGGCGAAACTCCCATCGCGATGAAATAAGGGAAGAGGAAAGCTCTTCAGCCTGATGTGAATCTGGGGAAGCACATGGAGGAGGTCATTTTGGAGCTTGTCGCAAGATACTAAATGGTAAGCGTCTTTATCGTTCATAGGTGGTAGGAACCAATCACAAAAAAAAATCAGAAGTTATGACCACTATAAAAAGTAAGAGAGGGTGTTGAGCTATATCTTCCAGTCCTCTCTCTCCCTTCGATCCAATCTAAATTTTAGAATCTTTCAAGGATTCCATCCCTTTATGCGTTAAGGATGATGTTCGCAACAAACTCAAGGCAAGTTAACGAGAGGACGGTCGGCGTCAGAGGCTTCGTCTGACGCTTCACCTAAGGCCACAGCATCCACATGAACAGCTGAGGACCAGGCCGGATCAGGGAAGACGCCAAGTCCTCCTATTCCTTGACAAGACCGCCAAAGTTTGAAGAACTGTTATTTGACAGGCCCAGAGGCAGGGCCGGAGATTTAATTTGACCCGGCAGCCAGCAGGGCAGAGTAGTACGCTCGGCATAAGAAGTACAGCCTTATTCACCCGAGCATGGTTTCACGAGGGTGGTCACCCAAATAGACCCAGAGCGGGGGTTATTGGGCGTGAAAACCGCTCATTGCATTAATCGCGCTCCAATGCCCAGGATCCAATCAAACTTGGTCTTTTGAAACTTGTGGGTGTCAAAGATGAACTAAAGACTCTCTTTTGACCCGACATGAGGTAGCTGGTCAAGTTCTGTATACTAGATACGTAAAAAGTGAAATGTCAGCCTTTTTTTAATGTGGAAATGAAGACCCGCGATTTAGCACCAGTCTTAGTGATAGGGACAGAGAGGGCCACACACAGAGAGAGCGCAGTGCTCTCCAAATATCAACTTCGCCTTGGTTGCTCATGTACTGCTTTTTATAGAACGTTTAATGCCTTCTTTCTTCCTTTATTGGGTCTATTACTGCGTGGAAAATTGAACAAAAGTGCAAAATGACGACCCAAGAGAGAGAGCACAAGTTTATGATGCTGGGGTCATGAGAACGTGCAAGGAAGGGGGGCCATTAATCCTGACACCCCATCCAGATGTTGGAATGAATGAAAAGGCAGCTGGAGATTTCGAAGAGGTTCCGCGGAGGAATCGAAGAAAGCGCGCACCATTTTCTCTGGTGATGAGAATTACCCCCACCATCTTCCCCTTCGTTTGGGTGGGGGGGGGGGAGGGCGGGCCACTCTTCCGTGTGCTTGGTATAACGATCTAACACTGGGCACAGGAGGAGTACTTGTGTAAGGCGCTAATTATGCGAGTACTTTTAATAAATGTGGAGTACTTTTGCGAGGCGCTAATTATGCGAGCACTTTTAATAAATACCGAGTACTTTTAAGGTGCTAATTATGGAAGTACCCTCTAATAAATGCGGAGTACTTGTGTGATGTGCTAATTATGCAAGTAATTTTAATAAATGACAAATACTTGTGGAAGAAATACATTTCTGTGGGAAATAAGTTTATTTTGTAATACATGTTCCATTTATTGTAGTGCTTACGCCAGCAATGTTGCTACCTGCCACCCTTCCAGATCAGAGATAGGGAGTCAATGCTCCCCCCCACCTCGTGGTCACAACCCCCCCCCTCCCCAACCCAATAATATAACCAACATAAAGATCAGCATGACGACCTCTTGTGAACCTGAGTACCCACAGGAGCGCGTAGGAAATATCTTCACTCCGGGGGAGGGAGGGGAAATGTTAAGGAGAGTTATATGTCGTCTCTCTCCCTAGTCCCCTCGCCTCACCCTTTTTCCCCTTTAGGTTTTTAACTTGTTTATTATAAACCAACAAAATATATTTGTATTCTTTCTCCCCCACACAATAAATCTACATTAATCCGAGGCTGCAAAGGCTACGGTTTTGTTTATGAAGCCGCCGAGGTCTTTATTATTCCACGGCGGTTCTTTGTCATCGGCCACATTCAAGACAAAGTTGCGAGTCTCGACGGGATCGCCGTCCTTAGCAACCGCATCACGGACAAACAGCAACGAGGAATTAAATTTAACATTTTCATTCATTGTCTACTTTCCATTACACACAAATCGCCTTTCATTCATTGTTTACTTGCGATTACACACAAATTGCCTTTAATTTATTGTCTACTTTCCATTACACACAAATTGATTTTCATTCATTGTCTACTTGCCATTACACATAAATTACCTTTCATTCATTGTCTACTTGCCATTACACACAAATTGCCTTTAATTCATTGTCTACTTTCCATTACACACAAATTGACTTTCATTCATTGTCTACTTGCCCTTACACACAAATTGCCTTTCATTCATTGTTTCCTTGTCATTATATACAATTTGCCTTTTATTCCTTAAATATTTATCATTACACGCATTATATTCATTATTTACTTGCCATTAGACAATTACTTTTTATTCATTGTCTTCTTGCCATTACGCACACCTTTTATTCACTGTCTACTTATCATTACAAACGCATATATTTTTATTCAGGTTAATATCCTGAGTATTAACCTGGTACTCTTCTGGTCTAATACATGGTATTAATATTTAGAGATTATTCATGGCACTTCCCTGGTACGATTTTTCCCCTCTTTCCGGTAATACCAGGCCTAATATATTCCTAGATAATATTATTTTCCTAGTAATTATATACCTGGTTCTACTCTGGTGTTATTCTCCATATATTCCTTGTAGTATCTTCATAGCATTCTGTCCTTGTTCCTGGTCCTTTCCTTTCTCGTACACTCCTGATGCCATTGGAGTACCATTCCTCGTACTATTCTGACACTATAACTAGCATTAACCTGGTGTCATTGTCCGTATTCTTAGTACTATCAAATCTAATCTATTCCCGGTACTAATCTGCCACTCTTCCTGGTTCTACTCTTCTACTATTCTGCCTTTTCCTCTTCCTATCGTATTAGTAGTAGTATTTTTCATATATTCCTGACTGTATCCTGGTATTATCACTTGTAATAAGGAGAACAGTAACGCTCCTTTCAACTTCGCGGTGACAGAGAAGAAAATTAAGAATTTTAACTCATGCATTCAAAACTTTTCTCATTTCCACTTTCTTATTCTCCATCTTTTCCACCTCTTTCGGCCCAATGCTTCCTTAACTCATTTAAAATGTAAACAAATTATTCAAGTTGGATCTTAGTGTTTCTGCCATTTTAGGATTATGTAAGTGTCTACTTGAGCGTTACTGTGTGGCTGTACATCTAGCTATTAATCTATGCGAATCACATTTCATCCATTCCATTACCTGAGTGGCTCTTACTGCCATAACTTCCATTTTAATTGAGTGATTAGCGCGTTTCTTCCGCGCATCCTTCCCGGTCGAAACACGTTTGGGTCGTGTTGGTGCGATCGCCCCTGCAATTAAGACACCAGGATAGCTGTGGAGTGTAGTGCTTTCTTGAGAGGTCGGAAATGAAAGTAAAAAACTAGGGTAAAGATGAAGTGGGAAAGTAAAAAAGCTACAATCAAATAAAGGTTTTTTTAAATTTTAGCGATCCCATCTGGCGGCGAAGTAAAGGGGTGGGCCTGAAAGTAAAGTGAAAATGAAGGTAAAAGAGTGTGGTAAAGGTAAAGTAAAGGTGGGACTTTGGGTAGAAGAGTAGGGACAACAATTTTAAAAAGTGGGAGTGAACGTAAAACCCCATGCGTAAAAGTACGCGTGGAGGTTTTATAAGTGGGAGCGAGAATAAAAGAAAAGAGATGAAGGTAAAATAGTGGGAGTTAGGTAAAAGAGTTGGGGGATGAAGGTAAAAGAAGTGGTAGGTATAAAGTGGATGTGAAGGGAAATAAGTGAGAGTGGAGGGGAAGCTCGAAAAAGTGTATTTTTTTGCGTGTATGTTTCGTTCACCCGCGCATCCATATTCATGCACGTTTGGTTAAATAAAAACATTATAACATTATTCTATAAACAATTATGATTATATACTGGGAGGCTCTGCCCCCCCTGACCCTCCCAATTGATTGAAACTCATGATCATCGTAGGGGGGTCACCCCCGGAGTGCTGCACCCCCCTCGAGCAGTCCCCTTGAATTTATTCCAAAAACGTGAAACATATTGGAACACAGACGAAATAGTTTGCGTCCCATCGTTCGCGCCGCCGATCGTAATGTTTACCTAATAATTTTAAAATATAATAAAAATAATAGTGATATAATATTAATGAGATATTATAATTATAATAAATACTACTAGTAGTAATAATAATAATACTTTAGGATTGGGATGTTAGCCGTCTCTCCGAGAGAGATCGTGACTCCACAACAAAAAGGCTGAATTTGATTTTAAGGGAGCAGGAATGGTATCGTTTTAACTATCGAGGGCATTTCTGCACGAAAGGTTTAAAAGAGATCACGTAAAGTGGTAAATAAGGGGATGTGAGATTCATGGGAGGGGCACGTTCCGATTTTTCCAAGGAGGATACTACTTGACGGAGGTTCATTCATAACAAGGATCTTTAGAATTTACTCCTAATCATCTCTAGAGTGATAGCAGAGTGGCGGGAGTAAAACACTTCGCCTAAGGCTGCAATTGACATCTGGAGGATTTATTGTCCTCGTAACTGTATTCACCATTGAAAACATGAGTCCAACAATCCCTAAAGTGGTGGTCAAGGACGAAGGAAAAGGGATGTTAAACGTTAAAACATGTGAACGGGTTTAAGGTACCGGGACCTGACAAAATTATACAGAGTATTCTAAAGGAAATTAAGCAAGAGTAGTTTCATAGTTAAAAACTATATATAACAATCCCTTGCGAAATGTGTTGTGCCCAATGATTGTAATATGGCAAACGTAATACCAACATTTAAAAGAGGCCATAAAGAAAACCCCAATAATTATAGGGCGATTAGCTTAACATCTGTTGTAAGGCAAGCTGCATTAGTCAATATGGTGAAGAAGAGTCTAACACCTTGAAGAACATAAACTTATCAATGAATCACAACATGGTTATAGGAAACATAGATCGTGTTTAATGAACTTCTTAAGAGTTTTATCATAATATACTGTATTTACTTTCTATTGGGAACACAATGCAGTGGACATTGTTTTGCTGGCCTTTAGAAAGGTATTCGACAAGGTTCCCCCAAATAAATTAATACGAAATTTGGTGGCACTGGGAATTTTTGGAAAAGCAGCTGAATGCCAAGAAGGATTGGTTGGATAACTGGAAACAAAAATGGATTATTAATGGATCGGCATCAGACTAAGACCCAGTAGCCAGTGGAGTGCAGCAGGGCTTTGTACTTGGTCCATTGTTTATATATATAGTATATATATACAGCCTTGGATAAAATTATAGGGCAGGTATGATAAAGTGAAGAATATGATTGAAACTCATTTATTTCATACTTGACATAATTCGAATGAACATTTTTGCGTAAATTGTAAATTCTATCAATAATTAATATTTGATGTGTCTTTGACTTTGACTTTGACTTTGACTTTGTTTAAGTGGGGGTGCATGTGAGGGAAGGATGATAGGGTGTGTGGAGAGATAGAGAAAATAGGCAAGTGGAGAAGAGAGAAAGAAGTGTGGTAGAGGTGCAAAGAGATGCCTAGGGTCTGGTGATCAGACTTATCACTTTTATTTATTTTCTTGGTTGCGTGAATTCATTGTTGTTGTATTGGATTTTTGTAATAATTATAAAATTATAATTATAATTATTATGGCGTTCAAGCCCTTTGTCTTAGCAACTTTAGTTTTTTATAGTTTATGTTGTGCATTGCTCACTTTGTATATGTTTTAAATACATTTAAGTGCGTGCTTATTGTTTTGTTTTATTGTGTGTGTGTTTTAATAGTATTATTGTTTCTTCTTTCTTCTTTGGATGTTTTCTTCTATTGAAGTTCTCGTCGTAATCGGGGGGTTTTTCTTCTCTTGGTAGGGTAGTCTTTTTCGGTAAGTTGTCGTAGTAATTTTTCGAGTTTTTTCTTTGTACTTATTTTTGATCTTGTTTTCACAGGTATTTCTTTATCTCATTTTACGCATAGAACGGCACTTCGTCTCCGCCAGCCACTCGGTTGGCGGAGCTGGGGAATCTGGGGCGACAATCAGCTCTTCTGTTCTGGTTAATCATCTGGGTGATTTCATCACTCAGTTCACGATTAACCAGATCCTGCATTTTCCGGGTCCGTTCTTCAATGACTTTGTTAATGGGAATTATCCCCGCCTCTCTGTGCAGGTCTTTTTGCCGTCTTCTTTCATGCCTGCGTGTACCCGTTATTAGGTACATGCATTTATTTTGCACTACTTGAAGACGCCTCTTTTGTGTTTTTGAGACACATGAGAGGGTGGAGGCGGGGTAAAGCAACGTAGATCTTACAAGGGCATTGTAGATTTTCTTCTTGTTGCTTTCACGTAGATTTCTGAAACTATATAGAGTCCTGACAGCGGACGAGGCTCGAGAAATTCTTTCTTCGACGTGCTTTTTGTACCCGGTAGAGGTGATTTTCATACCGAGTACATTGCATTCGTTGGTGTAGGGGTATCGCGTATCCCCGCCACGCACGTCTGCCCTTAAGGTGCGTCCGATGGGGACCACCTTGAATTTCTCTTGGTTTGTTCTTATCTTCCACTGAGCCTCGTAGTTGTTAAGGTTCGCGATTTCCATCGCTGTCATGCGAGCTTGCCACGGCGCATTCCTCCATGGAGATACGATTATCTGGCTGAAATCATCGGCGTATTGAATATTGAGGGAATTGGGGTACACAGGGTCTGGGACGTCCGCGGTGTATATCGAGTAAAGGGTGGGGGACAGACACCCCCCCTGCGGGAGGCCCGCAGTGAGCGGAAACTTTGGTCCGTCCGTGCACCCTAGACTGACATACGCCGCTCTCTCCATGACATAGTCACAGAGAGTTCTTTCTAAGTTTTCACTTAGACCCAGCCTTAAGATCTTATACTGCATGCCCCGCTGCCACACCTTATCAAACGCCTTTGACACATCCCGACAAACGATATCCACATAACTCCTGTCCCGTTTGGCTTGGGAAAGCTTTTCCGTTATGACATTAATTGCCATTTCCGTACTTCGCTTCTTTCTAAACCCGAATTGGCAAGGGTTGTAGAGGGAGTTTTCTTCCAGGTGAGACACCAGTCTTCCGTTGAGGATCTTCTCAAAGAGTTTCCCGCCAAATTCCAGGAGTGAAATTTGGCGGTAGCTCTCTCTCAACGTAGGGTCCTTTCCGTGCTTGGGCAAGAAGATCATTTTTGCCGTCTTGTAAGCATCTGGAAAGTACCCTGTATTCAGACATGCGTTGAAAATCGTCTCATTCCTTCGATGATGTTGGCTGGTGCCTTTTCGAAGTTAAGCTTCGTAAGCCCCGATTGGCCTGGGGCTTTCTGTCAGAATGAGCGGAGTGCGCCAAGGATCTCTTCTTCGGTGATCTCGGCGTCTCCGTCACGCAGTCTATCCACCTGGTGATGAGGATGTGTTCGATGTATTTCCGTGTTAAGCTCGTCTACGATGTTGTTTTCGAACTCTATATCAAAATCTTCGTTTTCATCTTCCGATATGCTGAAGATTTTTTCCCAATAACGCCAGAATATCACTTCGATGATATTTTCTGCAGTTTCAATGGATCCATCTTCTTTTTGGATTCCCATTTTCTTCTTTTTTCCAGATGATCCTCTGAGACTTTTGACTTTCTTCCAAAAGTCCTTGGGAGATGCATCTTGATCGAGGCTCTCGATCGCATCGTCACATTGTCTCTGTTGTTGTTCGAGGATCAACTGGTTGAGCTCTTCCTTGATCTCTCTACTTCGTTGTAGCGAGTCAAATGTTGCATTTGTTATATTTAACTCGTACATAACTCTCAATTCTTTGTACAGTTCTTTCATATACCCAGTCCACCTGTATGAGGAGATGGTTTTATACTGGGTTTTGGGGATGCAAGCCCTATCTGCAATAATTAGATGTTCGTTGAGGTCGTCGAGTGCCTCGTCTATCTCCTCGAGAATTGCCTCGCCCAGATCTGGTGGGCGATAGGCCTCGAGGAGATCAGTGTACCGTGCCCAGTCTGCTCTCCTGTAGTCTTTTCTGACTGGAGCTGGGACTTGTATAGGGTTCCTATTGATGGTAAGTAGGATCCCTATATGATCACTACATGGTACCTGGACCGGTTCCATGTAGTAATTGAACGGCAGCTGACGATTAGCCAGACAGATGTCTGGTTTTGTGGCACTTCTTCCTCGAGTATAGGTTGGGAAGTCCGGGCCTATTCTATGGACCATGTTTCGGTCCATCATAGTCTCCAGGCACCTTTCGATTCCGTTGAAGGTCCTGTACCCAGACTCCCGACATCTGGCATTAAGGTCCCCCATTAATATGGTGGGGGTCCTTCTGCCAAATAGGCCAGAGAGAGAATGAAGAGGTAAATATTCTCGTCTCGGCGGCTGGTACCCGGTGGCGATGACCAGCTTTCCTACTTTTTGAGGAACATTTGTGCACCCTCGCTCTTGTACCCAAGAGTAACCACAAATGTTATATGGGGTTGAGTTTTGGAGAATGAGGGGGCCATTCCATCAACGTCACCTCTTTCTTTTCAAACCAACCCTTTGAGACTCTAGGTGTATGGTATGGAGCAAGCATTGCCTTGTTGGAAGATTACACCATCTGGTATTTCATCATTGAAAGTTTTACCTAAGGAAGGTTCATAAACCTGGTCTAACATGCTGGTGTAACTGTTAGAATTCATTCTGCCCTCACAAGTGAACAACAATCTGGACCTGAAGACGAAATGCAGCCCCAAACCATTATACTGCCACCTCCAAATTTGACTGTCGGGACGACACATCTCGGATCATAAGTTATCCCGACTCTTCGACGAACATAAACAGCTCTTAGGGTTCCAAAGATCTGAGGAAAAAAAATATTTACTCATCATTTTTGATATCCAATAAAAATGTGTACAAGCGTAATAAATTGGTGGAAACTAATGCGGAGAACCTACCTTGAAGTTGCTTTCATCAGACCAAACAACTTTAGTCTAATCATCATCAGTCCAATCTTCATGCCCTTTTGCCCAAGACAATCGCTTCTTCTTGTTCATCTGAGACAGCCGCGGTTTCTTTCTAGTTATACATCCTTTGAGCCCAGCTTCTAATAACCTCCTTCTCACTGTGCGTCTCGATATGTCTTTAATAACCTTCTTCTCACCTTGCGTTTGATATGTCTTTGTTTGTTGCTGCTCGAAACTCAGCAGCTACATCTGAAGAGGGATTTTTTTTTCCTATCAGCCAGAGATATCCTTTTCAGCAATCTCTCTTCCCTTAGAGTTGTACACCTTTTACGACCTTGATCATCACGGTGCTTGAAAGAATTGGTCTCATTGTACCTTCTAATGGGTTATTTAACCACCGTTTCTGGAGCATTTCAATTTTCTTGCAATTTTGACTTGGGATAATCCTTCTTTGGACAATGTAATGATTTGAGCTATTTGAGCTTGAGGAATCTGTTTCTTCGGAAACATTTTTAACAAATAAATTACCACTTGTAATTTAACAATAAGATAATCACTGAAAAAATAGGAATAAACGTTAGTATCACATATTGAATGGCAGAAGGTTGCCCCAACCACTTATGTACACTATGCAAAAACACATTAAAGCGGGTATAAAATCAGAAGGAGGACACATCAAATATTAATTATTGATCAAATATACGCAAAAATGTTTATTTGTTTTATGTCAAGTATGAAATAAATGAGTTTCAATCATATTCTTCACATTTTCATACCTGCCCCATAATTTTGGCCAATGACCTAAATGAAGGAATTTACTGTAGCATCTTCTAGGCAATTTTTGAGGGTATGGCTAAACTCCAAGGGAACCTAGACAAAATAGGTAAATGATCTAAAGTTAAAAATACGAGAAAGAGGAATATCTAGGAGTGCTTGTAACAAGTGTTTGTAGGTCTTCGATATAATGTATAGGGGTAGAGAAGGAGGCGATGAAAATTTGAGGTTATATCAATTCCAAAATATAGAGATCGTCCCTCAATATAACTCATTAGTACAACCACACCTGGCATACTGTTTACAGCTTTGGTCGTACTCTCTCCAGATAAACGTATGGAGCCTGGAAAAGGTGCAGGACAGATCAACAAAATTAATACCATCAATCAAACACAAAATTTACGAAACAAAGCTGTTGGACCTCAACTTATTTTGACTAGAAACAAGAAGACTACGACGGTAACAAATCTCCGTATAGAGAATTTTCAACGGCATCGTTGATCTAGATTACAGAAAGATATTCAGAATTAACGAAAATCCAACACGTGGAAATAGATCTAAATTAGAAGCTAAAAAATTGACCACAAACACTGGTGGAAATTACTTCTCGTATCAGATAGTCAACGTATGGAATCAACTGCCCGAAGATGTTGTAAATAGTATAAGCGTCGATATGTTTAAAAATAGGTTAGACAAAATTATACGTACCCTATCGCTTTAGGACATCGCGATAAAGTTATTGAGACGCACCTGTGCGTGGAAATAAGTAAACAAACATGGAAGTCTCCTCGAGTGGGCCGTAAGGCCTTTGAGGTTTCTCTACTTCCTTGTGACTCTCGGCCCAATCACCTGCAGAAGAGATTTACCTTGAGAGATGACGCACGCCCCAGGATATCGCGAGGCCTTACCGACCTGAGTGTCATAAGTAGTCTCCTCTTTAAATTACACGAGCTATGCATCATCTTCCACACAGTTTAACTTCACCCAACATCACCAATTTATTTACGAATTTTTGCCACACTCCAGAATTTCTCCGCAAATTGGTGCCCCGTGTAGAATATTACTCTTTGTACCCAGATAAGCGCCACGCCCTCCTGGCCCCAGTGCCTCCCCACTTACAGTCGCGAACTAGATTTAAACTACCTGGGCTTCATTCTTTCAAAACATCTATATTTAACTCACTTTTCAAAACTTTCTTTACGAGCCTCTCCTCCACCTATTTTCGTGACCGGCGGCTGATTTTGCAAGCTAGTCGCCGACCAGCCTTCATCTATTTATCCTCAACCGAGCCTAGAGTGAGGAGTTGGTTCATCCCTCCCTCTTTGCTCGGGTTAAGGAAGGGTGAGGGTAAAATACCTACATTCTTCCCAATCCTTTCTCCCTCTACCCCCCTCCCTTAATCTTTCGTTTCCATATCTATCCTTATACGCCTCCGCAAGGGTGGTGTCAGGTATAGCATGGGCAACCTTGCTGCAGCTTACATTTAGAAAATTGTGATGCACCTTGGCTCCAATACCCCCCAGGGAACATCTGAAACTATATTGTATCTTCCACACATTTTCACTTCATCTTCACCACTTTCCCTACACATCTCTCCTCACAAACTAACTGGCGAGATGCCCTCGTTGGTTTTTGCTTTGCTTTTGGGTGTTAAGAACAAAATGTTAAGTCCATTTTAGAGCTACATTATTAACTTAGGCCGAGTTGGGCATCACAATTAACCATCTAATACCGCAGAGCTCGGAGAGTTGCGTGGTCACCCCCATTTTCAACTCCCTAATATTCTCATCTTTTGGCTTTTCTGGGCAGGAGAGTTACACTCTTTCTCCTTTTTTATGCCACAAGTAGTTCCCTCATCTGGCTTCTCGGTGTATGAGCTTTACATGCTATTTAACAGCCCTTTACTTACGACACTTTCCTGATGACCATTTTTGCAAAATTCTCCGTTATTTTTCCTATATGCAATTATAATATGTAAAAAGATTGTAAACCGTTTAACGAATTTACTCGCATATACTCGGGAATAGAATGCCTGATTGTAAATGGCTTACCCGAGTATATACGTGCAAATCAAAGGATTGTTGTTTTTTTAATCCCGAGATATTACGTTTGTTGACTCACTTTCTTTGACGCGAACGTGGTCGCTTTGACAACGCCCCATTTCGTATGCTTTGTCGCAAAGTCAGAAGGGGACTGTGCTCCTACACTCTAAATAGTTTACCCGATTATATACGGGTTTATCTACAAATAGACGTTTAAGAAAATTCACCGACATATTACGTTTGTTGACTCCTGAACTAAAGAACCAAATAGTGATATTTAATTAACTTTATTGACTATAAAATAATTGCTTAAGAGAAAATCACTGGTTGAAATCGATGATAAATTCTTGCTTTTAAAACTTGAAAAATAATGAAATAATTTATGGAAGACACAAAGTACCTCCCACATGTAACCTTAACCCTAGAGACCATTTTAACTTCACAGACTTTCCAACACTATTTGAATTACAGGACATTACTGACAAATAGCATTTTGAAAATTAAAGTATCACTCCTTAAACTTCACTTCGACTCCCATCAAACCTTTAACTTTACACCCCCTAAACTCACCTACGTACCCTCTCTGTCCATCACTTGTTGCACTGATCCCAAGAATCAATCAGAAAAGTTGTACAACAGGTTATTTACACTTCCTTTCGGGAGGCAATAACCCACTTTTGGCGCCAATAATAAATAGAAAAAATCCCTGCTATTATTAAGTCGCGCGATTTCCTTATTTTCGGGCAAAAAATATAAAAGCCGCGCGTCTTCACATTTTCGGGCCCAAAGTTTGCGCCAAATAGTGAAAAAAATGAGTCGGGCAACAATTAACGGGAAAGGGCTCTCCAATAAGTGAAAGGAGAGAGAAAAGTTCGTCAGATGAAGAAACAACGTGTAATCCAACCGAGATAAGCTCCTTCTACAAAAATGGTCAAGATGTGGACAAGAAGAATGCAAGTGAACATAGACAAAAAAGGGGTGAAACACATAAAGGGTGAATGAAGCTGGCATGGCGGGATCCTTTTAGATGTAGTTTTCTCTCTAGATTACTCGCATTTTCACTTCCTCTAACTCCACCTCTTTCTTTACGAACCTCTCTTCATGATATTTCAGCCAGATATTATCTCGTTAGTTTTCTTTTTTAGTTTAAGTACTACATTAATATCAGTAGTATTTTTTCAGGAAATGAGCCTAAAGAAAATAATAATAATTCTAATATTGGTAGCATAAAAATTAGCCATTCGAATAACCTACAGCCCCGCTCTCATACACTCGAAAAACACAACATTTATTTATAAAACGCTTTTATAAACAGTCCGACAAACATTGCCCTATCCACTACTACACCCTTCTCTCATCGAAATTTATACATTTATCACAGACTCAAAAGAACACTCCAAAACTCCACTCCGCTACTCTTCACTTCAGCCCCAAATAATTACTTTTCGTTTCTTGCTACGCCACATTGCTCCTCCTCCAATCTTCAGCTTTGCCTCCATTTCCACTTGTTTATTCTACTCACACGCAATCGCACACGAACTCGCACACACATCCAAATGTACATTTCTGCCTTCCAAGCTCCATCCGAAGAAATATAAAATAGATCCTGGATCTGATTTTTTTTAACATGAAAACACACACACACACACACACATATATATATATATATATATATATATATATATATATATATATATATATATATATATATATATATATATATATATATATGGGTAAAACTCACGAGAGGTAACACGTGAATAATAATAATAATAATAATAATAAACAAATGTTTTATTTTGTTAAAAAGAAATAGCCTTGACACGTGCATCTACCCAGTTTACACGAATGAGAATTTTGGGTGTGTAAATATCTACACATATGTCTGTATGAACGAACCTAATATAATGTACACATTATATTAAAAATGTAGAATTATATATATATATATATATATATATATATATATATATATATATATATATATATATATATATATATATATATATATATATATATATATATATATATATATATATATATAAAAATCAATGGTCCAAGCCCTATACTTAGCCTTAGTCATCAGTTCTTTACGGTAGAGCTTAGAACGCATGGACCTAGCGACATAACTATAAGCAATACATACTTGTAGGAAACGAAGGTCAAGTCTGGCTTTACAAAGTATTTTTCCGTAGTTTCTCCAAGCAGCGAAAACGTCTCAGAGTGGCTGCATTGTAGCGTGATCTAATCGAGTTAATGGGCCGATACCTCGGGAAGCGCGTGCAAGCGCAATACGAAGAGTAAAGACAACACGACGAATTTGAACATTTAATAGAAATATCTGAAGGTTTCGTATATCGGTTGTGTACATCTTCAACAGAGTATTCTGTCAATTTTACCAAAATAGAATAAATATTTCTTATTAATTTACTTATTAATTGTTTTTCGTTTTAGTGTTTGCCTGTGTTTTCGTAAAAAAAAATGTACTTTTTTTCTCATTTTGTCCAATTAACTGTTATATTCTAAATTGTTCCGATGAAATAAGGTGGCCAGTATTTTCTGCAGGATTTCGCATGCTCGAGAATTCGGGTGTAGTTTAGAGTCTTTGAGTTCTATTGGATAATCCAAGATGTTTATTGACCCTCTGTTTAAGATGTAGGCCAGTCTGGCCTACGTAGCAGGCATTGCAGCCAGCACACTTGAATTGATATACAACAGAGGGTCTCAACATCGGATCAATGCCATCTTATAGTTGAAGAAAGAACCCAAAGAATTATGATTAATATATATCAGGTTAAATTGCCATTGCGGTAAAAGGTTTTGCAAGATTTTCTTAAGAGTACCGTCCAAAGAAGAAGTGGAGGGACCAATAAATGGGAACTTAATAAAAATACGGTGTTTTGAAACAGTGGTGCATATGGGGGTAGGCAGATATAATTTATTTAAGAAAGTTTTTGTATACTTGTCGAATAGTTGTATAGGAAACATATTAAATGAAAAATATGTTGTCAGAAAACTCATTTCTTTGTAAAAATCCGTCCAACCTAATTGTTTTTTGTTTTAGTGTTTGTTTTCGTAACAAAAATGTACTTTTTTTGTGATTTTGTCCAATTAACTGTTATAGTCTAAATCTGTTTAATAAATATTTATTCTACTTTGGTAAAATTGACAGAATACTCGGTTTAGGATGTACACAGCCGCCGATGTACGAAACCTTCAGATATTTCTATTAAATGTTCAAATTCGTCGTGTTGTCTTTACCCTTCGTATTGCGCTTGCGCTTCCCGAGGAATCGGCCCATTAGCTCGATTGTTAGATCACGCTACAATGCAACCACTCTTAGACGTTTTCGATGCTGGGAGAAACTACGGAAAAAACTTTGTAAAGCCAGACTTGACCTTCGTTTCCTACAAGTATGTATTGCTTATAGTTATGTCGCTAGGTTAATGCGTTCTAAGCTCTACCGTAAAGAACTGATGACTAATGCTAAGTATAGGGCTTGGACCATTGACTTGTTAACATCTTATTTTCGTGATTCAGTTATACATATATATATATATATATATATATATATATATATATATATATATATATATATATATATATATATATATATATATATATATATATACAGGGATTGAACAAAATAATTGGAATGTTTGTTAAATTCAATGAATATTTATTTTATACGGAGTTGATCCTCCTTTCGCTTGCTGAACAGCGTCGATGCGTCTTGGAATTGATTCATACAACTTCCTGAATTCATTTATAGGAGTCTTGAGCCATTCTTCTTGCAATACCTACTCCATGTTTCAGACACGACGGTGGAGGGTAACGACTTCTAACTTGTCGTTCCAAGACGCACCACAAATGCTCAATAATATTAAGATCTGGAGATTGTGGGTGCCACTCCATGTGTTGTAGCTCACTCCTAAGCTCTTCATACTAATTATTAACCACATGAGAGGTGTGGATTGGGGCATTTTCATCTTGGAAAAAGCACTCACCATCAGGGAATAATATCTGGACCATCGGAAGGACTTGATCTTCCAAAATATTTAGATATTCGTTGCTGTTGATCCTACCATGCAGGGCAACTATTGGACCAAGAGAATTCCAAGATATAGCTGCTCAAACCATCACTGATCCTCCTCCGTGCTTCACTGTAGGAAGAAGGCAATTAGGATTAAAAGCTTCCCCGGGCTGCCTCCACACATGAACTCACCTGGCAGTAGGTAAAAGAGAAAGACGACTCCTCGGAGAATATTACTTGCTTCCATTGGTCTATCGACCGGCCATTCTGATCTCTACACCAGTTCAGCCTTTTCTGAATGTTTTGATGAGAAAGCAGAGGTTTCTTGATGGCGGCTCTTCCATGATATACGGATTTATTGAGCTCACAGCGAACAGTTTTGGTCGAAGCTGGGCTAGTGAGATGTTGATTCAACTCTGCCTTCCCTTTAAGCTTAGTTGTCTGGGGATTTTTCATCACAATGCGTTTCAACATTCGTCGGCCTCTTTCAGCGAGCTTCGAAGTCCTGCCGGAATTACTCCTCCTGCTGGAGATTTTGCCCTGCTTCTTGAATTCTATCATGGTCTTTGATCTGGTACTCGTAGCTCTCGAAAAAACAAGGAGTTTAGCTGTGCTAGTGACGGAAGTTCCTGCAATTCGAGTTCCAACAATTTGCCCTTTCTCGAACTCAGTGAGGTCACGCATCTTAGCAGCTATACCACGATCTGAAAGAGAAATTCAAATAATCATTAAAGTTGATAAATTGAACGATATATCGACAATAAAAACAAGATACAATGAAATTTGGAGGTATATTCGTAATATAATGGCTCATTGAAATATTGGTGTTAAATTTGTACTGTTCCAATTATTTTGTCCAACCCCTGTATATATATATATATATATATATATATATATATATATATATATATATATATATATATTAGGGTGGTTCTTATTTGTATGTTATTTTTTTTAGGAAATAGCAATCTCTCACCCTCTCACTTATTTCTTTATTGGTAGTAATTAATATGTGCGAAATATCAGCCTGATATAATATCATTTAGGGTGTGCTCAATGCAGAAGTGTTTTTTTATGCCTTACTGCAGGTGAAAAAAGCTGTCCGCGGGTTTTGGCCATACGGTTTTCTGTGTAAAATAGGTCATATTTGGCTTATTTCTTGATAAAATCAGAGCTGCTTTGTCAGTGAGAGAGAGAAAGGGACGTCCTGCATCATCAGGGGAGCACAGGTGCTCTTAAATACATTGGGAATTTAAGCCGTGCCATATGTCCACAGGTTTTGGGCGTTTTTCAAATATTTGGCAACCCTGAGCTCCAGAGACGCGATTTGAAAGTTATAAGGCAAGGCTTTTATACACCTTTGCACAGTATACTTCTTATACAGTTTTTGAAAAAATATCTTATTAATGACAATACTGCAGATGGCCAATTTGGCACATTAGTGCGACATTTTATAGCACTTAGAAATAATAAAAAATCCATTAATCCAACATGCTTCAACATAGAGCTCTAATGCTTACACACATTTAGTTAGCCTGTTGGGCAATTACTGTAATGGATGGGAAATGTCTGCTATGAAGTATGTATATCTTCAGGAATGCCATGATTATTCAGCTGTAACTTTTGGTATCAAATAAAGTAATATTTTTATCGATTTATGATATAGAAAACATTTAACATGGCTCACATTCGCTCCCAATGTTCTCCTACATAGATATAACAGAAACATTTTTTAACTCTTTCCAAAGCTGCATCACACAAGCAATTTGGACAAAGTATTCTGGTTTAATAGACGTTTTAATTATGAGAGGTTAAAGGTCACTTTTTTCCAGGCGAGAGTAGATGAAAATAGCTGGTCCCTATCAAGTTAAATCATAAACACTTGTCTTTTTCAGATATAAAATGACTACTTTGCGGAAACAGGACAACGTATATTTGCTGGGAAACAAGAAGGAGTCTCTGTCGAGCTGCAAGCTTCAATCCAAAGGCGACGTACTCCGAGTATATCTGCATCGCATGGGCGAAAAAGAAATGGTGAAGCATGAAGCAGTAGTGCAGACTATGGAGGAGGTCGAGAGCTTTTGGGGAAAGGCCCGTACTCCCAATTTTGGGGTTGGGGTGGGGGGGAGGGATGGCCACCCTATATACGAGGGGCGTTTTGAAAGTAATGCCTCCTAATTTTTTTATTCTGCCCCATGGGGTCCGAGGGAATTGCTTATAGCATCGCTATGATGACTGAACCTTTGCGCTAATAACCGGAATTTTCATTTCTCTGTTGCAGATATTGACAGATGACGTAAGAAAGCAACCCCTGTCGTGGACGTGCGTCAGAAGCAGAGATTCGTCATTGAATTCCTCCATGCAGAAGAAGTTGAACCAATCAACATTCACCAACGCTTGGTGAACGTTTACGGAGCCGAGGCAGTTGGCGTCAGCACGGTTAGAAGATGGGCTCCACCATTCAAGACTGGCGACAGAGAGATGTGAGTGATCTTCTGCTTCATACCGGTCCAACAACTCCTGACTGGCAGTCAACTGGTGATCTTTTTGCTCCTGCGTGAGCATCCATGGAACCCACCTGGCGCACACTTTGCTCTACCACAGGGATCACAACATCGTTTCTAGTTCACCGACACCCACTTCCAACTGTGCACGCATTTCATTCACCGTTATTCGCCGATTAACGCGGATGAGCTGATCGAGGCGCGCTTCATTTTCCCGGAGTGGCGGCTGTGCTTGGGCGTCGGGAGCGCGGTTTTTCACTCACATCTCTGTCGCCAGTCTCGAATCGTGGAGCCCATCTTCTAACCGTGCTGACGTCAACTGCCTCGGCTCCGTAAACGTTCACCAAGCGTTGGTGAATGTCGATTGGTTCAACTTCTTCTGCATGGAGGAATTCAATGACGCATCTCTGCTTCTGACGCACGTCAATATCTCGTATTATATATATATATATATATATATATATATATATATATATATATATATATATATATATATATATATATATATATATATATATATATATATTTTAGTGCCGACATTTTATCTGAATTTCTATCTTCATACAATCTAACTGTTGTCAGTAAATAACTAGCATTCATTGTTTGTCTATATAGCGAGACCTCCAAAAAGATAATCCCTTGCAGTTCCATTTTAACGAGACTAAAGTGCTTATGAATGGTCATTATCCCTTGAACTTCAAACCTCTCGAATATCAGAATCTCCTCTACAACTCATTTGGTGATAGCTGCTGAATCTCTTCCAAACTGAGTAATCAATTGTGAAAATAAATCATTCACAACATATTTCTCCAACAATTGAAACGATATTCAGAACTCTTGAACGATGGACAAATAGAAATCAGCATTAATGAGAATTATTTAAGGCCTCTTCCCTTTTCTAGCGACGTTATATAAATTACTTTAATTCCATCAGAATTAGATATAGCGATGATAAAAATTATTGCAAGTCATTCACACTCGAAGTAAAAATAAACATTGTAAAGACGAAAATTAGTTAACAATATTATAACTGAACAAGGAGAAGAAATTTAAATTGATGAAAGATCGATTAGGTAACCGAAAACGCCATATGGAAACTCGTGATGGAAAGAAGGTAAAATAAATTACTAGAATGAGATGAGCTTAAGGGTAGTTAGTAGGAAAGCTGAGGTATATCTACTAAATTCTTAATACCATCTTTGTAGAAATAGTTTAAATTATATTTTTTTTTAAAAGTTCTGCAATATTAAACGTTCTGGCAATAGATTAAATTAGTCCTGGGGAAATAACAATACCCGAGCCGAAACCGAGACTCACCCACAGAAGATTCTCATGGATAGCATAATCCATTTTAAACTTCTTAACCCAAATCAAACATTCAACAAGGAGGTTTACTGTACACAGCTGGGCCTTTTACATGCAGCACTCGAAGAAAAAAAAGACAGCATTAATCAATAGAAGACTCTTCCTTCATCAAGACAAGGTGCCACCTCATATCGAAACATATACAACATAAAAGTTTAACCACTTCGATTGGGGACTAGTGAGTTATATTCCATAGTCACTTCACTAGTAGTCTAAAGAGCAAACTGTTTGGGAGATTTTAGAAAGGAAAGGCGCGTAGCTCTCCAGATCCTTCCCAACCACCACAACTAAGACAGAATTCCCTGTAGGTCTTCAGATGTCAGGTACAACATAGTTGGCCAGTCCATGCTACAGTTAACATCCCACTGTAGGGAGTAATGTCCCCTCCTTATTTTCACTCAATTTTAAATGCCTTCTAAATGTCTTTAAATACCTTTTCAATTTCCAGCCTTTACTCAATTTTAAATGTATGCAAATGACTTTTAAATCTCTATTATTCATTTTAAATGACTGCTAAAATTTATAGGCTTCACTCGAATTTAAAGTCTTTTAAATACAAGAGCACATTAAATTTCTAATAGTTACACAAATATTAAATGTGTTTTAAATGCCTCTAAAAATTTCACTCCTTACTCAATTTAAATACCTTGTAAAATTCTAGTTTTTACCTACGAGTACATTTAAATGCCCCTTAAATTTATTGTATCCACTAAAAGATAAATGCTATCAAATGCTTTATAAAATTTCTAGTCTTTACTCAAATTGAAATGCCTCTAAATGCCTTTAAAAATTTCGTCTTCACTCAAATTTAATACTTTTAAATGGATCTTAAAATGGATAATCTTTACTTAAGTTTAAATACCTCTTAATGTTTCTTAAAATGGATAGTTTTTAGTTAAATTTAAATCTATTTAAATTCTTCTTAAAATAGCTATTTTTTACTTTAATAAAAATGCCTTAAATGCTTTTTAAAATGGCTAGTCTTTTAGAGTGAACAGCTGAACTGTCTTGATTCTCAGTGCCCAATTTGTCAACTCAACTTATATCCCTTCCCCTTTACTTTCAACATTTTACGAAAGTTTTCGAAAACGTTTTGGCTATGCCCTCGTTAGTTTCATAAACAAACTTCATGTCGCGTTAAAGTAATAAGTAACTAAACTTCTAAAAATTTTAAACCTCCATTTTTTGCTATGATCGAAAAAAACAAAGCGAATTATTTTGTAGAAGAAAAACAAACCGGTTTTTTTTGTGTATAAAATGCGAGACACGATCAAAACGCGTTGTAAAGTCATGAGCTCGCTCAGTGTCAGGTCGGAAGCATCAAAAGCGAATGAATGATTTACTCTACGTCGTGTGCGCTTGTATGTACACAGTTGAAAGAACGTGTATGTGAGTGCATATATAATGACAGCAGAGACATTAGGCTTAAAACCTCTTACAACTTAGTATTCCTTCACTTTAATTCGATGAACTTTTGCTTAAAAACAAAATGAACTTTCATTTCAATATCTTTTTAGAAAAGGTGACCCCGAAATAAAAACAAAATCGACGATTATTGCATAGGTAACTTTATTGCATATTCATGTGATATGATAAAAGAAAAAAAATACAACATAATTGGTATAATACTTGTACATATACGTGTTTATGGCTTAGAATAAACCGAAGTAGCATTTTTTTGTTTATGCCGGCAGCATACAATTCTTGCATAACTTTAATTGCATGTTCTGCGCAGTGATTAACTACTTCTTTGTATTTTGAATTCAGTGCATTTTTTGTAAGGTTTCCAGTTGTCTGAGAAGTTCTTAAAGTCATTTTCATTGTACATCTGATTAGTAAACCAATATATAATCTATCCAGTCGTATGAAATGAATCTGCATATCTTCTCCAAAGTTTCCCCTCGTTGTAGGTATACGAAAGAATGCAAAGAGAGCTAGAATAGTTCTTCAATGCCACCTCGTATTGCTGATGTTTAGAATTTTCACAAAGTTAATCAAAGGAAATGCCCCTTTTTGCAAAGAATCTAAACGTATACTCGTGTTAGATGGTAGAAAAACTTCATATCTCTCCATCATGATTTCTCGAAGACTTCTTCCGTTCCATTAACAAACTGTGCCTTTAGTTCATCACATTTATTCACCAGTTGAGATATAAATGGATATTCAATGTTTGAAGAATTAGTGTTAGCACCAAGATTTTCTTTTATTACTACATAAACGGAGAATCGTGTCCAGGATGTGATTCTAACAAGGCGATAAATTGTAGTTTACAAATACACTTTTCGGAGAACATTCTTTGCAATTTGAAAATAACTTCACCTCTTTTTCCAGTGTTAGTTAGCACTTGTGATATTAACAACGATCATCTTTATTGTATTTTATAAGTTGTATTCATCAATAGTTTCAGTCATGCCATCTTTCAAATCCAATGCATCCAATTTTACTTCGGTTCTTTCCTTTTAAAGTACGACTACTTGATACTCGGGGGGAAAAGCTGGAGGATATGGACTTCACCGAAGGGGAAATAAAAAAGGAGATCACTGACCTAATGACAAATAAGTCACCTGGCCCGGATGGGTTTCTACCTAAAGTGTTAAAAGAAGTGCGCGATCAAGTGTCACGACACCTGAGCGCAATCTTCAACATGTCAATCCGGACCGAATGCGTTCCTAGAGACTGGCGTGAAGCGGAGGTGACTCCTATCTTCAAGAAAGGAGACCGTAGCCAACCGTCAAACTGCCGACCTATCAGTCTGACTTCGATAGTCGGTAAACTCATGGAAAGCATGATGGTGGACAAAATGACGTCGTATTTAGAGTCAAACCTGTTACTGAGGAGTTCCCAGCACGGCTTCCGAAGGCAACGGTCATGCCTGACGAACCTTGTGCAATTCTTCCACTTCGTGTTCAGTGAGCACGATCAGGACAAGGCGGTGGATGTCGTGAACTTAGACTTTCAGAAAGCCTTTGATAAGGTACCACACCGCCGCCTTATCCGGAAAGTGCGAGCGCTGAGCATAGACGGAAAAGTAGCCGGCTGGATCGAGAACTGGCTAAGTGGCAGACGGCAACGGGTGGTGGTGAATGGACAGGCTTCTGAGTGGGTGCCCGTTACTAGCGGGGTGCCTCAAGGTTCTGTCCTGGGACCACTACTATTCATCATCTACGTCAACGACATGGACGGTGACATGTTTGCCAAGATTTCCAAATTTGCCGACGATACCAAGCTTGGTATGAACGTTGCAAAGTATGGAAATACTGCCCGCCTGCAGAAATATCTTGGGAAGATTGGGGAGTGGTCGGACACGTGGCAAATGCCTTTTAACGTGAACAAATGCAAAGTGATGCATATCGGCCACAGAAACACCCAATCTCAGTATATCCTTAAGGGCACTGCTCTCGAATCCACCGACACTGAGAAGGACTTGGGTGTCATAATCACTAGTGACCTCAAGTTCTCGAAACAGTGCATTGAGGCGGAGAAAAAGGCCCAAAGGATGCTAGGCTATATAAAGCGCCAGTTTGGATATCGGAACAAGGAGATTGTACTGTGTTTGTACAACTCACTTGTCCGACCGCACCTGGAGTATGCCGTACAATTTTGGAGTCCTTCATTTCGAAAGGACATCGCGAGATTGGAACGCGTACAAGCAAGGGCAACCAAACTGATTCCCTCTATCAGACATAAAAGTTATGAAGATAGATTGAGGGAATTAGATCTGTTCTCGTTGGAAACCCGTAGACTGCGTGGTCAGCTCATCGAAGTTTTCAAAAACTCTTCCATCTGTAACTTTTCAATCATTTCCATCTTCAATTTAGCAGCTTCTTTGTATGCTTACTTGTAACTTACTGCTTGACTTGAGGTTGGAATGTCAATACCATCATCTGGCAACTGTCTGCATATTTTAGCGGCTTTACTTGTTGATACTCCTGTAAAAGTCAGCAAGTTGGTTGTAACTTTACTTTTGTTGTGTTTTCCGGTTGGTGGAGCATTACTCTTATCTACATATTCATGGTCGCTCGCTTCCGAACCAGTACCACTGGTGTCAGATACATGATCATAAGATGTTGACGCTGAAGTTGATTCAGCACGAAGTTTCCGTCAATTTGAAGAGATAATTGTTTTTTTACTTGCAACTTGCTTGACCTGTAGATTATCCCACTTCTCTTTTGCTTTCTACTTCAAATAGCTTTGGCTTGTCCTTTTTTTACTCATTTTATATACTTTCTCAAGAAAGGTCACTAAGGTAGGTCACATTACTCTAATTGTCGCCTTACCAGAGCATTCTGAAAATTTAAGAATACCGTTTCACTCTTGTATCGAAACTGTCGCTTAATCGATCTCAGGATCTTTACAGCTTTCTTTTTTTCCCTCGAACAGTAGGGCGTAAACTTAAAATATCATTATACACACAAATACCAAGATTTCTTTGGTTATTCTTGACATTATCTGTTATATAAAATATTTTGAAATCTTCTTTTGTATGTTTGTAGCCAACATGTTTCACTTTGCATTTCTCAATGTTTAAGGGTAGTTTCCATTCTCATAGACCAATAAGCTATAGGATCAATATCATTCTGAAAGTTGAAAGAATCCTGCTCCGTTGTTAGATTTTTCTTTACCTAATTTGCAATCAACTGCGAAATTCGGGGGTTTTTTTAAAACAGTCTCATGTCGCTATCAAGAAGCAGAACCACCTGAACGAAGACCGAACCCTGAGGAACTCCACTACTTACAAGTATACCAATGGACTCTTACTTATTGATGATTACTCGATGTTTGCGGTCACTGAGACAATTTTCGATCCAATTGTGAATGTGCATCTCCGCTTAATCCTGAAGCTTTTGATTTTGGACATTATGTAGTTTTTTATGCGGAATTTTATCAAAAATCTTCTGAAAGTCCAAGTTTAGAATGTCAGCTAAGCTCACAGTATCATGAATTGTGTTCATTTTATCAATATATTCTCGTAGATTGGTGAGACATGATCTGTTTTCTGAAGACATGTGGCTAGTTGTTTAATATTTTGTTATATTCTAAATGACCTATTATTTATTTTGCAATAAAGTTTTAAGAATTTTACCCGTTAATGAGGTCAAACATATAGGGCGATAATTGCTGGTCAATTTTGTGCATTCCTTCTTGAGTATTGGTGTTATATTAGCTGATTTCCAGTCTTAAAGGACAATGGAACTTTCAAGGAATAAATAAAAATATACAATAGATGATTGACTACTGGCAAATCGAGAGATAGAGATATACAAAGAGAAAGACAAACAGAAGGAAAAATAGGCTGGCCAGCGGAGAGAAATAAAGAGATGAGGTCATTCGTAGGTCGCACGGAGGCCATGAATCAAGTAAGAATTATTAAAAGCGAGAGTGGCACCGCCCCGTTCATGACACACCATTCATCAACTCGCCCTGCCCCCCGCCCCCATCCCTCCCAAATTCACTGGAATTATTCTGAGTGGGAGTCACCTTACGGTGATCACACACAGACGCCCGCGCACAAATACAGGCTATCCCCAAAAGACTATATAATCTTTATAGCATTATATATTTTAGCATTTGAACAAACTAACAATATATTGTTATAGCAATCGCCAATAAAATGTAAATTAGTGATTAAAATGTTATACTGAATTGTTTGTATATAAAATTTAATCAGCTACGCCATTTGCTCAGAATGTTCCCCAGCGACATGAATGCATTACTGTATGCGTCGGCTAAGCCTGGCTTTGTTTAAGCAAAAACTCCTAATGGCTAGTGCCTATGGGCTGACTGTAGTCTAGTCATCCACTAGCTTGCTTCGAGACCTAGACTACGCACCCATGTCACAATATGAGCTCTATATCCTTCAATTTTATTTATTCCAACAAAAGAAACCATGTTGCTTAAACATTTGACACTAGAGCAACGAAATATTGTTCTAAAATGGTTTTGGAAATTTGAGAATATGGGCGAAGTTCAATGGATCCGGGAATTTGGGCATAAATTCATCTTGACATTACAAGCATCCGTGACAAGTTTGAGGCAGATGGTGTTGCTCAAGATATACGCAAGAAAAATCGGGACGACGCAAATCTAGTGCGAGCGACGAAAACTTTATTTTAGTGTTGCAAAGATTTACTTGATCACTATAGAAATTAGTGCGCCCGTCAAACAGGGATCAGAAAATCAGGTGTTCATCTTATTTTAAAGTCGCCACACTGGAAAAAGCTATACGCCATGACTGAAAATGCCGCTGATCACAGATTTGAATTTGGGAATAGTTTCAGTCAATTGAAACCAAATAGGTAGAGTTTGGCAACGAAATTATGTGGTACGATGAGCTAACTTCAAGTTAAATAGAACACTAAATCGAAACAACTGCAGGTATTCATCACTTGACAACCCACACGTTTATGTGGATAAGCATGTCAATTTACCAAAATTAACACTATGGTGTTGTTTATCATCCAGGGGTTTGGCTAGACCAATTTATTTTTTAAATGGACAGTTACTAGTTACACATATCTCAACATGCTGCGGACTGATTTGATTTTTAAAACCCTTGCAAAAAATTAGGCTAGACTGGTCATTTTCAGCACCTCAAAGCATATAGCAACTGAGTAAAGGCCTCCTAAAAATGCCTCCATGAAACTGCCAGTCCCGGTTCTGTTGTTTGGGGTCAAAAAGGTGGTACTGTATCTTGGAAACTATAGCAGTTACAAAGCTGAAATTGTGCACAGGTCCGTTTGGGCCAAGTCCCAACTTGTGTACCAAATTTCATCAAAATCCGAGATGGTGAGGAATGACCCATATGTCAAGCCACATTTAGAGTACTGTATACAAGCATGGTCACAGCACGATATCAACCAGCTAGAGTCAGTACAGAGTAGTTAACAGCTGGAATGCCCTTCCAGAAGAAGTAGTGAATGCACCAACTATTAGTTTGTTCAAGTCAAGGTTGGACAAATGTGAATATTAACTGTGTTATTTGATAAGTCATATTTGAATAGCAAAAGAAGTTTAGATATATTTTTAGTGGTGTGGAAACTATGCTTGAATTTAGAAATACGAGATTTTCTTTTGTAGAATTTATTTTTTGAGTGTACAATTTCAATGTTGTATCAAGAGTTTTACTCGTCTATTCATCGTTGGAGTAGAGATGGGAGAAATACAAGACAAGTTTCTTAACCTCCTATGTTATTTAACTAGGTAAGCATTAACTAGGTAACAAAAATAATAGCTTCTCTGAAGGACCTTGAATATGAAGATAGACTGAGGGTATTAAATATGTTATCATTTGAAAGGTGTGTGAGGGGAGATATGATTGAGCTTTTTAAAATCTGTTCTGGGATGGATAAGTTGGATTTTAGCAAGTTATTTGAGTTGGAAGGTAGTAATAGGACTAGGGGTCACCACTTAAAACTTAAAAAACAGAGGTGTAGGTTGGATGCTAGAAAATATTTCTTCACTAATAGAGTGGTAGATTACTGGAATAGTTTGCCATTTGAGACAGTAGACAGTACAAACTTGGATGTTTTCAAACGCAGTTAGATGATTATATCGGGAGGGAGGGTTAACTTTTTTGGGGGGAGGGGGGAAATTCTGGACTGATTCCTGTGGATGCAGTTTTTTTATTGTATATTACGATTGATTTTGATTTTGATGAGTCTTGGTGATGATGCTTTTTGTTTTTGACATATTCTTGTTGATGGTTTAAATTGTATATTGCAGATGCATGATGACACAATCCTTTGGATGCATTATGTGGGTGGGATTTGACAGATGCGGATGACCTTTGATAGGCCCTTGTGGCTTTTGTCGTCAGTGAAATTATGTTATGACATCAATTATACCTGCAGTTCGGACGCAGTTTGAGAAAAAAAGACTTTTACCTTCATCAAGATGGAGTCTCCCACCCCTCATTATCTTTGTGATCTTAGAACGTAATTCGATGAAACGTTGTTAAGCCATTGTGGATAGGAGGAAGAGGAAGCATTGAAAGCTCTTCGATGTGGCACGCCACACTCATGTCTCTTCTGCCCTTTCTATACCCGATTTGATTCGACGCTGTCTCCACCCCTTCACTCACACTCTAGTATATTCTTTTCACAAGTCTGTTTCCACCTATTCTTCATACATGCCCATACCACCTCAGAACAAGTTCAGTTACAGCCTCATTCACACCCTTCTTCCCCCCACCATAAACAATCTCTTACCTAGTCGATCCTTACTGTCTACCTTCCGCACACCAAGCATTCTACCCGAGATTGTCCATTCGCACTCCTTTCAATTAGAATATTTCCTTCTTATTCTATACCAGAATCTCCTTCACATACAATCCCTCCTAGGAACCGGCATTCTCTCATGCTGCTTCATGACACATTCACACTTAAACTCTTATCATTCCTTTACGCTCAACTTACCCCCGAGAATTTGCTACAATTTAAAACCTTGTGGTGGCAATCTGCTTCATCTATACCATTCTTATTTACAATGCATCCTACATACTTAACACTTCACGCTTGTTTAACGGTGACCCCACCCTCAGCCATAAATACCATTCCTATTTTCTGCATTCATTTTTAGACCTCGCCTTTCACACACCCTCTCAAAAGCTTCTATCAACATTTCATAATCCCTTTCACTCTCAGCCACCAACACAGGTCATCAGCGTATATCAAGATAGAACCCATTCCTAGCACAACCCACCCTTCCTCAACCCCACACTCCTCTTCCATATTTCCATAAGGTTATTAAACAGCCTTGGTGACATCACACAACCTTGTCTTGCCCCTCCTTTCGGCTATCGTTCATTCTAACGCACTCCTTACTCCCAACCTAAATACTCTCCACAATAACCAAAAGTTTATAGCTCACCTCATGCATCTTACCACCTACCACAATGGTTTTCTAACCACACGATCATAAGCTATCTCCAGATCCATCAACTCAACATTCACTTCACAACTCTCAGCCCTTGTCTTCTACGCTAGCTATCTCAGTACACCAACTTGATCCACGCCAGTTCTACCCGTTCTATCATAACTCATTCTTGGTCATCACCTATCTAACCCTCAGTAATCATTCTTATACACCCAATCATATTTTTCCATATTATTTACCTACAACACTCAACAGACTTACACTCAGTTTGTTCTTGCATTCATCTTTCTCCCTGATACCCTTATACATACAAAGGCACTATTACTGAGCTTCTCCACTCTCCAGGTCTTACTTCACTTTCAAATGCCTGAGAACAGATCCACCAGTGCCAATTCATAACACAATCACCACCACTTGTTAGCATCTCCCTGTGACTATATCATCTATTCCGGCTGCTTCCCCATTTTTTAAACCTCTCACAGCACTAACAACCTCTTGCATGTTAATCACTTCCATACCTCGATACATCACCCGATTTATGCCCATGAAGCTAATAGTATTTTCATTTGCGTCATCTTTCATACCCACAGTATACAACTCATCAAAGTATCTTCGCCATTTACTTTTGACCTCTTCATTGCTCACAAGTACCCTGCCTGTCTTCTCCCTACACAATTCTACAGACGTCACCTGTAGTCCGAGTGTCCCTGGTACCCCTAACACCTGATTGCGTAAGGGGAATGACCAGATTTTGTAACTTTGTAGTAGGTTGAATAAATCCGAGAGTACCTGCAACCCTAGTTGGGATGGTGAGTCATGAGGGAAGGGGGTTCACGACTCGAGGCCGTTGAATTTCTTCATCTGGTATCATCACTTTTTACATTCCTACAACGTTTCCTGGCGGGGCATGAAAGAGTGCGTCGCCGTCGTAAGCAAGTTAGGGTTTCAGATAGGTTAGGTTAGTAGCCACCTATCTGTAGCCAATTAGCTAAAACGATGTGGTGATGGTGAATTGGCCGGGGGCAGTTGCCCTAGAACACCCAATAGAGGATTAATTCATGCGCGGAAGGAAATTCAATCAAACTAACTCTGGTTACAAATCAACGAGGTGTACATTACCCGAAACGAATGTTGTCAAAATTTAAAAGAGCTTTTAAACAGCCCGTAAAAATCATTGCACCATGTTAAAATGTACATTAGTCCATCCACTGTATACACACAATTCTGACGCTAAAACTCCATATAAAAATTCTTTTAAAATTACAACCCTTTAAATGCTACCCTCGAGAGACGGCCATCCTCTATTGAGGATGTCAACACTGAAAATTCCTAATTATTTACAACCTTATTTAGGGGGGTGAAGCAGCTTCCCGCAAAAGTCGTAAAGATTATTCGGGCCCTTTGCTAATAACCCATCTTAAAGAGAATAGTTAATGGGAAATTTCATCAATATTTTAATGTTTCATTAAAAAACCCACAGAAGTAGCAGTTCATTAATATCACCAATTGTTTTAACCTGTTTCGGTAAATGGGTAAAGATGGCCTATTTTTCTAGACACCCGTGCTGCTGATTGAAGCCTGTTATTTCGGAAAAGAGTCTCGTTCACTCATCTTGAAGTTCAATACTGAGTCAAAAATCTTCATTTCAACAGGTCTATATGCTTCTATCTTATTCCTTGCCCTATTTCTGAGTAGTGTTTTAACATAGTTTGGCTTTTTTACATATAAACCACTTGCAAATATAATTTTACTTTGGAATTTTGATTTAATATCAACTCGAATATTCATTTCTTTAGGGAGTTTTTTTTCATCGTATTAGGTGTTTTCATTATATTTTCGAATGTATGTTTGCCGTTTTAATCTCCTACCTCAACTTTAGAACTGTTATTCTTCATACTTTATCGTCTACTGGTGTTTGCGTTCTTGCCTAATGGTTTTTTGTGCTCTCTTCGAGTCATTCTAACTTGTAGGGCCCGACTGTTAGGCGGGCTTGTGATATTTGATTCATTCTTCTGGACATTAAACAAATAAAGGTGGTTAGATGTCCTTTATTAAATCTAATTGCGTTTTATTTCGAATCAAGTGTCCTTAATAATCCTCCAAATACTACCTTAATAGATTGAGGATATGGGTTATCCTTATATGTATCACGCATTTGTAGATTTGTATATTTTCCGAGCGAAGCCTATTGACCATCATAATTAAGTGCATGTAAGGCAAAGCATACCCATTATAAATATAACTAAGACCTTGTTTCTCTAGATATAATGAGTACAACGAACAATAGTGTTTCAACCTGCACAAATGCAATAAGCTGTAAATGAACTTTTCAAGGAATAAATTAAAAAACTAAGATATCGTTGGAGTTATAAAATTTAGAATTGATGATCAGATTTCAGAAAATTGTGAAAGAGAACTTGTTATTATATATATATATATATATATATATATATATATATATATATATATATATATATATATATAAACCATTAGTATTCATTCGTTCAATGCAACTATTGCCGAACTGCTTGCATAAGGCTATATTATGCACTGCCATAACGTGGGAAAAGTGTGTCACGGTGGTTGAATATAAATAAGCAGGTGTTTGTTTCATTCTGTTGGTTAGTTGCTCTCAAAATGTTTAGTAAATCCATCAATAGACATCCAAATCCAAGTAGTTTTCCCAAAGTCATATTCAAGTTTAATAAAAAGAGATAGTAGCTATTTGTAGTTTGGTCGAGGTTGTAAGTAGGTTGAGTTTTACAAGGCTGCAATCAAGGATGAGCTTCTAGGTAGCAATGTAAATAAAGTAAGGAATCAACACGGAGGAGCCTGACTTCCCGATTCAGCTCCCCTCTCCTTCTTTGATGCTGCCCGGCTATTTATTCAATAAAAAAACATAATATTCTCTCTTTACTACATCTTTTTCTTTAAAATCTCTAAATGAAATTCCCAAATAGTGACATTAACTCTTTAGTCGATGGTAAAATCTTTGTTTTTCTATGCGCAACTTTACCAAGAAGACACCCTGCACTTGAGTCTCTTTCGGATAGAGGATTATATTAATATAACATCTTTTGCCTCGAGTGGCAGAAGGTTGCCAACAAGGGGCAAAGTCCCTCCAATGACCTGTGGCATTTTGTGATAAGATGGGAACAATTGAACTTTACTCCTCTTGAAAAAAAAGCGACGCCTCGACCTGGTGCTTCGCCACAGGTAAAAACACCCTTCCCATGAAGACGTAAAATATGCCCAAAATGATTACAACATTCCATGTGTCTGATTTTCAGCTGACGTCCGATATTTCGGCAACACCCTTGAATGACATTTTTTCTCAAAAATGTAAAGAAAAAACCAACGAGAAAACAAAAAGTTTGTAAGGAGAGAGATCTGTAAAGAAAATGGAAAAGAAAGAGGAATTGAAGATATATGCAAGATATATAGCTAAAGATCCTCCCTAGGGGTTGGAAGGGAACGTATCTATAGACGTTGGGGACTTTGAGAGCACACAATCACCCAGATGGCAACTACAACATGTTTTTTCAGGCTACACCTGAAAAGGTGCGATAAAAACGCATATTAATTACGACCGCCCACCGCCGGAGCCAAGTGAAAGAGGGTACCCTGCCCCCGCCCGATTCTAAACAGGGCTGAGTAGACGAAAGCTAGTCGGCGCTTAGCCTGAAAAATTAACCTGCTGGTTAAGGAAAAAGCCAGGTGCGAAAGGACTTGCAAAAACGTGGCGGCAAAGTCTAACATAATATGCCAACAAGAAAGAAAGAAAAAAACAGGTAGTTTCAGGCTATCGGAGACACTGTGAACAGTGGGGGAGGGGGGCATGCTGCTCCTCCACTGCTCCTCCTTCCTCCTGACTTTATTCACATGAAAATGCTGCAAAATCTGCCTACTCTATTTAAGACAGCCTAGACGCGATTCTTTTTGCCCTAGAGTGGCAATCCCACTTCCCCTCTAATAAAAGTAGTTATGGGAGATTGAGGGCTTCCAGTACGGAGGTCATCCTCAAAGGATTCTCTTCCCATAAAAAAACATTTTACACCCTTCTTCGACTGTGGTGAGGGAAGAGGAAGAGTCGCCATAAACTCTCTCTCCAAATGCTGTGGACTTTGTCTGTGTGCTAACTTTTTCCAATGTAAATTTTACACGACTAATCTGTACCCATTCTTAAACGCCTTCAAATTGAGTGGACACCTATTAATGTCTACAAGTGTTGAAAAGGAACTAAGCTTAATTATGTACTTTAACAAATGGTCGTAAACTTGGCAGAATAATGGCTATAACATGGAAGGACATTATCAAACATGTTCACGCTCCGTAAGTACGCGGTACTGCGCTTAAACTTCAGAACAAGTAGGTTTCAACAGTAATTACTTAACATATGGTTAAATTCCGAAAAACGCTAGAGGAACAGAGTTAGTAAAACTTACATTAACATCGTTTCCTACATAGACATTTACATATCAGGGTCATTTAAACCTACTTCAATCAAAAAAAGAATAATAAAAGGGGTAAAAAAATAAGGGTAACTTCGACCCTACAAAACTTTACAACGCTGCAAGAGATGCCATGACTGAAAAGTAAAGAAAATCGATTCAAGATTAATCCGGAAGAATTTCAGTCAGTATTAAACTAATTATCACCAGTCTGACATTCAAACTTGAAAGAGCTCTTCGAATAAGAAAATAAGAAAAAAAATATTCTACCAAGGATAAAACATTACAAATGATGTTCATATTTAAAAGAACCAAGAATTCTTAAGGCAGTTTGTGAGTCTTGACTGCACCTGAAAGGCAAATCAACAGAAGAAGGAGGTTAGGTTGAAGAAGATGAAGAAAACTGAGCTACAACTTCTGAAACAACAGATCTCTATACTTAAAATGAAATGAAGTGAAAGATACCAAAATAAAAGTTGGATTGTGAACAAAAATAGCTAGAAAGTGAGAGCAACAACTTAAAAACATATTACGATAGATGTTAGAAATAATGGGTAGAGACAATAAAAGACCCACTTAAATAAGAACACAAATGCAGGTGACGGATATATTAAAAAGAAATTCAGATATGGATATGGGTGGAACATATTGTCAACAAACAACCAAAAGAAGACCTTGCAGAAGGTAGGAGGACGAAGTTTGGACAATAACATGACCTACCTAGCAAACTCAAAGTCAGGTTCGCAATCAATAGAAACCACTTGTTAAGGACCTTTGCTGAGCAGAGAGATAAATAAAATTTACTGCTCCTGATGTTACGGATCTTACTAATTGTTTGTATAGCCAACACAAGCTCTGAGATAGAATATTGAAGCGTGATTGGGTGAGAATGCAGCTATACACAATGGAATCATTACACAAACATCACCAGCAGGGCTGGAAGATGTATGCGAGGGTATGGAACGTACATACTCGCATGCCGCCAGACAATCGTGGGAACGAAAGAAATTTGTCGTTTGAGTTGACCTTCGTCTCCTCCCCTCCCCCCTTCCCCTAACTGGCGACAGGAAGTCTGACGAAAGAAGGCCTATCCCACAGAGAAGCCTAAATTCTATTTGCCTTCTTTATGATACCATGGAGATTGTCCAGAAGGCGCTGCGATAAGCGAATTGTCGTGAATGGAATCTCTCTCTCGATTTCCCACAATCCGCGATATAAATAACATCGCCGTTCATCCCTCTAGGGCAGTGTCCCAAACCTACTCGCGTAATCCTCACGTTGAACGAGAGTCGTTGCCGTAACGTATTGACTACCAACGTGCCGCCGAGATAACTTGGTTGCTGTCTCAACGTGTTCCTGAAGTAAATCCCGCCCCGCAGAGTCTGTGACTAGAAGAATACGCTCTGTTGCTCAACGTAACTTGAGAAAGAAAAGGAACATCCAAATAGTTACTGGAAGTTACTATTTGTTAGTGTCACATCCAGTTAGGAGTGAACTAACCAGAACTGCAGCCAGCAGCCCCGAACCCGTCGTCTTATCCCCCCTCTCCCCGAGAACTCGTGTTAACGCCACCCAAACCACCCCATCTGGACCTGAGTAGTCGTCTCTCCAATCCATCACAATTAATGGTAATCTGTAAACCCAGTGTCCCTCTATTCTTAAATTACCTATTTAATTAACAGTGAATGATACTCCCATTGAGTCATTATAAATCTAGACGCTTAACGTCAGTGTTTAATATTTAATCCTTAATTTTGCCCGTTTAACTATTGCTAATTATTATATTTGTGTAAAGTAAAGTTTATTTTTTGTATGTGTGTTTATTTGTGGCTCCTCCCTTTTGACGTACCCTTGGCAAGACTTTAATTAAGAATCCCTTCAGCTAATTTATTCAACCTGTATTATGCACTCTTAGAATTCAACAATCACAAACCTTCCCCAGTAATAAGTGGGACTTTTATAGTAAGAATCCTGGCTACGGCACAACCCGCCTCTAACCAGCTTTCGCACGTTCAGTAGGAATTAAAGCCTACCTATATATATATATATATATATATATATATATATATATATATATATATATATATATATATATATATATATATATATGATCGTAGATTGAGTCATAGGGTCAATACCATCGACTTAAACAAAAGCGGTGTGTCCAGATCAAGGACTAGAATAATTATTGGACCAGACTATGAGCAATTCTACGACAATGTATTATGACAATATCATATTCACATCCACCGACATATAAAAAAAAAAATCCATCAAATTAGTCGTCCTGTTTTAAGACAAGTGCAACAAGACCCCAATGATCATCGATATGAGTAACCTAAAATGACTATGGGTTTAACAGAGCAGAACGGGAGAATATGTCCTTACACCAACCCATTCTCTCCGTCATAGAGCAGATGTGGAAGCTGAAAGATGCATTTCTCATACTTGTTATCAAAGTGGCCACAGAACTAAATAAAAACTAACCTGACTGGCTGCCTAACATCAATCCTTTGGAGCCAAAGTTCTACGAAATCTGACTCCAAGCGATCAAAGCAACAATAGGGATTCTGAAGAGGTCACTAAGGCACACGCATCGCTGAGGAAAGCCTGACCGGGCAAAGTCACACCATCACCAAAAACATACTAAGAGTATAAAAAGAGAATGGCTGTGCTAAAACTGTTCATAATCGGATTGATATCGGTTTTACAGTTTTTCCACATTCTGCACGTTCACCGGACCTACCACCGTCATATTTTTACCTTTTCTCTCTAATTAAATCTTCGGTTCTTGGAAGAAAGTGCACATCTTCGGAATAATTTTACGCGTTTCTATATGCTTAGATTCCCGCTAGTGCAAGGGCGTTATCTGCAGGACAGGCCATTGCTCTAAAGATGGTACAAATGGATTGCACATAAAGGAGATCACTTTGAACATCTTTCTTCCGCTGAAAATTTATGTGTTAGGTTTTCTGGAATAAATGTTATTTATCGAACAAAACTTTCCATACAATCCTGTATATATCTAGAAAGATCTCGACACAAAAATGATACACATACAACCATAGCATCACAGATCGATTTTTTACGTTTTGAAGTTTGACTACAGCCATCACACACGAGAGATTCAAGCTAGAATTAATTAAATACTTCAGACGCAGATCCGTCCATACGCGCGCGTGCACACACACACACACACTAGCGTACCCAAAGGATAATTACAGCGTGCTGGCAGAGCAGATATAAGTCATATTGCACCTGTACGCGTAACGTGTACGTGTGAATGAGTATACTAGGTATACTCATATGGGTGTATTTTGCATGCAGGAGCGTTGGAAGTGCGTGATGTACACGCATGCGTGTTTGGCCCTGTAAGCGTGTGTACCAGAAGCCCGATAGATACCCAGTAATTTAGGGTATTAGGATATACGAGAAGCTGGGCTTCTTTCTCGTCTAATCACCCCTCCTCTAATGACAAATTACCACAAATCACTAACTGCACAGATTCAGTGCCAGGTCGACCTGGGGCTCGAACCCATTGGGTGATGGAGATAAATTGGGGGATGGGGTAAGGGAGGTGATAATCTAGGGGGAAAAGAAGTACATAGAGGGGAGACATAACGCACAGGAGGAACAGACATAACCACCATCTTCTTTTTTTTTTACCCTGTGGGTCTAAGCAGTCCGCCCACTTTCGTGGAGAAGGATTTGCCTTAAAAAGGGCCCCAAATGCCTAAAGCGACTTTTAAAATTGCTATGAATCTCCTCATCAACGCACTAAAGCGATTATTAGTAAAAAAAAGAAGAACTGAACCAGTTCTTTAACAAAATTTTAAAATAGTGTTTCCAATATTTAGATCACTCCGTGTTGTAAATGCCACGGAGATGACGGAGGGTAGTGTCCTTCCTCCAAGCGCCCCTCTTTTATTAAGTTACCGCTCCACCGGTTGACGCGCGGAAAAGTTCAGTCAAAAGAAGAAAACCTTTTTCCAAAAGAGACAATGCGGGAAATGAATAAAGATGGACTCAAGTGAAACAAGAAAATAGAAATAGATTATATAATCTTTAACAGGAATAAGTTATTCAATGTGATAATAGTTATTAGCTCTTTCAACACTGGGATCAATCCTAAAGTAGTGAGAAGCAGAAATAAAGTTGATCTAAAACGAGAGTCAAACCCATGAAAAAGAATCGAAGGTACAGAAATTGACCGCCAAAAGTATAAAAAAAGGCCACAACAAACGATTCCAGACTAAAACGGCAATCAATAACCATAGGTCACTTTAACAGGCAAACCAACACTTAACAAATACTAGTCAACAAATTACCTGCCTAAAGGATAATCAAAAAAATAAAATTAGACAAAATGATCGAACAGGACAAGTAATTTTAATGATTGCAATGGATACCAAACCTCAAATATTTATTTCCCACTAAATGAAAATGAAGTTCACCCGCAAAGAGAGACGACATTCTACGTGAACCTAAGGGTATGAAATATGACCAAGAATTTGGAGAAGACGGTGCAACGATAGACTTTATAAAATATAAGATGGAAACATCCGAATTATTGACCCTGTTTGTTATGCAAAATATTTAATGCCCCAATTTTATTCCTCATTCTACTGCTTTGTAAAGGGGCAGATAATGAGAAACATTAGGTACACACAAAAATGATTAACCAAAGGCTTAAGTAACCATTTAATTACACTAAACCATCAAAATTTCATAAAGAATCAGAATAATTAACAAAGAAAAATGATTAAATCGAAGTAATGAATATGAAATAGCTTTATAACATTAACGAGGTATGAAATACCTCTGGATTCCCAGATACATATTATACATACCAAAAAAAAGGCTATGAATTACACTGGCCTACCATATCGGAATTGTCTTAGACCTGTCATTAAGTAAATATGAATTAAAAACAGTATGAGATTAGGAGAGATATCCTAAAATGGGAATAAATAAAAAATTATTTATGGAAATGAATCCACCTTTTTTGCCTACGATATTACACTATTTTTTAAAGACCAGAATAATTATAGTTAGTGATAAGAGAACTTTCCCCGGCAGTCTCAGAGTGGGACCTTTCAAAATAAAGTAATCCACAAAAATTTCATCAATGAAGGTAAAAATTATACCAGATTATTAGATTCCCCAAAGTTGGACGAAAGGACGATCTAAAAAAAAAAGAATGTTCTGTAGTGATTCAACCTTGCAGCGCATGCGATCAACAGCATACAAGCGCAAATCTTTGGATGCGACACATAGTGGAGCTTCAATGGCTGAGCTACATTGAGATAGAGAAATGACGCCCATTGGTAATACGTCAACGAAAAAACTCTCAACTTATTCGCATTGCTCTATTACGCATTCATACACTTCTTCTCCATTCGTCTGATTAGTATATATCTCGTTTGTTGTTTGCGTACCAATTGAACTGAGTTGTGCCTCTCACTGCCTAACAAGTGCCAAGTTCGACATTCTGATAATCGATGTGCAAATAAGTCTTTAATGAAGTATTTTTACCATTCTTAAGGCGGAAATCCTACATCAAAGCAGTCGGTAGGACTTATTTTCAGTAGAAGCTATTGACAATTTATATTTCCAAACGTTTCGAAATGCACTCATAATCAGACCCAACCCCAAAGGCTTGGTCTGGGCATTTATATCAGACCAAAGCCCAAAGGCTTATCTTTTAGCAAGATTTAACTGGACATTTATGATACTTTAGCAACGTCTATCTGGTCATTTGTGATCTTTTTAGCAACATTCACCTGGGCATTTATGATATTTTAGCAACGTCTACCTACGCATTTATGATCTTTTAGAAAGGTCTACATGCGCATTCATAATCTTTTAGTAACGACTAGCTGGGCATTTATAATCTTTTAGAAACGTCTACATGAGTATTTGTGATCTTTTAGCAACGTCTACCTGGGCATTTATGATCTTATTAGCAACATCTAGCTGGGAATTTGTGATCATTTAAAAGGTCTACTTGGGCATTTATGATCTTTTAGCAACGTCTAGCTGGGCATTTGTGATCTTTTTAGAAACGTCTACCTGGACATTTATGATCTTTTAGCAAGGTCTACCTGGGATTTTATAATCTTTTTAACAACGTCTATAAGGCCATTTAGGAGCGTTTTGGCAAGGTCTACCTGGGCATTTATGATCTTTTTACAACGTCTACAAGGGCATTTATGAGCTTTTAACAAGGTTTACCTGGGCATTTATGATCTTTATAACAAGGTCTACCTGGGCATTAATGATCTTCTAGCAACGTCTTCCTGGACATTTATGATCTTTTAGATGGGTGTATCTGGGCATTTATAATCTTTTCAGCGAGGTCTAACTGAGCATTTATGATTTTTTTCAGCAAAGTCTACATTAGAATTCATTATCTTTTTAGCAACGTCTACCCCTGGCATTTGTGATCTTTTTAGCAAAGTCTACTTGGGCGATTTATCATCTTTTTAGCAACGGCTAAGTGGGCATTTGTGATCTTTTAAAATGTCTACCTTGGCATTTATGATCTTTTAGCAACGTCTACCTGGGTATTTGTGATAGATTTAGCAACATATAGCTGGATATTTATGATCTTTTAGCAAGGTTTACCTGGGCATTTAGCAACGTCTACTTAAGAATCAATGATCTTTTTTAACAGCGTCTACAAGGGCATTTATGATCTTTTTAACAACGTCTACCTGGGCATTTGTGATATTTTTGCAAGGTCTATCTGGGATTTATGATCTTTTAACAAGGTTTACCTGGCCATTTATGATCTTTATAACAAGGTCTGCGTGGGCATTTATGATCTCTTATCAAGGTCTATCTGGCATTTATGATCTTTTCAGCAAGGTCTACCCTATTATTTATGATTTTTTTAGCAACGTCTACATGAGCATTTATGGTCTTTTTAGCAAGGTGTACATGAGAATCAATGATTTTTTTTAACAACGTCTACAAGGGCATTTATGAGCTTTTTAGCAAGGTTTACCTTGGCATTTATGATCTTTTTAACAAAGTCTACCTGGCCATTTATGATTTTTTTACCAACGAATTCCTGGGCATTTATGATCTTTTCAGCAAGGTCTACCCTAGCATTTATGATCTTTTTAGCAACGTCTACCTGGGCATTTGTGATCTTTTTAGCAACGTATACTTGGGCATTTTTTCTTATAGCAAAGTTTGGCTGGGAATTTATGATCTTTTGAACAAGGTTTACCTGTAAAATTATGATCTTTTTAACAGTCTACAAGGGCATTTATGATCTTTTAGCAAGTTCTACCTGGGCATTTATGATAATTTTATCAAGGTTTACCTAGGTATTTATAATCTTTTAACAACGTCTACCTGAGCATTTTTTTTATTTTTTAGCAACGTCTACCTGGTCATTTTTTTATTTTTTTAGCAACGTCTACCTGGTCATTTATGATCTTTTTAGCCTGATCTACCGGACATTTATGATCTTTTGAACAACGTCTACCTGGGCATTTATGATCTTTTTTAACAACGTTTACCTTGGCATTTGCGATTTTTTTTTTAGCAAAGTCTACCTGGTCATTTATGATCTTTTTTTAGCCTGGTCTACCGGGCATTTACTTGGAATGTGGGGCAAAAGTGAAATACTCTGAGAGACTGAGGTAGGGTAGGGTGAGATTAAGAAGCTAGATCCTTCAATCTCTTCAACCCACTTTTGCACGAAATGTGGTCGGCGTGCATCAAATTAACTAAAACTACCCCTACCCCCGTTATGCCCGATGAAATACAAAAACATCTACCAAATTATTCACGCCCGATCTGAACTCGGCGATAACTGTAAAGATAGCTGAACTAAGGTGATTTTTCTGAGGTATTTAATGTCTTCACTATTTTTTAAGTTAAAGTGAAAACCAACGAGGGCATTTTCGTCAGAGACATTGTAAGGAGAGCTCCGTAAAGAAAGAGGCAAAGGTAGAGAAAGTAAAAATATGTAGAGGATATTTTAGCGCAGATCCTCCTACTGAATTGAGGCCAGGAGAGTAATCCTTTAGACCCTCCCTGACCAGCAGTCCGGTCTATGTAGGCTTAGAATGAAGGGGTGAGGAAACGCAGATTAAGACACGAGTAAAATTAAGACATGTTGGGAGGGCGCATGCCTCCCGGAACAAATTTGTACCATGGACATATTCTTAAAAGTACAAATTTGTACCCTTTTGGAGGAACTAAGGTGATTTATTAATTTAATTATCAGTTTTCTATTCACTTTACCTAATTAAATTGTTGACGAACCAAACTAGAACTAATTTTTGACGAAAATATTTCTGAACATGTTTCAAACTTGCGTTTGCTCAGACACGTTCTAAACATGTTTACAGCTTTACTTATGAAACGCTTTGAACATGATATGGGGAAGGGGTGTAGGGGATAATTTAGCATATATTCTCATATATGAATTTACAGGTGGGTGTCCTAATTTAAAAATTCAATTATATCAAAGATTTCATTACCTTTATTAAGGCTTTAAATGAAAATGTCGGAAGATTCGTTGCCATTCTACAGTCAACAAGGCGAACAGGCCCTACAAAAGGATCGCCTCTCATGTCATGAGTAGATGGCAATCTTCCAAACTATGCCTACCATTGCGGTATACCATTTTACAGGAGAGTTCATTCTCCACCAAACCTCAGTGCTGTCACCTCTCACTCTCACACAGGTACTAAGGAACTCAACCAGCCTCCCCTGTATATTTGAATTCCATTCCGAACTACATTGTGTATTTATAAACCAAATTAAGTCGTGTTGGTGGCATGGTACTTGTACTATTCTACCACTGGTATCTACCTCATTAAATGGTAGACAAATTAAGCTAGAGTAAATGCGTAAAAGTTATAGTGAAACTCAGAGATAATACTTCGAAATACTTAATGGAAGGCTAATTCTAAGTTTTTCGACCTCATTGGACTGGTGTAACTATTGACCCTAAGTAAGACGTTTACTTACACATATTAAGTGTATGTACACAAATTTTTATGTATGCATCTACACCGCTCAGAAGACTGTTCTCAATTCGCCTGTGTAAGCGATTTTTACAACCCAATCAAGTCTATGAGTCCGGAAAGTTAGAAAACGGAGAAAACATCCAGACATATATAATCTCACGCGCGCGTACACATACACACACAGTCACACTTTCTTCCTAAATGTAGTCATGATGTTACCTACCGCCCGCCATGCTCGTGATTCGGAAGCTTCTAAAATGATTCAAATCCGTACATACGTTTTTGTGTGAGTTTACTTCAAGAGTAATTGAATCACCCTCTCACCTCCAATATAAGTAGGGTGTTTTGCCATAACAATAATCATCCACGATCCTTTTCACTGTTTTCTGTATATACCCCCCCCCCCCCCACCCCCACACACATTCTCCCGCTTGGTGAACACAACGCGTGAAAGTACAGGTTTCCATTTTCCAATAGAGGGAAAAGTAGGACATTCAAATCTTGAAAACTAAGAATAAAAAAACAAAATGAAAGTGGAGAAGAATTTGGAATAAGAAGAAAGTGGATATATGATGTTAAGGAGAGAAAAATATTGCATCTTAAGTAAGCAAGTAAGTTTAGTCCCTCACATCGTGGACGAGATCCCCCCCCCCCCCCACCTGATAATGAAATGTTATATGGTTACAGGGAGCCAGCAAGGGCTAATTAGTCCACTTAAATGCCAGTCCCATTCTATTTTAATATGATTGTAGTCCTCCTTTGGACATGTCGCCACGATGCTCACTCACGCAGCATTCAAACCACAACAGGACTCCGTATTTAAACTATATGATTATTCGTAAAATAACTGTCAATTTTGTTTTTAAGACTATTCATACTACTAGCAATTACTACCTCCGCGGGGAGTGCCTTCCATTTATCGATGATTTTAATGGGGAAATTTTCTTTAGCTATGTTCGTTTGAAACCTCCTCCGTCCTTTCAGTTTAAAGCCGTTACGTGTGATACAATGGTCGTACTTAAAAAATAATTCATAATTTGCGTTTTCACATTTATTTAAAATTTTGAATACTTAGATAATCTCACGTCGCAATCGCCTAGTTTCGAGAGTCGGGAGTTTTAATATATTTAATCTTTTACTATACGACTTATTTCTAATCGAGGGAATTAGTTTAGTTGCCGGTGGTTGAATTCTTTCTATTTTATTGATGTTTATATGTGTATAAGTTGAACACAATTGTACCGTGTATTCCTGGTGTGGTCTTACTAAACTTTTATATTGAGGTATGATTATATGCTGGTGTTTGTAGTGAAAACTTCTCGCAATAAATCCAAGCATTCGGTTCGCCTTCTTACACGCTTCATCACACTTTGTTGAACTTAAAATCCTTTGATACCCGGAACCTTTAATCATTTTCTTCCTCCACGGAGATGAGATTTTACCACCCATTTCATAGTTAAGACTTGGGTTATTTCGACCTAGATGCAAAACTCTACACTTGTCTAAATTGAATTTCATGTTCCATTTATTAGACCATTCGAAGAATTTATCTAGATGCCGTTGAATTAATTAGCTATCGTTCTCATTTAAAATTTTAACCCCAATTTTTGTGTCGTCCGCAAATTTGGATAATTTACTAAGTAGGCCAGTGTACATATCATTTACATAAATAAGGAACAACAATAGTCTCAACACAGACCCCTGGGGCACACCACTCGTGGCATTTTTCCACTCCGAAAATTTACCGTTTAAAACCACTTTCCTCTTACGATTACTAAGCCACGACTGTATCCATTGTAGGGGGTTTCCCCTAATTCTATGAGCAAAAAGTTTAGTTAGTAATCTCCTCCGAGGAACGGTGTCGAATGCCTTGGCGAAGTCTAAGTAAACTATGTCTAAAGATCTACTTTCGTCATAACTTTTAATCATGTGGGCGGTCATAAAATTCCAAAAGAATAGTTAAACATGAACGTTTCTGTCTAAAGCCGGGTTGACTAACATTAATGAGATTATGCGCTTCTAACATCAAATCGCGAATGAGAGAATGTTAGGATTTGCTAGCTTAAAATTTAATGGCACGAATCCTTCTTCTAACGATATATTAAAAAAAAATTGTTAGCGGCCCCACTAAAACGCTTCGAATTTCTTTTAAATGCACCGGATAGATTAAATCAGGACTAGGAGATTTACTCTATTTTAACCTACTGATATAAAAATCTATTTCTGCTTCGAAGAATTTGATATCGGTTAAAAGGTTATGCTCGTTAATGTTTATCATGTAGTTCGCTCGTGGTATATTATGTTTGTCTTCTTTTATAAATACCGGTACAAAAAAGTATTTAATATATTGGCCACCTTTTTTGTATCTGATACTAATTCGTTATTGCCATTTTTGATGGTCCTATTGTTTCCTTAATTGGGTTTCTATTGGATACATAATCGAAAAGCTTCTTAAGGTTATGTTTACTTTTTTGGAAAGTTGAATTTCATATTTTCTTTTAGCGCTTCGTATTTCCTTCTGACATTCCCTTCGTCGGGCTACGTAAATTTGATTATTTTCATCGGATGGGTTACGCTTGTGACGTTCGTATGCACAGTTCCTATCCTTTAATTTGACTTCAATATCCTGATTCCATCATTTCGCTAAACTTGAGGCATTTCGTTTGATTTTACGCGGAATCAATTGCCCATCTAATTTTCTAAAATGCTCGGTGAACAAGGACCAGCATTGATTAACATTTTCTAACGTTGGATCCCATTTGATCTCTCTACACTTTTGGTTAAAGCCATTAAAGTCCGCACGTTTAAAATTTGTCACTTTAATATCATTATTTTTCTCATTACGATTTATATTTACATCGAACTCTATTAATTTGTGATCGTGGGAAGCTATACCTTAGCCAATACTAATACCTGAGATAAGATTAATGTTGTTAGTCAGAATTACGTCTAGGATATTGTCCCCTTAGGTTGGTTCATTGACTAATTTGTGTTAAATAGTTTTCTTCCATCAACTCTAATAGTCTCTGCCTCTCCCCGCATAATGATTAGAATGACAATCGCTGGTAAGCCCGAAGGCAGAGAGGCGGTCTTCGCTAGGGAAGGGGGGGGGGGTCCGCGCAAACAGTATGTGGATATGAATACCCCCCCATAGGGGAAGTTTGTACTCCACGTATGGGTAAGTGGGTATGAGTGCCCCCATCCACTAGTTTGTGCTTTAGTGCCCGGACTCTAAAACAGAGGAGAGACTTGGTATGTTATGAGTTGAAGACTAAAAGTGAATGGTAGCGGTGTTTTGATTGGCAATGTACATGATGATGCGTGTCGAGTTACTTACCCCCGCGGGCGTTAGTTTAAGGGTATCCACCAATGGTTGGCTAACTCGTGACGTCGATGAGAGTTTCGCACCCAATGGTGTCGAACCAGTGTCTCGACGCTGGAAGACAAATGCCGTATCCACTCGACACATCGAACTCCATTGCATTTCAAATAAAAAATCTATCATGTTTGATAAGGTTTTATTTTAATTATCTTTGATATATAATTTTACTTTTTATCATCTGTATAATTTATCTTATTTATTTACCTGTGGTTGCTATGGTCTTCTTGTAATTATCATTGGTTAATATTTTTTCATCGTTCAAATTTCGTGTAATTGAAGTATTCAACACATGTTTGTTTGTTTTCTGTTTAAGTCTTTGTAGGGCACCAAACTGCAAAAGTGATATATCCTATCTAATTTTACACCTTCCAACTAAACAAATTAAAAAAAATAAGGAAAGCTAAAGTTGGTAGTGCAAAAGTATACAACATACTAAGAATTACTTTTAAAATTTAATTCAATAATCATTTATGAAAGGAATTGCAAACGTTTAAACACATCATTGACGTGGAAACATTCCTGGAGAGTAGTTGTATGATGGTCAAACAACAAACAAATTAGATAAGATGTCCGAAAGTGGGGTTCAGAACTCCATGAATGTGGGTGGAATTGGCTACAGAATGATCACCAAATGTTGCAGCTCATCTATAAACATCGTCAACACCATAGTTTACAAATGGAAATCCTGCGGTACCAGTGCTAACCGTGCACTTACAGAATGTCCACGCAAAATAGCTGAGCATGCTGTTCGAACGATGGTAAGAATGGTGACTCAGAGACACTAAACTACAGGGGAGGTACTTAAGAAGTACCGATAGGAAGCAGGGACCAAGATCAAAAAACACACTATTAGCAGTTCACTGTGTCGTGAAGGAATCCATTCCCTGACGACTAGAAAAACTGGTCGCTGACTTTTTCATGAGACATCTCGAAGATGAAATGTTTCCGCTAATTTAAATTACAAACCTTCCTTCTATCGCTGTTTTGTGGATGACTCCTTTGCAATTTTTGAAAACCCTCCACATAGCCAATTTTTTTTCACTATTTACATCCCAACTTCAAATTCACCATTGAAGTACAGTCTAATGATAGGATGCCCCTTCTTGATCTTGAAGTCACCCGTGATAATGAGCAGAGAAAATTTGAAACAATCCTTTACAGAAAAAAAAGACTTTCACAGGACTGAGCTTAAATTACTTTAGTTTCTGTGATATTTAGTACAAAATATTCACAATTATAAAAACTTACTACATAGTTTCTTTCTAACTTCCACCTACCATTCAATTCATAATGAATATATTTTTCTAAAGAAATATTTTATAAAGAATTTATTTCCTTCCTACTTGTATCATATAGAGTTTTTAAAAAGTTGCTCGATAAACTCATTGACCCCTAAACTCTCCATAAATGCTGTCAAGATGCCCATATATCTGGTAATTTCAGAGATGCTTTATTTTAAACGATAGTTTTAGAGGAAAAATCTTATTTATTTTAAAAAGATTTTTTCCCCAAATAGTTTTTAGAAACAAATAATTATCAATAGGAAGTTTCTTTACCACTAAAGATCGTATCTCTTTGGAGTTTCGCAGTGATGCTGTTTATTTATTTAAATGACCCATTTGTGCTGGCACCTCTTACATTGGTAGCACCGTTAGGTTTCTTGGAGCTAGGTTCTCTGCTCATATGAGGATTAGTTGGCGCAAAGGAAAAATATTGACTGGAAAGGAGAAGTCTTCTAATAAGGAACACATAATAAATTGTAAGACTGATATTTCTATTGCTAATTTTAAAATATTAGCTTCTAATAACAACCTTTAATGCATAAGAAACCATTGAAAACATTATAGATAAAACACTGCAAACATACTCTCAATGAAGATTTTAGTGCAATAGTTATTAATTAACTAAATTTTAACTATAGTTAGTTAGTTGGTTGTATCACTCCCTTTCCCACTATCTCAAGCTCCACTTTTTCGAACCTGAAACATATAAATATTAGCCCCTAGTCTAAATCCACCATTCACTCTCTAGGATGGATCCTCTTCCCGTTTTTTAATGTTCTAAAATTACTTTTATTCCGTTAAAGTTTTTTTTTGAAATTTTTATTTTTTTTTTAAATGTAAAACAAATTTTAAACTTATTCTTTTTTTTTCACTGTAATTTTTTTTATTCTGCTTAAAGTTTTATCTTAATTAGGTTTTTTTAGTCATTTTCAAAGCAATTTAATGTCTTTTTGACCACTGCTTCTTCGTATTTTCTTTTTAGGTATTAATTTTAGTTATCTTTTCTCTGAAACAAACTTAAAACTTATTCTCTTTTGTCAATTTAAAAAAAACTGTTCTTTACTCTTCTTATTGTTTTTACATTGATATACATTTCTTTAGTATACTATGATTGTTATTTTCAAAGCCATACACTGTAATTTTCACCACTGCCTCTTCGTATTTTCTTTTTAAGCATTAATTTTAGTAATCTTGTATTTTAACCTGAAGATGAAAAATTGTGTGGATAATTAAATGATAATGATGTTGCATCTGTTTCTGGTGGCCCTGGGATTTCTCATATATATATATATATATATATATATATATATATATATATATATATATATATATATATATATATATAATCGATGGGGTTTCTGCTAGTCAGACGACTCTTTAATTTCACCAGGAATGAGATTACATGGAATGCAGAGAAATTCATCTTCATTTATTGGGGATAAACAACGTTTCGAGCTGTCCACTCATCTTCGGGTTCTATGATATAAAGGAATACATAATTTACAATGAATTATAATATGAAAAAATTTGTCTAGAAATTAGAATATTAAGAGTGTTGACAAATTTCTACAAAAAGAGAGACTTTTTTCCTATAAAGCAAAACTTAAGAAAATACATAATATATATATATATATATATATATATATATATATATATATATATATATATATATATATCCATTAAACCACATTGAAAGAGAAAACGGAATAATTTTTCCTTGCAGTAATATTTTGATTACCTTTTTTCGAAAAAATCCGTGCAGGAAAGCGATTCGAACCAGGCACACTGAGGCAGCAAGCACCGATTTGATCACAGTTAAAAGTATGCCATTAGTACACTACGCTACGCAGAATCGTATAGTGTACTAACGGAAAGCTTAGCAATTTATTTTGGTTTTTAACAAACAAATTCATTTAAAAAAGAGATGAATACTGGACAAGTAATCCACCATCTACAAGATGGAATAAAATAGATAGTTAGAAGAAGAGAAAGTTGCCAAAGGAAATTAATTAAAGCAAAATACACAATGGTCTTCAACAAAATCTGCATTCAAGAAAGACTTCTACTTAACTACACAAATATATATATATATATATATATATATATGAATATGTACCACGGAAGGAAACTGAATAAAAAGCAATCTGCTTTTTTATGTTTCCTTCCGTGGTACATATTCATATTTATAGTTATCACGTGCTAACTTCGTGATATTTCCCATATATATATATATATATATATATATATATATATATATATATATATATATATATATATATATATATATATATATATATGCGGTTAAAAGGCTACTTTTGGCAAACACAGTCTTCCTCAAAGCCTTCGGAAGGAGCTCTTCTCACATACACGAAGAGGTAACACTTAAAATAGGCTATCTGAGAGAACGCCTATTTTAAGTGTTACCTTCTCGTGTATGTGAGAAGAGCTCCTTCCAAAGGCTTTGAGGAAGACTGTGTTTGCCATAAATAGCCTTTTAACCTCATAATTAATTGCGTTCCGTCAATAGTTTTTCTTAATTGTTGTCCTTCACTTTTAATATCTTTAAAATAAACGGAAATAATGGAAGATTTAGATCAGTTACAAGATTACGTTTACTCAGGCCGGATTGAGACTCCGGATGGGAACAATTGAAAGGAACTCAGGAAACAAAGAAAACCATTTGCGAAAATTATTTTCATTTTCACAAGCGACTTAGTTCTAATCTTAAATTCAAAGAATATAATCAATGGAGCTTGTTATTTCTATCATTCGGATCAAAACCTTGGAGACAAATACACGAAGATCTAGAAACAACTCGAAAACCATAGAGGTACGCATGTTATGAATAATCCTCTGAAAACATAATAACACAAACAAAGGTGATGAGCGAAGTGTAAAGAAATCAAATTTGGAACTGGAAATGGGCTCGACACATTGTTAGAATAAGTGACCCAAGATATAAATCCTAAACCGGACGCTTTTATACATAAAGAGGCCCAGAAGAAGACCTAACATAAGTTGTGAAAGTGAAATTCTATCAATAGTGGGACTAACGTGGCAGACCTGAGCATCGGACTTGACCATTTTCAGTGGAAACTTCTTTAGAGAGCTTTGCCCAGCAATGCGATGGAAGTGCTTGATCCTGATGATGATATAAAGGGAGTGACCGACCAAAACAGCAGCAAATGAATAACATTAAAGAGATCACAAGAGTTCATTTAGTTGATGAAGAAGAATGAGAAGAAATCCAAAAAATTATCGAGCCAGTAACAATGGTGGCGAGCGAAGTATCGTCGTTTAGCGCCGGTTCCTCTCTCCCTAATCGAACTCCGGTGGTGTTATTTTTACTTTATTTACAAAGGTATGTATCACTGGTGCGAATAGGCACACTCTGTGTGGCTTAACTTCTAGAAACAAGGTCGCATCAGAGCACCGATACTCGGGAGTACCCCTCCTCCCTACAAGGCCGATCAGAAGAGGCAAATAAAAACAAAATAATGGTGGGGGGCGGAACTTGGCAAAGGGAAATAGGTCGAGAGAAAAAAAAGAAGCAAAAGTTGAAAATTATTTCCCTCCCGAGTGAAAAACAGAACCAATTTCATATTTATAAACATTGAAATTCTCTCCATTGCTACCACACACACCAAAGTTTCCTCATCACTACGATACATACACAGAATTTATCTTCGACTACTACCATATGCAAATTACACACAGATATTAAGTTCTGACTCTACCATACATGCCTAGAAATTATTTTCCGTCACTACTATACATAACAAAAATTAACTTCTGCTGCTGTCATGCATACATACACATAAATTATCTCCCGCCACTACAAAAAAATACATACACGAAAACTATATCTTCCGCTATTACCACACACACACACAACTTATTATCAGCTACTTTCTTACACGCTTTCAAATTATTTTCCGCTACTATCATGCATACATGCACGTATATTATCTTCCACCACTAACACACACATACACATTATCTTTCACTATTACTACACACAAATTCTACATATTATGTTTCGAGCATACACACGTTCATATTATCTTCCGCTATTATTCCCACAAACAATTTTTTTTAAATACTACCATACACATACACCCAAATTACCACACGCGCTATCACAAGCACAACCTTATTGGTCCACGGGCAGGCATGAATCAGCCTACCCCTCTTCTGTGAGATCGCTATCAATTTTGACCTCGTTCGGGAGAGGACAAATCGAGGGGAAAACATCCTCTGTTTTCGAATTGGGGGGGGGGAGGTTGACTGTTTGGAGATTTCTTTTCATTCATTAAAAGAAGATCCTCCAGAAGATATGGGAAGCAAAAATGTGTGAGCGGGATATAATTCGAATAGACATTAGAGGTGACTACTAGGAGCGCTAGGGCCCCGATGGTCACGAAACTCTCCATAACATCATCAATCACCCTAATAAGAGCATTCAACTCTCCAGAACCTGTTTAACATATATAGCGAATGAAGTCAGTTCTCCCTGCGTAGGTGAAGATACCCAACTCTCCCTGCGTAGGTGCGCAACTCTCTCTAATTTGCCTAACCTACAGAATGAAGTCATTTTGCTCTGCGTAAATGAGAGGGTGAAACTCTTCATGTACAGTTGCGCAACTCTCCCAAATCTGCCTAACCAAGAGAATGAAGGCAGGAAGGCCCGATATAGCTCAGGGCCCCAGAGACAGGAGCGCCGCCTCCGCCTCGCCTGAAAGAAGCGCGAAGATACAAAAGGGCGGGATTTAACGGCGCGCGACACAGACAGCAGGAAAATAGGAAGCCAAAAGATGATAATAATGAGAGACAGTGCCAGAATGTGCCAGCGTGGAGGGGAGCGCAATGACACTATGCCTGCCCCTAAACTGATAACTCAAGGCACTCCATGGTGCCTGGTTATAGAAAAGACGACCGATAAGGATAACAGAAGAGAGAGGTTCTGAAGGAAAATAAAACTAACGACGGCATCTCCGCTATAAAACTGAAAAGTAAGTGGACGATACAATGCCTAAGTATTTAAAAGATAAGACTAGAGGGGCTCTCGTGATTGGGAGGGAACGCAGCTCTCCCCAGATGAACCCATTTTAACCAGTGATCGACCATAATTCCTTAATTTGGTTGATACTACTAATTACCCCGTAGAGGGAATCTAATGGGCTGCGTGGAGTGTGTGTGAATGTGGGAGAGTTATGTACAAGGAAATGAAGTGGCCCAAAAGATCTTGCTAACAATAAGAGGGCGGGAGTGCCGGGTGATGAGCTTGAAGGAGTGCGGGGGATGTAGCGGAGGAAGGAAGTAGCAGATGATGGTACGGGAGGGAGTGCCGGGGGAGGTACTGGAGGAGGTACCAGATGGAGTACCGGATGAAGTAGTGGAGGGAGTACCGGAGCAAGTACTGGATGAAGTACGGAGGAGGGGCTCGTGGGTAGTACTGGAGGAGGTGTCCGGAGTATTCCCTTGTGCTTGCTTGGGTGGATCTCATTGAATGAAGTGGATGAATGAAGGAGTAGAAGCGAAAAAGCAAGATGGCGGAATTGAATGAATCGAGGGAGTAGGTAAGTGTAGTGGGCAGATAGATAATTGTGCGGGGCAGTGGTTAAGAAGTAGAAAGGGAAGGGGAAGGGGGCAATGGATGAGTGTGGGTGCGTGGAAGTAATGGATAATTGTGGGTACAAGAATTTCTCCTCACAAATATTTTGGTGGTCATTCCCTCGATGCTTTTCGATTTTCTGATCATAGAATCGAGGCAAAAACTCTTTAAAGAGAAATGAAAACCCAAAACTAAAATTGTGATTTTTTATAAGTTGCAACCAACGAGGGCATTCCACTCGCTAGAGAAAGAATGAGGAGAGGACAAAGAAAGAAAAAAATATGAATGAAAAGACCCATAACAAAGACCTCGTTAATCCTAAGTATTAGGACAGGTAAGGCACGTGATGACTCTCCAGGAGAAAGGTCTTAAAACGAATGCTGAGAATAGAAAAGACAAACTCACTTTGCCTCCCATTTGCCCCTTAGATTATTATATAAAAAAAACCCGAAATAATCGTCTTTTACCTAAGCGAGTCGAGAGCCGTAGTGGAAAGTCACGGGTCCTTCCTCCCAAAGAGAGGAACTAAACGGAATTAATCCCAAACTCTGGAGTCGGGACGTTGAGATCCGACGGATTTGGGGTGAGAGCTGTGTGGATGAATCACAAGATCGTTTTTCTCCATGTGGTCCAGGGACAAGCGGTTTAATCCATTGAATTAGGCACTAATGTAATTTTACGGTTTGATAGGTGAAAAGGCAGTTTTGTCCACTGAATCAACCTTTAATGTAATATTCCACTTTGGTCCAAGAATAGGTAGGCTTTTCCCTTGAATTAAACTTTAAAATAATCAAATTTGGTCCAAAAAGCTCCAATTTAATTTTCGATTTGATCCATGAACACAAATTTTTCCCTTCTGTTAACCGCTAATGTAATCTTCCAACACTTTCTGAGTCGATTTAATCCAATATAAAACTTCAATTCATCGTAATTAAAGCTTTTCAGTCAATGTGAAAGTTGTGCATCTTCAAATGTTCCTATTTTCAATTTAAAATCCACTATTCCCTTTCGAGTACTATTATTAACTTCACCAGATGGCGTATCTATCGCTGCAGAGCTTTTACGCTGTTTTGCTTCCAAGTTCAAATTCATAGAGAATGGAATTAATTATCTGGTTGAGAATGATCTATGTTAGTTTGATGATGCAAAAAATTGATTACAAACCGTTGCTATTCAATGGGATGAATCTATTTATGAATAATAATCGAAAGAATTGTAAAAAGATTCCGATTCTCGTCGTGTTTCGTAATGGGGAATTTGGCGAAGAGGAAGATAAAATCCTCAAATCGCACATTAACTCAATTTCGAGTTAATGGATGTTAAATTCAAATAGGCACATCGCAGCTTAACGCAATTTTGAGAAAACAAATGTAGAGTTGAAATCCTCAAATTGCAGATTAACGGAATTTAGAGAAAATAGAAGTGAAGTTAAAACCTCAAATTGAAGATGAAGGAAATTTTGAGAAAAAAAGAAGTGTAGTTGAAATCCTCAAATCGCAGATTGACGCAATTTAGAGAAAATAGAGGTAGACCTGAAATCCTCAAATTACAGATTAACTTAATTTAGTCGAAATAAATGTCGAGTTAAAATCCTGATATTGTAGATAAACCCAATTCAGAGAATGTTGACTTAAAATCTTTAAATCACAGATTAGCGCAATTTAGATAAATAGATGTGGAAGAAATAAAAAATTAAAAAAATAAAAAATAAATGGAGAAAATGTGGACTTAAAATCTTTAAATCACAGATTAGCGCAATTTAAATAAATAGATGTGAAAGAAAATAAAAAATAAAAATTAAAAAAATGGAGAAAATGTGGACATAAAATATTTAAATCACAGATTAGCGCAATTTAGATAAATAGATGTGGATTTAGCTATTTTATTCGTCAGAAGGGGGAAGAAAAAAAATGGAGAAAATACATCTAGAAGAATTATCATTTGCTTATATTTATTTATCAATTATATATTATAGCGCAATTCCTAAGCTCTCCCATGAAGAGTCAGTTCGTAGATTCAAAGTCCTTGAAGTCTCTTAATTACGACTCTTTCTTAAGGAAGAGAGTAACACTCGTCTTTGCTTTTCACAGATAAAATATTTGTGAGTGTTATTCAAGAAATTCCCGGAAAACTATAATAAGGTAAAACAGTAATCTAACCCTATAAAGTCTTTTTTTTTAATGGGGATAAGAAAAGATTGACAGCGCCTTTAAAGGTATCTTACCATGGGTATTTGATATGTTTGGATAAAATAAATAAATTTTCAACTCTTTTTAGTGATGTATTGCTATTTTCTGGGAACTTTATGACTACCCTTTATTAACATTATCAAATCCTTTTTTCTTCCTTTTGCTCTTTCTGTCCTCTCATTCTCTCTTCGTCGGACATCATCATCCTGAGGTATCAAGACTGAAAATATAAATAACAAGGAAGGGAAGAGCAGAGGTGCCCAAAATAATCCCAGGTGTATGCATAGCACAGAGTAGAATGACGTATGCCAAGATTACTTGAACTCATAACGATCCTTATTGTCTGTTCCAGAGAAAGTAATAGAAAGTAAAAAAGAATAAAGTAATCTACTTGTCGTCAGCTCAGGTGAAAACTGTCTAAATAAGTCGAGAGTAAAATTAAGTTAAATATTCGACTACAAAGGAAAAAACAACAATAAAAGTGTCTCTGCATTTACATTATAAAGGGGAAAAAACAAAACCCATGAATGAAATTTGAGTTTCGAGGTTACAAAGTCTCATTGAACCCTTGATTTTCAACCTCTCCCCGTGACTCATAATTAAAAGAATCCACGACACCTTTTCTGTCACACCTTGGAATGTCATTCCAATCTGTTCAACATGTTTTCAACTCAAATGGTCCGTTTCAACAACAATAAGAAGAAGAATGAGAAGAGGAGTTTTGATTGCAGAATTATCAATATTCCAACTGTTTGAATTTGCTAATGTGTTGTCACAATTCCCTCCTGTCCCTAAAACGCGGCCCCTCCACCTCCTTGGTTAAAAACACTATCAGGAAACATACGAGTAAGTACTAAAAAATAAATCTTTCTTACCGGGTCTTAAACACCGCTTCCCTATCCTAACGGGCTTAACTCAGCCCCCCCCCCCACCCCTGACAAGAGGGTCAAGTTCTGACTCTGACCCTTCGGTGCATGTACCTCTCACTCGTTTGTAATGTATGGGCGACATGCGTTCACAATCTTTGCTTCTAATACACGGAATAAGCTGCCGGGCCTTGCACGCTTCACTCCCTTTCATGGTAATTTTCAAATCCCAGCTCCAACGTCATTTTCTCACTGCTAGTCGGGCGCAGTGCAAGGGTCCATGAGAAGTGTCATGTAAATATATTATTAAAGGAACTTCTGAGGAATAGCGATCCCAAATGACCCATTTAAAAAATACGGGTCCCGGTTTTGCCCAATTGAAGAATAGGGGCCCCGCTTTATACACATTTGAAAAATGGAAGTCACGCTTTATACACATTTGAAAAATGGAAGTTCAACGCACGATATCCTGAAGTAAAAAGTCAAAATTATTTGTTTTGGTTTGATGACGGCTATATATAACGTAATACAGGGTTTCCCCTAAATTCCATACGCACATCAAAGCTGATTACCATAAATCAAAGATGACAGAAAAATAATCACTTTTACAACTTTAAATTAATTGAAAGCACCTATTTCAACTGCTCTGAAATGTCAAATGGAAGGAAGTTTCTAGTTCCATTAGTCCGCTTTATCAGCAGCGCCTCGACCCGAAAAGATAAACATTCGAATACTTGAGATAAATCCCAAGGATTCCAAATTTGACTCCTTCAAATTGAGGCTACAAAATTTAGCTGCATTTAAATGAACATAGCAACAATAAACATTCAAAGAGTGGATGCATTTGTCTGAGGCGCACAATAGATACGAACCTCACCTAAACAGGGAAATTACAACCAGCCACACCAATACTGAAAATAGCCTTATGATAATTTCTTCCGAATGTTTTCGGGCCAATACATCTCAATCGGGGTATTTTCATAGTGACCCATTTGAACCCTAGGAGCCCCAGTTTTACCCATTTGAAGAGACGCGACCTCTGGGAGAATTGGGGCGGCTATTCTTCAAGATCTACTTCTTAACTAGAGCAACTAGAATAAAAATCGTCCGTCAAATAACCGAACTCTGGTCAAGTATTGCAGCCTGACGCATTTTCGGGCCCCCGATAGAGCCCCACATTTCCGGAGCTCTTAGAGCAATAAATTCCCCTAAGGGGATTTCAGTGGTAAATTCCATGGGCGCGATCTGGGACAGGTTTGGTTACAAGGTGGTTTTGGACCACAGGACGGGCACAATGGCGCTCGACTTGTTTTTGAGTTGGGGCAGGTACCGGTATGTGGTAGGTATGTCGGTTTATGTGGGCAATTTGGATTTACACGGTTTTACCCTTAATTTCCATGTATACACATATACTTACAGTATGGAGATCATCTTGGGTTCTCGCAGGTATGTGTATAAGATCAAGAATGAAGACTTGAAAGCGATGAGAAAATTACCCACATGTGTCGGCCTATGTGTGCAGTTTCAATTTTTCCTGAGATATACACACAAGTACAGGGATAATGAAGGCCTCCCTTCCTTGGCTCTCGCAGGGATTATATAAATGGTTAGGAATCTAGGATATTTAAACGCATCTAAACTGAATATAAAAGCGATACACATACGGGGTGTACGTCTATGTGTACAATTTGATTTACACTGTTTTATTATAAATTTTGCAGATTACCAGGACAAACACTAAGCGGAAATACTACAAGCATAAAAACTAGAAAGTACAGGTGTCTAGAGGAATGTACAAAATACCATCGTCCTTCAACCCACCCAACTTATAGGTCATGTATGGTTATAGAATATCAATTACATCAACATTGAGCTTTGAGAAAGGGGGTGGAGCACCATTACTCACCTACGCACTCGTGGGCCTCCCTGGCTGTGGCCCTACCCCAGGGCCGGTCGAAGTGGAAAGGTTTGCATTTCTCACAGTCGCGCCCGGCAGTGTTGTGGGCGCAATCGCAGGCCAGCTGCCCGTTCTTATCCGGGACGCAGCGGGACGCGTGCCCGTTGCACTTGCAGCGTCCACCCACGGCCAGGTCAGCCACGGCGTACGTAAATGCCTCTTGAGTAGCACTCTCGTTGTCGAGTGAGGCCTCGTCGTCGGGCACCGCGTGAAGGCGGTCGAGGACCACATGCACATCCGTGGCAGTAACCCAGTCTTGGAGGACCGGGGAGGAGTCGAAGTCATAAGCGGATGGGCGGCCCTCAAGGGTACTGAAAGCGATTCGGGAGGAGTGGACGTTGGAGGAGGTCTGGGCGAGGTGGGCGTCTGTGCAGAGGGCCTCCTGCTCGTTGGCTTTCCCTATCACAAGGCGGTTGGGGCGGCCGTAGACCTTGCGACACTGCGACGAGTAGAATTGGAAGGGCTGCCAGGTGTGGCCGTAGTCCATGGACTTGTGGATGGCGATGGAGTCCGGCTTTTTACCGCAAAACTGGAGGCTGACATAGGTCAGCTCGTACTTCTTGCCCAAGGACAACGTGAGGGTGACATTGCCCTTGGGAGCTGACGGCTCCACAGGCGAGGAGTGCCAACAGGTCAGGTTGTTTGGATTGTTCAAGTCCGTTAGGAATTGAGGGGGGTGGGAGCGGGATGGGTCCGTAGCATCGCATACGTGGCACTTCCGGGAAATCTGGCCCTTCTCCTCTTCAGTCAAGCAGTACCTCGAAGGAGGATCACCACACGTGCTGGACGCCTCTACGGAGCGTCCGAAGGCGGCGTTGATGAAGTCCGGGATACATTTCTTGGGTCGGGTGCCAGATTCGTCGTAACAGGGGTCTGGTGGGGTATGCTGGGCTTCGAACATCTTCAAGTAACCCCCAGAGGAAGCCCAACCCCCACAGACGCAGAGGTCAACCAAGAAAACCCCGCACATAGATAAGAATAGCACGAAACGTAGGCTCATTTTGCTCAAATTTCCACTGAGGGTCATCAACCAAGAATGCGGGCAGCACATGCCCGATGCCTCTTATTATAATCAGTCTCTCAAACAAATTCAAAATAACGTTGTTGTACCTATCAACTTTATTCTGGCTCAATTCTTTCTTCCACACGCTAGTCATCCAATCACACAATTTAAATCATTAATTTCGCACTTTTAGACTGATAAATTGAATTACTTAGCCCCCCCCTAAAACAGAACTCAGGGAGACGAGAGCTGTCCACATCAACAAGCGTCCGATCCAGACGCGAACGAACCACCTCTTCGAACTACCCAGTAAATACTGATCGAAAGGCGTGCCTCAAAGCAACAGAGGTTAAAAGGGGCGGAGCCTAAAGGTTGGCTGTTCTGATTGGCCTAATGAGAAAATGATACGCCTACGATGGTAAATATCTTCCTTTATACCCTTATTATTTATATATTTATCTAAAATAGAAGTTTAGATCACAAAGATCAATTATATAGTTCCCTCCTCCAGACCTTGAGCTATATTTAGGAAATCGAAAATATTTTTCGCTATTTAGCTCATTTATAAGGTCTATAAATTGCTATCGTTTTAACCGCTCTACCAGATTTTTATACATACCCTTAAAATGGGTATGTAAGAGATTCCGAAGTGGGTAGGGTACGTTTTTAGAAGTATTTTTATTTACTATTATTGAGAAAGAATAAGAATATTGTGCGATCAAACGAGGTGGTGGGTTCTTTCAGTGTATAATTAAGGTAGAAGAAATAAAGGGCACGTGTAAATATTTGTTAGGTTGTTATTATCAATTTGTAAGTAATCTTATAATTAACATCTTAATCAAACTTCAAGTCTTTTGATAATATACGTGATAACAATGAAATTAAACGTTTATAGGTGACCCTATTTTTTTAAATACAGTGTAGTCCTGAAAAAAGTGAAAGAAAAATATAACAAAAAGCATAGATATAGAAAAGATACTATTATTTAAAAAAGGTAAAGAATAAGAATATATATAGAAACATTTTATAAGAGAGCTGAAATCTTTTGGGTTTTGTGACGTTCTCCGATCTTTTTTAACTTTTACCACTAATGCAGTTGTTTACGTTAATTCCAAATTAGTATTTTTTAGGGGGAAATTTTTTAAGTTAAGTTTGGTAAGGTTAAATTAGCATCTTTTATTATGATACAAATAATATTCATATCATTTATTTCAAAATAACTTTTCAAGATATTAAGTTAATCGATTAGTTTAATGCTTAAACGAATTCCCAGAAATATCTGACATCGGAACGGCGCGCCCAACAATGGCGTATGTTTGGGCGTTTTAGGCAATTCCAAGTTTGTACTCTCACTTTGCTGACAGGGATGTCCTCCTTCTGAAAAGAACTAGACACTACGATCGATGGTCTTATGTGTGAAGTTATACCCAGAGATATCTGTAATGTGGCCGTACACCTTCCACTTATTATTATAGAACCAGGTGCAATTAGAGCCTAACTTATTCCTCTAAAAGGTTTGGCGATCTCGTGATGGAACAGCGTAGAGAAAAACCTCACGAGTTTCTCGGCAAACCCCACCAAATACCCACTGGTGTGGAAGAAGAATATAGTCGTTATAGTTTTATTATTATGACTGCATCCACGCGCCTGAGGAATTCATCTAACAACTACCGCACAAGGTGTTCGAATCACCACCATGAAGCAATTCCTTAATGAGACCCTTCGCTACCACTCCTACAAGAGGCGCAAGGAACAAATTCAGATAGCAAAGGCAAAGTAGAACCTCTTGACGAAGGCAAAGTAGCTCTAGAACAAGCTGAAGGATCTTATTGATCCAGGGACGATCTGTGTTTTTTTTTAGATGAAAAGAACTTCTGCAAGGACAAGTTACACATCGCTCAGAACACGCGTAGGACGTTCCACGCAACATGAAGATCAAGTTCCCCCCAAAACTGTGATGGTTTCTAGGTGTATCTTCAGTGAGGGGGACGCCGTGCCACCCCAAATCTTTGAGCAGGGTCTTAGGCTCAATTCAGGCAGCTAAGTAGAGCTGCTGGAGATTGTGGTGAAACCCTAGCTGGAGGGTTTCTTCTGGAATGCCATACCTCTTGAAAAAGTAATAACTGGTTGTCGGCGAACTTCTACGACTTACCAGCCCACTTTGTGTCCTTTTAGATCCCTCGATTGTAATCCCATTGATTACTATTTGTAAGAGGCGGCTGAGCAAGATACCAACCGCTCTGCCTGAACACATAAGGCTGAGATGGTGGCTAAGATCAAAGAGGTGTTCCATCCCAGGGACACAGTGAGGAAAGCGTGCGCCGGGTTCCGTAGGCATCTTTGGACCATTGTGGAAGCTGACGGTGGTTACTTTGAGTAAACTGTTAATATGCTTAATATTTTGTTAACAAAAAAATTTAAAAAACAAAAAAATATATATATATATATATATATATATATATAAGATATATAGATAATATATATATATATATATATATATATATATATATATATATATATATATATATATATATATATATATATATATATATATATATATATATATATATATATATATATATATATATATATATATATATATATATATATATATATATAAGTAGTTATTCGGACAAAAATTAGTCACTAGAGACGGCGACGTACCTAAGAGTGTGTAATAGCTCCACGAGCCTGTATAAAGGCTCGTGTAGCTATTAGACGTGATATAGACTGGATAAGGTTATGGCTGTAGGAGACATCAATGCCCAGACACTCTTGCATCAAAGAATTGTGCAATTCGTCCAAATTGCGTTGATGACAGTAGTAACCTGCCGATTCTACTCATTCAATGATAAAAACAGGCGCCCCTCTTGTTTAAACTATTTTAAACACGCTACGAGACTAATATTTTGTTAGATTAGGCTAGGGTACTCGAGGCTCGTAATGTGAGTACAGCTTGTAGGTTAGGTTATGGTTTGGAGCAAGGAATTGGAGCAAACTTCTCGCAAATTATTTCCAATCAGTAATGGCTTCTGTTGTCATTTTAGGTTCTTCAACCCAAAAAACCGTAGTTGTGAACCTTTTGCACCATGAACGTATGAAATAAACGATTGTCTCAAAAGATAATTTTGATTCTTCCAACCAAGTGTCTGTTCGCAATCCAACACTGAAATTGCATTCACGCTTATTACAGCGCCAACGGCAACGCAAGTTTCATAATATGTCAATTTTTGCAAAGTCGCTGTCCTAACTTAACGTACAGGCTGTATTCATACTACGAGACACGAACGCCATATCCTAACCTTAACTTCGCAATAGAACAGCCTCGGACGCCTAATTCGCTGCCGAGCCTGTTCCAAAAAAGACATATATATGCAAAAATTAAATAGACTTTTAGAGTTTTATGCTAAATTGTTTTAGTTGTGAGTTTTGACATTATTACTATTATTTGTTTCAATGTTTTCAGAGTTTAATAATAAAATTATTAAACATGCACAGAAAGCAAAATTGTAAGGGAAATTTCATATTTTAAAAGAGGATGGGTTGGTGATCAATCTGAGGGTGGACTATTTCAAAGACAAGTTGCTAGGAATATTGTAACGCCTCGTTCTTCCGTTCAATTTAACGAAATGAGTAAAATATCACCGGAGTCACGTTCTCGTCTTCCTGTACCTTCTCAAAAATGTCTTCGTGCATTTAAAAGCTCCTGAAGTGGCAGAAAGAATCCAAATCAGCTTTTAACCTATGTTAAGAAGAGGAATGAGTGAGCTGAAGAAATAAGCGAAATGCACAACCTATTGTTTCTCACAACCTTTTTTTTTCTTACGAATCAAAATTTTCTCAATTTTCAGACAATGGTTTGAAGATTACTTTCTCAGAGTGTGACATAAACAGGTTAGAGGTAATAATGAAATAGGGTTGGTTTTCTGTTATGGTATGAGAAGAAAATTGGGATGGAAGATCATAGTTGGTTGAGTGTGTTGACAATATCAACGCGAAGAAATACCTTTCCATTCTTAAAGAGGGACTTGTACCAGTATTTTCAAATTGTTAGGTTGATAAAGGTAATAATAATGAGAGGATTAAAGCGTCATCAAAAGACATCCTTGGGCGTGTCAATCCCATGGATTAAACCTAATAGTGTGTGGAAAATACTAGAAAAGACTTTAAAGAATAAGTTATAAAAAATAGGAACACGAGTAAAATAACTGAATATCATACGCCAAGATGGGCGGAAATACCAGAAGCTGAGAAAAGGAAGTTCACAAAATAATAAAAATGTAGTTTAATTTTCAAATGATATTGAATCCTCTAAATTTAGAAATAAAGATATTTCATTATTAACTATGATTAACTAGGTGTCTCTAAACTTCTTGCATGTCTAGGTATATATGTATATATATGAAAAAACTCACAAACTGGCAGGTGAGGAAAGCAATAATATGAAAATCAACCCACAGAAAAATGAAAAGATGAATCCAAGCACTTTCGAACTATATTTGCAAGTTCATTTTCAAGGAATAGCATGAAAATGGAGAAGACAACCTTATATATGGTACAAAGATACGAAGTAAATAGTACAAACCAATGGAAAAACACAAAAACAAGACAAAAAAATGCCAATAAAAAGACAATAGGCAACTAATAACAGACATATGCATCCCTAAAACGATATACACACAACAATGCCGTGTATATGAATGGAAATGGTGGGTGAAAAAACAAAAAAACATTTTAAAGGATTATCATTAGAACGAAAAAAAATAGGGCTAAGAGTTAATCCACAGGCACAACAAAGACACGTGGTGGGGGAGGCAATGCGAATGATATTACACTAATAAAGAGTGACAGCAGGCTGCATTATGAAGTTATTTCATTTAGTACAAGTTTTTTCAAGGGTTTGATGAAGAGCTTAATTTACTGACACATTGGCACTTTAACATTACAATTGCAATTACGACTGCAAATCCATCCCACCTCTCCTACTCTCCCCCCCTTTACCCCCTCAGCCCCTTTTCATTTCCCCCCTCTCTCCTACCCCCTCCATCCCCTCTCCCCATCCCCTCTCCACATCCCCTCTCTCTTTCTCTTACTCTGGTGAACACATCACTGGTGAACCGAACGCACCTCGAGCGGAGGGAGTAGAGAGGAACCGAGCTACCATGAGAAGGGGGCAGGGTTGGAGCTTAGGGAGATAAAAGTCGGTGCGCCTGTTTCTGGCGGACAGGCTTTATCTCAAACCGGAGAGAGTACGGAGCCTTCTAGTGGCGAATAAGATCTCGGTCCCCACGGGACAGGTCTCTGCAACTCAGATGTCGCTCGAAGCGCTGTGCCCCCTCCAGGGTACAAAAACTCGACCGTAGGGGACGTGAGGAATAGCCCGCGTTCCCTTAAATGCGTGGAGTTGACTAGGGTGATAGATCTTTCGACAAGGAAAGAAGACGACTCATCGACTTTGATGACAATAATTTCTTTGGCACAGTGGTTCGAAGAGCCGACGAGAGGTGAGAAAGTGTTGAACTTGGTGTTCGCCACCGAGGATGACATGCTGTCTGGACTGAGCGTGGGTGAATGTTTGGTCGGTAGCGATCACCGAAGAGACGTCTTATTCACCATACCCGCAGTGTAGCAAAATATTAGAACTGTTGAAACACTGGTGCGCCAAGCTAAACGCCTTTATCTACAAAGAGAACTCAAAGGAATTCTTCCTGCACGTAAATATCCATAAATCAGTTCGCCAGCGCATAAACACTTTGAGAGATGACGTTGGGGCGTTGCAAGAGTCGAATCTGGGTATCGCTAACGTGTTGAACGACTACTTCATCTCTGTGTTTCTGTGTTTAAAAGGGAAGAAGATGGTTCCACCCCGACGCCAGGGGTGTACCTAAGCGAGAACCTAAGCGAGATAATATTAGACGATGAGTTAGTGGAGGCTAGAATTAAGAACCTTAACCGGTACAAGTCTCCAGGCCTATATGGCTTTGTCCCAAGAGTCATTCCTGAAGTAAGCTGTGAGGTTGCTCCACAACTTACTGTGATCTTTAACGAATCGTTAGAAACCGGAAGAGTAGTAGAAGATTGGGGGACGACGGATGTGACCCCCATATTTAAGAAGGGAGAGCGCGAAACCCGGGTAACTACCGGCCTATAAGTTTGACCTCCGTTGTGGGCAAAATGTTAGGGAGCATGATAGCAGAGAAAAGAGCCAAGCACCTAGAAACAAACAACTTGATTCTGGACTCCCAACACGGGTTTCGCAGGAACCGATCGTGTCTCACAAATCTACTAGAATTCTTTCACGGCATTTTGGGTGAGTACGATCGTAGTCGGGCTGTGGACATCTTATACTTGGTTTTCAAAAGGCCATTGATAAGGTGCCACACTTAGACAATAGATTAATGGCTTTTTATGTGGCGTTTGGATTTAAACAAGAGAAAAAAAATAATATTTACTATTATACAAACAAATAACAGAATTTAACAATAATTTATACACTATGGGAAAACTAATCGTTCATCAAAAGGAAATTAATTTACAATGAATGCTTCGGCACGAGATATGAGTAGCACAATATTTACCCGAAAGAAAACGGGAGGATGATGATGAGGTGAAGCTTCGTAGTCGGAAAGCGTCGCGCCTCTTCTATGGGGCTAGAGAAAAATGTAATAGACTTACTATTTTCCAAGAGGGGGAGAGGGCCTCTAGTGGTTGTTCGAGAAAGTATCCTTGCAGGGCACGAAGCGAAGCGCGTTATTTCAGAATAAGTTCTTACGTCCTTGACTGCGTAGTTCTTAACAACTGGTTTCTTGCCTGCGAATCCTTAGGCTACCAGAGAGTCCATTGTCAAGTGGCACGTTGTGTCCTTTGGCTCGTTCCAATGAATCCTCTTGATTACAGCTTGGATCCTGCGTGAGCAGTGCCTGCCTCCTGGTTGAATACTAGTTTGCTCGTTTCCGCGCTGGGAAATATATACGACGTCGCCGGAAGCGATGTTGTTTGCCGTCAGAAGTGGGTCCCACTCCGATTCAAGGCACGACGGGTAAGGGCTTAGCGCCCTCTCGCTGATTTGAGTTCCGGGCTCCAGTTTGACTCGTCTCACTTCGTTATCGCCCCGGAAGTTATCCGAAACACGCCGGTTGAAGGTTCGTTCGGCCGTGAGATACCTGCTAGGCCTCTTTGTCCGCGTGACTCTCTCTCTCTCTCTCTCTCGCTCTCTCTCTCTCTCTGATATAGCTAAAAAGCGGAATATTCATGGACAAAAATTTTATGCTTTATTTCTGTTGGTATTTAAAAGTATCATATATGAGCTACTCTCTTACAATCACATGATCAATTCTGATGTGTATTACCGCCAGCTGGAGAAAGTGAATAAAAAAATCACAAGATAAAGCTATAATTAGCCAACACGAAAGGGATTTGGGTTGGATCTCTTACCACATTCCCCGTACTCTCCCAACATTGGACCATCTATATCTATATATATATATATATATATATATATATATATATATATATATATATATATATATATATATATATATATATATATATATATATATATATATATATTATTTATATATCGGTGTATGTTGGGAGCAGCTTCTCATCTATACATGTTTTGTTAAAGACCAGGTTGTATTTTGATTTTATCAATTTTACTTTGGAACGTTCAAACTGGCGAATGCAGTTTTTTTTTTTGTACCTGGTTGGAGATTAAAGATCACTTGAGGAAGATCCAGTTTATTTTTTACAACTAATTTGAGTTTTGGCCGTGAGCTTTCGCCTTTCTTAAGGAATCTTCATACTGAAGTTTTCGTTGATTTTGTCTTTTTCCTTGTTTTTGCCTCCTTTGCCGGTGAGGTAGTTCATTGCTGGTCGTGAGCAGCGAAGAATGGAATTGATTTTCGTTTACCAGAAAAGGTGAAGTACTCGCTCGGAACTAGTACGTTGGGTGTTTAGTTTGGGGTTCATGTCTTTAATGAGAATAGCCTCCATTATCTTTAGGTGGCGAAGGTCAGGGTTTCTTCCGAGTATGGTAGTGTTTTCGACAGGAGTTGTTCTTGTAATTTGTGCGTTATCCTTTTCTTTGTTTATTTGTAAAGTGTTTTTATTCCTCCTTCTTGTAAATGCATTGTTAGGCCCCGGCTGATGGTAGTAGTGGTCATACCTATATATTGATTCTTTGGATGAGGTTTGCAGTGCGTCACATGCCCAAATGGATGAGTGGCACTATTTGACACTCACCTCTCCGTCACCACTATGCCTGCGCAATCACCGGAACCTCTCGCTTTTGGAGAAAACATCTGAGATGGATATTCCCTGCAAAGCATGCCTAATGCAAGACAATCAACATTTCCCTTTAGATGCTCCCAAGAGAGACACAATTGGAGGTTCTCTATCCAGCTTTAGAGATGCACACAACGACAGACTTTCGTCGCAAGTCTTCTTACAAACAGCATCTTGTATCGTGAAGTCATTAAACCGTGACCGTCAATTCATCGGATATCCTAACTCCCTCTACTAGTTTTGACTTATAAAAAACATACTCGTATGTAAGTTAGCTCTTTAGATATCTACACCCTTTGATAGTGATTCATTAACATTACCACCTGTTTATCATTACATTGTTCTCGTCTGTAGTTATTAAAGTATCGACCGATTTCCATCAGGTTTTTATATTCGGGTCACACACAATCTCCATCCAGACTCCATTCCTTATCGTGACTTGATTGAAATTCAAGATACATAAACTGGTGGAATCGTCAGTTTGATACTGTAAGTCATTTATAAAGTGGTTATATTTTATTATTGTTATTAAAGTGTTGTTGCACAGATTTAAGTTCTCTCGTCCTGTGTGTAAAAGCTACACAAATTCCGCTTGCTCATCAAAACTAGTAGCCCCCTCCAACTAAAAAGTGGTGACTCCAAAGTAAAATCAAATTTTCCACGCAGTATTCACTCGGGGTTATACTCGAATTTCCGAAGCAGCATTAACCAGAGTGATGACCGACTTCCCTCATGCAGGGAAGACTTTTGCAACGATATCTCTACATAACTACATTGCAACAACTATGGAAGCCCACAATACACCCATCATTGTAAGCACAACCTGTGTTATTTCCTTGCTCGAATTTCATTCTGCCTTTTCTAATTCGTGGTTCACCCAAATCGAGCTACTCTTCTCCTTGGAGAGAATAATAAATGACTCAAAAACCTAAGTCACCTGTGCGGGCACTGTCACACACATTAAGTGAAGGAAGTTTGCTTCTTTTAAGAGAACACACAAACTTAGGCTATCAAACTCTCCAAGCGATTATTTTGTAAAAGTTCAGTCCATCCACGGCTCAAAGGATAGAACTTTTGGCTTGTTCCATTCAGCTACCCCATTTTCCCCTTTGATGATATCCTAAGTGCATTAAAGAACACATTAAGGAATAGTGTGGACCCGAATTTTTCTGGAATCATTCATTCAGCTCCTTTCCTCTTACATTCAAGAAACAGGTGGAATTCTAGCCCAGGAGACCCCATTTGAGCAACTTGCCACGGTCGCCTCACGAGCTCTCAATCGCAACTCTCAGAGAAAGGTGACTTCCATGGTAAAGGATCTTTCAAAACACATCCGCGAGCAGATGGAAGAAGCATTGCCCCCCTCCCTCCCATCAAAGAAGAGCTCACAACTCTCTCCAAAAGCGTAGTTACTCTCGAGAAATCGAGGCACTACTTCACGGGACACACAGCAACCCGTACGTCCAACTCTCCTTTTGGAATGCGCAGCTCTCTTACTCTTTAAAATAGCATTTGCTGGTACCACCAGCAATACGGTAGCCTGGCACACCGCTGTGCACGAAGAATGGTACCTCTGGAAACTTCTGAGGGAAAGAAAAATGAAAGACGCCGCTTCTCTGTTTCCCCCACTATCCGTACTTGTACCTTATCCACTCCACGACCGGTAAAAGGTTCCAGGTCGACACAGGATCTGTGCTCTTAATTCTACCTGCTGCATACGACGATCTTCAACAACAAGGGAACAACATTCTCCTTCAGACCCGAACGGATTATCAATTTGTACATTTGGTAAACATATACTTACACTTTCTCTGGATTTAAACGTAATCTAACGTGCAACTTTTTAGTGTGCTATGTTAAAAATGTTATAATTGGGGCTGACTTTTTAGTAAATTATAATCTACTGATTGAACTTAATTATTATTCTGACGAGATTGTCATTGACCTAAAACAAGTATCGTCTAAAATCAATGCTGCAATGGAATGACTGGACATAATTCGCTTTTAACATTAGATAAGACGATACAATAAAAAAAACATCCATTTACGCCACACATAAAGAAACGGTCCAATTTATCGATTTTCAATTGAAAAATCTACAGGAGAACGTCTTCACCTCGCTTCAGTTTCATAAGATTGATCATCCCTCTTCCTTGCATTCTATCATTTATAATCTATGGAATGTTTTTTTTCGTCCTTATCTCATCTCTGATTTCCACAAGCTGCAAATCCTCAACTATTATCACAATTTGGGCCATTTAAGCATATACCCTCCCTCAAATCAATCTAGGACATATTTTTCTGGTGTAAGGTGAGAAAATACATACGTGAGTGGATTAGAAACTGTCTTCAATGTCACAAGTCCATAGTACAAAGAAATACGAAACCACATTTTACACAATTTGATCTACCTGCATCAAGGTTTCATACCATCTATGTGGACATATTAAATGGTTTTTCAACCACAAATAACGTCTGACCATAACTTGCCGCTATGAAAAGGGATATAAAATTTGAATCTGTGGTTTAAAGATTTATCACCAACTGCATATTACGTTTTGGTGCTCCTGTTAACATACTCTCAGATAATGGATTGCAATTTCATTCTGCGTTGTTTGAAGAATTATTAAAACTCACTACCATGCAACATATTCTACCTCTAGCTAATGCAACCGGAAATGCCGTCTTGAAAGACAACACATAACCATACGAACATCTTTTGTGGCAAAGGACTTTCTAGAGCAATAGAAGATCCAAGATAAAAAATGAGGGCTAACCTCAGTTCCTACTTCTGAGGTGTCTGAGAAAAGGGCATTGAACATAAATAATGATTGTTGTGAGGAAACAAGCACGTGATGGCAAAAATAACGTTTTGTTTTTAAGCATTGCCTCCAGGTGATGGATCTCATTGCGTTTAGAAGCATTTTTCGAAGTTTAAAAACCTGAGGAAGGACAGGAGCGGGCTGAGGAATGCAGCTCTTATCAGCCCGGGTATTTACCCAAGGAGAGACTCCCTCGCGACCTTCTCCCCTTTCCAGCCATGCAGGGATCGCCTGAGGCAAACGCCAGCCGAGGCCTCATTCGCATTACTCAAACGATGGATGATAGTCCCCTCCCATTCTCAGGGGTAAGCTCCCTCATTCCAGGCGTGCATATGTACCCGTGTCGCCAGGAACTGAAGAGATTGTGCGAGAAAAGCTCACGACGAAAAGACGATTCTACTCTTCCTCGATTCGGGTCGTCGTACGCCGAAGGCAAGGACTATGCGGGATAAGTCAAATATTCCTCCTGGATAAGTCAAATATCCACCCTGAATAAGTCAAGTATCCTCTTCCTGGATTAGTCAAGAATCCTCTACCCGTTAAGAACACCCGTCTGACTTCGTGCAACGTCTCCATTTCTAAAGAAGAACTCAAGTCTTGTCCCAAAGGCTTCATTGAAGATTGATCTTTGCGTAAGACCCCTTAGTTACGCACGGTCGTCAAATCAATCCGTTTTGACGTCTCAGAAGAAACTTGCTCTCCGTTTTCTTCGAAGGAATTCTATCGGAAGAATTCACAGCCTCCTCTCTAAGGCTCTGCCGTCCCCCCCTCCTCCCCGTCATCTCAAGGAATATTTTAACTCCGAGCAAGTTGATCCTAGGCGCCGTTGAAGTGAACTCAACTTCTATTCCCCCTCTTCGCCAGACACGACCATCGTCTTTCCCCTTCATTTGTACAAGGTATCGTAATAAATATTTTAGCTCCCCCAATTTTATAATTTCCGCCTACCGTTCCCCCATTATCATTGTGTGTTTACTAAGTCATCGATTAAAGCCCAATTTTAGTCCCATCCTGTCGACACATTTTAATTCATTTAAATACCTAATTTCATTACTTGCCCGTTAACCACTTTAACGATTTGTCTTTTTGTATGTATTCCTATTTTGTACCATTTTAACCTAAATTATATATAATTATTAAAATCTATTTTTGTCGACTCCTTTGCTTTTAACCTTTGAGCTCATCATAGCCATGTAGTTGCCCTGTAACTAAGTGAGACTTAAACAAATCAGCCAACAAGGAATCAAAGTAGTTCTATTGGATTAACCCTCTCTTACGAGAATCTCACCTGGTAATCTGACCCGGCCGACCAAAAAGTATTAAAACAAAACCCGCGAACTCAAAAATTGAATATGATAGATATATGTATGGTATATAGAAACCTATTCCACGACATATAGTAATATATATATATATATACATATATATATATATATATATATATATATATATATATATATATATATATATATATATATTATAAAATCTGGTGTCAAGTGTGTTAGGTGGATTTAAAAGGGGTTTTTTTAAGATCTTTTAAAGTCACCTCTAATTAATTTTGTGTTTTAAGTGAAAAGGCTCAAGATTTGCTGAAGGATTTAAGGAGAATAATTTCCCATATAAATTTTAAAGTCCCTGTATTAAATTGTGTGTGTACCTAGACCCCAACAAACAGTCAAGCATAGAAGTTCCCAGGCGGATTAAGTAGACTGACCATTTTATTTTGTACATTGGGATTGTCCCAGAAATCGGAACTCGAATAGTTCTTGAGTGTGGGTAAAATTTTGCGCACACGCAGTAGGTCCACATTGGCGTGATTGTAGCACAAACGAACCTAAAAAAAATAGAAAAAAATGGCTTCGTTCGAAGTTTTTAAGGCGGAAGGTGAATCTCTAGGCCTGTCGGGAAGAGATTTGATAGAATACATGCAAAATGAAGAAAGAGATGTTAGGGAAGAAAGAAGAAGTAAAGAGAAGCTAGAACAAGAAAGGCAACGCGAACAAGTAGAAAGACAACGTGAACAGGAGGAAAGGCAACAAATACGCCAGCACGAAGTAGAAATGATGCGAGTACAAGCAGAAACACAATCTGTGAGCAGCAGATCGGAAGCCCCTCAAGGTGTCCCCCTCAAACTTCCCATATTTAAGGAGGGCGAAGAATTTTCCTCATTTCTCACGCATTTTGAGAAAATCCTTGAAATCAATCACATTGATTTGGAAACAGAAGGAGTAGTGAAATTGCTCCCCTTACTCAACTCGAAATTGAGATATATCTTCATCTCATTGCCCCCAGAATGCATAATTGATTATTCGACCCTCAAAGCTGAATTACTCGCAGCACATAATATGACCCCTGATTACTAATGCCATAAGTTCCGTGGCGCTAGGATTCTACCCGGTCAAACTTTCCGACAGTTTGGGTATACCCTCCAAAGAAACCTTAAATTTTGGCTAGAGTCTTCAAAAATTTCCTCCGATTATGAGTCCCTATTTGGATTTTGTTTTAAGAGGTCAGTTACTGGCTTCGCTGCCCCCAGAGATCCGCGCGGCCGTGAAGGACCAACGTTGTCGATTCCTTAATGAATGCGTTGAAAAAGAGGATGTCTTCGCGGCGAGTCATAATCTGTACCCTAAGGCCTCCAAGAAGTCCTCTCCACCGTCTCCTAAATCGAAAAACGGAAATCCCAGATTTAATCAAAACTCCCAGTCAAAGTTCGTAAAAATTCCAGGCCCCTTCAAACCAAGAAGTTTTCCCTCCACTGAACCTTGAGACGTGAAGCCCCCTTTCCAGTCTTTTCCTCCAGTAACCTTCCCTAGGAAACCCATTGTATGCTATACGTGCGGTGTAGCAAACCACATAAGTTCAAACTGTCCCCAGAAGTCTAAATTTCGGAACAATTTCCCCTCAACAGGTCCACCAAGTAAGCGTCACTACCGCTCCCCCTCTCCTTCCCGTTGAGCATCCCCCCCCCGTTAATTCATCTCCCCAAGGCCCGCTGGATCACTACGTGAATTTTATTTTTAATAAGAGCTCACCAGGAGCCTTAAAATTTGAGAATGGCGGTGTAAACGGCTGTCGTACTTCCACTATCGTCCGTGATACAGGGTGTACTTGTATCATTGTGTCTGAAAAGCTTTTTCCTCCCTGTGGCCCCTGACCACGACAAATTTGCAGAAGTCCAGGACTACTTAGGACGTTCCAACCGCTTCCCAATTGCAAGGTGCTAAATCGACTGTCAGTACTTTAAGGGCTGGGCTGAAGCAGTTTTGGCCCCAATTAAATTTTGTTCGGTATTAATTGGACAAAGTCCCCAAATATCCCCTAACTAAGTGGCTCAGCCTGTCACCACACGCGCAGGAACAAGAAAAGAATCCCAGGATCCTGCCCCCCTCGAAGTTCCCTCTAATTCATAATTTAAGGGAATTCTAAACCCAGAATTAACCAGGGCACATAAGGAGTGTGGAATTCTCCTTCCCTTATGGATAAAGTCTCAAAATAAAGAGCGAAACTTGGTTCGTGGAAACAAAACCGTGTCCTACGTCGAAAAGGATGGCCTCCTTTACAGAGAGACTACGGATGGAGTTAAGCCCGTAGACCTCTCCCTTTGCGTCCCCCAATCCCATGTCCCCATGGTGCTCAAGGTCACGAATGATAGTGTCTTTTCTGGCCATTTTAGCCATAACAAAACGGCTCAGAAAAATTTTAAGCATTTCTTATGGCCCAGGGCTGCAGCTGACATCCCAAAGCATTCTCAGTCGTGTAACATTTGTCAGAAGATCTCTGCTAAAGGTCGCGTTAAGCCCGCTCCCCTGCAGAGAGGCCCCATCATTTCCGAACCCTTCTCCCGTGTGGCCATCGATCTTGTCGTCCCCATTCACCCCCCATCTAGTAAAAGGCATAGCTATATATTAACTCTAGTGGATTTTGCCACGCGCTTCCCCGAGGCTGTCCCACTAAAGAAGATAGATAGCATCACCTGTGCCGTGGCCTCATCTCTATTTTTTCGAGAGTAGACGTTTCGAAGGAGGTATTGTCCGACAAGAAAGACAGTTTACTTCACAATTAATGGAGCATGTGGGAAAATTACTGATAGTGAAGCCCCTGTTTACCACTCCTTTCCACACAGAGACCAATGGAATGTGTAAAAAATTAAACCGTACTCTCTAGTCCATCCTCCGTAAGATATGTGCCGAGCAACCACGTGAATGGCACCGCTATCTTCCTGTGGCGCTCTTCGCTTACAGGGAAATCTCGCATTGGACGCTTGGCTTTGCCCCGTTCGAGTTGTTATACGGTCGTTACGTAAGAGGCCCCCTTAATATTTTAAAGGAGGTGTTCTCACAACTTCAACTCGACCAGGAAGTTCAATCTTTCTAAACTTATGTGCTGGAACTCCGCGAGAGGTTAGCACAATGCGCCAGCATCGCTTCTCAGAACGCCGAAGTAAATTTATAAAAATACAAAACCTACTTTGACGTTAAATCTAAAGACCGCCATCTCGAAGCAGGAGACAAAGTTCTCTTATTGCTGCCCACCGAGAGCAATACACTCCTAAGCCAATGGAAGGGCCCCTTTTTCGTTTTGGAGGCACGAGGACCTGTGGACTATCTAATCCGAACACCTTCCGGTGAAAAATTATTCCACATCAATATGTTGAAGAGGTATCACCGCCGTGCCCACGCTAATAATATTTTGGCCCTCGATGAAAGATCCGCCATGGAATCAGATTATCCCGCCGAATCCCTTAATATTGTGCAGACTATATGTGTTGAGCAGGACGAAGACTATCCTTTACCGTCCCTACCAGGCGAGACCGACTTATCAATTAATGGTCTGAAAATCGACGAGCGGTTGACATCACAACAACTAAATCAGCTCCAGCTCCTCCTTAGTCCCCAAGAGGAGAAGATTTAGGCGATCGTCGATATGCCTCTTCCCGGCAATAAGAAACAGCTCCGGTCATTCATGGGATCCGCTTTATTCTACCGACGCTTTGTTCCAAATTTTGCGTCCCTCTGCCGCCCCCCTCTGCGACCTTTTGAAAAAGAACTTCCCCCACTCTATAACCTGGAACCAGAAGGCTACCGCTAATTTTAACTCCCTGAAAATAAAATTAGTTTCTGCCCCCATTTTGAAGTTGCCCAATCCTGAAAAGTCGTTCGAGATTCGAACTGACTCCAGCAACGAAGGCATTGGTTGTGTGCTACTGCAGTATGAGGACGGGGGCGAAAGTCATCCTGTGGCCTACGCTAGTCGCAAATTATTACCCCGCACAAAGAACTATTCAGTAATTGAAAGAGAGGCGTTAGGAATAATTTGGGGAATACAAAAATTCAAAAGTACTTAGTAGGGAAAGAGTTTCGTGTGGAAACTGATCACTACCCCCTTGCGTATCTCAGGAACGTGAAACACGCGAACGGCAGATTAATGCGCTGGAGTCTCCTCCTCCAGGAGTATCAGTTCAAGATCAATTATATTAAAGGGACAGACAATCAGATGGCCGACTCCCTCAGCAGAAATGCGTTACTCGCTAATCCGGATTAGTTCCGTGGAGAATGGCCCTGAACAATGTTGTTGGTATTTGTATATATTTATATCCGTAATAATCTAAGGTAATTTTAAATTATATTAGGATAATTGATTATTTTTGTGTACTTCCAGTTCTTTGTAGTATATATGTATTTATGAAGAGAGAATAACTGTCCTCGCGATATGAATTGAGAATGTCCCCGTTATTTTCATTTTTTTGGTTTAAACTCCCCAAGTGGAAACCATATGTCATGTGGTTTTAGAATTTTTTTTGTATACCGATGTCTTTGATTAATTATTCATTTTCTTGGTATTATGTTAGTATTCTGTGTAGTCACATGACAATTCTAGAATAAGTTGGTATTTTTTCTTGTTTGTTGTTTATATCTTGGTAACAACGTATGTATATTGTATATAATTACTTTATGTTCCGATAGAATACGAGTCGGAACTGAGTCACGACCTCCTCTCCCTTAAAAGAGTATTAGCTTGTGCATTTTCTCCCCTTATTTCCTTTTTTTAACTGAGAAAAGGTCTAACTTTCGAAAAGGGAGGCATGTGAGGGAACAAGCACGTAATGGCAAAAATAACGTGATGTTTTTAAGCATTGCCTCCACGTGATGAACCTCATTGCCGCTTAGAAGCATTTTTCGAAGTTTAAAAGCATGAGAAACGAGAGGAGCGGGCTAAGGAATGCAGCCCTTAACAGCACGGGTATTTACCCAAGGAGACTACCTCGCGACCTTCCCCCTTTCCAGCCATGCAGGGATCGCCTGAGGCAAACGCCAGCCGAGGCTTCGTTTGCATTACTCAAACGATGTATGATAGTCTCCCCCGTCTACTTCTATGGCTAAGCTCCCTCACTCCAGGAATGCATATTATTTACCCGTGTCGTCAGGAACCGAAGAGATTGTGCGAGAAAAGCTCAAGTCGAAAAGATGATTCTACTCTTCCTCGATTCGGGTCATCGTACGCCGAAGGCAAGGACTCTGCGGGATAAGTCAAATATCCCTCCTGGATAAGTCAAATATCCACCCTGAATAAGTCAAGTATCCTCTTCCTGGATTAGTCAAGAATCCTCTCCCCGTTAAGAACACCCGTCTGACTCTGTGCAACGTCTCCATCTCGAAAGAAGAACTCAAGTCTTGTCCGAAAGGCTTCATTGGAGATTGATCTTCGCGTAAGACCCCTTAATCAATCCGTTTTGACGTCTCAGAAGAAACTTACTCTCCGTTTTCTTCGAAGGAATTCTATCGAAAGAATTCACAGCCTCCTTTCTAAGGCTCCCCCCCCCTCGTCCCGTCATCTCAAAGGAATATTTCAACTCCGAGCAAGTTGATCTGGGCCCCGTCGAAGTTAACTCAATTCTATTCCCCCTCTTCGACAGACACGACCATCGTCTTCCCCCTTGATTTGTAGAAGGTATCGTAATAAATATTTTATCTCCCCCAATTTTATAATTTCCGCCTACCGTTCCCCCATTATCATTGTGTGTTTACTAAGTCATTGATTAAAGCCCAATTACCTCCATCAGGGAGTAGTATATTGGGGTTATTAATATTATTTAGTAACCTTACTTTACTTCCGTAGTGGTCTAGTTATGAAGACGATGGAGAAATAAAATCAATAAGCTAAAATTATCACAGAACAGTTTCAATACTTTAAAATATTATTGCACATTAATAATAATTAATAAGTCGTGAGCATTCTATCTTATACTGCATCCGTTAACCTAAGGCTTAGCATAATGTTTCCAGCTTTCTTTTCTTGCACAAACACTCGTTTACCCAAATGCTGTTGCTTTTTTACAGAACCAAAATTATTTATGTGTATTAGAAGAGGTCCGTACAATCATTGTTTTTCCATTTTTTTTTCTGTATTATGCCCCAAATCACAATCAAGGCTGAAAAAAAGGAGGTCAGCTGCTTGTGTATTTAATGTTACATCCATGACTAAATTTCTTTGATAAGTTGGAACTTCAATTAATTGAATTAAAACAAACTGAATGATGTACAAATTTGTTCATAATAATTGAGTTATATCTCATAATATTAATTGTTATTTCATTGGATATAATAAAGAGCCTCTGCAAATGCTTTCAATGTAGCTGTGGTTGTCTGGTACACTTCGGTCGTTCGTTTAAATACTAATCAATTTTTTCCAAAATAAACATTTCATCTTTTTGAAGACGACATAACAAGAGCAATATCCTAAATAGGCAATAACTGGAAAAACATCATTACATTTCTCAAATTCATTATGTATCACATTTAGGCTTAATTTATGTTGGTCTGATTTATAAATTATTTTCCATTTGTATCCAGTTTATTACGTAGAAATTCCTTAATTCCACTTATGTAGAGTAAGACTTTCCTTTGAAACAAATATTATTCTCACCTTTTGCTTCACCGTCATATGCCTTTCGCACCTTACTTCCCCTTCATATGCCTTTCGCACCTTGCTTCACTTTAAATGCCTTTCACACCTTGCTTTACCTTCATATGCCTTTCGCACCTTGCTTCAACTTTATATGCCTTTCACACCTTGCTTCACCTTCATATTCCTTTCGCACCTTGCTTCACCTTTATATGCCTTTCGCACCTTGCTTCACCTTCATATGCCTTTCGCACCTTGCTTCACCTTTAAATGCCTTTCGCACCTTGCTTTACCTTCATATGCCTTTCGTACCTTGCTTCACCTTTATATGCCTTTCGCACCTTGCTTCACCTTTGAATGCCTTTCGCACCTTGCTTCACCTTTATATGCCTTTCGCACCTTGCTTTACCTTCATATGCCTTTCGCACCTTGCTTCACCTTTAAATGCCTTTAGCACCTTGCTTCACCTTCATATTCTTTTCGTACCTTGCTTCACCTTTATATGCCTTTCGCACCTAATTTCATCTTCATATGCCTTTCGCACCTTGCTTCACCTTTAAATGCCTTTCGCACCTTGCTTTACCTTCATATGCCTTTCGTACCTTGCTTCACCTTTATATGCCTTTCGCACCTTGCTTCGTCTTCATATGCCTTTCGCACCTTGCTTCACCTTCATATGCCTTTCGCACCTTGCTTTACCTTGATATGCCTTTCGAACCTTGCTTCAACTTTATATGCCTTTTACACCTTGCTTCACCTTTATATTCCTTCCGCACCTTGCTTCACCTTTATATGCCTTTCGCACCTTGCTTCACCTTTAAATGCCTTTCGCACCTTGCTTTACCTTGATATGCCTTTCGTACCTTGCTTCACCTTTATATGCCTTTTGCACCTTGCTTCATCTTCATATGCCTTTTGCACTTTGCTTTACCTTTAAATGCCTTTCGCACCTTGCTTTACCCCTATATGCCTTTCGTACCTTGCTTTACCTTTATATGCGTTTCGCACCTTGCTTCACCTTCATATGCCTTTCGCACCTTGCTTCACCTTTAAATGCCTTTCGCACCTTACTTTCCTTGATATGCCTTTCGTACCTTGCTTCACCTTTATCTGCCTTTTGCACCTTGCTTTACCCTTATATGCCTTTTGCACCTTGCTTCACCTTTAAATGCCTTCACACCTCCTTCACTTTCATATGCCTTTCACACCTTGCTTCACCTTTAAATGCCTTTCGCACCTTGCTTTACCTTGATATGTCTTTTGTACCTTGCTTCACCTTTATATGCCTTTCGCACCTTGCTTCACCTTCATATGCCTTTCGCACCTTGCTTCACCTTTAAATGCCTTTCGAACCTTGCTTCACCTTTAAATGCCTTTCGCACCTTGCTTTAACTTTATATGCCTTTCACACCTTGCTTCACCTTCATATTCCTTTCGCACCTTGCTTCACCTTTAAATGCGTTTCGCACCTTGCTTTACCTTGATATGCCTTTCGTACCTTGCTCCACCTTCATATGCCTTTCGCACCTTGCTTTACCTTTATATGCCTTTCGCACCTTGCTTCACCTTTAAATGCCTTTCGCACCTTGCTTCACCTTCATATGCCTTTCGTACCTTGCTTCACCTTTATATGCCTTTCGCACCTTGCTTCACCTTCATATGCCTTTTGCACCTTGCTTCACCTTTAAATGTCTTTCACACCTTGCTTTACCTCCATATGCCTTTCGCAACTTGTTCAACTTTATATGCCTTTCACACCTTGCTTCACCTTTATATGCCTTTCGCACCTTGCTTAACCTTCATATGCCTTTCGTCAAGATTATGTGTTTGAAATTTACCTGGAAGTATGTATTTCATTTCCATCTTATTCATGCAATAATTTGTTAGCACTATCATCACATAGTTGGTATGTTTTAGGGCAGTGAATGTTGCGTTAGTTAATTTTCCCCTTGATTCTTTCATATCATCCAAGATTTCTAACCAGTTGCAGAAATTAGGAATATAAAATTAGCATCTTTCAAGTCATTTGTCATGAATATAAAGTTTAAAAATAAAAATATTATTTTTATCCTCTTTATAACTTTAGTTTCGTTTTCTTTGGTTTTATTTAATGCGTGCTGATTTTTAAACTTGTATTCTTAAATTAAAAAAAATCCTTTATATAAAACCGCATCAAATTCCTCTTCAACTTGTATGGGTTTAATTTTCTTTTTATTGCTTATTTATTGTCCTAATTGTGCGGTCCTAAATTGAGTAATTAATTATATCTTTATAAAGAATCACTGATAATGACGTTCTAAGATAAGGAACGACACGTCTGACACCGCAAAATTAATCTCTCCTTCTCCATCTACTCGTGGCCCTTCATTTATTTTTCTGCCGAGGAGATTAAATTCCCCGCGAAATAAATAAATAACTAACTAAATAAATAAATAAATAAATAAATATATATATATATATATATATATATATATATATATATATATATATATATATATATATATATATATATATATATATATATATATATTTATAATGGAATGGAAGATATCACATTGGCATGATGTATATCAGTGAAAGATAATGGTAAACCACGATATTTGAATCAAGATTTTATTTTAATATATATATATATATATATATATATATATATATATATATATATATATATATATATATATATATATATATATACATATAGAATCTAGTAAAAGATAAAAGACCGCTCCTAAGAAAAGAAATCACCAATGAGGAAGTAGGAGAGGGATGGCTAAATTGACATTAAGATTTATCTATAACAGGTAGCAAGGTCAAACCGAGAGACAAGAAAGAGTCAAGAACAGAGTCAAAAGGGTTATAAAGATTAACGGCTAAAGCGATAGTCTAAAGAGGGAGATTAGGAGAGACACGGGAAGTAAATTGAAACGAAGGGGAGAGGAACAAGGTGAGAGGAAGAGCAATTAAATAATGTTAATACAAAATCAATGCAATAATTAAATTGCCATATTGGGTTTCATAAAAATAAAAATTGCCAAAAAATTAGGAACATAAGTCAAAGCTGATTTCTTTAAGAATGAGTTTTCTTGCCTCTTGGTTTGAGCTTGCTACCTGATATAGCTAAATCTTAATGTGAATTTACCCATCCATCTCCTACTTTTTCATTGGTGATTTCTTGTGTTAGAGGCAGTCCTTTATCTTTTACTAGCTTATATATATATCATTAATATATTATTTTCGCTCGTAGTTATCCTTGAGAATGAACTGAATAAAGTTCGAGAGTACTCGAAGGCACCTTTTCATTTTTCCTGCGGGACATTGCATGAAGATAGCAAAGACAACTGTTGGCGACATGGTGAACATTTAACACTGCGACAAGGAAAATGTGGAAGAAAACGAAAGACAACAATTCACGATGACAAGGCTCTCATCAGAAATAGTGTGAAGGATTCCAAGAAAATCAGTAAAGACCTCCAGAGAGATTTGTTTTTAGCTGGTGTAAATGTTTCTTCTTCAACCGTCCGGCGAAGGCTCATTGAAGTTGGCCGATTTGCTAGAAAACCGGTACGTAAACAGTCATTGACTTCTGTTATGAAGACAAAACGTCTTCGCTGGCACACAAGTAGGCTGGACGGAAGGCAGCTGACTGGAAGAAAGTTATGTTTCAGACGAATCGCATTTTGGAGTACATGGGCATAGATCAGGGGTAGTAAGATGAAGCAAAGATGAATCACCTCAGCCAGGACACATTTAACGGTCGAAAAAATATCCACCAAAGAAGATGTTTTGGGGTTGTTTTAGCGCTAAAAGCCTAGGGTGGTTTGTTACTATTAAGGGAATGATGAACAGCGTTAAATACAAGGCAATCCTGCAGACTCACTTGCTTCCCACGATGCAGACAGACTTTCCTGATGGAGGCGGCATTTTAATCGAGAAAACCGACTGTTCAGCGATGCAAAAGATGATTTGAGCTGTTTCAATGCCTGGTACCATAACGAAGAACTGGCAGAAATGTGTTCAAATTTGGTGGAATCTATGCCAGAACAAGTGAATCAGGTTCTAAAAGCAAAGGGCGGTCATATTTCATAATAAATGTACCATTTATCTTATCATTAACGTATTATTTTCCAATATAAACAACAATTATCAAATAATTGTATTATTTCACCAGTGCCCGAACAAATTTGCACATACTATATATATATATATATATATATATATATATATATATATATATATATATATATATATATATATATATATATATATAATATATATGGTCACCGGTTGTAGGAAACAAATGACGGGCACCAGCTTAGGGACGCGACGATGGCCTAACCTTTGAGTGATGGGTGTCGTTGTGGTGATTTATTAATCTGACTCCAAAGATCAATGATTTTCAGGTGTTCTTTTGCTTGACTGGGCTTACCAAAGGCGAAGATGGAATTACGAAAATAAACACTTTATTTAAATAATGAAAGATATATTATAAGCAGCGCGACTACAAAGCGTATTCGACGGGAGACTAGTATGTCTAAGTATTAACAACGCGAATACTGTATGAAGGCTAGACAAGACTCAGTGATTAACCGGGAGCGCGAAAGCTAAGTAACAATAGCAATGGCAATCCGACTAATAATGATTATGAGTAGTCTGATCTGATCTCTATCTCCTTTTCCTATTCTGATTCTTCTTTATATATGCTCGAAATACAGAGGGCGTGGCTAGAAAGGACCCGCGTCCATATTAGGAGTCTCAACTCTCCACCCTATTGACGGAGCTAAGCTGCCTGTACATCGTGTCTATATTTTGGATCTAATGTTTATTAGTGTCATTTGATATGCTTCTCGCTGCATCTCCTCGTACGGTCAGCAGTTGTATTTATTCAGTCTCCTAAGTAAATCTCCATGTCTGATAATTTTATCTCGATACACGACTTGGGCAGTCTTATCAAACAGGTGTTTGAGCGTTTGCCCTTTGAATCATTTGAGTCTCACGGTCTCATGCTTAAATACAAATACATATGTACATTTACAAACAAATACAATATTGAACCTTTTATATTATATTTTAGTAAGGTATACTTGGATAAAATTGCACCAATTCTCGTCCACTTTGTGGCGGTGTTTTTAGGGCCTATTGTATCCAGCGCAAAGCATACTTATGGTGTAGTTCGACCACTACAAGTACTTCCCCTCCAGAGGACGTAGTTATTAGGAAAGTCGTATTAGATTGTAAATGTACATTTGACATTACTACTTGTACTCCTAATAGCGGAGGTATTTACAATAAGCACGCAGGGCATCGACATTTACATATACCCATGTCTGTATTTAAGTGGACCTATTTATTCCGAGTTCTGTCATATAGTACGACATTAATACAATGCTGCCTAATACATTTTTCTAAATATTTCATTTACAAGGGGCGTATCTCACGTTAGGTTCCTATATTAATACAATTCTGACACGTAACAAATACATTTTAATATATATATATATATATATATATATATATATATATATATATATACATATATATATATACTATAGTTATAGAGGGAACGAGGCGTGTATATTTATCCCTTTACTTCTCTTATTACAATATTCCTTAATAATATTGCCATACAGAGTTCAAAATATATGAATGACGGGTTTCTAACAGATGTGACTAGTCTCCCGGAGTGTGTGAACACTTTCTTCTCGTCGTTCCTCTCCCCGGTGTCTGTAGACGTATCCGTATGAATTCGCGTGGTTTCTTCCTCTCGAGTGCTCTGCATTCTCCTAGGCGAAATGCATCTGGCCCTCCTCCTTTCTTCAACCTGCATCTGAGGGCGTTGCTGATAGCTCGGTGCACCACCATCTCGAAGAGGAGGTAATCTCGCCGGTTTCAACCTGTCTATCGAGACAGTGTCTCGTCTTCCATCAGTGAATTCCAAAGTCCAAACTTTATTGCTGCGTTTGATAACCAGGAAAGGGCCAGCATAAGACGCTTCAAGTGGTTTTCTTACGCGGTCTATTCGGATCCACACATAAGTCGCTTCGCAGAGGTCATGGTGCACGAAAGGTTTGGGGACCGAGTGCTGGTGTCCTAAGGAGCTTGCGCGAAGTCGATATTGTCCATGGTGGATGCCAGTTCTTTTATGAATTTGGAATCAGTCTTCGATGAAGATGATGAAACTAGAGGTTTGGGGCACAAGAGTGTGGTTCCCGTGACTGCCGTAAATGGTGAGAATCCCGAATCATTTGGCAAATAGCGAATTCCTTACATGATGATTGGGAGTGCCACTAGCCAATTTTGTTTACGGGCTATTGTTGAGCACTTCAGAGTCCTGTCTGCTCTTTTCACCATCCCGTTCGTGGACGGTCTGTACGACGTGGTGCGAATACGATGGAAACCAATGAAGTCAAACAGCTCTTTGAATAGTTCTGACTCCAATTGGGCACCTCTGTCAATTACCACATAAAGTGGGACTCCAAATCTGGAAATCCATCCGTCCAAGAAAGCTAAAGCAACCGTTGCGGCACTTATGTGCGGGATCGGTAGCGCTTCGATGCATCTTGTTGCTCGGTAGTATACACGTGGGAGTGGTCCCACTACATCGATGTGTACCGTTTCGAACCTCGAGGAAGGAGTATTAATGGGGAGAATCGGCGACTTTGTGTGACGATTCACTTTGGAAGACTGACAGGGAAGGCACTCTCTTGTCAAGGAGCGGATATCCTTGTCCTTGTTCGGCCAGAAATACCTCGATTTGATGAGCCGAAGTGAAGACTTAATTCCAGGGAGTGACAGATTGTGCAATTGATAGAAGACTGCTCTTCTGCATGCCAGCGGGACAAACGGTTGTGCGTATCCAAATGTTACTTCGCACCAAAGTTGAACATCCTCGGGAGACGGGTACGATTGCAGGCGCGAACGAAATTTCTTTATTTAAAGCTACCGCCGGTTCTTCAGACAGTTTCACTTTTGATAAGTTTTTATTTAGATTATCTATTAGCATCTCGCGCGCACATTCTATTAAAAGATCATAATGTCTCAAAAAGTCAATGCCTAATAACGGAGAGGTGGTGATATCTGCTACAAAGAACGACCACCTAAATTATCGGCGAAGACTGGGGATCACTATATCCATATGAATTTAGCCGTGGACTTTAATTTTTCCGCCATTAGCTGTTGAAATGTTCATGCCGGATTCGTGTACATTAAACCTGATTTCACTAGTATACTAGGAATAATCGAAACACTTGCTCCCGTATCAATTAAAAATTCACATTCAGTATTATATACCTTCGCGGTGACGGTGAAGACAGACGACATGCCCGCGGCCGCATTTTCAACGGCATGCCCATTTAGTTTTTCGCCGGTACTGGCGAAGATGGCCTGGAAGACGGGTGCATTTACACTGATCCTTTACCTTTCGGCAACCTGCAGCAGGGTTTGCAAAATTTCGCCTTTTCGCCAGAGTATATATGCGAGCGACACACTGCTGCTTTGGGGACTTTATGGAAGGGACTCAATCCCCCCGGTGGATTATCCACTTTGCCATTATATTTGGCCACTGATCGCGCATCACTATAATTTATACTCGCATTGTTATGGGGGATAAACGCGTTTGAAACGGCACTGTGGTCTCTCGATTCACCATATGTATTTATATTATGGCACTGTGCTCGGTTGAATGTTACAAGTTCATCCGCAAGTTTCCTTAATTGTGCTAGACTTAGTTCTTTTTAAGTGGGGATAATTGGCGCGATAATAGGTAGAAATGATTAGATAGATTCGTGACGTACTAGCTATTCACCCACTCCCACTTGAATGTTTGTTTTCCGTAAGTCTTATAAGTTAATTGAAGGTCGGCCTGTGAGTGGAGAGGATTCGATCAGCTTCTCAAGCAGCTCGGGCTTAGTACTCTCGTAAAGGTCAATTACTTCCTCCTTTAAACTCTGGTAGTTATGGCCTGCTATAATGTACGCTGGGAATACGATTAACAGTCTCGGGTGGCAATGAGGACAAAATGTGAAAGAACTGAGTTTCTTCCTTCTTTAAGCTGGAGATGTAAAATTGGGCCTCCACTATTTGGAACCAACCTGAGACGGCTGCTTTGTTGAAAACGGGCGGCTTGATGCTGACGGCGTTCACGACTTCCCTTTCACTTTGTCCTACCTGGCGATTGCTTGACGAGTCCATTCTTAATTCACTGCCTTCACTGTTCGGCCAAAATAATGGGTCACCAGTTATGGTGGGTTGAGGAACGACACGGTAACGTTGTGGTATGGGTCACCAGTTGTAGAAGGTAAATGACTGACACCAGCTTAGGGGCGCGACGAGGTCTTAACTTTGGAGTGATAGGTGTTGTTGTTGTGATTTATTAATCTGACTCCAAAGATCAAAAATTTTCAAGTATCCCTTTTCATGGCTGGGCTTACCGTAGGCTTAATGCAAAGATGGAATTACAAAAATAAACACTTTATTTAAATAACGAAAGTTATATTATAAGCAGCTTGATTGCAGAGCGTATTCGGCAGGAGACTAGTATGTCTAAGTATTAACAACGCGAATACTGTATGAAGGTGAGACAAGACTCAGTGATTAACCGGGAGCGTAAAAGCTAAGTAACAATGGCAATGGCAATCCGACTAATAATGATTACGAGTAATCTAATCTGATTTCAATCTCCTTTTCCTATACTGATTCTTCTTTATATATGCTCGAAGTACAGAAGGCGATGCCAAAAAGGACCCACGTCCATATTAAGAGTCTCAACTCTCCACCCCATGGGCGCAGCTAAATTGCCTGTACACCATGTCTACATTTTAGATCCAATGTTTATTCGTGTCATTTTATATGCTTCTCGCTGCATCACCTCGTATGGTCAGCAGATGTATTTATTCAGTCTCCTAAGTGAATCTCCATGTCTGATAATTTTATTTCGATACACGACTTGGGCAGTTTTATCAAACAGGTGTTCGAGTGTTTGACCTTTGTTTCCTTTGAGTCTCACGGTCTCATACTTAAATACAAATATATATGTACATTTATAAACCAATACAATATTGAATCCTTACATTACATTTTAGTAAGGCATACTTAGATAAAATAGGACTAATTCGCGTCCACTTTGTGGAAGTGTTTTTCGGGCCTATTCAATCCAGCACAAAGCCCACTTAAGGTGTAGTTCGACCACTACATACCTACCGTGTGGTCGAAATTGATGGAAATATTTAAGTAAGATTCATTTGTTATTACTAGTTTGATTATAATGGTTTTTATTGTTATTATTACCTTGGTAAAGCTTAAAAGTATGTATTAATTGAATGTCATAAATTCCCTCCTTAAAATAGCCTTCACCTTCACCTGGAATTTCATTTTATAAAAATTTACAGGGAAACAAATTGGAACTGATCTTTATTATATTTAATAATACATATTATTAAATATAAACATTTAGGGTGTATTTCTATTATGTTAACACTTTTAAAATTAAACATTTGTAAACATTTAACATATAAACAAGTTTGCTTAAGTTCGGTAGGATTATAAGGTTTGACTCCGATGCTGATGTATTACAAGACGAATTGACCAAGCTATTCTAATGGGGTGAGAACCGGCAAGTGTAGTGTATTTGGTATAATTATGTAGCTATAATCTACTGAATAATTATAAACTGAATTGAATAGTTTTAGGTAGGTCGGAATGCGAGAGACTTCGCTACCCTTGTAAGTTCTGACCTCCGGCCAAGAAAGCAGTGCTTAAGTGATAAGAATATAGCTAATGGGGTAATAGAGTTTATTGAAAGGAGCGTGAGAAATAGGATTGCTAATTTCATTATGAAACTGTGCTTCGCATTAGTTACACTTCATCTTAACTAAACGGTGCAATTTTGGTCACCATAATTTAGGATGGATATTGGTTTGCTCGAGTCTGTGCAAAGGATAACTAAGATGATTCAGGGATTGAGAAGCTTACCTTATGGTGAAAGGCTTAATAGACTAAATCTCCATACTTTAGAAAGGAGAAGAGTTCGAGGGGACTTGATTGAAGTCTTCAAGTGGGATTAGGTGACATACCCAGATTCTTTAACCCAAAAAGGTTTATAGCCAAGGATAGAAGATGCGTCGACTTAAAACGAAAACTTTATTTACAAATGTTTAATAATGAATCCACTTGAAAATGCCGATATATTCAAAGACTAGATTATCATAGAAAGGACCTTAAAATTAATTAAAACTTTGACAGATCGAGCTAAGGAATGGCATTTTGTGATACGTAAATATATTTAGAGTATGGAAGACACAAGAACTCAAATATGTAGACACAAAAATAACGTACGTATGATATTCCTCTCTATATGAGACCATGGAGAAAGAAGGATGAGCCACAAAGGAAAGCACTCACCGGTAACGTGACTACAATGTACCAACACGCAATGACCGACCATATATATATATATGAAGGCTTATACTAAAATAAGGGTCACTCACGACCACCAAAATCAGGCCTAGTATGGGCCACACAAAAACAAGGGCACCACACACGGTTGTCCTACCAAAAATGCCCGAGAGGTACAACACTCGTGGTAATCTCGCACTAAAATACAAAAGGGGTACAACTCTGCCGGTTGTCTTACACTAAGTCAATAAATCACAATAACCTTAAATCACGATAACCTTAAATCACAATAGCCTTCCAAGACGCACGAAAACGGAAAATTAGTGCACGAAATCCACTCTGCTCCTGAACACCACTTTCTTCTCCAAGCACGAATAAATGGTTTGTCTTCTGTGAAGAATGAAGGCCTCGACATTGAATTCCACGGAACACTAACAAATAGGGATCATTCAAAATCCCAATGCTACATCAACATACAATGAAAATTCCCAACTCCAGACCTCAAATACTTTCTTTCATGACAAAATCGCAATAATCTTAATCCAATTTTAATATTCAATTAGATAACTAGTTGGGAACTGGGCGATCAAAGCGAACGAAAATTCTAGAATTTTGGGGGATGACGTGCCAGCCTCAATTAAGCGAACGTAGGTCCCACGATGTCACGTCACATCCCTCGTCAGAAAAAAAATGCAAACTATCAGATATTACGTGTGTGACATATGGAGACACAGGTAAGGTTCTTATTTTTAGTGAACTGGATAAGACATATAGCAATGGGTTTAAGGAAAGAGATTGGTAGAAATTAGTTTACAAATCAAGTGGTAGATTAATGAAATAGGCTCGGTAGCCATGTGACGCTTCCTCCCTGGGGAATTTTAAGAGTAGATTGGCTAGATTTATGGATGAGGATGCTAGGTGGGACCGAACTTGGTGATGGGATCAGGAGCTGCCTCGTATAAACTATTGATTAGCTTTTTACAAACACCTTTTCTTATATTCTTATGGTCTAAAGCATTTAACATCACAGCGAATTATCTCGGAATAAATGTTACCACATTCCAATGTTAAGTTCATTTTAACATACCCTGTATATATAAGTTACGTAGGAGTAGAAGTGTGTGAGTGTGACCAATATTTTATTAACTGCTTTTGAAGCGTCATAAGACGTGTGTAGAAGTGTCTTGTTTACATCTTCATTCATTTGTTTTCATCGTGTTTCTGCGTTCATTAATGACGCATTTCTAATACCCTGATTTTGCTTGGGTTGCGTCCGGCGTGCAACGACAGCATTTTTGTAGTCAACCTCTCTCGACACTTATTTCCGCCTCTCTCTCTGTCTCTCACTAATGTTTAGACTATGAAAAATAATGCCTTGAAGATGATGAAATAATACTCCTTATCCTACAACTAATAAAATGTTAAATACTTTAACATTTTATCAGTTGGAGGACAAGGAGCATTATTTCATCATAGATATAGAGAGGCCCATCATCTTGCACGAATTGGGGCCTGGAGGGCAAAACTACGGCTGTTGGAGTTACAAGGAGTTACAAGGAAAGAAGGTACCCTAGGAGACCTTACGGTCCATTCAAAGAGGGTACCTTTGGACTAGCAATCGAGCGGGCACATGGCTGCTCAATTGTTTTGCGTCCCTAAACGGCCACTTTTCAAGACTTTGTCTAGTCTTGACTTGAACTGGTCAACAGATTCACTGTTGACAACTTCCACTGGAAGTGCGTTCCACATACCGCAGATACTGTAAGTGAAAAAATTTCCACACAGATTGCGGTTGTAACGCTTCAGTTCAAGTTTGAAGCCGTGATTGCGCGTTCTGTTCTCAATCAGTGTGAAAATATCCCGGTAGTCAAAATTGTCGAACCCTCGAAGTATTTTGAAAACTTCGATGAGCTGACCACGCAGTCTACGGGTTTCCAACGAGAACAAATCTAATTCCCTTAGTCTATCCTCATAACTTTTATGTCAGATAGAGGGAATCAGTTTGGTTGCCCTAGCTTGTACGCGTTCCAACCTTGCGATGTCCTTTCGAAACGAAGGACTCCAAAATTGTACGGCATACTCCAGGTGCGGCCGAACCAGGGAGTTGTACAGACAAAGTACTATCTCCCTGTTACGGTATCCAAACTGGCGCTTTATGTAGCCTAACATCCTTTGGGCTTTCTTCTCTGCCTTGATGCACTGTTTCGAGAACTTGAGGTCGCTAGTGATAGCAACACCCAAGTCCTTCTCAGTGTCACTCGATTCAAGAGCAGTGCCCTTAAGGATATAATGAGATTTGGGATTTCTGTGGCCGATATGCATTACTTTGCATTTGTTCACGTTGAAAGGCATTTGCCACGTGTCCGACCACTCCCCAATCTTCCAAAGATCTTCCTGCAGGCGGGCAGTATTTCCATCCTTTGCAACGTTCATACCAAGCTTGGTATCGTCGGCAAATTTGGAAATCTTGGCAACCATGTCACCGTCCATGTCGTTGACGTAGATGATGAATAGTAGTGGTCCCAGGACAGAACCTTGAGGCACTCCGCTAGTAACGGGCACCCACTCAGAAGCCTGTCCATTCACCACCACCCGTTGCCGTCTGCCATTTAGCCAGTTCTCGATCCAGCCGGCTACTTTTCCGTCTATGCCCAGCGCTCGCACTTTCCGGAGAAGGCGGCGGTGTGGTACCTTATCAAAGGCTTTCTGAAAGTCTAAGTAAACCACATCCACCGCCTTGTCCCGATCGTGCTCACTGAACACAAAGTGGAAGAATTCCACAAGGTTCGTCAGGCATGACCGTTGCCTTCGGAAGCCGTGCTGGGAACTCCTCAGTAGCAGGTTTGACTCTAAATACGACGTTATTTTCTCCACCATCATGCTTTCCATGAGTTTACCGACTATCGAAGTCAGACTGATAGGTCGGTAGTTTGACGGATGGCTGGGGGCTCCTTTCTTGAAGATCGGAGTCACCTCCGCCTCACGCCAGTCTCTAGGAACGCATGCGGTCCGGATTGACATGTTAAAGATAGCGCACAGATGTCGTGATACTTCATCGCACACTTCCTTCAACACCTTGGGTAGAAACCCGTCCGGTCCAGGGGACTTATTCGTCTTTAGGTCAGCGATCTTTTTCTTTATTTCTCCTTCGGTGAAGTCCATTGCCTCCAGCTTTTCCCCCGAGTAGGAATCCGTGGGCTGGGGGATGGGACCACACTCTTTAGTAAACACTGAGGAGAAGTAGTCATTGAGAAGGTTAGCATTTTCTGCATCTGACTGAGTTAATGCACCTTCCTCGTCCACTAAGGGCCCAATCCTACGATGGATTGGTTTACGGCTATTTACATAGCCGAAGAACTCCTTGGGATTCTCCTTGCAGAGTCTCGCCACTCGGAGTTCCTCAGTACGCTTAGCCGCCCTTATGCTGGACTTCACTCTCCTGGCTAGCCTCCGGTACTCGTCAAAGGCACCCGAGATCTTCGATCGCCGGTACGCATTTCTCTTCTCCCTAAGCAGTTGGCCGATTTCTCGATTAAACCACTTTCGTTGAACAGAAGACCGACGGAGGCATTTCAGAGGGATGCAACTTGATTGAAGACTCATGAATTTATTTTTGAAATTGTTCCACGAATCCTCAACCTCTTCGCATACCGCTAGCCTTACATCAGTCAGCCCAGCTCGAAGGCTTGCAAAGTCTGCTCTTCTCAAGTCAAGTTTCTTTGATTGACTGGCAACAGACCTTACCTTCGGGATCTTGACGGTAAATCTAACTAGCTGGTGATCACAAGAAGTGAACAATAGTGAACAATTCAGTATTGTTCTAGGGACTGGCTAGTACGGGTCAGAGGTTCCAGACATTAATACCGATAGAAAGCACAAATATTCACATTACGAGTGTGAGCACCATTTCCTTCAAAGCCTGTCTGACAGCAATCTCAGTCTTTTGTATATTACCCCAGCTCTAAACCAAGCTAAAGGACCTATCTACCTTTTTTCCTAGTGGAGGCAAGGTAAGGAAGGTTACGTAACCTCTCGGTACTAGAACTCAAAATCTTCTTCTCAGGTTATATAATTTCAACATATTTACACTTCTACCAAACAATTCCTTTCAACCTCACTACCAAAACTTTTTAGCTCAGATGACCTCGTCACTTTTCGCTTTATATTTTAATAAATGAAATTACACTATATCACTCCTCAAAAATAAAGTTTTTCTCCCAAATAATATTATTAGAATTAACGAATCTTATGAAGACACTTGCAACTAACTTGAGAAATAAATCCATCCGACAATTATTGAAGCATACAGGAGGCAAATCTAGAACAGAACTATTGCTAAGATGCACAAGAATCACGAGTATGTAAATTCGGCATTGGAATAGGAATAATGTCGTAGCGATACTGCCATTAAAGTCGAAGGGATTAAGGGTTTAATGTTCACTTCTTAGGATGCTGAGATTGTCCCCGGCGTGTTGGGAAGGGGTGGATATGGCTGGGGGTGGAGGTTGGATATATATATATATATATATATATATATATATATATATATATATATATATATATATATATATATATATATATATATATATATATATATTAGTGAAATCACTGTATAGGAGCAGAAAATTTATTTACGAGACTAGTTTCGGAATACTGAGAATGGAATGGACACAAGGGTCGCTACATTACCGCAAAATCCCAACGAAAGATAAAAAAACCGAAGAAAAATGGTCAATTATAATCAGAGTGTGTGGTTCTAAGATCATTAACTATACTGTTTATGATCAGGTTCCAGGATTATGTGCTATATTTAAATTGACCATCCGAAATATTGCAATTAAGAATTTCTCCTATTAGTATCGATTCAACAATATTTAGTCGCGTGCGAGTCTAGTCTCGATCGACTCTACATCTCACTATGTCGGTCGGTCGGTCCCCGTTTTGTTTTGTTTTTGTTCTTTTTTAATAACATCATAATTATTCAGCTCATGTTGTTTTACATTCCCTTTCGAATGATATAATTGCCAAAGTCTTCCCAAGTTAGCCCGGGAATTATTTTGTTTTCGCAATAACATCATAACTATTCGGCCAATACTCTGCTAGACTATACTAGGCTATAATATACTATACTTTGCTAGGCAAGCCTAGAATAGGCTATACTATGTTAAGCTATGCTAAGATAAAATGTGCAAGGGTAAGAAATACTATGCTAATTTAGACTATAAAAGGCTATGCTAGGATAACATATAGTATAGGAGCCTATTCTAGCTTGGCTATACTAGGCTAGGCTACTCTAGGCGACGCTAGGCTAGGCTCTGGCATGCAATGCTAAGCCATACCTGGTTAGGCTAGGCTAGGCTATATTAAGCTAGGCTACACTAGGCAATGCTACGCTAGGCAAGGAAGGCTATACTAGGCTAGGCTAAGCTAGGCTATACTATAATATGCTAGGTTAGACTAGGGTCTAATAAGCTAGGTTATGCTATACCAGGATACGATGCACTAGGCTATACTAAACTAAAATAGGATAAAGTACGCTATACTATGCTAGGTTAGGCCCAGCACAGCTAGCTTATTCTATTTTAGGCTAAGCTATCCTATGTTTGGCTAGTCTTGGCTATACTAGTCTAAAACAGGTTAGGATATACTATGCTATGCTTGGCTATGATATGCTATACTAGGCAAGTTTAGGCTAGGCTATTCTAGGCTATGCTAGCTAGACAATACTACGCTATGCTATGCTATTCTCTACTATGCTATGCTAAAGTATGTGGCTATACCATTCTGTGCTATGCTATACTATGATATAATATATTATGCTAAGTTATACTATGTTATGTTATACTATGATGTGTTATATTATGCAATATGTGCTATGCTATACTATGATATGCAATAATATTCTATAAAGTGAGGGCAGGCGACTTTTTGCTCAGCAGACTTTGTTATTTTACGGAACTCTTTGCAAATGTATATTATTGGCGACTTTGAATAATCTATTTGGTGGTTGTAATTGCTAATGTGGTTTAAAATACTGGATGTAGTACTGCCTCACCTGACATCACCTTTATGTTCATATATTCGTTTTTTTAGTCGCGTGCGAGTATCGTCGCAGGACACTCTACATCTCAGTAGAATGTCGGACGGTTGGTCGGTCGGTCCCCGTGATGCTTTTTTTTTTTGTTTTTGTAATAACATTGTAACTATTGGGCCGATTCTAACGAAATTTAATACCCTTATATTGTTTGGCATTCTCTTTCGAGTCATATACTTGTCAAAGTCCTTCCAAGTTTAGCCCAGGAATCATTTTGTTTTGGCAATAACATCATAGGTATTCGGCCGATTCAAATGAAATTTGAAAGTCTAATGTTGTTTTACATTCTCTTTCGAATGATATAATTGCCAAAGTTCTCCCAAGGTTAGCCCATGAATGATTTTGTTTTGGCAATAACCTCAAAACTATTCGGCTGATTCTAACGAAATTTGAAACCCTTATGTTGTTTTACATTCTATTTTGAATGATATAATTATCAAAGTCCCCAAGGTTACGCCGGGAATTATATTAGCTTGGCAATAACATCATACCTATTCGGCCGATTCTAACGAAATTTGAAACCTTTATGTTGTTTTACATTCCCTTTCGAATGATAGAATTGACGAGGTCCTCCCAAGTTAGTCCGGGAATTATTGAAAGTTTTTAAGGTCTTAATGTCTTAAATCAGTATAAATGAGAACATGAGACATTTTAGTTAGCAGACCTTGTTTAATATTCCGCCAGTATCTCCTCTATTGAACGAGGGACAGTTAGTGGATTCGCACGAGATTACATATACACCTGCCTCATTTGGCTGATCCATGGGCTTAGTCGAAGGGGAAGATTTGATGATGGAATATGAGTATTTAATAGGGGGCACCAATATATCGGTATCGGCAATATCATCGGCCGATAACCGATATATAATATTACAACATTTTTTAACTTCAAGACTACTCAAGTTCAATGTTCCATACTTTATAGAGAAGAGGGTTTGGTGTTCGTCAATAAATCACTGATTTTTCAATGATTACCCGCAAGTCCTTAAATCCCATTGGGTTTTATTAGACTTGTGCTTGCTGCATATTCCGCATTTTTTATGTTTACATCACCACATTCTTCTGTTTCGTATCGAGTCATTTTCAATTGTAACTTCGGATTATAAATATTTCCCCTTTTAATCTTAAGGGAGAAAATTATGTGTGATATGTTTATATTAATTATTATATTATATGAAAAGTCAGTATTAATTAGAAATTTCGATTTATTGAAAGTTAAATGTTATTACCACTAAACAATTCTTAATAATAAAGTACTTGATATTTTAAAATATTTAAAATTGAACTTAAAATTTAGTATTTGAAATCAAATAATTTGAGGTTATAATGAGAGAAGAGCAGTCCTCCTTTTTCAAGCGTTAATCTATTTCTTGTTGACTCGTATATTTCTCCTCCTGTGCTGAATCGCATTTCACTGGCAACTGAAGAAGGTGGCGCTCATAGGTATTTTTTAGCAAGATTTGGAAGGAAACCTAAACCGAATGTTTCTTTGTAGGTCTTCCACCAATTGAATGGACATTCTGTACGTGCCAGTGGAGGAAGACTGAAGTAGGCTTATATCTGTTTCATGCTCAAAAGACAATTTTTAATTAAATGCTTGCAAAATCTGGAAATTGATTAGAATTATATACATTATTTAACTATAATAAATTACCTAAAGGGTTTGATTTGTGTTTATAATGACTACATGTAATAGTACCGACCAACAAGTATAACTTCAATATACATACGGTATATAAATGATTATATTACTTGTCACAGATATAAGAGAGAACATATTAAATATTAGTTTTATGCATTTTAAATATAAACTCAGAGAAGGTATTTGTGTCACGTTGTTGTTGGCTTTGACGTTCTTCAAATGAGCAATCCGTTTTTCTTAACGAAAGCCGCTTCAAACAATGGATTATCTCACATATCCGTGAGTGTGAATGTTTTGTTTTCGGCGTTGGTAGTTGTAGGCTGTATAGTATTTTAGTGTATGTTTTATTGTGCGTGGATCTGAGCAGAGGGTAACAAACTATTAAGTGCATCAAAAGTTATAAACTGATTAGAATTATTCATTTTTAACTCTTACCTTGTTTCACTCCGCTCCTTTAATTTTGTACTCCTACAGGAACTTTCTGAAATGGTTTGAGGGATTTCAGATCAATTCTTTTTCATCGTAAAGTTCCCCCAAATTTTGTAGTTTCATTTTCTTGTTCTCGAGTACCTTTCAATGTTCTGTTTGATTTCCGTCACTCTCCTGTTCACTGTCATCTGAGATTGAATTGGGATTGCCTTTATCTTTCTAATTATCTTGTATTATTGGTGTTAAATCTGCGTCACAGATCATAATTTTAATATTTTCATTTTTCTGTTGGTTCAAAATATTTCAGTTTGTATCGTTGCAAGAATAAGTTTCTTATTTCGTTTGTATCGTTCAAATCTTTCAATGAAATCTCTTTGGAGCTCATTTACAATTGTCTTTATACCACTAATAGTTTAAATTGAGTAATCGAGGTAATTTTGCATTGTCACAATAAAAAATATGATCAAAGTAACAGTAGCATTATCGAAACTCATTTCTCGAGTGATAATTTCAAAATTTCTTAACTCTATATATTAAGGTTTTCAACCAATTTCCATTGATATTCCCTTAAGCAGAATTTCATCTTTGTGGCGCAAAATAGAATAATTGCTCTCTTCTTCTCTACTAATCTTTCCAACATGTAGAAAGTTGAGTTCCATCTAGTGGAGACGTCTTGAGTCAAGCAATGCTTTGGAAGATCTAACTCTTTCTGGAACATTTCTAAAGTTTCTCTATTAGAAGCCGAATGATTGAATTTTCCAATTATGTTCGTTGCAATAGCCAAGGTTTCACTAACAGTCTGTTGTTGTTTAAATAATTTATCCTGAATGCAGAGTTGTGATGTATGAATAGCACAGCTTATGATACTAAATTAATCAAAATCACACATTTTAATAGCAAGTGTCATGGTGGTAGCATTATCCGTTATGATCATGTGAATCGTTTTTCGGGTATCTTGAATTGATTTAGTGAGTCTTTAATGAATATAGCAATTTTGTCTCCTGTGTGTGTTCCTGGAAAATGTGAAGCTTTCAACACTGCTGGGTTTTTTTAGTGTAATCATCTTCAATCCAATGTGCTGTTAGACTTATGGATAGGTGCAAATTATGATCAGCTGTCCATATGTCTGAAGTTAAAGTCAAATGGGCTACATTTTGTAAGACATTTTTAAGTTTTCTGACAAGTTTTTCATATATTCCAGGAATAATTGTGTCAGAAAAGTATCTTCTAGATGGAATTTTATATCTCGTTTCTAATTGATTTATCAGCCTCTGAAATCCAACATTTTCCACCATAGAATGATTGTATATCAACCCACATTAGTTCTCCGATCAAATTGTGAATTTGTAAAGATCTTTTGTCATGAATTTTGAATTGTATTTTTTTTTTCTAAAATTTGTTGCAAAGATTCCTGTTTGAAATGAGCCTGTCTAGTAATCTCTGAATTTTCTGGTCTATATGCGTCAGATTCTCTGTTGCAAGAAGAGGAGGGTTTAAAATAGATATGTCTGTCTGCTTTTTCGGTGTTGGTGCTTGTAGTTGACACAAAATAATTCTCCATTCTATTTTTTTATGATTTACATCCTTCAGCTTGCGAATCTGAATCTTTCAAAAAGTTTTCTATCTTAGTATGAATATTTGGGTGATGGTTCTTCAGGTCGATTTTCAAATTGGATGTAGTCATTTTTTTTTTTTGGGGGGGGGGGGATTAGTCATTTTTCTGAAGGGGGGGGGTGCGTAGAACCGCGAGTAACTTCGTTTCCACAAATTGTACATTTTGCCTTACTTGGATTTTCCACACTAATATTAAAGTATTCCCCCCAAAAACTAGAATGACTACATTGTTTAAAAGGCTTCATATTTATTGATAATTATAATTAACTAGTTATGCCTGAAGATAAAAAAATAATTAGTTAAATAATAAATCAAATGTTAAGTAAATGAATAAAATAGCCGTTACTAAATAGCATGTCAAGATACAAAATACCTGATATCTGGAAACAGAAAACAACAAATAGTTAAGAGATAAACTCTTTTTATATATATAAATTAAGTATTACAATCCTGAACATAGAAGCTTATAAAAGTATTAATATCATTCAGTTAGAAAAAAAAAATCACTGCAATAAAAAAAATGCGTTACATGGTCGCGATTTATTCTCTCAATGAGTATTTATAATACTTTACAAAGCACAACCTCTCTAAATGATTGCTGAGTGAATAATGAAGTTAAATGTGACTCTTGAGTGTTGGGCAAAACAAACTGCTTCCAACCTATTAAAACCTGTTTTAACATGAGGATTTATTTTGATGAGTATATTCGATATATCAGTAAGAAAATAGATCAGTCAGGAGAAATTAGTCAATAAATAACTATTCTGGTTTCAGGAAAAGTTTGAATGTAAATCAGTGCAACCGATATATCAATATCGGCCAAAATTGGATATTCGTGCAGCCCTAGTATTTCAACGTGGCTCGACCTGGAGAAATAACTCTGTTTACTGCCTTGAGGAGGAGGGGGATATACAATTCGTGCTACTCACTTTCTTTTTATCCGTGGGGAAGTAGTATGTAGATATAGCTTTAGATATGCTCTTATTGATGACGTCGAGGGGATAATTGAATTCAATGAATCTGAAGGTTGTATATGTAATCACAGCTTCTAAGTGCTCTCAGGAAAATAGCTGTTGCAATGGGGTTTTTTTAATGCTAAGACCATGATGTGAAAATAAATGGATGTTAGAGTTAGAATGGGGCGTTTTACGGTACACAGTGAAGCTAATTTGGTCAATGACCCTTCCAATTTTGATATCGAGAAAGGCTATACAATTATTTTTTTCACATTCTACTTTAAAATTGATGGTGGGATGGAGCTAGTTAAAGGAAAAGCTTGTTTGGAATGCGCAAGCAATGATCACAGATCGGACGAATGCAAGAACTCGGAAATGAAATGCCTGAACTGCGGGAACGCGCATACAACATTAGCCATTCCGAGCCCGTTGAAAAACCCCCAACTAATTAAGAAAAAGAAAATGGAAATCACCGAAGAAAAGGAAAGAGAAAAGAACCTAATACTATGCATAATGCACTTTATCAAGATCTTTCACCGACCAGTGTCAACCGTACTGGTCGGAGATCTCAACGCCATATGTTGAGAAGCAAGATATACAACGCAAATGAACAGTACAGGTAGAACTTTGCAATTATTTATGCAAAGAAATCTGGTCCACAGAGAAAGACCAACATTTTTTAAACGACCGAACATCTACACTGAAGATATCCTTCTCACAAACCCCAAATTCAGCTTGTTCTTTGCTTCCCCGCCTCTTGAATAGGATAAATATTTCCGCCATATCAAGTATCAGTGTACCATGTACAAAATGTTGATTAGTAATAATAACAATAGTATAGGGGGGGGGGGTATTCTGTCGATTGTTCAGTTTGCCCATAGCACTACTTTGGGCAAACCGGTAAATCATTTATTGCACGCTTGATGCAACATAAATACAATATTAGGAGGGGTGAATGTAATAGTGTTTTCTTTGTCCATTTATCTGAAACTAGTCGCTCTATCAATTGGAATTCGGCTAAATTTATTTACAAATCCGATGACTTTGTTCCAAAAATATTTTTCGAATGTTCATTCATTAAATCCTCGCCTAATTTTAATATATCCCCCGGTACCATTTATCTTATCATTGACGTATTTTTGTCAAATATAAACAACAATATCATATAATTGTATTATTTCACCACTGTCCGAACTAATTTGCACACACTATATATATATATATATATATATATATATATATATATATATATATATATATATATAATAGAAAGGAAGATATCACATTTACGTGATCTACATATATCAGTGGAAGATAATGGTAAACCACAATATTTGAATCAAGATTTTATTTATAACTATCGGACAATATATATTGTGCTCCTTGCCTAGCTTCTTCATTATTAGTTGAAAATGGCATCATGCCGAAACTGGTCCAATAGTTATAAATAAAATCATGATTCAAATATTGTGGTTTACCATTATCTCCCATATATATATATATATATATATATATATATATATATATATATATATATATATATATATATATATATATATATATATATATACATATATATATATATAAAGAAAGAGCAAATACAGGTTCTGCGGGTGATAATACAACCACCACAGGGCTACGCCATTTTTATTTTTTCTGCCTTTCAAATAAATCTGAAGACAGAAAGAAAGATGCAGAAACCTTTTATAGCCGACTATAAATACATATAGTACAAGAGGAATAAGAATTGGACGAGAATGATCAAATGAGGCAAGAAACCGCAGACCCAGGTTCGAGTCAGGGCCAGGAATTTTCAAAAACCTTTTTTCCCCTGGCGTTATTTCTGTCTTCTGTTCTTCTAATGTTCCTTTCTCTTGCCTTAAAAACTCCAGTTTCTTGTTTCATTTGCTCATTCGCGCCCAATTCTTCTTTTTTTCGTAATATATATATATATATATATATATATGGTCACCAGTTGAAGGAAGCAAATGACGGGCACCAGCTTAGGAGTGCGATGAGGTCCTAACCTTTGAGTGATGGGTGTCGTTGCAGTGATTTATTTTTGTTTGAGTGTAAGGCACGAGTGTGGGTTTTCTGCCTCGGGGTCTTAGGTTCCTGCTTTGAGGCTTCTGCCACTGCTTAATCTAACTTCAAAGATCAATAATTTTCAGGTGTTCTTTTGCTTGGCCGGGCTCAACGAAGACTTAAGGCAAAGATGGGATTACGAAAATAAACACTTTATTTAAATAACGAAAGTTATATTATAAGCGGCACGATTGCAGAGCGTATTCGACGGGAGGCTAGTATGTCTGAGTATTAACGACGCGAATACTGTATGAAGGCTAGACAAGACTCAGTGATTAACCGGGAGCGTGAAAGCTAAGTAACAATAGCAATGGCAATCCGACTAATAATGATTATGAGTAGTCTGATCTGATCTCTATCTCCTTTTCCTATTCTGATTCTTCTTTATATATGCTCGAAATACAGAGTGCGTGGCTAGAAAAGACCCGCGTCCATATTAGGAGTCTCAACTCTCCACCCTATTGGCAGAGCTAAGCAGCCTGTACACCGTGTCTGTATTTTGGATCCAATGTTTATTCGTGTCACTTGATATGCTTCTCGCTGCATCTCTTCGTACGATCAGCAGATGTATTTATTCAGTCTCCTAAGTAAACCTCCATGCCTGATAATTTTATCCCGATACACTAATTTGGCAGTCTTATCAAACAGGTGACTGTTGTATAGCTGTTTCGATAGGGTCATATGTTTGTGACTGAGGTAAGTAGTCTGTGTGGGATGTTGGAGGGGGGGCTAGAGACCATGAGAGGACCAGGATTTAACCGTTGTTGGGGATGGCCTAATAAGGTAGGAGTAAGATCGATCTCCGAAGAGAACGTGAGAAGATAGATAAGGTGCTCATCGTAAATTGTGTAGAGGACTTTGGGAGTGGAGCCAGGACCGGTATAAGGGATGTGGAAGATGGGGAAGGGGAGAGAAGTGCAGGAAGTAAAGGGATGGGGATGGACCAGGGAAGGAGTAGGAATAGGGAAAGGGGTAGTTGTAAGAACTGGGGAAGGAGTGGGAGTTGGAACTGTGAAGGGATATGGCTAGGAACTCGGGAGGGGGCGGAAGGGTGAGCAACAGGAGAAGTGGTAGGCCCGACAGGAGAGGCAGCGGAGGGAGATAAGGGGGTTGGGAGGGTGGGGGCAGGGGTGAAGAGTGCAGGATTTAGAAGGAGTGGTGGTCGTGGGTTGTGGGCATTTTCCTGTATGCTGTTTGGGTGTGTTGGGTGTAGAGAGGAGCGGAGGTCGAACGTTTCTTTGTGCTTTAATGAGGTCAAATAATGTCTAGGAGAAGACAATTTGCTCTTAGCTGTTTGCAGCATATAGCTGGTTGAGTGCTATGGCGCATGTACTGGGATTGCCCCATGATATGTCTTTTTCCACCGTGGCGAGCACGATGGCCAGGTGTGTTTTACAGTTAATGTGGTGTGAGTGTGTGTGCTTTTGTGAGTAGGTGGTATCTTGTGTTGTGTTGGAGTGACTAGCCCTCTGGGCTCTGACGGCAGAGGTGTATGATTTTGTGAGTGGAGGTGGTGGGGTGGTGTAAATAGCGTTGGGTGTGGTGTGGGTGTTATGTGTAGAGGCGAGTCGGGGCCCCCTTAGCTCTGTGACGGCGTCCGCTCGCTTCTTTTACAGATATGGGCACCTTAAACCAGGGGTTTCCAAACTACGGCCTGCGAGGTCAGTTCATCCGGCCCGCCGCTGCACTGTGCCACAAATGAACATTTGAAAGCAATTCTCTTGATTGGATGAGACAATTACAAAGCAAATATTGATGATATCTTAAAAGCTAAACGCCAGTTTAACAAATCCCAGTAACCTTTTTTACTGCTTAGTTTGTGAGACTCGAATATGTGCGCACTAGCTGTGATAGTACTCTTATTGCTAACGACGGCTTCTTTAATAACCTTTTGGTAAATAAATATGTTTGTTGTCTTAATTTTTTGTGTATTGGTAAATATAAATGTTGGTTGTCTTTATTTTTTGTGTATTCACTATATTGGATTGAACAAAATGGTTATGCGGCCCGCTCTCGTCATTCTCTCAGTTATCTGGCCCACTGAGAAAGAAGTTTGGCGACCCCTGCCTTAAACCAACCGCGATGTGTCCCTGTCTGCCACCACAGTTTACACAGCGGATGAGTTGTGTGTGCAAGCGGTGTAAAAGTGACCTTTTACACCTCACTCGGAATAGAGAGGCTCAGATTTACAGTAGCTAGTCTGGTGGCCTGTCTTGTAACCATAGGCATTGAATGGGACGAAGGTTATCTTAGAGCTCCATCTGGTGAGTCCGTGTGCCAAGGACTCTAATGTCCTGGTCAATTAGTGTCTTAGTGTGTGTATTGTCTTGTAGTGTTACTAGGGCCCAGGTTTTTTTTTGTTTTAGTATTAGTCCTGGACTGTGTCTTCACCGTAATATTCTCTGAGAGCAGCGAGTATCTCTATGCTGAATTCTAGCCAGAGGGGGCTGGTTCGACATATATGTATTTTCTTGTTTGTCATGGTGTCTGGCAGTGTGATGTAATGTTCTGTGGGTGTGAATGAATCGTGTGCAGGCATGTGAAAGGTCTGGCCATCGTTTTTTACCTTGAAAATCAAAGTCTGCATAGTGTGTGTGTGTTTACAATGTTAGTGATTGGAGTGTCCAATGCGTGTGAGAGTCTTAAAATTTCAGTGTTTTATAGTGTAGTTATAGTGGGTGTTTTGTGTCGAAGGCGTATGGGGGTTTCGCCACCCTGTTGTAGCCGTGTCCGAAACCGAGTAACTTTAAGTACTTGTGCAGGGAAGGGGGGGAGGCAACGTCAAACAAGCCCCACAGGATGAAACTGGGGTGAAGGATGAATAATGAGTATGAACCTGGTTGGCCTCCTCAGAGGTGCAAAAGAATGACGAGCTTGATGATTGCAGGAGACCAATCCAACGATCCCCACCTGAAGGGTCCGCCCCATCAGAGGAGCGCATGACCAGAACATCCAGAAATGGTTGTTTTGGGTACTGTTTTGACTCGATATTAAACTGTATTTCTGGAAACACGCCATCGATGTGGTTATAAAGGGCGGTTACGGCTTCCTTATGAATGACAACGAATGAGTCATCGACGTATCTCAACCACAGCTTCGGCATGAGGAGGCCAGTAATGAAATGCAGTTACGGCTTTCTTACGAATGACAACGGCCCTCTCACCCCGAATCAATGGCGTCTTTCCAGAAATACAGTTTACTATCGAGTTATAACAGGATCCAAAACTACCTTTTTTGATGTTCTGGTGATGCGCTCCTCTGGTGGGACTCTACACACGACAGTGTACAGAAAGAAGACTCACACAGACTGTGTTTTAGATTTCGACAGTGTACATCCAAGCACTGTCACCACTATATACAAAATGGCCAGGAGACACACTGCAGCAACTCTCAACTACTGTCACTTGAGGAGAGACACCTCAGGAAAGTCCTCAACGCCAACAATTATCCTGAGCGATTTATAAAGTCAGAACAGTGACCACGAAATGGAGACGACGAAACATACAAAGCAAGAGAGTTACACTTCCATACATACAGACGACGTCAGAAATAGCGGCAAGACTTGCGTCCATACAACATAGAGGTAGCGTATAAACCCACGAACACCATACGTGGACATCTTATGAAAGTGACAGAAAAACAGAGCGGCGAGTAGCAAGCCAAGTTCGTGTATGGAATCAAATGTCACGAATGCTCGGCGATGTATATAGGACAAACGAGAAAGCGACTACGGACAAGAATAATAAAACACCACAGAGCCGTTTGGAGATACGATCCACTCCCAGAAATTTCGTCACACCAAAGAAACCAGCACCACCGCATTATGTGGGAAGAAACAAGAATATTGGGACGATCAACGAACAAAAAAAAGCCGAAGGTTCCTTGATGCCTGATTATCCAAAGAGTCTCGCATTAATAGATACACCAATATTCCAGGGATCTACCCTTCCTGGACCGATCGTCCACTTTCACCAGTCCAACATGACTATTGAATAACCTACCGAAACATACGTCACCCCTCATAAGTTATTTCTAACCTCTCCTCTCTTTTCTTTCGATACTTACTTTGCCTTACCAATTGAAACCATGTCTGCTCGCTCTCGCCCAGCACGCAAGAATTCTTTAGAGCTTGCAGTACTCTGCCAGTCAGCACTCACCAATTACGAAAGAATTTTATTTATCAAGAATAAATTTGCATATAGAAGAAATCCTCTATCACAAGATATCCACATTCTGGGACTCTTCATTTAAATTCAACGCACGGTTAAGCCAATAACATCATCCATATTTCCGTTCTGCCTTCTTTCACCTGTTACTCACCTTCATCCACCTCACTTACCCCCATCCCCCAAAGAGAGAATAATACTTCATTTAGCCCTCATATTTTAATATGTCAGGTTAAATTCGCCATCCTCTCCTGCAACAGGGAAGCATCGTCTGGATGGGGAAGCTGCCTATCATCGCCTAGATCAAACCATGCCCTACACTATGCAAAGGCATAATTTGAGGCTCCGAGGAAAACAGGTTTGAGGCTTAACCCACTGTGGAAATCGGAGTCATAGTTACCCTGGTCAATGGGACTACATTGCAAGCCCCGAGATGTTCAAAAAGGACCTCTGGGGTGCCCGATCAAGACCATAGATGGACTTGAAACCGTCTCTATGAACGTTGGAAGCAATGTAGATTATCCAAAACTCCGAAGGGGTGGCACCCCGGATAGTGGGAATTGATTCCACCACCATTTATCAAAAATCTCGCCATGATTCATCCCTTTGGGGATCCCGTCCATAGTCATTCATTCATTCATCCTATTATTCTCATCTAAGGAAGTAACCCTAAACCGAACACATAAAGCCCCAAAGAAGCAGGGGAAAACTCCTTACTCACATCAAAGTAAAAAAAACAACAATAATAATGATTTCTTCTCAGGAAAAATATAAAATACAGTTACGAACTGCAACAAAAACATCCATCGATAAGAAGAGGAACCACTAGAACTGGTGGATAGGCCCACCCTTGGGTCTAATGAATAAGTTCGAAGGCGCGAGAGGGCTCTCTATAGCCCCTCGAAGTACACACAAAACCGGATCGGCGAACTCATGTATCAACCTGACTGCAGAACAAGTAAAAAAGAAACGCCCAGGTCATGTAAGATCACCTGCAAAGATGGACAAAACCAAGGCCGGAAAGTCCACTAAACGCTAAGATGTATCAAAATGTACAATAGCTAAAGAACCTTAAGATCCTTAGCCTGAATGTAGATGGATACAGAAACAAAAAGCTCATATGTTGCAATATAATAAAAAAAATTGATCCAAATTGCTATGACGGAACGGCCATGGTGTTCACAAAAGAACTAACATTCTCTGAGATAAAAGATCTGGAAAAGTCCACTAAAAGCTAATATGTATCAAAATGTACAATAGCTAAAGAACCTTAAGATCCTTACCCTGAATGTCGACGGGTGGAGAAACAAAAAGCTCATATGTTGCAATATAATAAAAAAAAATAATCCAAACTTGCTATGACGGAACGGCCATGGTGTTCACAAAAGGACTACCATTCTCTGAGATAAAAGATCTAGAAGAGTCATATTTAGCCATCAAGCTAAATATGACAACGGGAAATCTAGTGGTATTTGGGGTACACCAACCGCTCCGGCGCTCGTACCTTCCAAGAAATAATAACTATCCAAATACCTAGAAAAAGTTGCCATTATCAGGGGCTAATAACAACGAACAAACGGGAATTTCATCTGAGGCATATGGGGCTTCGGTCACAAAGGAATGGAAAATGTATATATACAACCATGGGAAAAGACCAAAATTTACGGACACCTATTTACATGAGAGACAAAATTGTTAGGCTCAACTTAATCGGAAGTGGAATCTACAGGATTTCGACTTAGGCTATCAGCCATACAATTCTCCGAGCCTTTTGAATACAATATCTTAAATTGAAATTCTTGAGAAACTAGGCTCCAGCTCATTAGTCTCCCATTTAATTCAGAAAAATACCCCGCATTTTCGAACAGATGAAGATCTTGGTCTATTAATGGGATATGCTCTGCGTTAAACACGGTGACAGCGTTTAACTTTCTAAAGTCAATGCACATTCTATATGAATTATCCGGTTTCTTTACTACCATAACTACTGGAGAACAATACTCTGAGTTGGAGGGCTCAATTATCTGCAACCTTAACAATTTCTCTACTTCGTTATCAAATTCTTCCCTTAAATGAACGGGCAAAGGGTATGGTCTAGACCTAACGGCTTCTTGCGTAGTTAGCTGGATATCGTGCTCGAATTAGGTAGCACATCCTGAGATGTGGGAGATGACGTCATTGATTCGATCGAGGGTACTCGTAGCTTGGAGCTGGATTTTCTGACGGGGGGATATTTGACCATTTATTTTTAACTCTTTGGAAGGGGATATCATTACGTCGGGTACGATTAAGGGGTAATCCTCGTCCTGCTCTACGCAGACGTTTTGGACCACACCCAGGTGTTCCTAGGGGATAATCTCCTTTGAGGGCCGGATTCTTTATCTATGGCTACTATCTGATAGATTCTGGCGCGCTGGTCGTATTTCTTGAGGAGGTTTATATGGTAAAGCCTACTTACAGATGGAGTCTCCACCACATAATCTACGGGGCCGCGTTTTTCGACTATCCGATAAGGGCTTTCCATTGGCTCAAGAGTTTGTTATTATTCGTCGGGAACAATAACAAAACTTCCTCGCCGGGTTTGAATCTTTGACCCTGAGATTTACAATCGAAGTAAGATTTATATTTGGCCATATTTACGTCGGCGTTATGGTAGGCTATCTCGGCGCATTCTTTTAACTTCTGACGAAGCTCGATCAAGTACGAGTAAGACGACTGTACTTCTCGATCTAATTTTTGGTTTGCAAATAACTCCTTAAGAATGTTCAGTGGTCCTCGAACATTTCTACCATATAGCAGTTCGAAGGGCGTGATACCCAAAGTGTGGTGAGGTATCTCCCTGTAAGCGAAAAGAGCCATGGAGAGATTTCGGTGCCATTCACTTGGTTGCTCCGCGCACAGTTTTCACAAAATAGCCTTGAGATTGGAGTTAAACCTTTCAAACATACCGTTTCCAGCCGGGTGAATGGGGGGTATTAAAAAGGGGCTTAATCATGAGTGTTTTTCCTACCTGATCCATTAAATGAGAGGTAAACTGCCGACTGCGATCTGACAGGATTTCTGTAGGTAATCCAACCCGGGAAAAATGGAGGTGAGCGCTTCTGCACACGAAATGCTATTAATTCTTTTGAGGGAGACAGCCTCAGGAAACCGAATAGCAAAATCGACTAAAGTACGAATATAACTGTGGCCCTCACTAGATGGCAGGTGAATAGGGCTGACTAGGTCGATAGCTACTCTGGAGAAAGCTTCGGAGATGACGGGGCCCCTCTGTAAGGGACTGGCTTGACTCGCCCCTTAACTACTGTCTTTTGGCACACATGGCACGAACGACAGCATTGCAGGTTTTCTTAGGCGGCTCCAGGCCAATAAAAATATTTAAAAATCCGTTTGGCCGTCTCTGTGTGGTCCAAAGAGACCTGCGAAAAAGCTGTCATGAGAGGTTTGGAGGATAAGGCGCACATGTGATCGAGGGACGCACAATGCCTGGGACTCTTCGGGATCTCCGGGAGAACATACGCCGTAAGGAGGCTATCCTTAGTATTGAAGGAAATTAACCCACCACCTCTAACCGATTCCTGCGTTTCGTCCCTTTCCTTATCCCACAAGGGTTAAAGGGACTCACACTCCTTATGCTCTTTGGAAAAGTTCTCGCTGACAATGTTGTGTTAATCCTGGCTCTGTGGGTTTCTAGAGGAACGGGCGCTTCTGATTCTCGATGGGCCTGGGAGCCAACCGTCACTGGGGGTGAGGAGACTTTGGGGCTCTGCCCAATCAAAACGACACAATACTTTATGAGTGCCGCGACTACTTCTACCCAGTTGGTGAAGTAGGTGCAGTCCATATGGCACTTTATTATGGGGAACCAATCCGCACGTCCCAGAGAGTCATGGACGATAGCGAACCGATCGTGATAGGAAGCTACTGGTGGAAGTAGCTTATCCGAGACCACGATACACGTGCACCAAATATCTCGGCCTAAGGTGAAGATATGGCAGCCATTTACCATACCTGACTTGAATTGAAGGCCTCCCAGGGTTAATTTTATTGAACAAAAAGTTCACCTGGTGGTCGGACGGACCGGGTTCACTTGAAGAGAGAGATTCTAGTGGAGATGGGGTCTGAGAAGGAGTGTCACTCACCTGGTGGGAGAATTTATTTCTTAATTGTGAATTCTGAGGGCAGTTATATTTCACGTGTCATTCGATTCCGCACGAAAAACACACGACTGGACTCCTGGGGAACGCTGACGAAAGGAGTTTAGAAAAAAAGGTTCGATCTTCCTGTTTGACGTGTGGTCGGCTGGGATTTGATTTAGCCGCGCCGGTTACCTTGCGAAGTTTTCTTTCTTAGGAGAAACGAATTTGTGATTGTTAAAATGCGATATGTGAGACGCTAGTTATATCTTCTTCCCTTCTTTATGGTAACAGTTGTGGCTGGCGGCATATACGTCCGCCTCTTCGACCCACTCCTTGAAGCTGTTGTATCTTTTGGCTTTAATAAAATACCGGATTTCCGATGGAAGTGATGCCAAAAATTGATCTTTCAGGGTGAAGTCAATCAATGCATCTTAATATTGGGGCACTTTCGAAGCATCCAACCAAAAATTAAGGAGTGTTTGCAATGTAAACCCGAATTGTCTAAAGGTCTGTTTGGGTTGGATTCGGCACTGTCTGAATTTAACGCGGTAGAAATCGGTGGTCATGTGGCAGGCAGAAAGCAGTTCCTCCTTTAACGTGGAGAAGTCGATGGTTGCCTCTGCCGGAAGGGAGGTAAAAATATCCTTCATGTGAGTGTTTAGAAGGGGCAACAATCTGACTATGCTGTCCGATTCTATATCCCAATTATTTACCTCGAATATCTTCTCAAAGTGTATCAAGTAGGAGACGAACTCAGCTCCTTTTTTGTAACACTGACAGCTTAACGGATGCCTGATATTGTGGTAAGGGCCCACAAGTGATATATTGGGCCTCATTTCTCGTCTTCGCCATCTATACTTCATGTGCACGAAGTTCTCTTTCTTTTCTTTATTCTCTATCCCTTTCCTCTCTCTCTATCTCTTTTTTTATCTTTCTCTTCTCTCGCAGTCCTTTTTTTCTGCCTGTATGTAGGACATCAAATCTTTTCCCAATAAATCCAATGATTCTCCTTGGGCTTTGAAGATCTCATATGACGACATGACTGGTTCGCTTACCAAAACGCACACACTAGAGATTAAAATGGGTTTTCGACCCAAATTTCGCACACCAAACGAAAACAACCACACACGAAAGAAACTCGCTTAATTCGTACGAAGTGAACGCGTAAATGGCTGTAATCGCACGCAAAATACCACTAAAATAACACTGCAAACAAATTTAAAATATATCGATCGTCCATCTAAAAGTTGCAATTAATCAATTGAGAAGATTACCGTTTTCTCCTAATCCTCAAACCACCAATTTTAGAAGCCTTCAAAATAATTATTTGTTATGTATACTACTAGTTGTGTAAAATTATGTAATTTTGTATATATTTGTAATGTATATTTGTAATATATATATTTGCAACGTTTAATATATTTATTTGTAATGTATATTTGTAATCTATATTTGTAACGTTTAATATATATATTTGTAATGTATTTGCAATGTATATTTGTAATCTATATTTGTAACGTTTAATATATTTATTTGCAATGTATATTTGTGTAATATCGGAGCAACAATCTCCAACTCCTTAATTAATCGCCCATAGCACAACCAACTAACCTCCTCCCATGCAACCGACTAACTTCCTCCCACACAACCAACTAACTTGCTACCGATACTTAATTTAAGTTTAAAGTTCCCCATTTTAGGCAGTTCACCTCCAACTACTTAACGCGCTCCTACTGGAATTAATTTGCTCTAGATTTTGTGTAACTATTCAATTAATGTGCTCTATTGTTTTGTGTTATTATTCGGTGTACTACTACTGCTACCTAAGTCCCTTATAGTTGTTAAGTTTGGCGCCTATGTACCCAGACCTCTCTCTCACGTGTGATAAGTACTATTAAGATTTTATTTATTGTATAAACTGTAAATATGATATTCATGATTTCATATATTCATTTATAACCTTAATATATTATTTTTTTATATTTTCTTTGTTTAGCCTTACCAATACTAGGCTGTGCTATAAGTTGAACTCTGATTAAGGCAATTTATGTAACTTATCATCGTTACTTAACTGTCGGTACACATTTGGGTTTCTTAAGACTGGCATAGAGTCCAGCTTAGCCTATAATTGGCGTTCTAGAATCTCGTGTTCATAACGAAGCTCTTATTAATTTTATTTAGTGTTGTGGGACTTAACCCTGCCCGTAACACCTTATTAATGACCCCATACCTGAAATCAGTTTTAATATTAATATGTCGTAGAATTCAGGTAGCCTGAATCTGAACCTTTTGGCTTTCCTCCAAAGATGCAGTGGAGGGGAAACCACAGCCCCAAATAGGAAAAGATTTCCTCTTCGAGTGCGATGGGAATTTAAATGGCGAGAGTGAATTACTCTTGGCCGGTATTGCTACTATTTAATTAGGCTTTGGTGGTTGGAGGATTTAAACAGGAAAAAAGAAAAATAATCTTTTAATCTTATACAAACAACAATAGATATTTATAGAATAATATACAGGCAATTTAGTTAACACCGTTTACTAAATGAATGAAATTGAAATGACAATTAGGCCTCGTCTTAGCCATACTAGGCTCAATAAGTACACTAATTACCCCAGTGAAAGCGGGAGGCGATTGCGAGGTGAGTCTAAGCCGTACGAGTCTTAATAATTGTTACAATAATTACCCAAGAGGGAGCGGGAGGAGATCACGAGGTGAGTCGCTCCGTCGGAGAGTGTCATACCTCTTTGACGATGAAAGAAAAGGTAAGTCTTACGATTTTCTGGAGAAGACCACAAGTATGGGTACTCGGGGGAAGATATTTCTTCGAGGAAGCGTGGTAGAGCGTGATATTCCAGACGTAGTCTTCGTCGTTACGAATATGAATTCCTGCTTGGAGACCGAATAGCACCGTGGGTTTTCGCTCAAGGATTGCGCGTCGTCGATGAATGATTCCAAAGACCTCTTATGATGCCGGGTGAATACCTTCTTCATTGCTTGGGCTTGCTTACTTGGAAGCAACGTGAGGACAGCTCGCGACCCGAAAGCCCTAGGAATACTTTGAAGATTATTCTCGGGATGGAGAATATATATTATTACGCCGGAAGTTCCAATGTTTGCCGACGGAAGCGTTATCAGTTAGGTCCCACAGCCTCGATGGTGGGAATTGGCGGTGAGGGTCGTAACACCATAAACGAGACGGGGTTCTTGCGCGTTATCGTTCCAGAAGTTTGCTGACGGTCTGGAAACCGGGCTTCTTCGCTCGAAATCCCTTTCTCTTGACTCGATCACGTACGCTCTCTCTCTCTCTCTCTCTCTCTCTCTCTCTCTCTCTCTCTCTCTCTCTCTCTCTCTCTCTCTCTCTCTCTCTCTCTCTCTCTCTCTCTATCTTATTTTCTGGTCTTCGTGAGGACCATTCTCGGCCAGAGCGCGCCCGAGAAGAGCAAGCTCTGTGAAACGCTCTACGCCCAACTGAAAGTCGCACTGGTGAAATTGATCCAAGTGCCAAATGAGTTGATCGTTATATGTGCGGAAACTCGCGATGTAGACAAGCTCCTGTCGGAAGAGGGAGCGAGTCTACTTAAGTTAATCACCAAGAAGCAAAGAACCCCCCCCCCCCCCACACACACACACAAGTGGAAGCTAACAGAAGCGTTATCTGCCGAAAAATGGAGAGTTGGGTGGGAGGACACACTATAGGGGAAATTAAGAACAAACATCCTTGGACAAAAGTTTGTGAGCACACATATGTGTTTAAAGTAACTTTTGCATCTAGCGAAATATTACGGAAGGCCACCAGTGAAGGACTCTTAGTATTTAGCATGAGGATACCTGGACTGAATATAGAACAAAAGAAGTTCCATAGCATACATATGTGATTTATGCTACAAATTGGAACAACACAACTGCGACATGCCCAGAAGAGGTGAAACTGTGGTGCAGTGAATGCGCCACAACCGGACACAGATATGACAAAGTGTAACCACAAAGTGCTTAAATTGTATGGGTAACTATAGAACTATGGCTTTGAATTGCCCCAAAAGAAAAGAAATAATTAAGAAAAAAAGAAGAGAACAAGTTAAACAGAGCACATACGCGAGCGCCGCAAGGAAGAATGGTGAGATGCAACAAACGAGGGCATCCCCCTCAGACATACGCATCACGAATGACCTCAGCGCTCGCATTCTCATATATATAACGCACGTCAACGTAACAAACGCCGTTAAACTCGGCTACTACAATGAAGTGCTCAATTCGCCGCTACCATCAATAATCATGCCGGGAAACCAGGATGCTCCAAGGCTTTCAAGGACTCGATTATTCAAAATAACGAGTTCAGGAAAGCAGGTCTTGAGTTGAGCGAGCAATCTACCTCTCCGGAAGAATCAGAAGAGGAAGAAAAGAAGAAATATAAGAGGAAGAGGATGACACCACCTCTTCGGATAGTGACCAGGGCCCATGCACACGTAACAGGGCGAAGAGTAACCCCCCTTCCCTCCGAAGAATACAAAGCCTCTACATGCGCAAGCTGTTACCCAGGCAAAAAAAAAGAAAAAGAAGAATAAGAAGAAACACCGGTACTTAACACTACGTCATGCAAAGAAACGCACGGAAGATTTTTGAAATAAACACATACGGCTGGACAACGAAAAGAACTCTTTACGGAAACGTATTTAGGAAAATTGATGCAGATGTCCTCTTAATTTTGGAAAACGAGAACGATACAGATAATTCGAAAATGAAGATTAAGATCTGTGTCGTGGTATACGGCCGAGTATGTACGTAGGTTTGTTCCGTACAGAAATAACTCCGTTCTTTTTTCCTCCAAGAGTGCTATATTACTATTTATCTTTTGATTTGATTCTTTAACAGGGAGGATTCGTAAAGTTATATACCTTTTGCCATTTGCAGCGCTTCGAGGGTTTAATTAAACCCCTAGAGGAAAAATATACTTTTACTTACATAAAAAATGAAATATTAAAAACTTTAAATCTACCAAGGATATAATAAGAGGGTCTAAATAAAACTTACAACTACCAATGAATACTACGCGATGGTTGACGCAAAATTCACTTTAGCACGGAATGTTAATTAAAGAACATAATTAAATGGGAATCCTTTTACCTTTAAAAGTAAGGGACGTCAGACGAGTAATGACTTTGACCGAGAATCTCGTGAAGAGGGGAAGCGAGTGTGTCGCCAGATGAGAGGCGGACTGGACAAAACAGCTGACTTCGAGATGAGTGAGAAGAGGCGAGTCGATTTTTCTTGCAGGGACGATAAAAGCGAAGGGCAGTGGATGTATGATTATTTCAATCCTTGGGTTACATTTGTAGGGCTTCTCGATGATGAGCCTTGACCAAGAGGTGAATCCTTTTACGAGTGGGACTTCACTTTGGGTATTCCTCAATGGTGAAGGATATCTCTAGTTTTATTTGAAAACCCTTCGTCAACCCCTCTCTGAAGAGAAGGGTATGAGAGTGATTTTCTATACCGATGGTCTACTCTTCGATGTGACTAAAAGAAACAGCCTCGGGATGAAAACTTGTTCTTCTTAACTCCCGCTTGGTTTCACTTTAAGGCCCGGACTGACGCCTGTCTTCATCTTTTATCGATAGCTAACTCGATTCTCTTTCTTTTCTCCAGATCGACGTATATATGTATACCTCACTTATCCCCTGCGGGGAAGGGAGGGAGGATGAGTGCCCATGTTTAAGCCTCTCTCCTAGAGGCATCACTTTTCAGAGTGGTCTCCCTTAGGCCTAATGGTCTCTTCTGCTTTTCGTCGGAGAGAATGAAATTTCATCTATTTGGCGAAACTAAACCTAAACAATAGGAGGTGATAGTGGGCCTGTTCATAGATTTTTATTCGAAAGGCTCTACCACCCTCCTTTGTTTATACTAACGGGCTACGAAATATGCTGATTCTGAGTTTCCTTGCGAGGAATATCGAGGATTGTTGTGCCAGCGGGGCCAACGGGACCAACGGGGAGGGGGGGAGGGTTAAAGTATCGGCCCACATGCCACTTAGCTCTTAACGCTGTGTAACCGAACTGTCGTCTGTTTTATCCTCGTGATATTGATTTCCCCACAATCTGGAATTACGAAGTGTTGATCACAAATTGCTCGCAAAAGCGCTACGACGGAGCCGCTATTGCGATTAGGGGATTAAATACAACCAAGCAAGAAGCCTTGAAGAAACCTATCTCGCAAATGAGGTCGAACCCGACATTGGAAAATTGGTGATTGCCACCGGACCGGATACAAGCCGCCAAGGATAGACCTTTTACCTCTTCAGTCTCTCAAAGGCCGATTTGGCAGGAGAACCCACACGATTCTAATTTTAGATCTGAAGGCCAGATGTCAGGAGTCCGGCTACATAACCTTTAATGGGAATGTAAATAGTCTGGATACTTTGCTAGACAGAAACATCCTCCAGCGAATTCGCCCCGACTTCCCTACCTTGGTCAGAGGGAGTGCCACGAAACTAGACATACGTCTGGCCAATCGTCAGCTTCCGTTCAATTACTACAGAAAACCAGTCCAGGTACCATGTAGTGATCATATAGGAATCCTACTTACCATCAATAGGAACACTATACAAGTCCGAGCCGTAGTTAGAAAAAAACTACCAAAAGGCAAACTGGGCATAGTATGCACGTCTCATCAAGGCCTATCATCCGCCAAATTTAGATCGAAGCGGCACTCGACAACCTTAAAAACCACCCTATTAACGCGGATACAGCTTGTATCACTAAATCTAGGTATAAATCCATCTCAAACAGAGGTGGGAAATATTTAAATACTTTGCATTTAAATAATGTTTTTAAATACATTTATGTAGTTAAAATTGTATTTGTAAATACATTTGAAATCATGTATTTAAATACTTTTGAAAGTATTTAAATATAATGTATTTAAATACTTTTTGCAAATACTTTACTGATAATACGTATATATAGCTGTTAAGAACGTGTAATGCATGTTTTAAATTGTCACAACTTGAATGACACAAACAGTTGACTGCGTGATCCGGTGAGGGAAGATTGCTTGCATCAGTACAAATTCAGTTAACAAATGGTCGCAGTTGTGTTCGCTTGTATAATGAGAGAGCTTGGCGTTATTTCAACTGTTGTCTGGACACTTCAGCTTCTTCGAAATGTAGAAATTAGACAATAATAAAGACGAAGAATATAAAGAATCATGTAATTATAGTCATCCTTTACTAGATGGTAATTTTTTTAGAGTGCAATTTTCCGAAGGAAAAAAGTGAGGTGTGTATGTACATCATGCAATGGCGAAATCTCTGCGGCGAGCAATGCTACTTCCAATCTATGCATTCATTTGAAGGTAAGAATTTATTAATACTAATTATATGATACATAATTGAATTGCCAAGTTTCACTATTTCTTTTTTTAAAAATGGCAAAATTGCTAGTAGCTAACGATAATGTTAAGTAGCGTAGGTTTACCATGCACGAACCAACCTGCTTGCTTTTGCAACACCTTTATTTATAGTATATGCTGATTAAATTTAACGTGAATTATGGCAACGTGAAACAAATATCCTTCAATTATCTGATCATGTACATTTATCAACAGAGAAAGCATCCTGCTTTGGTGCAAAAACCGGATAACTACGTGACAGCTCAAAGAAAAGATTCAAAAAGAAAATGTTCAGTATTAGACGATGCTTCACGCAGCGGTGTTAAAGTAGAGACATTACCCGAGTGTTTTGCGGTGAATACTAAGAAGGTCAAACAATCTGTTGTTGATAAGCTGATTGCAGATTTTATCATTAAAGATATGCATCCCCTATTAATCATGGAGCAACCACCTTATGTGAGATTAGTTAAAGGTGAGTTCTGAGTTAAAAATGTTGTTTACAATTTTAGTATTAGTAGTACAGGTTAAGTTCTTATAACGACGGAATACTAAAGCGTTCGGATCATTGGTCAACACGTAGGCTATATAACGAAGTTAAATAAAGGAAGACATATACAAACAATAGAGGTTAATATATTGCAATAATTTTATGAGAATCTACATACATATATTCTTAAGCGCGCTATCATTTACTTGCAGATATTATTGAATAAAAAATTCTCAGGAATAATTAGTACAATTATTAATCGATTATATATAGTTATTAGATGAATTCATATAACGATGTATTTCGTTATAGTAGCAATACCTGTATATCATTATGTCAAAACAAGCATTGCCTGCCCGTCAAAAATGTAGGACAAATTACATCAACTCATGATGTCCCTTGAACTTCCAGTGTTCAGTAGTTAAGAAATTGAATTTCTTGGGGAGTATGTCTCAGTTTTGGCTCCTATTGCAGTGGCAATTGATCTCCTACAGGGAGAACAAAACTGTTTTGATGGAGAATTGCTTCCACCTTGCTCACTATCGAGAAAAACTGAAGAGCCTTCAGTCACGTTCTCTGAAATTTTGCCAACATCTTCTAAGTGCAGTCACTAAGGGCTTTGGACAGCGCTAACATTCTCATTTGACCTTGGCAAATGAAGCCAACGTTATAGATGCCATTATTGCATCAACAAGCCATCCATTCTTCAAACTCCGCTGGTTAGATATCAGTATTTTATGGGACAGTTCAAGCCACGAAGACTCTGTTAAAAATAATATGATTCAAGTGATTGATAATTTAGCAGAGGGACCCGAGGCTGAATCATCCGTTGGTGAATCGGACAGTGAGTATTATTTTGGATTTACAAAACCCACTCAAACACGATCAACCGCAAATTTAGAATTGTTCAGTTACCTTCAAGATTCAAATGTATTTGAAATGTATTTAAAAATGTATCTAAATACATTTAATGTATTTAGTATTTAAATACTAAATACATTTTGAAAATGTATTTAGTATCTAAATACATTTTTTCATGTAGTTAGTATTTAAATACTTTAAATGAATTTAGTGCTTACCTCTGATCTTAACACACAGCTGAACCGAATACATAAAGGATTTATACCCCTAACTGAATTTACTGCATGAAATCAACACCAGAAACGCATCAATTGACTCGTTACAACGAAGTAAAGAGATAAAGGAGAGCTTAACCAGTTGATCCTTGAAGAACAGTAGAGACGTTGAGACGATGCGATCGACAGCCTCAATCATAATGCATCTCCAAAATATTTTTGGAATAAAATCGGACGTCTTAAAGGATCGACTGGGAAAAGGAAGATGATATAAATATTAAAAGAAGATGGAAACATCGAGACAGAAGAAAGAAACATCATAGAACATTCCGAAGTTATTATGAAAAATCCTCAGTATAAATGAAGAAGAGAATGAAGACTACGATATAGAGTCCGAAAGTGAATTTATAGAAGAGCTTACTTAATATTCAAATACATTGGATGCACCCACACCACCAGGTGGATAGACAGTGCTACGGAGACGCCGGGATTACTGAAGAGGAGCTACTCGGCGCAATCCGCTCATTTGGTCTTAACACGTGATACTTTCCAAATGCTCTTAAGACGGCTAAGATGATTTTCTTGCCGAAACATGGAGAGGATCCAACGTTGAGAGAGAGTTACCAGCCAATTTCATCCATAGAATTTGGTGGGAAGCTCTTCGAGAAGATCCCTAACCAAAGACTGGTGTCTTACCTGGAGGAGAACTCCCTGTACAACCCGTACCAGTTTGGGTTTAGAAAAAAAACGAAGTATGGAAAAGCTGAATAAGGACACCTCCATCATCCTGAGACTCCAAAACAGCAGAAGATTGCGGATGGCCGAACCCGTCATTATTCAAATGAAGAAACCGGCAATTAACGTGGAACTTCAGCCGGGAACCATACTCCCGACATCCTGGCGTCTCTGAGTTGACCGCCGTTAAAAGAAGCACGTTTTCAACCTACATTTTCCTTTGCCTCCCTTGCCAGAGAACTAGATCGGAGCGACAAATAGTCAGAGTTTGAACGATGTAAGTGGGTAGGTGTGGGTAGGGGATAAAGAAAAGGTGTGAGGACAGATAGCTGAAAATAAACAAGTGGTGATACGAGAAGAAAGAAGTGTGGTAGGGTGCAAAGAGATGCTAAAAGCCTGGTGAGTAGGCCTATCGCTTTTAAATATATTTTTGTGTTTTGCGGTTCCTTTGTTGTCTTTGATTTAGTTTATATTAATATGGCGTTCAAGCCATTTGTTTGAAAAAAAATTAATGTTCTTGGATATGTTATGCGCATTTGCTGCTGTAGTAATAAATTACTTTAATCACTTTAGTATTGTGCTTAGTGTCTTTGTTTTTTTGTATATCTTGTAGTGATTGTAAATCGTGTCTTTTGTTTTTTCTTGGATGTCTTCTTCGGTAAATTTAGGTCTTCATCGGTGAATTCTTGTAGAAATCGGTGAGTTTTCATAGTTAGGTAATTTTTTTCTTGGTCGGTTTTCTTTGTTTGGGTAAAAACATTCTTATTTTCATGCGTGGAACGGCACTTCTGCTCTGCCAGCTAAAAGCCTAGCGGAGCTCCGAAATCTGGCGCGACTTATGCCTCTTCTGTTTTGGTTAATCATTTGGACGATATCATCGTTATTCTCGATTAACCACTTCCTGCATATTCCTTGTCCGCTCTTCTATGACAACATTAATGAGGTTTATCCCCGACTCCCGGTGCAGCTCTTCCTGGCGTCTCCTCTCTCTCGCCTGTAGGTACCTGTAATTAGGTACATACATTTATTCTGCACAACTTGTAGTTTCCTCTTTTGTGTCTTCGAGACACATGAAATGACGGAAGCGGGGTATAGCAGCTTCGATCTTACAAGTGCATTTCTTTTACGAAGATTTCTGAACATGTATATAGTTTTGACCTTAGCAGGGACCTTGGTGATTCTCTCTTGGACGTGCTTCTTGTACCCGGCTGAAGTAATCTTCATTCCGAGTACATTGCACTCCGTGGTGTAGAGATAACGTCGTAAAGTAGTCTCCTGCCTATGGGGATTACTTTGAGCTTTTCCTGGTTGGTGCGGATCTTCCACCGGACCTCGTAGGTGTTAAGGTTTTCAATTTCTGCTGCTGTCATAAGAGCATGCCAAGGCACATTCCTTCATGGACAAGTGACTATCTGGGTGAAATCATCGGCAAATTGAATGTTGAGGTAAGTAGGGCTTATAGGAGCTGGGAGATCAGCGGTGTAAATCAAGTAGAGAGTGGAGGACAGGCACCCCCCTGCGGGAGGCCCGCAGTGAGCGGAAACTTTGGTCCGTCCGTGCACCCTAAACTGATGTACGCTGCTCTCTCCATGGCATAGTCACAAAGAGTTCTTTCTAAGTTTTAACTTAGGCCCAGTCGTAAGATATTGTACTGCATTTCCTGTTGCCACACCTTATCAAACGCTTTTGATACATCCCGACAAACAATGTCCACGTAACTTCTTTCCCGTTTTGCTCGGGCTAGCTTTTCCATGATGACATTAATCGCTATCTCCAGACTTCGCTTCCTTCTAAACCCGAAACATGTGGGTTGAAGAGGAAGTTCTCCTCCAGGTTAGACACCAGTCTTCTGTTGAGGATCTTCTCGAAGAGCTTCCCGCCAAATTCTAGAAGTGAAATTGGCCGGTAGCTCTCCTTCAATGTTGGGTCCTTTCTGTGGTTAGGCAAGAAAATCATCTTAGTCGTTTTTTAAGCATCTGGAAAGTATCCCGTGTTCAGGCAGGCGTAACATATCCTTCCCATCCCTTCGATGACATTGGCTAGTGCCTTTCAAAGTTAACCTTGGTAAGCCTGGATTGTCCTGGGGCTTTTTGTCGGAATGAGCGGAGCGCGCCGAGTAGTTCTTTATCGGTAATATCGGCGTCTCTGTCGTGCTGTCTACACACCTGGTGGCGAGGGTGGGTCTTGTGTATTTGTTCGTTAAGTTCGTCTATGATGTTGCTTTCAAACTCTAGGTCATAGTCTTCGTTTTCCTTTTCAGTTATACTAAAGATCTTTCCCCAATAACTTCGGAATATCTCTTCAATTCTTCCTTCTTCCGTTTCGATGTTTCCAAATTCTTTTTTTAACTCGATCTTCTTCTTCCTAGTCGATCCTTTGAGATTTCTGATCTTTTTCCAAAAATCTTTTGGATTTGCTTCGTGATCGAGGCTATCGATCGCATCATTCCATGGTCTCCATTGTTGTTCGAGGATCAACTGGTTGAGTTCTTCTTTGATTTCTTTGCTTCGTTGCATTAAGTGAACTGATGTATTCCTGATGTTGATTTCATACAATAATTTCAGTTTACGGTATAAATCCTTTATGTATTCGGTCTATCTGTAGGTAGAGATAGTCCTATACTCGGATTTAGGGATACAAGCCCAATCTACGTTGATGAGATGGTTATTGAGGTCGTCGAATGCCTCGTCAATCTCCTCGAGAATTGCCTCGTCCAAGTTGGGCGGATCGTAGGCCTCGAGAAGGCGCGCGTACCGTGTCCAGGGTGCTCTTCTGTAGTTCTTTCTGGCTATAGTTGGAACTTGTATAGGATCCCTATATGGTCACTACATGGTACCTGGACTGGTTCCATGTAGTAATTGAACGGCAGCTGATGATTCGCCAGACAAATGTCTGGTTTTGTGGCACTTCTTGCCTTGACAAAGGTGGGGAAGTCGGGGCCTATTCGCTGGGCAATATTTCTATCCAGCAATAGGTCTAGACTTCTTCTTAATCCGTTGAAGGTCCCATAATCGGATTCTCGGCATCTGGCGTTCAGATCCCTCATTAATAGAGTAGGGGGCTCTTCTGCCAAATAGGCCAGTGAGAGTGTGAATCTGTAACACGTCTCTCCTTGGTGGTTGATATCCGATAGCAATGACCAACTTTCCTATGTCGTGATCGACCTCAATCGCGAGGTAGGATTCTTCTAGATTTCTTATTTGCTCGTATTTAATCCCTTTTTATTGCAATAGCGGCACAGTCGAACCGCTCCTGCTTATAATTCGTGATCAACACATCGTAATTCCAGAATTTCATTTCTGCACTACGCGTGTCGATCCCGTGTCTCAAAATTAAGATGATGTTTGCAACAATTTCTCTGAATACATTTCCGTAAAGAGTTCTTTTCGTCGTCCAGCCGTTGGTATTAATTTTCAGTATCTTCAGTGCGTTCCTTAACATGGTGAATTGTTTTTACCTATGTTTCTTCTTATTCTTCTTTTTCTTCTTGGGTGCTAGTTGGGCGGTTTTACTGTGCCCAGGGTTTTCCTTCTTTGGAGGTGGGCTTTAGGCTTTTGACCTGTTCTTCGTAGCTCGTGTACGGATGCAGGGACCCTCGTCGTTGTCAGAAGAGGAGGATCCCTCCTCATTTTCAGCCTTTCCATCTTCTTCTTCGTCGTCCTCTTCGTTTTCCTCCGATGAAGGAGCTTCGACGATTATCTCCAGTTCAGATTTGACATTGTTGTTTCTTATGCCTGATTCCTTGAATACCTTGGAGAATTCAGGGTCTGCAGTCATGATTACTGACGGGAGATTGTTGGCTTTTAAGAGTGCATTAAGTATCTGTTTGTAAGAGCCAGGCTTCACTGCATTAGCCACATTTGCGTGCGTAATTCAGATCAGTATCTTTGCATTTAGATCTCCTGTGATATTTATCTGTGCAGGTGCAGGTGCAGGCTTTATTTCCCCATTCTTCTTGGCGGCGTTCGCGTAGGTCACCTCTTTGGCTTTCTTCTGTTCTTCCTCCTTCCTTTTGATAATGTCTCGGCACTTTGGGCAGTTCAGGGCCATGGTCCTGTGTTCACCTTTACAATTGAGACATTTCTTCTTAGTGCTCTCGCAATTATCGAATCGGTGTCCCTCTGTGGCGCATTCACTGCACCACAGTTTGTTCTTTTCCAGGCATTAAGTCGGTGTGTGATCCTCGAATTTATAGCATACAAAGCACATTTGTATGCTATTAAATTTCTCTTGTTATATGTTCTCTCCTGTGATTCTCATATTGAAAACCAAGATCCCGTCCGTCGTGGCTTTTCTAGCCATGTCGGTGGTGGAGAACGTTATTCTGAACATGTGGGTGTGTCAGGGAATTTGATTACATCTCGGGCTTTCGCCCACGGGTTGCTCCTTGTAAAGGGTAGGCCCTCGGATTCCCATACTTTCCCTTTCTCATCATTGTTTATGGTGTTTACGCAGGTCGCCCCGCTTCGAGGCTAACATTTTTGGCCTAAACTTCTGCAACCTACCAGTCTAATTTGCGTAGAGGAAGCGACTCAATCCCCCCCCCCCTTTCCTTTGTGCCCTACTTCCCTTTCCCCCCTTCAGACTGAAGGATATAAATGGGGTCGTGAGCCCTTTTAAGTTTTTCTGTTGCGAGAATTCTGCCTGATTGCTCCGCTGAATCGTTGTCCGTCACTTACTTTGACGTTATTAATTTTTGGAGGCCCGTACTGGATTCCTTCGTGCAGCGAGGATTTTCTGCCATTGATTCCTGCCAGCATTGTCGCTGCCCCTCTGTCGGCTGCATCGAATTATGCTCTTCCAGTTACATTTGCAAGTGTTCTCCCTGGGAAGCCGTTCACACTGGGCACGTGAAGGTTCTCTCCTAGTCACCTCGCCATCTCCTCTTTGGGGAATGCTGTCATCTCTAATTCCCTCTCTCGGATCGTTCGGCCTTCGGATCATCGTTCCCCGTGGTCTCGTCGCCTTTCGCCACGATATCGCCGTCTGTGGGTTTCTCCTCGCCGACGACCACCATCATATTCACCCCTGTCGACTTGGGTCGAATTCCCTCATCGTCGCCGAGCTTCTTTCCCCTGGGTTCTCACGTGGGTTATTGCATCACTGCTATGGTATCAGGTATTTTGGAGTATCTCTTTCTGCTTACGTCCCCTTTAAAATTAATTAAGTGTTAAAGTGTTATTCATGTAACTTTGGGCCTTCGTGTAAGGGACGTAAGACAGGGAGGTTATTCCGGGAACACCTGTCACTAGAGTAGTAAAGCCTATTTTCATCTTCAACGGTGCGTGTCGTTTCGGTTTTAAACAATTTATCTATAGAACCCATTTTTGTATGCGCGAATATCTTTTGGGTTAAAACGACTTCTGTTCGTTAGATAGTGATAAGCATTTGTAACTTTTCTTATTGTTTAATGACCCCCGTATAATTTGTTAACAGTTAATTTATTTCATTTAAATTTTGTAGTAAATAATACTGTAAATACTTTTTGTGCGTGTATTTATTTAACCCCTTGCGGATACCTCATAATTGAGTACCGTCCTAATTAATTCTGGTGAATTTCCGGTAGGCCTTTAGATCCCTGGTCTTCTATAAATTTTATGTGTGTATTATCTTTGGGCCGTGTGAACCGGGTTCCGCGATAGCCTTTACACTACTCTGGATCTCCTCTTTCAGGTCTTCGGTCGAGTTTTCACCGACCCAACTCTCCACTTTGCTGCAAATGACACTGCGGTTCGCTGCCACTTGTGGGGGGCGGGTCTTTGCCTCGAGTCCGATGCGTTTTAGCGTGGTAGCTCCTTCTTCAGACAGGAACCGGTCCACATCTTTTGTCTCTGCACAGATAGCAATGAAACCTGATGAAACTTCAATCAGTTTCATCAGTGCCACCTTGCGTCCGAGGTAGAGGTTTTCACAAAGTTCTCTCTTTTCCGGGGCCTTTTCTCCTTGTATGGTCTTAAGGGAGACCCTCTTAGTGAGGGTCTCCATAGCCTTCCACGTCCTTCTACTAAATCTTCTTGTGATATCTTCTTTTTTGAAACCAAAGTGTAATTATGGTGTTTGGAGTAAAAAAGGAAGATATGAGTTGGTAAAGGAGGTAGCAGTTAGTGCAGGGAGGTTGGTGTAGGAGTCCAACAAAAATGGTGAAAAAACGACTTGAACTTGGACTTGGACATAAAAAGTGTTGAAATTTAGGGAGAGTAAGAGAGGAAAGTGGTCAAATAGGGTGAATTTAAAGAATAGAGGTTGTGTGGGAGACAGAATAAATAGGTCCTTGGTGAAAGGGTAGCTCTGCTTGTTTAAGTTTTGTTTGTTTTTGTTTTTTTGGATGTATTTTATTTGTTTGTTTTTTTTAGTAAACTATAGAAATTATAGTTTATTTAATTAAATTAAACATGTTAATTCAATTCTTATTTTTTTATATATGATCTTAATTATTTTAATGGTCTTAAATGGCATTCAAGCCTTTATTGGAGTTGGGGTTTATTCTTCCCGTTGTGGGTTTTTGAAAAAGCTTTTCTAGTTAAATTTTGGATTTTGATATTTTTGCAAAGTTTTGAAAAAGGCAAATCTTAGTGATGGTTTATGAATTTCTAATAAAGAAACTTGATCATTACACTTGTGGAGAAATGGCTACATTAAGCATCCTGGAGGAGTATAGGTACATTAAAGCCCCCCTCCCTTATGAGGAGAAGCGTGGGAAAGGTATCCGGCGAAAATGCTTACCATGTGTGATCTCCCCGCCGCTGTGGGCAGTTGGAGCTAACATCTGTTTGAAGGCGACCACCTAAGGTCCTTAAACGACGCTCTAACGATCGAATTACCTACGAGACCCATAAACCCGTGGTTATGGAAAAAAAAGCGGTGCGAGTCAGAAGGCACGCCAAGTAGCGGTGCGGTTGCGAGCCTATAATTTGCGAGCTGACTTGGGCACCCCTGTGCCACCTCAGGAATTCTCGCACTCCCCAGATGCTAACTCACCATTCGCTCCCCCCCCCCCTTTGCCTCTGTGGCCTGGTCACTTCCCCCTTTAGATGGGACGGCAATCCGCCTATAAATAAGCCCCGCAAAGAAAGACAAGAAGATTATCAGAAGTCGATACGCCAGAGGAGGATTAGTTCGTGAAGATCGATCCATCGGCCAGACAAGAAGATTATTAGTAGTCGATTCGCCAGAAGAAAGATTAGTTCGTGAAGATCGATCTTTCAGCCAGACAAGAAGATTAGAAGTCGATACGCCAGGAGAAGGGTTAGTTCGTAAAGATCGATCCTTCAGCCATACTAGACTATTTCCGTCAGATTGAGAAAATCGATCCCCTCTTTCAGGGCCGTATTAACCTAAATAGTCAAGTCTTATATCGGTGCCATACCGAAGAAGCCTTTTCAATCTGCAAAGAAGTCCGACTGAAGAAAAGCAAAGCAACTCACACTCGAGCGACTCTCACATCTCAAGCTCCGTAAGAGTGAGAGGAGAAGAACCCTGCCCCAACGAGCTCCCGTTCTTTAATTACGTTGAAGAATCAGCCCCCGTCACTGGCGACGAAAATTCAAGCAGCGGCCACAACACTTCAAAGCGAGAGATAAGTCCTCCAGCGACATCCGGCAATCCCTAATACCTACCTGTAAGTTAACAATAACATTTATATCTCTATTGCGATAATAGAAGTTTAGTACGTCCCACGTTTTAAAGGAGAGTAGAAACCATTGTTCTTGAACCTAGGTTATATGTGTTTGTAGACGAGAGTACGTTAATTTAATGTTTAACGCTAATCAAATAGAGTCGCGATAAAAAAAAATACTAATCGGCAATTGGTATGTTTACGGGAAGCCTATTTGTTTATGTTTTGTCATTGAAAGATCTTTGAGGCCAAATATAGAAATGTGTTTACTGTTGGTGTGTAATATTTAAGTTTTTAATTTAAAATACATGTTTATTTTGGTAGATTCTGGTGTTTCCTCTTATCCTTATGTGTTTAAAAATAGCTCTTCCTTAAGAACTAAACCACTAAATTAGCACTCTAAGAACTAAGCCTACTTCATCATAGAAATAACGCACGCCCCTTAAAGCATACCGATACTAAAAGGGTGTAATTTTACGACAACACTAGTAGTTTTTGTGATTTGTCGATTTTGTCATGTGTATTTTGGAGTCACCTCGCCGTCAGACTGTATCTTACTGCTTTTAAATGGTCTTATTTGTCGATCGACCTCGATGTCTAGGTGTGTACGAGAGAACTCCGGGGACAGGCGGGTGCCAATGGATTGCCAGATCCTCTTAGCCCTCTCGTGGAGCGCCACGTTGATCGGGGATAATCCAACAGAATCGTGGAGCTCCCTCTGTCGTTTGTGTTCTCTTCTTCTGGTGTTTGGGATGATAAGCCCCGCTTTGTTCTGGAGCGTTTGTAGTTTCGCAATGTGGGTATTGGCGCTCGCGCTCAGCGGCACGGGGGGGGGGGGGGGGACAGGAGTCTCGAGCGAATGCACGCATTGAACATCTTGACTTTATTTGAGGGATTTAGTTCACGGAACCTATAAAATTTCGCGACTGTTCGCTCGATATTACTCGTGATATGACTGGTGGTGGTTTGGGGCCCCAGAACCGCCACTTCCAGGCAGTAGAGAATTCGTTCCCCTTCTACACGTATATCGTTGGAGGTCTTGCGAAACATGGGAATTATTTTGAATTTTGGGGCATTGGTTGATATCTTCCATTTCCTCTCGAAAGAGTTGATGTTAGATATCTCCGTAGCCGTATTCCTCGCCATAAATTCCCTGTGAACATAAGCGGCGGTACAAATTTGCAATATATCGTTAGCGAACTGTACGTATATCGTACCTCGGAGAGAGGCTGTGGTGGGTCGCGTGTATAAATGTTGTATAAAAGGGGACTGAGACAGCCCCATTGAGAGTCCCCTGCTTTGAGTTCGAATTCGGGGCCTTTATGTCCTTTTATTTGTATGTATGCTCTCCTCTCCATTATGTAGTCACATAAAATCCTCTCAAGAATGTGGTTGAGGCCCACTTGAAGGATCTTAAATTGTAGTCCTCTCTTCCAAACCTTATCAGAAGCTTTTTTTGACATCGCCGAGCACCAGATTGGCATTCCTTTTATCTGCCTTGATTTTTGCAAGCTTTTCGGTGACGACGGCTAGTGCCGTGTCAGTCCCTCTTTTCCTTCTGAAGCCGTGTTGCTGCTCGTTATGCAGGTTAGCTTCGTCGAGAAAAGAGTTGACTCTGTTAGCCAATATCTTCTTGAAGACTTTGCCAGCAAATTCTTGGAGAGATATCGGTCGAAAGCTGGCAGAGCAGTCGGGGGGCTTCCCCGGTTTTAAGATGAAAATCATCTTGGCCACTATCCACTGGTCGGGGAAATAGCCCGTGTTCAGAGCGGCGTTCATGATTTTGAGAAGGCCACTCCAAACTTTAGGCGGGGCCTAGATAAAAGTTTCACGCGTTAGCCCCGTAGTACCAGGGGCTCTTTAACAAAAGGGTTTTATAGTAACGGAGAGTTCTAGGGCAGTTATTTTACTGCCATAGACCCCCATAAATCTTCCCTGCGACACACAATGGTAAGGAGAGGTTTTGTGTATTTGGGTGTTTAGCTGTTGGATTACGTCAGTTTCGAATTCAAGGTCGTAATTTTCATTTTCTTCTGGGGTAATTTTGAAGATTGAAGACTAGAAAATCCTAAAATTTCTTCAATCTCTTCAGTCTCAGTATTTTGGGGGCCGTTGTGAATAATTGTCATTTTTGTTTGTGAAGGGGTTCTTTTAAGACGTTTAACCGTCTACCAGAACGTTCGTGAGTCTCTTTCTATGTCGAATCTGTCTAATAGTCTGTCCCGTAGTAGCATTTGCTTGTCCGTACTTGGTGTCTGGAGTTCGTCTTTAATCTGTCTTAGTATTCTGTGGGCATTGTGGTGGGAGCTTATGAACGCTACTACATAGGACAGTTCCCTATTTCCTTGGGCCAGGGCTCTTATGGGAGGGTCCAGATGAGCTCTCAAAAAAAAAAATCTTATGGGAGGGGTCCAGGGGGAGCTGGAAGGGTTTTATAATTAATACGGGGAATACTATTTTGATCGGCTTTGTTCAGAAAGTCAGTGTTTTTATCCAGCGACTCATTTATTTCTTCTAAATTAGCATAAATAAAGGGTCAGGATATAATTTAAGAGTTAATTTCTATAATTTTCCCAGTTTGCTTGCTTGTAGCTTTTGCGTTCTAGGATTTCAATTTGAATGGGATTTGCTCCTACTTTAATTTTGATAGCCTGGTGGTCGCTCGGAATGATGGGGCCCGGTTCAATGTAGTAATTGTAAGGAAACCTGATACTAGATAGGACTATATCGAGTTTCGTGGCTGCTCTTTCTGATATGTACATCGGGAATTCTGGTCCGATCCTTGTCATATATTGTTTGTCGAGTAGTAGTTCGATGTTTATACCTACATTGTTGTAGGAGGTATATCCTGCTGCAGCGCATCTTGCATTTAAATCTCCGGCGCAGATAGGATTTTTCATGTGGCTAAATATCTGCAATAGGTTGTTGTGCATGGGCACATAGCCGCGTCTTGGAGGTTGGTACCCCGTAGCCACGACTAGTCCCCCCTAGGGCAGTACCAACTTCAATGGCAAGGTAAGATTCATCTAAGTCCTCCAGTGTCCTGTATTTTAGTCCTTTTTTGACGGCTATTGCGCAGCCGTTATACCGTTCCTGACTATGATTTTTGCTAATAACGTCGTATTGAAATAATTTTAAGTGTTTTTGCGCGGTCAGTCCGTGTTTAGAGATAAGTATTATGTCAAGGTCACTCTGCCGCATAATGTTGCCATAGATGGAACCTTTTCCGTCCGAACCATTGCCCTTCATATGTATAATTGTAAGTCTGTCTGTCATTTTATGTAGTGTTGGTTCTTTAGTGTGTGGGATTAAAGTAGACGTTTATTCGCATTCTACTTTAGCCCCATGATGTGTACTGGGCGGGGTGCGCTCCCTGCCGTTTCTTTTTTTCTGTATTCTGTGTCCACGATCGTGAGGAAGCAGTCCGGGGTCAATTTTATCATGTTTTGAGCGAGAGCATATTTAATCTGCCATTCGGGAACCTCATCTGAACATTCCCACTTGTACCTTCCAGTCCTGAGACCTGCAGCTACTTCGCAGGAATCGAGCTCGTTTGGGAAGGGAGCTGATTAGGGGGCAAATATTTTGAGATTGAATCCTCTCGCGTGGTATTTTAGTTGATGCTTTCTCCCTCGCGATGATGAGGGGGTTGACCTTGGGTGGTAAGTTTTGGAGGTTTTCATGATTGTGGAGACCTGGCCTCCTTGTGTCGCACTGCTTCCTTGTTGGGTGAGTGTGTTTGCGTGTTGATTGTAGTGATGGTGTTTTTCCTTGGTGAAGCTGACGCATGTTTAGTTGTTTGTGTGACTGCAGGTGTATTAAGACGCGGATCGCGTGTATTGGATGTGTTTGGGGGCGTGGGAACTTTTTGGTATACTTCTTGGCACTGAGGGGCTACGCTAATTCTCATAACTTCCTTTGAGGGTGGGTTGTCCGGAAACCACATCTCTTGCAGCCCGTTCTTTAAGAGCATGCGGTTGACTTCCGTGGCAAAGGTACCTAGGCTAGTAATGTTTGCAATGTGCGCATAGTAGATGCAGCACATTATTTCGGCTGAGTGTTCATTTTCAATGTAGAGGTATGTCTTCTGGTTGTTGGTCTCGGCAATGTCGGCTTTGACTACTTTAGCATAAGTTGAGTTTGCATTTTTCTCTTCGAAATCGCGTTTAATTTGAGTTTGCTTTTGGATTTCCCGCTTTTTAACCGGACATGCCATATACATAGTCCGGTGGGGTTAACTACTTCCTGTCAACAACATTCCGCCTTCTTTTCATTATCTAAATTATCTTTAGTATATAAATGTAATGCCTTTAAATGTTTAACCAGTGTAAAATTAATTCGCTCCAAAGATGGTCAAACGTGACCGAAAGCTCAGCTAGCTAAAATAAACGATGAATATCGGAACACTTATCTATAACCTTTCGCAAGACGAAAAAAGAATAATAAGGAAATTAGAAAAACAAAGAAAGAAGCTGCTTATCAAGGTTCAACTAGACCTGGTCTTTAATAGAACATGCATAAAAGAAAAACTCCTACCTAAACCTCGTACAAATATATATATATATATATATATATATATATATACTTAAAAAAGTTTAGAAAAGAGAGGGGAGGGGGTGGAATGAGAGAATGAGGGGCCAAAGTCCAACTAATTGTATACCACTTTACCTTATACTTCCTTAGGGCTTGAGGGGGGGGGGGGCAGATGAGGCTCCGGTCCTTATGTCTAATAAAGGAGCAAAGATTTCATCCTTCACCTTCCAGATCGAAAAGCTATTGGCCTACTTTTTGAACGTAATCGCGCTTTATCACTTTACCAGTTTTTTATTGTCACTACTCTAAGTGAGTCGAACAAATTCACCTTCACTGATATTCACTTTGGAAAAATCCCGAAAATGGGCACAGTGGGAAAAGCAGACTATCACCAGCAAGCAGAGCAGTCGAAAATACGACATTGGACATTGGATATATACGAGTTTAAGTGAAAAATATAGTAGTAGAGGTGTTTAGTAGGAGAAAATAGTGGGGAAAATTAGGGAAATAATAGGAAAGTGAAATGAAAATTGGATGAAAGACAGATCACTAGTGAAAGGGTAGCTGGCTTTCTTTGCGTTTTGTTTTTTTTGTTCTTTTTTTTTGTATTGAGTACATATAATATGTACTCAATATATATATATATATATATATATATATATATATATATATATATATACGAGTACGAAAGGCATTCAAGCCTTTATAGCAGAGGGTTTTTTTGTCCCCTACTGCTGATGAAGAGTTTTTGTATCTGGCTTTTTAGTTCCTGATTTTGCGTTTATTCTTATTTTAGTTGTTGTTATTGTCTATTTATTTGGGGGAATTAGAGTTTTACTAATTCAAGGGAAATATATATAAAAAAGATTGTTTTTAAATGATTGGCTTTGTTTGTGTTTGATTTGTAAACGGAATTTTACGTGAACGTTGGATTTATGTCGTTGTTGATGAGCAGTCTGCTACTTGTAAATGATCTTCTGTGTCTTGCATCATTAAGGTCCATGTGCTCGAGCACAAACTCGGGAGGGAGGTGCCGGTGTGCGGCGTCCCAGATCTTTATTGCTCTTTTGTGAAGCTCCATGTTTATGGTGGTCAACCCCAGTTCACCATGGAGCTCACTCTGCCTTCTCATCTCTCTCCTTCGTTTATAGGGACCGGGAGGGGGGTGGGGGGTTTGGTACAGGAGTTTGGATCGGATGCACGCATTATAGATTTTAAATTTGTTGGAGGTTCTTAGGTTTATGAATCGGAAAAACTCACCCAAGTCCCTCCGTGCATTTGCCGAGATCCTGATCACATTACTTCCATACCCTCTAGTCGCAATCCGGAGGCCATGTACCGTGCCCTCCGTGCGGTATGGGATGCGTACACCCCCCACACGGATGTCTGCGAGGGTTTGTCAAAATAGTGGAATTATCTGAAACTATTGGGTATTGGTAGATATCTTTCATCTCCTCTCGAAAGAGTTGATGTTTTCGATTTCTACCGCCGTACTCTGTGCCATATAATTCACATTCCGATAAAGTGTCGTAAGGGCATTGATACATCGTCCGCAAATTGGACGTATAACGAGCCTTCTGTTAGAGGTTGAGGAAGGTCGTTTGTATATATATTATAGAGCAGGGGATTTATACACACGCATTGTGGCACCCCCACCTTGAGTTCGAACTCAGTGCCATTAAAGTCTTTTACGTGCACATACACCCTCCTCTCCATCACGTAATCGCAAAGTAGCCTCTCAAGTATGGGGTCTAGGCCCAAGTGTAAGATCTTGTACTGTTGACCGCTTCTCCATACTTTGTCAAAGTCCTTTATGACGTCTCGGAGCACCAAATTTGCGTGGCGTTGTTCGGCTTTTATTTTTGCTAACTTCTCGGTGATCACGGCTAGCGCCGTGTGCGTTCCTTGCATCCTCCGGAAGCCATGCTGTTGGTGGTTATGCAAATTATTTTCTTCGAGGAACGTATTCACCCTGTTTGCCAATATCTTCTCGAAGACTTTCCCTGCAAATTCTAAGAGAGATATAGGCCTGAAGTTAGCTGGACTGTCCGGTGGCTTACCGGGTTTGAGAATAAATATCATTTTGCTACCTTCCAGTGGTTAGGGAGTAACCTACGTTCAGGCACGCATTAATGATATTCATGAGCCCCAAAAGGATGTTAGGCGGGGCTTAAATAGAATTCTCCCTTGTCAGTCCTGTGCGCCCTGGTGCCCGTTGACGAAAGGATTTTAAAGTTTTCGAGAGTTCTTCAGCAGTAATTTTACCGCCGTATCCCTCCATATTCCTTTCTTGCCTCACGTAATGATGAGGATAGGTTCTGTGGATCTGGTCGTTTAGTTCATCAATGATTCTGTCTTCCAAGTCTAAATCAAAGTTGTCATTCTCCTCCGGGGATATCTTAAAAAATAGATGCCCAAAAGAGTCTGAATTCTTCCTCAATTTTATCAGTCTCAGTAATTTTCGTGTTGTCTCGTGTGATTTTTATTGACGTCTGTGTCTGTCCGACTTTTAGCCTTTTTACAGTCTGCCAGAATGTACGCAAGTTGTTTTCTAATCAAGTCTGCCTATTAAATTGTATCAAAGTACATTCTTCTCTTCTCTAATGAGTGTCATTAGTTCGTCGCGTATTTGTCGTGTTCGTCTGCGTGTAGTGATGTTGGGGCCGGTGAGGTTCACTTCATTGATCCGTTTCCCGTATTCCCTCGCGAGAGATCTCCTTCTAGGAGTACAAGAAGGGGCCGGAAGTGTTTTATACTTTATACGGGGAATGGCTTCCTTATCGGCATTTAATAATTGATTGGTGATTTTTTCCAACTCCTCGTTGATTTCTTCTAAATTTGCATCAATTAAGGGGTCGGGAATGTAGCTTTCGAGGAGTTGTTTATACGTATCCCAGTTGGCGCGAGCGTAGCTCTTGCGTTCTGGAATAGGGACCTGAATAGGGGCGGTGGAGATTTTTATAAGGATAGCCTGGTGGTGGCGGGGGGCGGGAGGGCCAGCTCAATGAAGTAATTAATTGGGAACGTAGTGCTTGTGAGCACTATGTCTGGTTTTGTGGCTGATCTGTCTGTGATGTATGTGGGGAAGTTTGGTCCAATTGTTGTCATAATTTGTAGGTCAATAAGCGTCTCGAGATTCCTGCCTGCTGGGTTGGTCGACGTATAGTTTGAGGCAGCACTCCTCGCATTGAGGTCGCCGGCAAAAAGAAAGGTTCTGCCGTGACCACAAAGCTGCCAGGACCATGGGGCCCCACTGCCGTACGTACCTCAAAAGCTAAGTAAGATTCATTGAGCCCACTTATTTCTATGAAATCAATACATTTTTTCACAGCAATTGCACAACCGTCAAATCGTTCTCCACTGTGATTTCTGGTTATTACTTCGTATGGAAAGATTTTATTGGGTTTCTGTCTGTATTTATCCCGTGTTCTAAGATCAATACAAAGTCTGGGTCAATTTGTCGTATAATGTTACCGTAAGGTTGTCTTTTCTCGGTCCAACCGTTTGAATTAAAATATAGTATTTTTAACTGGTCTATTGTCTATTCACGTAAGGTTCCTGTGTATGTGTTGTTATTGTGGCTTATTCTCTAACGAGCGTAGGCCCTTGTGGAGTGTTAGGTGGCGTGATCGTTTTACCATTGCGTTTTTTACTGTATCCGCCATCTGTGAGGGTAGTGAAGGTTTCGGGAGCCATTTTGATTGAGCCTCGGAGTAAAGCCTCCTCGACTTGTTTTTCGATGCAGTCGTCCGAGGTAAATTCCCATTTGTATCTTACGGATATTACTCCTTCTGATACATCAAGGACATCCATCGCCTTTGGGAAAGGGGACTTTTCGGCGGCGTAGACCTTCACATTTATTTTTCTTGAGTGGTATACGTGCCTATATTCCCTCTTGCAAGAAGAGGACGACCTGGGTCGTCTTTGTGGCTGCGAGCTTTTCTTGGAGCAGGGCGAATGCGCTCTTCTCTCGGGTCTCGCAGTCTCAATCACCGAAACTCCCATTTCCGCCTGTGCTTCTGTGTTTGTTTGCTTTGTTTGTTTGTTGTGTGCGTTGTTTTTTTCAGTGAGTGGCTTAGCATCTCGCGCTGCCTGCGCCTGAATCCTGGGGTCTCTGGAAGGAGTTGGAGCGCTGACAGGGGTGGGGAGTTTCTGGCAACCTGTCTCGCACTGGGGATTGAAACTAATTTTAGAATCTCCTCGGACTGTGGGTTCTATGGAAACCCCATATCCTGCATGCCATTATTCGTCAGCATCTTATTTAGCTCCTTCGCAAAGGTCCCCGGGGAGGAGAGATTCGCGATGTGAATATAATAGATGCAACACATAATTTTCATCAAGTTTTCATTTTCGACGTGCAGGTGTGTCTTGCTTTCCCTAAACTCCGCAATCGCAGCTTTTGCAACCTTGGCTTAGGTGTTGTTTGCTTTTGCTTCTTCAGCTTGTTTTTTTTATTATTTGATTTTTCCTGATAATTTCTTTCTTAACTTGGCAAGTCATGGATAGGGTCTTATGTGCTCCTGCGCAGTCCAGACACTTCAAGGAGATGCTATTGCAATCCCTCCATGAATATGTATCTAAAGAAGAGATGGAACACAAAAGAGCGTTACCCCTGGGTAGGCGGCTGTGGTGTGCTCCTCGTACTTATACCACTTGAAGCACATCTGAAGGTCGATAAACTCCTCACGTTCGATCTGCTCAGGGCAGATTATGACGTTGAAGAAGAGCATACCTTCCTCCGCAGCCTTGTTCGCCATTGCCCTGTCGCAAAAGATAATCTTGAAGACATAAGTATAGTCTTTAAATTTTATAACTTCAGCAACCTTAGCCTAAGTGTGGTTTTTCTCCACCTCCGCGTGAATTTCTTCCACGGAGTGCCCCTCAACCCAGGGATCGATGCGCCGAAGGATAACGCTGCGATGGCTTTTAATTTGAGGTGGTATATTCGGTTTTAGGTTAATATTTTTTAAGCACTCTGCTGCTTTTATGGAGGTGAGTGCTTCGCAATCAACCTCCCTTGAACAGATGGCTGCATAGACATTGTGAATATCAATGAGCCTCACCAGCGCGATATTTAGATCCGCATAAATTTTGGCAAAGACGCCTCCCACGAACAGGCTTGGGGCCATCGGAAAGGGCATTTAGTGTAATTCAACGGGTCTCTATCATTTACTCTCCATCTGTCCTAATTTTGACATATGGAGAATATACTTTGAACGGGAAGCCCCACAGAGTGAGCGTGTGTGTGTGTATATAAGAGAGTTTATCACCAGGGTTGAAAATAGAAAAGAGGAAAAATTTTCTTAGAGTGTATGTATCAAAACCAATTCTAAAAAAAGGAAAAAATAATTTTTAACCCCAATAGGTACTTTACCTTAACCAGAGGCGCTTTTCGAAAGTCTGACCAAGGTTAGAGTTCGTCCGAAGCCAAGAGTGGCACGTTAAAGATTATGGGGACGGGGGTAAGTGAAGCAGGTTCAATCCGGCCACAGGGTTTGAAAAGTAGGTGAAAATATTCACGTATTAACACAATTCGTAAAATAACATGAAGATCTCACTTATCACTTGCTAAAAACTTTAGCGGTTGGAAACACCTCACTCGCGAGTACAAAACACTATCTCGCTTTTGACTTTATAAAAGTAAAAATTCTTCACCAGCGTAAGAGAATGTCACTTATTTCCGGCAACCAGATCAGTCGAAAAAACGACAATCTGAGCCTTCTAATTTTATATGTTTCTTGTAGCGCTTAGTTTTCCCTTAAAAATTTCCCGCGCCATGATCGACCAATTTTTGTAATACTTATGTTCACGTAGAAAGATTATATATAATGTAGCAATTTGTGAATAATTCCATTTCTGTTCATTCCCTGAAGATGACCTAACACGGTCGAAAGACGTCTAGGAATTGAGAATGTCATTCGCGGATGTTTTTTTTCGCCACGAAGACCCCGTTAAAAAACTTGTTAAGAAATATTAAGAAAATACAAGTCAAAATTAATAACTCTACCACAGCTGTGGACTTCAATAGCACATGCATGCAACATGGCCTTTTACCTTATTGCATATATATATATATATATATATATATATATATATATATATATATATATATATATATATATATATATATACTATATAATATAACGAAGTGTAGGTTTTTATCCAGTGAGAGACAAGACAAGTATTTTTCTAGTAGGATGAGGCACGGGCTATTTTGTTTGTAATAATTGAAAATCACATAACACGTGATTTATAGATGTATTTAAAGGCCAAAGGAAATGGAGATTGGTAACAAAACCCGGAAAAACGCTAAGGAGAATATTAAATGAACCAATGAAAGCTTAAGAAGGAAAATGGGAGATGTAGAGAACGGAAAGATAGGTCAAACTATTTTAACCAGCGATGAGCGTCGTGGTCATATAAGCGATGAGCGCTTGGTGACACAGGTTCAAATCCAACTTCTTTATTTATTTTCATATAACGGTTAAAATAGTTTTCCCTATCTTTCCGTTCTCTACATCTCCCATTTTCTTTCTTAAGCTTTCATTGGTTCATGTAATATTCTCCTTAGCGTTTTTCTGGGATGTGTTACCAATTTCCATTTCCTTGGGCTTTTAAGTACATCTATATATTACGTGTCATGTGATTTTCAATTATATATATATATATATATATATATATATATATATATATATATATATATATATATATATATATATATGGTGGTGGCGTGGTGTTAGGGCTAAATTTGACGATTTTTAATACCTCTTTTTTTCTGGAAGATGTTAATGTATCAGTGTAGAGTGAACGGCGTCGGATAGCATACAGAGGATCTTGAAGTTGCGTGCCATTGCACCGCGACTGTTCCCATAGACCTACTCCCCAATGCCGCGACGGCTTCAGGTTGCTTTCTTTCGTCTCTGAATTGCACACACTCGCGAGACGCACCACCATTTGATGGAGCGCTCACTTGCGCCTTATTGTGACGACTGCGTTGTCCCTCAGACTGTTCGGCACATTCTTGTTGAATGTCCCAATCTGGGCGATCTTCGCTCACGTTACCTGTCCCAGTACCGTGGAGGTTGGCCTCCTCCACTTTATTTGAATCTTTGTTGTGGGTCGCATTATCCTGCCTCGGGGTGAGGTGGGCCTACCCCCAACACCGGAGCGCGCTTCCTTTTTGTTACCTTTTTGCTTTTTTTTTTTTAGCCTTTAACCTTATTTTATCTTTGATATTTGTTATTGCTATTATTGTTATTTGTTTTTTAATAAAGCCTGCTCGTAGGCTATGGTGATTACGGCGACTTTTGCCCAAGTAGGCAGTCGCCAGATGGGTTCCTAAAAGTAAAAATAAAATAAAAATAGGATAGCATACAGAGTAAAAGTTTAGTTGAGAAAAAGTAGCAGAATTTGAGAAATGGAAGCCGTCTGAATATTGGATAAGAATTATTTGCATCGTGATGATTCGCGCTGGCTATCAAAATGCCGACATCATGACTGGTGCTCAATGCTCTATTAACAATGTATAGGTTGTAAGCCGTGATATGGGTGCTGCAACCAATACTACGAAGCAGGCATTCTGAATAAATCCGTTCGCCAGAATTCATCCAATAACTAAATGACAAGTTGATTGCAGACACGAGTAAGGGAATCATCGCGTTGGTGAGAGGGATGGGTGTTCAAGTCACAACCATGAAGTTGGCCCTAAATAAGAACAATGGCTACCACTTGTACCTGAGACGCATGGAACAATTTCTGACAGCAAAGGCCAGGAAAAATCGCTCGACGAAGGCAAAGAAGGTCCTGAACAAGCTGAAGCAACCTGTTGAGCCGGGCACGATCTGGTTCTTTTCAAATGAAAACCATTCTGCAAGGACCAGTTGTCGGATAATTTATAAGACTTTACTAACCCTACTTCCTGGCAACCAGATCCCACAATTGTAATTATATTGATTACTCCGTATTGCGCACAGTTGCAAAAGACATCAAGCGCTTTGCCTGGAGCCCCAATGCCGAACTGGTGGCCAAGATCAAGGAGTTGTTCGAATATCTTTCCAAGAACACAATGAAGAACGCATGCGCTACTGCACCAGGTCTCGGAGCCTTCTTGAAACCGAGGTGGAAGCTGAAGAAGCTACTTTGAGCAAACTGTTATCTTCTTTTATAATCTAGTTGATACTTATTAAATTTTTAAAATACAATTATTTTGGGCGGAAATATTGCAATTTTTTTTCCTTTTATGAAAACAGTCCAATTTAGCCCGAACACACCCCTTATATATATATATATATATATATATATATATATATATATATATATATATATATATATATATATATATATATATATATATATATATATATATATATATATATATATAAATATATAAATATATATATATATATATATATATATATATATATATATATATATATATATATATATATAAATATATAAAAATATAAAAATATATATATATATATATATATATAAATATATATATATATATATATATATATATATATATATATATATATATATATATATATGTATAAATATATGTATAAATATATATATATATATATATATATATATATATATATATATATATATATATATTTAAATATATATATATATATATATATATATATATATATATATATATATTTAAATATATATATATATATATATATATATATATATATATATATATATATATATATATATATATATATATATATATATATATATATATATATATATATATATATATCACATCGCTTTTTCATAAGGTGTATTTTAGATATTACACGGTTTTCACATAAATATAAATACCGAATGTAGTTCGTAAACGCCCTGCGTATTACATTTGAACGTACGTGACTCTCATTCCTGAAGCGAGATTAGCTTCCTCCCTAAAGAAGAAGACAATCGCGAAGTCTACAAGGAAAAGGTAGCGCAAGGGCATTGGTTGGGTCCCTTCCCATTTGCGTGTCCCATTCAAACTTTGTTTCCTTTATGCCACGAAATTTAAAGTAAGATTCTCGATGTCAATGGGAAGCAAATGTATAGATATAAATTGATTGGCTTTCACAGAGTTGAATTTTGGTTCAAATACATTTATTCACGCTTAATCTTCCATGACGCTCGGTCATTGTGATGTGATTTCGAATGTCATTTGGTCGCCATAAACAGAACCTGAGCAGGATTAAATCACGAAGTCCATTCGAATAGATAAATACACTAAGCATTTTTCGAGCCTTTTTACAATTATAACGATCGTATTTTTCACGGACGGATAATGAGGGAGGTAGACAGATGAAGTAAAAGATGAGATAATTCAAGCAAGAATAGCATAAAAAGATACCGAAAACAAAAGAATTGTAAGAAAGGATGCAGAAAACAAAAGAATTGTAAGAAAGGATGCAGAAAACAAATACCATAAAGAGGATGAGCCAAGATAGCGTAGTTATATACTTCCAGGAAAAGTTCGTAAAAGGAGAACATGATCTTGGCATACGACGCGACCTCTTTAGGGCTGAAGAGGCCTGAAGCGGCTGTAATCCAATAGACCCTAAGAGGGTGTGAGGTTTAGCATGAGCGAACCTCCTGCAGCAGCTGATTCTTGAAGATTGCGCGTCCTCTGTCACCAACGTACGCAAGGGAACCCCGTGGCTATATATCTTACACACATTTTTCCATCCTTCATCTTCACCACTTTTTTGACAGATCTCTCCTTACACCGATTTTGATAGAGATCCTGTCCTAGGTCTTCGCATTTTAGGTTTAAATAGCATCAATATCCCAAAGTGAGATAGTGAATTGACAGAAGAAGAAATCAGCCCAGGTTGCTAAAGGAGCTATTTATTACCAGGAACATTAACAAAATACATAAACGCGTTTAAGCTATATATGAATATGAAGAAACTACGGACATGATTAAATTGTACATGAAAATGAAGTAATTTATATGAACATGGGGGAGGTATACATGAATATAAAGGAGCTAGACATGAACAGAAACATGAGAACACTCCATCAACAGCAACATTAAAGATCGATATTTGAATATGAAGGAGCCATACGGGAGCGTGGAGTAATGTATGAATATGTAAGGGCTATACATGAACGTTAGTGGACTATACATAAACATAAAAGAGTTATACATGAGCATGAACATAAAGGAACATTAGACATGAACATAAAAATTGAGGATCAATGCAAGATGAAGGAGCCATGCAGGAACATTGAAGGAACTACACATGAACATGATAGAAGACTGCATGAAAAGAAATATGTTATATGTACATGAACATTAAAGATCAATATATGAATCTAGAGGAGCCATACACGAACATGAGAATTTGTAGGGAAAGTGTACCCCTATTGAGGGTGGGTTACCAAAAGCCACATACCTAGAGATAGAGTAGTGGTGTCCCCCATGATAGCCCTCATGTCCACATATCCATTCCTGACTCGGAACCACGAAAGAGGTTGGTCTCCGACACTTTCCCCCTTCTAAACTAGGACCGTGAACTTCGACCTAGCCAGCGATTGTCAACTGATTTTTATTGTGATTTCATTACCAGGTCGCAGGATCTCGTATACGTTGCGAGAGAGGGATGGAGCGAATTTATTTACATCCAACAATAATGGTGGTTGATGCCACTCTCCCATGCAATCAACTCTAAATTTGCCACCAGTACAAACACATGTCTCCTCGCAATAGGTCCAACCTCTTCCTTTTGAGTTCCTGCAGTCTTTGTCCGAACCTATTGCAAAAGGTTTTTAATAATCCCACGAATTGAGTAATTCGATTGGGGATTTGTTCCGGGAGTGTTATAATAATCCACTGAACCCAGTAAACGGTGGTGAGATTTGTTCCGGGAGGTTTAGAATAAACCCATGAAGCAAGTAATAAAGGTTGATGAGGTTTGTTACTTGGCTTATTTTATTAAAATTATCGTTTCATCTTTGGGCGGCGGGATTGTTCATATTGTCTGGGGCCATCGGCACCTGTTCACAGATCACTCAAATTCGGTCGCTAATCCCCTAGCAAACCTTGCGTGAAGTCGCAGATCAGCGAAAGGACATTCCCGGTCACGTCTTTTGAGCTTGCACTTGGTAGACCCCATCTGGGAGAGCTCTTTAGGACGCCTCCCCTCTTCACTCAAACCCAGTTGGGGCTGACCAAAAAAAAAATAGCAAATCGCTCAGACGGCGCGAAGCCAACTGTAATTGAGGCAGACACTGCAAACTCTCTGGGACCCCCTTTTCTCTTTGCCTCAGGACAAATCCTCCAGCACTTTTTTCTTTCCCATTAAGTTTTCTTTATTTTTGCGAGTGATTCAAACCAATGACGGTAAAGTATTATTAAAGCACTCTTACTCACACTCTCTCTCACTCTCTCTCTCTCTCACACTCGCTCTCTCACATACACTCTCACACACTCTCTCACCACTCTCTCACACACACTCTCTTTCTCCCACCCTCTCTTTATCATCCTCCTCTTCATCTACCTCCTATCTCTCCCTCTCTATCCTCCCCCGCCTGTTTCTCTTTATGTATGCCCGTGTATGTGGTATGTGTTTGTCTATCAGTCTGCCTATCTTTGCATGTTCGCCTGTCGGTCTGTTTCTCTTTGCTTATGTGGTATGTGTCTGATATCTTTATCTGATATATTTGTCTTTCTCGATGTGTGTGTATGTGGTATGTGTAGATATTTCTGTGTACCGGTATTTCTCTGTTTATCCGCATATCTATCTCTATGTGTGCGTATGTTTTCGTGTCTGTCTGTTTCACTTGTGTATCTGTCTCTCTCGCTCTTTCTGGGAGGTTTGAAGCATGAGGTCTCCCGCAGGGTGTTCTCATGGGACCTTACCCATTTGTCGCAAACTTCTTTAATGAAGATAACACCCCCCCCCCCATTGCCCACTCACTTCTCCGGGTGACTTAAAATTACAGTCATTTCATCATTATCGTCTTCATATTCATCTTTTAACGTATCATTTTTATTTAAAATGGAATGTCAATGTCATTTAACGGATAACATTACATAGTTGAACGTCGATAAAATTATTAATAAAAATACGCTTTTGTGTTGTTTATTATCCATCTACTTTACCCAAACTGTAACAATGGGGGAGAATACGATTTAAAAAAGATTCCAAAGGTTTTTAAGTAAGAAAAAAGTTGGATGTAACCATTAGGAACATTTCTACCGAGAATGGTGTAAGTGAGAGAGATGAAGGGAAAAAGTGGTAATCATTTGTTCTTAAAGCAATTGGGAATGTAAAGGATAAGAACAACGAGGGAAGGTGAATTGCTCTTTCTAAAGTGAAGAATATATTCGGTATTTTAAAGTTTATTTATAACAAAAGTATGTTAATTACAGCCCCCAAAATTTCATTATCCGTTCCAAGGAGCTCGTGGACAATTGAATGGGAGGAGTGGTGCAAATGACTAACTCACTCACTAATTGACTGCATGAATGAATAACTCACTGACTAACTAATTAGCTAGCTCCCTGAAAAACTATCTTGCTGGCTAACTAAATAACCAGCTAACCTACTCACTCAATAACTTTGGGGATATCTTACTGATTAAATAAAAACCTATTAATTACCATTCTTACTAACCACAGCCGAGGCCAAACGCTTTCGAACACCTGGACTTTTTCTTAAACCTTGTGTATCTCTATTAATATGTTGGTGTAGGTTTTTATGCAGGTATCCACTACATCTGGAAAGCAAAACTTTCTTTTTAAATTTCTAAAATGGCGATGCTATAAAAATGTATGGAAACCTGGTCAGAGTATATGGTATGTTACAGCCAAATTTCGTCATACAAAACATCATATTTCATGATTTATAGGAGATTCCATGTCGATAACACCTGATCACGATTTGATAATGGCGAAAACCCGTAACTATACAATGTGGGAGAGAAGTCTGATACGCTTGTTGAACTAGGAGGGTCTCAGCTCCAGACATATCGCCCGGAGTGTCGGCGGATCACATTCCAGTGTCGCAGAAGTGTTAAAGAGAATCTGAGAAAGTTGGAACATTATAGACCGGCCTTGATCGAACGGCCTAGGGTCAGTACGCAACGTGACGACAGGTCTCTGCGTCGTATGTGCTTTCGATATCCATCCTAAAAAAACACAGTTCAGTTGCAACATGAATCGAGAGAGGGCAGTTAGGCTAATGCAGCCGTCAGTGCAGTCCGTTGTCGACTACTTTCACTAATATTAAGTCTTGTAAAGCCTGTGAGAAGCTGCTAACCAACCTTCAGCAAAAGCGACGTCGAGTGGCTTAGACAGGTGATTACCACAACTGTACCATGCGTCCGTGGTGACGTTCTTATGGTCGGATGAGTCCATGTTCCAGCTATTCTCGACCCCAGGCAAGGCTATAGTCCACTGGTAACCAAGGGAGCAGTGGAATCTAGAGTGCATACCGCCAACAGTAAAGCATGTTGGCCGCTCTGTATTGGTATGTACTGGAATCTACATGTCAAGTTCAGGGGCGGATCGTCTTACCGTTTGTGATGGCACCATGAATTCAACCCCGAAAGATTACATGCTGCCCTCAGCTCGAGACCTCTCCAAAAATGCCCGCAATGTGATTTTCAAGCAGAGCAATGCCCTATGTCACAAGCCTGTGTCCAACAAAACGTAGTTCCAGGACAAGAATATCACGGTGACGGACTGGCCACCTCAGTTTCCAGATATAAATCCAATGGAAAACCTCTGCCGAGACCTGTAAGAGGCTGTAAGAAGTCGTCAACCAGCCTTGAATGACCACCTCAACGGAGTCATTACCGAAGAGTGGGCCAGTATCACACCCTTCAGGTGTCGCACCCTCGTAGGGGAGATTACCTTTAAGAAAAAATGCTCTCATCACATCAAAGGGACTCTCGACATGATACTGAGGTTCCTGGATCAGTTTGGTATTGGTGTAATTTTCACAGAATTTCATCTGCTTATCTCTCATATGTTGCTGATGTTACATGTTTTGGCAAGTTTTGTATTTTTTTTTATTCTTCTTGATTGTTTGGGTCATATATAACATATTTTTAAGTATTCCGCCTTATCCACTGATATTCACAGTGATATGCAAATAAAAACTTTACACCTTATATTTATCTAATTTCTTACAATTTCCGTTGGAAAACCTGTGGCAGTGGTTGTATAATGCAGACTATCTAATACATATCTAAGTGACTATCTTAGATAGTCACTTTATTGCTTCCATGAAATAATTCGGACAATCAGGATCTTTCTCTAAATGCTGAATAACTTATTATAGTCATGCGATTTACCCAGCTTCACTATGAATAGTATCTTCCCTTCTTACCCCACAATCCTAGCTTACTTCCAAACAAATAACTGCCGATTTTCGGCCCTCCTAACGAAATAATCAAGCTCCAAGACCTCTATTAACAATACTGATTCTTTGAGTACATCTACCATAGCAACACGCGTTATTCACTCCATCAGACCCAAGAAGCCAGCTTGTAAATGCCTCCAAACAAACAAACAAAGGTCGCCAAAATTAACAAGAAAAAACCTTTAAAAAATACATAGCGAAGGAAAAATCTTGATCGAATTCTCGCTCAAAAAGGTAAACTACCTTCAGCTCCTTGCCTGCGACCTTAACTTAATATCTGATGTCATCTAGATTTCCGAAAAGGAATTTAACGCAAAAATATTCCTCCCGCCAGCTGCCGCTATCCAAAATTAAATCAGTACATAATCAAAATTACTCCAGTCTCATTGACCTTATCTCATTTAACTTTGCTCGTTCCAAATTAATACAATGTTTGTCTTTCGTTGAATATACGCTCTCACAACAAAAACTCCAACGACTTATTTGCCGTCTAAGCTTAAATTGTTGTGCAACCTGATATAATAATTAGCAAAACTTGGTTTCCATACTTTCGGAGAGAAACGAGGTGGAGTTGTTTCTGTTTATATATTAAGCTGATATAAAACTTCCTTAAAAACCGATTAATCATTTATTAATTATGTATAAATAAACTCTTTATTTTCTGGTTATTTTTTAACTCGTTAAATCTGGCTATTGTAAGTGTATGCCGTCTGCCTTGCAACTATTTAAGTCCTCTTTTGAGTGGCAGTCTTTACGCTATATTTTCTGACTGCAATTCCTCACATCCGACCACAATGGTTAGCGACTTAAATAATGACTGCCGTTGTATAGGAAGCACCCCACACCTTGACACCAAAATATTTATGTCGTGGTATAGGAAGGACCTAGTGATGGACGGATGTTCGTACGTATGGGTTGTTTACGTAATACTCCTTGGTTAACGTTATATCTCTCTAAGAGTGCTATATATGATTTTATTATTATTATCTAGAGTCTTTACTTCTTTAAACTTTAAAGGTTTCCTGTGCCAACGTAGCGATTTGAGGAGAGAATAAAAAAATTGTTAACACAAACTAAAACTTTAATTAAAACACAAACACAAAATAAACCTGAACCACAGAAATATTACGAATTTAAATACACACTAATGACTTCAATAAGTTTTTAAGGCTTTTAAACTTGACCTACTTGACATTATAGTGATGTTTAACCCACTACTCACTTCAATATATAAATATACTAACTGTCTCTACTGGAGTTTAAATACCTTGGTTCCTCCGGCGACGGGTTTGAGTCTGACCTTGAACTCAATGAGCCCAGACACCTCAGGAATCCGGTGGGTTCTTTGACGCGTGCCTCGACCAGATGGTTGGTGGCGGACGGGATGACTTGACAGTCACAAGGGACTTTGGCGAGTGTGGCAGATGGGGGGCCACATGGTACTCGTGGGGAGGGGGGTCTTCTTCACGGACGAGGACTATCACAGTGCTTTAGGATGCACCAGGATAGGCTGGGTCTCTCTGACGAGAGTAAGTTGAACTTGGTTCTTAAACCAAGTTAACTTAGAGTTCGGTGTGACCACCAGGTAACGGGCTCGAGGAGGAGCTTTTTCTTCTTCGTTTCGGAAGTTCTCAAGGGCGAAGACTATCACGGTGCTTTGTACTACACCAGGATAGTGTGGGGGGAGTTTCTTCAAGGGCGAGGAGAGTACTCAGGGGGACCTCTTTTTCAAGGGCGAGGACTATCCCTATACTTTAGGATGTACCAGGATAGGAGGGGTCTCTCGGACGAGAGTAAGTTGAACTTGGTTCTTAAACCAAATTAACTTAGAGTTCGGTGTGACCACCGGGGAACGGGCTCGAGGAGGAGTTTCTTCTTCGTTTCGTAATTCCTCAAGGGCGAGGACTATCACCGTGCTTTGTGCCACACTAGGATAGTGGGGCTGGGGCGGTTCTCTAACGAGAATCAGTTGAACTTGGTTCTTAAACCAAGTTAACTTAGAGTTTGGTGTGACCACCGAGTAACGGGCTCGAGGGGGGGCTTTTATTCTTCGTTTCGGAATTCGTCAAGGGCGAGGAGTGTACTCGGGGAGAGGGGTCTTCTTCAATGGCGAAGACTGTACTCGGGGGGGGGGATGTCTTCTTCAAGGGCGAGGATAGTGGGGGGGGGGCGTTCTCTGACGAGAATAAGTTGAACTTGAACAAGTTAACTTAAAGTTGGGTTTGATAACCAGGGACTAGCTCGAGGATGAGCTGCTTCTTAATCTTCTTGGTAGCCCGGCCTCTCTTGCAGGGGACTTCGTAGCCTGGTTGACTCACGGATTCTACCTCGTTTTTCCCAAGTGTTTGGTATTTATACCTCGTCACCCCACTGTGGTAGGGGTAGGAGGGGTGGCTTGTAGACGGGCCGCAGGAGGGTTCTTACTCCAACGATTTTTCTCAGCAAGTCTTACCTCTGGTCCAGCTGGCCCTTCGAGCTTGAGAGAAACGCGTCTCTAATTTCGTACTTGAGGTGAAATTAAATATACACTCGTAGGGGAGATCTTGCAGTTTAAACCGTTCTGCTTTTCATAGGGACGAGTGACGAGGGGCTGTGGTTACGAGCTTGACCCAAGGTGCCTGGCCCAGATGTTTTGCGGTCAACGCCCGTTTCTCAACTGAGAGAGACGGGAGAGGGTCGATTCCCCTACATTAACATACTAAAACCTTCTAGTGCTGAACTCGATTTCAACAACCTTTGCCATACCTTCTTTTTTCTGCCTCTTATTACACATGTTTCCCACTTCTATTCTACTTCCTCGTCAACATTTAAACACTTCTGGAATAATTAGAGCAGATATAACTTATCACATCTTTCCTCTACAAACCAGAGTAAAGCAATTCGCCTATCATTTATTTCGTGACTACAGTCAAACAAACCTTCATAAACTTCGTTATGCCCTCAATAGTACTTACTGCAGCTGTTACTCTATCGAGCAATACATTCACTTAAATAGAAGGGTGGATTTCATTTATAACACCTTCTATAATTTATACAAATGCACACTGCCCTGTTCGCTCCATGCTTCTCTCTACTCCATATAACTCGCGTCCGTGGAGTATCAAATATCTAATTAAATGTATGTCGTAGAAAGAGAGATCGGGTAAGATTTTGTTTAAAGGAGTCGTGTGAAACGAGAGTTATCGGAAAGAACGATGCCCTACGCCTGTCGCAAACTTCTGACGAGATTAGCCGAGAGTTTCTTCGGTTCAGTTGGACCATCAAAACCCCGCCGCTGAGCTATAAACGCCGAGGCGGTGAGGCAGGGTTTAATCGCTTCCGTTAGCAAATATAGGAGTTCCGGCGAACGCCTATATATTCCCCGTAACAAAATTAATCGATGAAGTATTCTATCAGAATCCGCGCAAAGAAGAGTCCCGAAGACGTACCCCCCCCCCTCCCACTCCCCTTGGAGAAGACCCCAGGTCGTGGTACTGAGAAGGCTCTACGTTGCTCCCGAGTGAGCCAAGCCCGGAAAATACAGAAGGTATTCGGCGGCCTCTTTTAAGACGTCTGTGGCGCAAATCCTCGAGCGAAAGAACACGATGTCACACCGGTCTGCAGCTAGGATCTTATTTGGAACGACGGCGTCAGGATCAAAGGACCCGTCCAGAAGAAGCGCACAGTCTCAGCCCCACAGGAATTTACCCCCTCAAACGTCTCCTTGGAGAATCTTCCCCGAGCGTCTACTTGTGGTTACCCTCCCCCCCCCCCCGAAAAAAATAGTAAGATATGTACACCTTTCCTTTCCTCGTCGAGGCGGTTCGACGCCCTCCGTCTAAGACTCGTCACGTAGTCTCATCCCTAAGGCTAGGATTCCATTCGGAGAGTGTAATTTTTTGTATTATATGTTTTTTTGTGTAATTAAAGATTATTTTTGCAATTCTTGTTTAAGTCCTCCAACCACCAAAACCTAATTAAATATGACCAATCCCGGCCAACCATATTTAAAGTATTCCAATAACAATAACGCCGCGCACTCAACGAATTTTAATTCCAATTATTATTTTAGGCTGTCTTAGTCCTTTCCTGAACAAACGAGGGAATTGAGAATTAGGCAATAACTGCTTAATTATTCTACAATTAATTAACAGTAAGCAGACACCCTTAAAGCAGTACAAATGGGACGATACTTCCTTTACTGCACATGACACTTACAAAACGGTATTAGATTCCATTTTAAGCAGGGCTAAAATAAATTATTTCCATCACAGATTCAGGTGTAGCTTCTCTGTTAGGCAGACCAATGGAAAATGTTGAGTACAACCACTCAATTTCTGAGCTTATCTAAAAACGAAAAAAACTTTTGCACATCCATCTTCCATTGCCATAGATTTTAATTCTTACCTTAGTAATATTGTGCCACTGAAATAGATAACTGCATCAAGCCAACCAATATCTCCTCGATGGATACACCGTAGATGCCATGACAGAAACATTAATTCTTTCTTCGCCTTTTCCTTTATCAATATTGAAGTCTTGTCTATTATTCTAAAACTTCAAAACACCTCTTCCATTAATTCCATCCCCACCATCATTTACAAACTTACCTCTAGCATTATTAGTTCCATAATATCTCTTCCTTTTAATAAATTCTTATCATGTGGTCTTTCCTTCATACCTGAAATTTGCTTGTTTTTTTCTCATTCTTTAAATCACGTTATCGTAACCTTTAATCAAAGTGTAGAAATATTTCTTTATTTTCATTTTTAGCAAATATATTTAAAACACTGATTTACAAAGACTCCAATCTTTGCTTACCTACAACGAAATCTTATAACCTCATCAATAAGAATTCTTTCCGATCCCTTAACACGTCTGATGCACTTCAGGAATTTTTCATCAAAATATATTTTATCCTAAATTGCTCAAATTCACTTAAGTTTTTCTTCATTTCTTCAATGCTTTTGACACAGTAAATCATAAAATTCTTCTAAATAAACTATAGTAAAAGCGAAGTCTGCCGTATCACCAATCTCTGGTTCACACCCTCCATCAAAAATCGTCAACAATCGATAGCTTTTGACAGGAAAATTTAGAGGCTTACGTGCCCTCCCGGCCTCAACACTCGCAGTTTATCCTCCCAGCCCCATTGTCTGAGGAAGAGGGAGCGGCTGTATATCTTCTACATATTTTCACTTTCTTAACTTCAACCTTTTCTTTACAGATCACTCCGTACAAAGTGTCAGCGGGATGGGGCCTCGCTGCTATTGCGCTTTAAGTTCGAAGAAAATATAAATAGTAAATTTTTCACACTGTGCTGATGATACCTCTGTCGCCCTAAAGCACAGCAACAATCATACATATTCTACTACCTTAAACACCCAGCTCTCTAATATCGATCGTAGGCTTACTATCAACAGACTATCCCTAAACATCAATATCCTCCTTTAATTAGCCTTAACCTAACTCCAATACTAATATGCAACCAGTCTATTACTCGATTGTAACCTACTAATTGATATACTGAAGTTCCACACCCACGCACAAATACACATCAACAACTTGTCCCAGACTGGGTCTTTTAAAATTAATTTTCATCTTTTTCATTTGCAGATCAAATTCAAATTATGCAACTCTTTTATTCTCTCTAAAATTACTTATGGAACCCCTCTTTTGGGGTTCCATTAGATCTACCTATTTCAGTGAACTACAGAACTCTTGTTAGCCGAGTCGATACTGCGTTGATCTGCCAACGCCGCGGTACCGGGTTCGATGCCGGCATGAGCGGACACAAACGTCAGCGCACGGAGAGATCTGGCTACCAATTGAGGGCCGCGCTGTGCTCACCCCTGTATTCGGGTGGGTAGATCTTACGCTTCTCATCACACACACACAACACTGCTTTCTTTCCTTTCCCATCTTCGCAGCACAATACACACACACTTAGTCTCTGGTCCAATGAATCCTGCCGATGGGTATCTATATCCACATACCTCTATCGAGGAAAAGGTCCTTCTGCCCCGGGGCGATGAAGCTTCCACCTGAACGTTGTTTGGTGTCAAACCATAATCACCCTGGTACCTTTCCCCAAAGAGGACCTGCCCCTGGTGCCCTCGGACTCACCAGCAATTGTCATACTGACCTTTATGTCTATTTCATTATCCGGTCATGGATCCGCCTGGATAAGGGCAGGTTGACGAAACACTACTACTACTACTATTACTACTACTACTACTACTACTACTACTACTACTACTACTACTACTACTGTATAACTTTCTTCGAAGAAAAGGAAAATTGTTTGTTGTTTTTTTACCACCAACCCAGTAACCTAATTTCAACCAAATTACTTCCTTAGAATCTTCTTGTCATTTTTTACATCGCAATCAAAATCTTGAAAATTCTCACCACAGACACTTTCCCATTTCTCCAACACCTGAATTTCCGCAATCCGCTTCTTCGTAGATCTAAATTTTGACCTTCCTAAATTTAGTAAGGAAAACGGCACTGTAGGCACTGATGGTGTGCGGTTAGGGTAGCAACGAGCAGCCGCTTCTACACTGCATCGTTGTAGTTCGCATGTTCCTGTGGTGGGGGGAGGCGGGCCTCCCTACGACGCCGGAGCTTGTTTCCTTCTTGCTTTTTGCTTTTTTTGCTTATTTTGTGGGGGGTTTTTTGCTTGTTTCTTTGCTTTTGTTTTTTGTTGGTTGTTTGGTTTTTGCATGTTTTTGTTTGTTTGTTTGTTAATCTAGCCTAGTATTAGGCTATAGAGCGATTACGGCGTCTTATGCCTAAGAAGGCAGTCTCCAGATGGGGTCCTTAAAAAACCTCACACTGAATCGAGCACACCTGAGGCACGCTATTCCTTCACACCAAGGAAGTGACTGCATCTCATATACAGAGTTTTGCGACGGCAAAAGTGAAGGTTGAAATAGTCAAATGATACAGTTTTTTCAGTGCAGAGATGGGAAAACCGCGGCCCCTGGAGCCTTTTAATGTAGCCCACGTTTCATTTCAGATTTCGAAAAAATTATGAAAATTAATTATTGAACATTTTGCCAAAATCTGATTTAGTTTTTAGTCGCGTGCGAGTCAGGTCGGGAGCGACTCTACATCTCACTATGTCGGTCGCTCGGTCGGTCCTCGTTTTGCTTTTTTTTTGTTTTTATAATAACATCATAACTATTCGGCCGATACTCTGCTAGACTAGACTAGGCTATAATACGCTATAATCTGCTAGGCAAGCCAAGAATAGACTCTATTATGCTCTGCTAAGCTATGCTAAGATATAATGTACATGGGTAAGATATACTATGCTAATTTAAGCTATAAAATGCTATGAGAGGATAGCATATATTATGTTAGGCTAGACAATACTAAGCTATTATTGACTAGGGTATAATATGATAGTATAGGATATACTTGTCTAGGATAGTTACTGCTAGGCTAGCTTATACTATGCCAGGCTATGCTAAGCTAAGCTATACTAGGCTAGATAGAGCTATGCTATGCTATGCTAGGGTAGGCTAAAGTATAATAGGCTAGGGAGGGCTATGCTATGCTATGCTAGTTAATACTATGTTAGGCTAGAATAGGCTCACTAACCAAGGCTATAATAGGCTAAACTATGCAAGGTTATTCTAGTATAGGTTATGGTATGCTATACTAGTCTAGGCTATAATATGATACGCTTGGCTATATTATGTTAGGTGTGGTCATAAATCATAATAAGTGAGGGCACGCGACATTTTAGTCAGCAGACCTTGTTTATGTAAGTTCTAGATTTTTAAATAACTCATTTTTAAATAAATTTCATTCGTAGATAAAATGTTCTTAAAAAAAACACGAGACTTTATAAATACGGTGACTGTGGCTAGTACTTGGATGAGAGACGACTCGCATTACATAATGATTACAAGATGTAGATGTGTAAATCCTGGTACGGATTCGACGTTAATTTGTAGGTCCCCGCAAAAAAAATGCGCTTAGTTATTAATGCGGAGCTATATCTGTGAATATGTAACATATACAAACAAATGCACAAAGGTAATTGCAATAAACCTATATGTATTCGAAATTTGCATCTAACTGTTTGTTTAAGTCTGTCCCGCAAATCATTACATAGGCAGAAGGGGCGCGAAAAACATTACATAAGCTTCGATGTGGCCCGCAAAAAATTACATAAGCTTCGATGTGGCCCGCAAAAATTACATAAGCTTCGATGTGGCCCGCAAAACATTACATAAGCTTCAATGTGGCCCGCTGCTCTACATTATTGCCCTGGTCTATTGGATACAGTCTCTTGCTTTGCGTGGGTGAGAGCGTCTCCCACGAGTCGCCGATAGAATGAAAGTGGCTATTCGTTGCTATAGCAACCACCGTCCCATATTTATTGTCTACATTTCAAAGATTCTTTTGTTTAGTCTATTTCCCTTTGGATGGTCTCGCATCTCTTAAGCAACTTGATTCCTTTACTCTATTCAAAATATTTTCCAAAGCAACATCTTTTTCTTAATCAAAATTAATAATAGTTTAGGGGGATTTTTATAATACAACTACTTGATTGCTTTTGATTCCCCCTACATTTTTTTTATAGTAGTGAAAATTAATCTGTTAACTAATCTAAAACATTTTTTATTAATAGAGTTTTTGACTGGTTTCTCTTATCCTTTCCCCTAAATGTTGCCGTAAGACTTTATATATATATATATATATATATATATATATATATATATATATATATATATATATATATATATTTATTAATATTATTGCTAATATTATGTTTATAAGTCCTATTCTCTTTACTATCATTAATATTATTATTACTTTCATGAGCAGCGTTTACTGGCTAATGGCTTGTAACATATACTTATAATTATTACTAAATAACTATCTTACTGACTAACTAACTGAGAATGCCAGAGGGGGGGGGGGAAGGATCTTAAGAGTTAAAAAAGATGTTAACTATTGTTTTATTTCGTGTGCTTAATAAGTAAATAGGTATTGATCCAATTTATTTTTAAACATGTTAATCGATGTGCTTTGAAATACAACTGCGGCAAAGAATTCCAATTTGAGACGATATTATAAGTAAACAAATTTCCCCGAAGATATTAATAGTGTGATTATGCTTTAATTTCAATTTCTGTCCATTTGTTCGTGTAGTGTTTAGGGTGTGTTCAAAAAGTGAAAAAAAATTATATTATCGAAACTATTCATAATTTTGAAGACTTCTATCAATTGGCCGCAAAGGCCCCTATCTTCAAGCGAGCTTCCTAATTTGGCAAATAAATATGAGAGATTATCATCATCATCATCATCCTCATCATCATCATCACTTCATCGTCATCACTAACTCTATAATTTAAGAACGGGATTTTTTGGAGTATTTGAATAATAATTTCATCTTAGTTTGGTTATGACTTAAGTATATTTTAAATTTTTATTAAGGTAATTTCTAAGAATTTCTTTAGGGTTTGAAAAAACAAAATAGTTTAGTTCAGAAAAAAAAAATATGATTATCCAATGCTTTATAATGTTTTAAAAGAAGAGAATTACAATTGGTGAAGTTATGAAAATTTATTCAAATTTAAGTAAGACTGCATTTTTATTTTAGCAACGTGATATTTTGAAAGAGGGGAAATTTAGTTTAGAATTCCTTTTTAAAATTATTATAATTTGCGAAGTTCAGGAAATTTATAAAAATTTAACCATGGCTGCTTTTTTTAATATTTTAAATTTTAATCTTAGTAGCGAAGCGCAAGCTCCGCCCATAGGGGAGGAGTGGCGAAGCCATTGCCTGGTAATTATATACAAGTGTTTTCGGAGTAGCAATTAGATCGGTGATGAGCGCATATATCATCCTTGCATGTACATCTGGATACATGTATACAAAGATACATACATATATATGCATACTCACTGTACATGGATAATATATACATACATGAGTCCATGTATGGCGCTTTGGGGGGTATATTTTGGATGGCGCACGTGCAGGGGAATTTTATTTTTTCTTTAAAAATAAAGAGAAAACTGACAATCGCATATTCACTATAAAATTTGGACGAGAAGCTATTAAAGAAGTGAGATGTAAATATGTAAAAGATGCATAGCCATTGAGGACAACTTGACGCTGCAGGGACCGGGAGGACGCGAGAGTCTCCCGAATCTACCCTACCCACATCAATGACAGCAGGTCCACAAACGGTGGAGACCTGCTGGATGAGGATGTATATGGGTGTAAGTATGCGTTCGTTTATATGTAGTAGTTTATTTTAATGCATACTAAATGATAAGCCAGGTAATAAATAAGTCATCTAATAAGTAATGCGGCATTTTTTCGCTTAGGAAACGTTAGTTTCAAAGATAAACCCCGATCAGGACGACCGCTGGAATTGGATCAGAATCTTTGAAAAATAAGTGGGAGAAAATCCGATTTAAAATTTTTGAAAATTTTATTTAAAAACCTCATTTAATTCATTCCACAGCGCATCGTCCTTTGAATGAGATATAGCAAGGTTTCACGATTGGGGCAATGGGTTCCCCACGACCTGCCAGAGGTAAACTTGCAACAAAGAATCGACATCAGTTCATCTCTCCTTTCTCGACTAAAAAGTGACCCAAGTTTTAGAAGTAGTGTTACAAAAGACGAAAAGTGTGTAATGTAAAAATAATATTGAACGTTCTAGACCAATACCCTAGCTGAAACAGGGGTCTCATCTACGAAAGATTATCATGTGCGTTTGGTGGAATATGAATGGCATGATGCATTTTGATCTTCATAACTCATATAAGACTACCATGAAAGAAGTTCCCTGTGCTCAGGAGGGTCTCAGCTCTCGGCATATCGCTCGGAGCGTCGGCGGATCCCATTCCGGTGTCGCAGAAGTGTTAAAGAGAATCCGAGAAGAAAAAAACTCGGTTAATTAATAGAAGTAGAGTGTTTTTTCATCAAGACAAACGCAAGAGATACCATGCAAAAGCTTAACAATTTCAAACGAGAATTACTGAGTTGCCTTCCATATTTTTAGGAGTTTAGCGAATCATCTGAAGAGAATGAAGATGTCACTAACAGAAGTGGTCGAAACAACCTTACAAATCTCTATAAATCAAAGATGGAGACTGGTGGAAATTATATTATTAAATTAGTAAATAAAAACTTACTTAAATTTAAATAACTTCAAAAAGTTGTTTGATTTCTATCCATAAAATAATCATAAATATGAAAAAAAAGCCCCATTACTTATGGGATGACCTAATGTAATCCAATGAGAACATATTTGATCTGAAGACCAAAGAAAGGGAAGAACAGAGCTTTAGAAAAATGATTGAGCACAACCTGCATGAAAATTGAGAAGGACCAAGAGTAGAAAGATCTACATAATTAAACACTTAACATCCAAATTCCAATTAAACACTTGACAAGCAAATCAACATCGATAATTTATTTCGTCAAAATTTATAGCGAAAACCAACGAGGGAATATTCGCCAGATGTTTGTAAGGAGAGATCTGTACAGAAAGTGGCAAAGGTGGAAGAATTAAAATTATGTGGAAGATATTCTGACGTCTCTTTACTTTAAAGGGCCGCCGGCAACGCAACTTTACCACCATAGACCCATCAAAGTCAACTTATTCTATAGTATTAGTACACACTTCCACATTTGAGCGCAGGCCATTATATGGTGTATACAAACAATTGTAATATTGCCCGTACCACGGATTTCCGTTACAGTCATCCGTAATTGTTCATCAAAGCAGCAGAGGTAGCCCCCAAATTGCTCCTTCATTAATAAGTTCTTCCTTCAATTAATCTTTCCTCCTTTATCCACGACATGTGACGTCTCAACAGTATTGGCCGAGGGTCTCTGAAGTGATTTAGAGTTCTACCCCCCTATTCTAACAGGAGGCCTGCCATGTCTGCATGGAATCACGATTAATACACGTTCTAGCAGAGCTACATTCAGAAACACACACAAGGAAGAGCGAATGAATGTGCAGGAAATTTGATGGGAATTGTAATGTATTGCCAAAGCAATACGATTTCCAGATTGATTGTCCCAATTCTCTCATTTTCAGCCATCCGTGTGGATTGCCTTTGGACGGAATCTTGTCTTGGAATTTCTTCTTTTCTGATGACACTCAATTATTGGTCGGAAACGTACATTAGACGCAATCTGGGCCTCACATTTATATTGTGTTTATATATATATATATATATATATATATATATATATATATATATATATATATATATATACTGAAATTTAGATCATAAATATATACTAGGTAATCCATTTTGAGAAAAAAATACAGTTAGATGACAAGTATTTGCACACTTAAAATTTCAATATTTCTGAATTATTTCCTGCTTTCATCTGATTATAAAACTAACGGGAAACTAAATAAACATATATTTAACAGAAGAAATACACATAAGACCAATTTTCATGTATATAACTACAATTGCTAATAAATAAATTTAGCACGAGATAAAAGCATTCAACCACTCTAATAACATGCGAGAATATTTTTAGTAAACAAAAAAATCTAAAAATTCGATGAAAGGGATAATAAGATCGAAGATTCGAGAATTTTTTAGAAACTAAACTGATGTCAATTGCCGAATATTATCACCGTCATTCATTGATAAGAATTGATAGAAGAAGGACGTTTTCTTCAAGCAATGCCGAAGGTCAAAGTAGTTCACCAAGCTAATCGAACGCAAATAATTTAACCTTATTTAGATAGATTATCCGAAAGGACTATTTCTGAGCAAGTTGAAGCGCTTTATACAACTGTAGGTTCTATAGTTCGAAGGCATCTCGAGTATGGAGTCACCTCTAAATTGGCAAGAGCCAGTGCTCCTTGCAAGATTAACGATCCTTCTCGACGCTATTTCCTTTCGAAAGCTAAAGAATAATCCAATGACTACTATAGAAAATCAACAAAGCGGCCTGGAATTGTCAGGGAATAAAGTGAATAAAGGACATATTATCATTAGTAGAGAGCTCCATCGTAATGCAACGAACCGTTTAACATTTGCCAGAGAGTATCTTCAAAAGGGAAGTGAATTTTAAAACAATGTAAGATGGTCAGATGAGACTAAAATAGAACTTTTCCACCAAAATGATGCTCGTCACGTCTGGAGGGCAAACTGAATGCCTATAATCCTAAGCACACCACCCCAAACGAGCAACACGGATGAGGTAGTCTCGTGGTTTAGTACTGTTTTTCTACACCTGGCAAAGGATCACCCCGCATTACTGATGGGGAAATAGAAAGATACTGGAGGAAACGCTGCTCCCATCTGCGAAAATTTTTTACCAGCAACATCAATGAATATTTCAGCAGGACAACGACCCTACGCCCACGGCCAGATTGACTCAATAATAGTTAAAGAAGAGAAAAAAAAAACTTCCTTCCATAGATAAATCACTCACCAGACCTTAATCCTATTGAGCATTTGTGGCGAATACTGAAGGCTGCACTTTGAAAGAGAAATCCACAGAACTTTGCCTCTTTAAGGGAGATTTGTGTAGAAGAGTGGAACAAAAAATCAAGAAATAATTCCGCAAAACTGATATCAATCTATAAGAATTGTTTTCGTGCTGTTATAGCAAACAAAAGTTATGCCACGAAATATTAAATGAATAAAATTAATATCGGTTGAATACTTTTGTCCCCTGCTAATTTTTGTTAATATTTTTTTTGTTATATACAAAGAAAATCTTCCTTATCTTTAGTTCTTCTTTTAAATATATGTTTACTGAGTTTCTTGTTAGTTTTATAAGAAGACGAAAGCGCAAAATATATCCGAAATATTTAATATTTTTAAGTAAATTTAATCAATTATATGGTTATAGTTTTGTTCTATCTTTTTTTTTTACATTTTATTGATTAAATAAACCAAAAAAGAACAAAAAACAAATTTTGTAAAAAAATTAAGAATCGCTATGCAAAAGATTTTGAACTAACAACACACCTCAGCGTAATGAGAGACATTAGCATTATCTTTCCCATTACCGAAAATAAACAAGGAAATTTTGACAGGAAGGAAGGGGTAAGAACTTGTTAACCAGACTAGTGAGAGCTTGACTAGGCTATCTTAGTCCTCACTCTTCGCTCATTAGGCAGAGATGCGTCGTTAGCTCAGAAATTTTGCATATTTTTTGAGAGAATTTTGTTTCGTTTTATCAAACTAATAAAATGGGGAAGGTTGAATAACAAAATGGTAACTATTTAATTGCTTAAGGTTACTTTTTTTTAAAGTAGTACTAACTTTCCTGATGGCCTAAGGCAATATGTATGGCATCTTTAGAATGTATGTACTTGTAGGTATTATGGATTCCGAAATAAATACGATGCATTTACTCGTACGTACGAGAGATTCACTCGTACATACAATGGATTATTGCTGCGAACATCATCAATGTGATTCAGAAAGCGCCAATGTGTTCAGTCGTATCGCATCACGTCTGAAGTCAGGGCGAAGCCACAAAAGCAATTTGTATTTATATTTTGGAAGAAATTTTGGCCATAATTTTGTTCCGCAGGGGGAAGTGGAGAAAGGGGATTGAGGGAAGGACTGTCAAGATAAGTTGAAGAGAGAGTTTTTGGTGCAAATTGTATTGGAGAAGATTATTTTGGCATTAATAACCACATATAAAGAAATGGGCTTCTTTCAGGCATTACCATGAAGGACGAGATGAACCTTTAGCCTTCAAGCGTTTGCGAGAGACTCCATTAGCCTCGTCTCTCCAAGAATGCTTTTGTTAAAGAACGGGGACAGCTAGAGGGCTGCTTGATCTTCCAGCATCCAAACAACATCTAGCATCCCTTTTTCTTTCGGGGCTATGTACTCTTCCATACATTTCCACGCCCACTAAGACCTGACCGAATCGAACAGGGTTGCCAGATATTTTTCAGTCAAAATTGCAAGAGCACGACCAAAGAGTCGTGTATCATAAAACGTGTTGAAATATTTAATTTCCAATTTTATTCGTCTAATATTAATCATAAATCAAAAGTATATGGAATTAGTAACTCCTCGTCAACTCCAACCCTTCAACTTCTTTACTATTTTTCCTGCCTCTTTCGTGCCTTTCAATGATCTTCTTTCACACTTTGAAAAAACAAATTCACTTTTTCATATTCAGAAAATTGACGTTAGAAATGTAAGGAAAAAAAAAATTGTAACGTGGATCGGAATATATGGCAGAAAGCTGTCCTTTAAGACGAATTTGTCGCATGTCAAAGAAGGAGTTTGAAAATAAATTTTTCATTCATTCCATTGATTGAGAATTTTGTTGACACAATTGCTCCTTGAAGGCCATCGTCACTTGAATATATCCATATAAGATTCTTATCTAAGTGCAGATTGATGAAATCAATTGAATATTTCTCTAAGCATGTAATCCAAATTTGAAGTTAAATTCTTCTGCGGCATGGGAACAAACCAAATTAAGCAAATGGCATATACATTTAATTAATTACAAATTTGAAATATATCTTCTTTCATTAAATATGTAGAGCGCGTGATTTATTAAACAGAGATTTAAACTACCCTCGGTTCTAATTGCAAGATAGTTGTTCAAATTAACTTCAGTCATTTGAAAAAAAACCCTCGTTAATATGCATTTAAAACTTTTCACCAGTAGTTAGTGTGAGATGAATAATGCCATGGGACTGAGACAAAATTATATTTTCTCTCTCATTATAATAAAGGCAACAAATGTATAAATGGTTAACCCATGTAATGTTTGTAAACTCATTAAGTTTTGAAGATAACGAACCACTGTTTAATACAGTAATTTGTTTCGTTATTAATGTTAAAGTAAGGTTTTTATTGACGCGGTGCACTCCGTTGTGTATAAGCGTTTAGGTCAAGAATCTAACCATACATGTCAGTATCATGAACTGTGTTTGTACAATTAAAAGTTCTATTACATTAATGAGACATTGATCTAGGTTTTCTAAGCTCATGGTTCAAATCAGTTAATTGTTTGTTCGATACTAAATGACCTATAATCTCTTTTTCCTGCTATAAGGCTATCTAGAGAAAGATAAATCCAGACAAGCCTATAGTCAAGGAGATAGATAAGGTTAAACACACAAGCTTTAACTGCTTGGTTCAGACATATCGGAAACAAATGAAAATCCAATTTTTCAACCGCATTTTATTTTTAAGTATTTAACTCTTGAATGCTCAATTGATTGTATGTATAAGAAAGACACTCAACAAACTTTGCAAGTTTCAAATTTAATTTAGTAAAACCAGATTTATTGAAATTTAGTTGCGCAAATGACTGACAAATTTTTCCATGCTTTTATAATTCATTATGTTTCTATAGATTTGCCTCGCGTGACCTCAGAACAGTTTTATTTCCACCAATTTTAAGTTACTGAATGACGTGCCCTTAAAGCAATTTAAAAGGTTTTAGTGTACTTTCCCCATTTACCCAGGATGGGATGTAGTTTTTTTTTAATATATCGTAAATTAATCTCTAATTCATTCAGATTTAAGTTATGTTTATGCCTAATAATAGTTTAAAACAATTAAAATTTGACAATCCACACGGAACAATAAAAAGTGAACGGCTAGGTGTGCCAATTCATTCCAAAAAAATTCAACCCCAAATTTAAATGATCACTAAAATTTCTCATGAAAGTTATTAAAAAGGGTCTAAATCATGATATATATATATATATATATATATATATATATATATATATATATATATATATATATATATATATATATATATATATATTATGGCAGGTTTTAGTGAAAGCAAACGTGAGACTCACTCGTGTTAATATTTTTCTTTTCAATCTTCTCTATTTGTCATATGTTCACCTTTTCTTTATGGTTCAACTCGTGACTAAGCCTACCGAAGTTCATTAGAGACTGATATTTATTAATTGCAAAGAGATGGAAGGAACTTAATGCAGCTTAGCCCTTTCTTTTATTTCCCTGACGCGTTCGATACAAGTATTATTTTCAGAGTTAAAATGGGAAATTAATACATGTATTTCAGTTTATATGGTATAAAAATGTGTTAACAAACTGACGAACGGAAAGTAGACACGTGTAGGCGAACCAGCAGGCTGACGAGGTACAGGTAGGGACTGGTCGAGGAAGTGTGAGTGGCCAGAGGGGGAGGGGTTAAGTTGCTTGCCAGAGGTGACTAGCGGCTAGAGGCAGCTGTCCTAAATGTACCTGATCCCTCGATTTCCTCGTCTTGCAGCTGGCAGGATTTCATGCAAGTTAGATTTTATATATATATATATATATATATATATATATATATATATATATATATATATATATATATATATATATATATATATATATATATATATATATATATATATATATGTGTGTATATATATATATGTGTGTATATATATATATATATATATATATATATATATATATATATATATATATATATATATATATATATATATATATATATATATATGTGTGTGTGAGGAATTAAACCACATTCTCCGAAGACAATTTAATTCAGAACGGTTTCGGTGTATCTCAAACCTATTTTCAACTGACACTGGATGGAGAATATTTGAAAGTGCTTACATACATAACACAGTCAGGTCGTGAAAGATCCCCTCTTTTTTTCCCCAATCCCCTACTTGTGGCTAATCAGGGGAGGGGGGGTTAGGCCTAAACATATTGAAGGGCTGACATTTCGCTATTTTGTTTATTTCCTTTCTTATTACAGGATTAAAAGAAAATTGACCCTCAGATAGATTTAAATTAGGAACTGACGATATCAAGCTCGATTATACGATTCTTCTCTTAACATAGTTAGCCGATTTAAATACCATTTTACTTCATTGAAATCGATCGTATGATTCAAGTCTCTAACATGGCAAAATATTCCACTGCTTTCGCTGCCCACTCTAATATCTCTTTTGTGTTCATACAATCTCTTGTCTAGATTTCTCCCCGTTTCCCCTATATAAACTTTGTGGCAATCGTTGCATGGTATTGCATATACCATGTTATGATGTTCTTTGGGTTTCCTGGCCATCATCAATTGGTTTAAGGAATTATTATATTTAAATACTAGATTAATACCCGCTTTTCCAAATATGTCCTGTAAATTATTTAATTTATTATTAAATGGCAATGTTATACATTTGTTGAAGTCGTTAGTGCGGGAAGGCTTATTACCATAGAATGTTTTCCTAGCTGCAAAATGGGCAGACGATATGAACCAATCGGGGTAATACAAATTAGAGAAAATGGTCCTGATAATGACAATTTCTTCATCTAAATAGGAAGGATGACATATTTTATATGCTCTAAGGATAAGGTTAGAATTTACCGATTTTTTAACAGTATTATCGTAAAACGAAAAATAATGTATATAGGCATTCGAGTGGGTTGGTTTTCTATAAACGTCAAGTTTTAATTCATGGTGATCTTTATTAATGAGGACATCTAAAAAGGATAATCTATTATCATATTCCCATTCATATTTAAATTTGATGGAGACATGCAAATTATTCAAATTATTAAAAAAGTTATCAAAATCATGGCCATTAGGCCATACAGAAAATACATCGTCAATGTACCTTAAACATATAAAGTTAGGGGGAGAAATTGTGGGAAGGAGTTCAGTCTCAAAATATTCCATGAAGAGACATGCCAATATCGGAGATAAACTATTTCCCATTATTTACTCGAAACACATTGTCAGAGAGACATAATTCAACTAAATCGATAAATTTACTCGTGGAAATGGGAAGATCCAAATTAAGTCTAGGCATGATTTCCCGCAGAAGGCCCATGGTTTGGTCAACCGGAACTTTAGTAAACAAAGAGTTTACATCAAAGCTCACAAGTTTTCCATCCGGTAATTGTAGATGGTTGAGTAGTGATGATAAATCGATTCACGCTGCGCGAAATCATAATTCAAGAGAATTTTGAATTTGAAGTACTCGTTCTGCAAAAATTTTTGTACTCAAACCGAGTGCCACCGTTTTGCCATAGTTTATTATAGGGTAGCAAAATTTGCAGACATTAAAAGGAATGTATTAAGAGACAGACCTACAAAATTTCAGTAAATTTGATAGACAATTAAATGAATAATAACAGCCTTAACTAACGTTTGCAATCAAAAACGTATTTGTGCATTATAGTCTTTGGTAACTAATCCAAAACATTATATTTTAAGAAGATGATTTTTGGAGGGTTTGAATAATAATAGATTTTCTTTTCTAGTTTGGTTATGACCAAGGTATATTTTAAGTTTTTATCCAAGTTCTTTCTAAGAGTTCCTTTAGAGTATGTAAAAACAAAATGATGAAGTTCAGAAAAAATAAATATGATTATCGAATGTTTTGGATTAAAAAAACAAACAAAAGGAATTAAAAATGTTGAAGTTCAGAAAATATATTAAAATTTAGGCATGGCTGCTTTTTTATTTTTTTTTTTTTTATATTCAAAATTTTATCTAAGCTATTTCTAAAATAGATTTTAAATCTTAATCTTTATAAGGAGGAAATAGCTACTGGCCAATAAAACAAAATGAAATTATTAGAGCAAATTTAGATTAAGAAGAGAAGAAGTGTGAGGATTATTTTTTCCGTATTTAAAAAGAATTCAGCTACAAATTTTTATCTGGCATTTAAGCTTAGAAAATAAAAATCGATATGAAAAAAATAGACAATTGTAAATTATTAGGAGACAAGCCATACTTCGTATTCTTCCTTACATAAAGAACTTGGTTCCACAGGTACTCCTTCGGTGTGTGGCCTACGGCCTATTGGCTATTCTAAACCGCTTTTTTTAATCCCCTTTATAGACTCTTTATTTTAACACCCTGAACACCTTTTTCAACATAGATACCCTGAAACATTTTTTAAAAGTTATTTCACCTTTTATTATATTGTCTTTATCCCTTGAAGATTTATATATATAGTTGAGAATTTTCCAAGCACTTTTTTCAACATTTTTTTTTTTTTTTTTTTTAAGAGCTCATCTGGACTTTTTTCAACATAGACACCCTGAAACCTTTTTTTAAAGTTATTTCACCCGTTTTGATATATAGAAAAACCTTCGTCAGATCTCTTTTTTCATCTAAATTTGTTTTATATACGAAATGATAGTAAAAAAGCGACAAAGCCCTAATTTTAATACATTTTTGGAACTTCACGATTTGTATGTTTTTTTCATTCCAAATCATTCGATAATTATATTTATTTTTTTCTAAACTCTTAGAAAGAACTTTGATAAAAGCTCAAAACATACAAAAAACAGTCCTGCGAATAAAAGTTTCAAAATAAACCTAAACTCAAAAACATGAAAGGTTACTTGTCCACTAAGCAAAAAAAACATTTTCAAAAATTTAAAAAAACCACCTAAGTTAAATTATAGAGTTAAGGATATGTAATGGAAACTTTTAATAAAGTTTTAGAAGAAAATAAAGATTACGATTACAAAAGATAAGATCAAAATGAAGTTATTCAACATTTATTAAAGTTCTCTACAGGGAGGAGATATAGAATAAAGATTACAATTACAAAGAGAAGATAATAAATAAATAATTCACAAATATAGTTAAAGTTTTCTAGTGGGAGATGATATAGATAAAGAAGAAAGTAATATATTTCGGAAGAATTTGACACTATAGGAAAGATAACTGTTCAATTCGATGCTGAAATAGAGACAGATACCCGTACCTTGGCCGCAGGTCTCAGACCGAATGTCTGCCTGCGAAGCCTAAGCTCCTTCTGTAAGGAGGAGTAGCGAAGCTACTTTTCTTGTACTCAATAGTATAAACCTTTTGATTAATTACACTCCTCAAACAATTAATATAGTTTTAGACTAAGTTGACCAAACTTCGGATGGAATTTTGTCTCACTTATCTTTGCATTTGTTCTACTCCAAACATACCTGGCATCACTTGTGCTGAACAATTCAATCTTCATTACATCTGACCATAGCAAATGACTTCAAAAATTTAAATCTTTCTTCAAATGATCGATGATATACTTCAAACGGGCGATTTTTTTTTAACAAAGGTATCTTCCTCGGACGGTACCCATGCGTTTTCGCTTAATGCAACATATTGGATACTTTGTTTTCACTATCATCGACTCCCACGTGTCCTGGGCGATTGTTCACCTGCCTTCTAGTCATCCTAGGGTTATTTAAACAGATCTAAGGATCATCCGAACCGTGCGAAGTAAAATTTTCCCAAGAAAAGAAATTCCAAGTTCATCAGAAATTTTCTTTTAGCCCATCTTAGATTTTAATTTCTTAATTATTCTCTCATTCATGCCGGAAGACAGTTCACTATCTTTTGACATGAAAATTACTTATAGAATAAGAAATTGCGATGAGGAAGAAGACGTTGTTAGAATCTTCTAGCCTATTCCTGACTAATCCAAATTATAGTGCGGGCACAAGCTATTACTTCGTAACAATGTCATAATGAAGAAAATATAGATTAAATATATGGATGTAAAAATGATATCGTATGAACAGTTTTAGTTTCGAATTTTCGAAGTACTATTACTCTTTATTTGTCTATCAAATGTGATGATATACAACTAATAGATTCGGGGTTTTTTTATGGAGGCAACGAAATAAAGGAAAAGACTTAGTTGCTCAAATTTACAAAGACATTGTAAAGTTTTATCTATTAAATAATGTTTGGCGTTTTTTGTTTGGAGGACACAAAACAAAAATGGCTGGTGACGTCATCAGGGCGGCTGGTGCCTATGAGACAGCCATGTGATCCACGAGTGTAAACGAGTAGCTTAAAAACGCGTTTTTCTTGTAAAGACAAAACTTTCGATTTTGGTATTTTTTTGGTTATATAACCTAACCTAATCTTAACCTAAAAAATAGATGTAATGGGCCGATTGAACCTGATTTAGTGAAAATGCAAAGTAAAGTACGAGGGGCGGTCAATAAGTTTTGCAATTGGGATATAAGGAAACGAGATATGAGGAAAAGTGTTTTATTATTTTTCAATATAATTACCCTCGACTTCAATGCACTTGCGCCACTTGTCCCTGAGACCTCGAATTCCCGACAACCAGAAATCTTCCGACTGCTGTTCAATCCACTCCTGGACGGCGAGCTGGACATCTTCATCGTCCTCAAACCGGCGTCCACGCAGTGCAGCCTTGAGCTGGCGGAATAAAAAGTAGTCGCTAGGGACCAGATCTGGACTGTAGGGGGGATGGTTGAGCTCCTCGAATCCGCACTCGCGCAGGGCAGCTTGTGCAACTCTGGCCTTGTGGACTTTGACCACGTTGAAGTCGATTATGGGGCGTGAGGTTTCTAGGGACTCAAAGGGCAGAGACCTTGGTCATGGCCAAATTGTCGTGGATCATGTTGATAACACTTCCATGTGATATTCCAAGTTCTCGCTCGATTTCTTCGACCTTCACCCGTCGATTTTCGAGGATCATCCTCTCTACACGGGCCACATTGTCCTCGTTGGTCACGTCTGACGGGCGTCCTGGACGAGGGTCATCTTCAAGGGACTCATGACCATGGCGGAACTCCCTATTCCAGCGAGCAATGGTTGCATAGGAAGGGGTGGTGTCGGTGTACACTGCAACCATGCGTTCATGGATCTCTTTTGCATTCTTTCCCTCCTTGGTAAAAAATTTGATCAGTGCGCGGTGCTCAACCTTCTCCATTGTTGAAAAAATTGTGACTGACGATCTGCGATCAGCTACTGTTTATTAAATAGACAAGGCAGGAGCTTTCGGCTGCAGGTCCTGACTTGTCATAACTTGTTCTAACACCCCCACAAACAGCCATCCCCCTTCCTCTGTTTTGCCCTACCGATTCGCAAAACTTATTGACCGTCCCTCGTAGCAGATAAATTTGTAGAACTTTAAAGAATAGAAATTTCTTGTCTTTATAAATTTGCTGAACCAAGTCCAAGCGAAGCTGCTTAGCAGAATATTATTATGGATCACAGTTGCCAGTTGACCTTTCTGGCTGGTGACGTCACCAGCTATTTTTCCTTTGTGTATCCTAGACAAACAAGGTCTGCTGACCAAAAGGTCGCGTGCCCTCACTTGTTCTTATTTATGACTACAACTAAAACAATATAGACAAGCGTATCATATTATACCCTAGCCTAGTATATCCTAGAGTAGTATAGCATACCATACCCTATAATAGAATAATCTTGCATAACTTATCCTATTATAACCTTGGAAATCTAGCCTATCATAGCCTAACATAGTATTACCTAGCATAGCCTAGCAAAGTAAAGCATAGCCCTCCCTAGCCTATTATACTTTAGCCTACCCTAGCATAGCATAGCCCTATCTAGCCTAGTATAGCTTAGCTTAGCTTAGCATAGCCTAGCATAGTATAAGCTATCGTAGCATTAACTATCCTAGACAAGTGTAGCCTATACTATCCTATTATACCCTAGTCAAGCATAGCTTAGTATTGTCTAGCCTAACATACTATATGCTATCCTAGCATAGCATTTTATAGCCTAAATTAGCATAGTATATCTTATCCTTGTGAATTATATCTTAGCATAGCTTAGCATAGCCTAGCATAGGCTATTCTAGGCTTGCCTAGCAGATTATAGCAATATCATAGCCTAGTCTAGTCTAGCAGAGTATCGGCCGAATAGTAATGATGTTATTGCGAAAACAAAATAATTCCCGGGCTAACCTTGGTAAGACATTGGTAATTATACCATTCGAAAGAGAATGTAAAACAACATAAGGGTTTCAAATTATGTTAAAATAGGACGATTATTTATGATGTTATGGCCAAGACAACATAATTCCCGGGCAAACTTTGGGGGACTTTGGCAATTATAGCATTCGAAAGAGAATATAAAACAACATAAGGGTTTCAAGTTTCGTTAGAAATGCCGAATAATTATGATGTTATTACAAAAAAAAAGAAGCAAAACGGGGACCAACCGACATAGTGAGATGTAGAGTCACTCGCGACCTGACTCGCACGCGACTAAAAAGCGCCTAATGTTTAGCATTTACTTTTTTTTTTTTACTTTCCTTAGCTTTTATTCTTTTAGCTTCTTCTTATTCGCCCTCCAAGCCCTCAAAATACTTATAATCTACGATTGATCCCATCCTTCGATTCCCCCATCCGGCTGTTCAGACGAAATTGCGTCATAATAAGAGAAAAGATCCAACATTTGTATTTGATATACTGGAAATATATTGACTAAATCTAGTAAAATAAAGATTTTAAAAATCTATTCTGAAATGCAATTCAAGTTAACAAAATGTGACGATCATTCGGTGTTGCTTTAGTGTGTGTTCTACGACTTTTTATGTCCTACTTTTGTAAATAATCATCATCATCACTAACTCTATAATTTAAGGAGGGGATTTTTTTGAGTATTTGAATAATAATTTCATCTTAGTTTGGTTATGACTTATGTTTTTTTATCAAAGTTATTTCCAATAATTCTTTTATAATATCAAAAAACAAAATGCGAAGTTCAGAAATAAATATAAGTATCGAAATTTGATGAATATTTTAAAACCCAAAGAATTACAAATGGTGAAGTTCAGAAAATTTATTTTAATATATCTTCTATTCTCTATCACTAACTCTATAATTTAAGAAGGGGATTTTTTTTTAGTATTCGAATAATAATTTCATCTTAGTTTGGTTATGACTTATGTTTTTTATCAAAGTTATTTCTAATAATTCTTTTATAATATCAAAAAACAAAATGGTGAAGTTCAGAAATAAATAAAAGTATCGAAATTTGGTGATTTTTTTAAAACCCAAAGAATTACAAATGGTGAAGTTCAGAAAATTTATAAAAATTTAACCATGGCTGCTTTTTTTTTAGATTTCAATTTTATTAGCGAAGCCATTGCTTGGTATCTGTATTAGGGTAAACATGAAAAATTAGATTAGTCATTTTTGCTAATAAAAAAATTATACTTTTCAATATCTGCGTTAAAAATGATCTTTCAACCAAAATGTTGTTGCTTCACTGAAATCATAAAATATTAAAATTGCAATTTAATTAGGCTTAAGCGTTTATTCATTTTGACATTGGCTTTAGAAGTGTTTGGTCGTACTTTTAAATGTTATAAGAAATTGGTTAGGTTAGGTAACGTTATGCTTTCTAGGTGAGTACCTAAACCAAACCTAACTATATCCTGATAGCATATACGCTAAAGAAAAAAAGTGGCGGTAGGACGCACGCTAAAGCGACAGCGATCATTCAGTAACGGGAGAAGAAATTACTCAACTCACCAAGGAAAGAATCAATAGTCATCACTACCTTTGTTTCGATACTGGAATCTAATTTAAATTACTGAACTGCAGCGGAATTTGAGTCAGAGTCACTGAACTGACTCTTAATCTTAAGACTCAACATATTGAGCATATTGGCAGAATGGTATGTAATTTTTACTCGTCGAAAAATAAGAGTAGCTATTTTCTACTCATGAAAATTTAATTTTCCGATTATATTTTGGTGCTACTTAAGGCTACCGCAGTAGCTGTAGTCTACGCTGTGAAATGACCTTGAGCCGGCGATCTACCTTTCATTGTATAATTTTATTCCCTGTGCTTAGCTCCTTTTTTTAGCCCTTTGAGTTTCTATGAAATTTTAGAAGTGGTGTTCTTTTTCGTAATAAAAATAATGCCCATGAAAAAAGAAAAGGAAACAAATTATTTTATAGATTATAGTTAATATTGTGACATTCGGTGCCGTTCTTGTCACTGAATATGTGCTGAATCTATGTACTCGTAAGTATGAAAAGTGAATCTTGTGAGTTAAAGAGTAGTGCTGTAAGCCTTAAATGACTTAAACATCTGCTATTGCATATCTATCTAATTAATTTAAGATTGCTACTTCTTAGAACATAATCTTTCAATATTTCTTTTCTAAAAACCTGGTCTGTAACCAATTAGCTCAAAGATGGTAAATAAACATCGGAGCGTTTGATCGACTCGCATTGCTCCAAACACCGCCACCAGGACCAGGCAGAGCTCAACACATTCACATGACCGACACTTCCAAAACTTACACAAAATAACAAACACGGGGTGTGGAATATCTGCAAGAACCTCATCTGTTTGGAAGGAGTTCATCGAGAGCAGTGGCTTAGGAGAAAAACACTAGCCAAGGGCAATATAAGGAAGGACAACGATGGTCACAAAGTGGAACAAAAACGCGATAGATGTACTCTGGTTAATTATTAAGCAGGTTGGTCATATGTACTCTATAAACTTTATCTAAAAGACACATTTACATCAGAATTAATTATTAAGCAGGTTGGTTAAATGTACTCTAGAAACTTTGATTCAAAGACACATTTACATCAGGATTAATTATTAAGCAGCTTGGTCAAATGTACTCTAGAAACTTTGAATAAAATTACACATCTACATCATAATTAATTATTAAGCAGGTTGGTCAAATGTACTCTAGAAACTTTGAATAAAAGACATTTACATCAGAATTAATTATAAAGCAGGTTGGTCAAATATACTCTAGAAACTTTAAATAAAAGACACATTTACATCAGAATTAATTATTAAGCAGCTTGGTCAAATGTACTCTAGAAACTTTGAATAAAAAACACATTTACATCAGAATTAATTATTAAGCAGCTTGGTCAAATGTACTCTAGAAACTTTGAATAAAAGAAACATTTACATCAGAATTAATTATTAAGTAGGTTGGTCAAATGTACTCTAGAAACTTTGAATAAAAGACATTTACATCAGAATTAATTATAAAGCAGGTTGGTCAAATGTACTCTAGAAACTTTGAATAAAAGTACACATCTACATCATAATTAATTATTAAGCAGGTTGGTCAAATGTACTCTAGAAACTTTGAATAAAATACACATTTACATCAGAATTAATTATAAAGCAGGTTGGTCAAATATACTCTAGAAACTTTAAATAAAAGACACATTTACATCAGAATTAATTATTAAGCAGCTTGGTCAAATGTACTCTAGAAACTTTGAATAAAAAACACATTTACATCAGAATTAATTATTAAGCAGCTTGGTCAAATGTACTCTAGAAACTTTGAATAAAAGAAACATTTACATCAGAATTAATTATTAAGTAGGTTGGTCAAATGTACTCTAGAAACTTTGAATAAAAGACATTTACATCAGAATTAATTATAAAGCAGGTTGGTCAAATGTACTCTAGAAACTTTAAATAAAAGACATTTACATCAGAAATCATTATTAAGCAGGTTGGTCAAATGTACTCTAGAAACTTTGAATAAAATACACATTTACATCAGAATTAATTATTAAGCAGCTTGGTCAAAATGTACTCTAGAAACTTTGAATAAAAGACACATTTACATCAGAATTAATTATTAAGCAGATTGGTCAAATGTACTCTAGAAACTTTAAATAAAAGACACATTTACATCAGAATTAATTATTAAGCAGCTTGGTGAAATTTACTCTAGAAACCTTGAATAAAAGACATTTACATCAGAATTCATTATTAAGCAGGTTGGTCAAATGTACTCTAAAAACTTTGAATAAAAGACATTTACATCAGAATTAATTATTAAGCGGGTTGGTCAAATGTTCTCTAGAAACTTTGAATAAAAGACACATTTACATCAGAATTCATTATTAAGCAGGTTGGTCAAATGTACTCTAGAAACTTTGAATAAAATACACATTTACATCAGAATTAATTATTAAGCAGCTTGGTCAAATGTACTCTAGAAACTTTGAATAAAAGACACATTTACATCAGAATTAATTATTAAGCAGCTTGGTCAAATGTACTCTAGAAACTTTGAATAAAAGAAACATTTACATCAGAATTAATTATTAAGCAGGTTGGTCAAATGTACTCTAAAAACTTTGAATAAAAGACATTTACATCAGAATGAATTATTAAGCAGCTTGGTCAAATGTACTCTAGAAACTTCGAATAAAAGACACATTTACATCAGAATTAATTAATAAGCAGGTTGGTCAAATGTACTCTAGAAACTTTGAATAAAAGACACATTTAAATCAGAATTATTTATTAAGCAGCTTGGTCAAATGTACTCTAGAAACTTTGAATAAAAGACACATTTAAATCAGAATTATTAATTAAGTAGGTTGGTCAAATGTTCTCTAGAAACTTTGAATAAAAGACACATTTAAATCAGAATTAATTATTAAGCAGGTTGGTCAAATGTACTCTAGAAACTTTGAATAAAAGACACATTTACATCAGAATTAATTATTAAGCAGGTTGGTCAAATGTACTCTAGAAACTTTGAATAAAAGACAGATTTACATCAGAATTAATTATAAGGCAGCTTGGTCAAATGTACTCTAGAAACTTTGAATAAAAGACACATTTACATCAGAATTAATTAATAAGCAGCTTGGTCAAATGTACTCTAGAAACTTTGAATAAAAGACACATTTACATCAGTGTCGTGGTATTACATTATATTTCATCAATACCATATTATATCTATGGAGAGGGACCGATAACTTACAGGTGAACCGACGAAGGGACGAACACCGCTAGTTTCGACGGGCTGAAATGCGAGATGAGAGTGCAACGAGGTCAGGTAACAAATGGGCAATGGCAAAGCTCAAGGTTATTTAAAGAGGTATGTACAAAAATATAATTTTATTTACATAAAAATAATGAGAGAATTGATGGGTAAAATGACCTCAGAGAATTAACGAACAAAATCACATCAGTAAACGAAGAGGGGAATTGTAGTTGTAAATCAGACTATGAAGTTAGAACTTAAGGTATTACAGGAGGAGACTATTCAAATGGGAGGGGGAGTGGAATTAACTCAATTGGGTTACTGAAGGGAAGAGAGAGGTTGGCTTACGGATGTCTTCTGCACGTGAGGTGATGCCGCTCGGAACTTCTGAGTGGGAGGTTTAAGTGATGACGGTTCTCCAAAAACAGGGGGGGGGGGCGGTAACTTCCGGTCCAGGGGAGAGTATTTCGGCCTCCCGAAACGAGAAGGGCTTCGACAGGAGTTGATGAGAGAATTCTCAAAAATCAGTCGGTGGCGATCGTTAAGTGGAATTACCTCACTGGCTGGAGCTAATTCCAAATACACAAAATAGCTCAGCTGTCACTTTGCTTTGTTGTTAGAACCTGACTTCGAACTATGGGAATCTTCTGGGGTCCGGGCGAGACTTCTGAACTCTGTGTCTCTTCATGGGAGTCGAGCGCTATTTATGTCCGAGGCTCTTCCCGGGGTTGGGGGGAGGGCGGTAAGCGGGAAACAGCTCTACTCTCGAATGCCCTCGAATCTTCTTGCAGAGGATATTCTGCCCGTGTAAATGTGAATCGTGGTGGACGCGGTTCGAGGATACCGCTTGTGGAAGGAATGGGGGGTTAGGCTTACCAATTTAGGCCTAACTGGGCCTTCTGCAGCGCATGCAAGTTCCGTCTGCCCAAGAGATTCCACGTGGGATTCCCTCACAATCAGAATTAATTATTAAGCAGGTTGGTCAAATGTACTCTAGAAACTTTGAATAAAAGACACATTTACATCAGAATTAATTATTAAGCAGCTTGGTCAAATGTACTCTAGAAACTTTGAATAAAAAACACATTTACATCAGAATCAGTAAGCTTAATCCACCATTTTTTCAAGTTATAGTTTCGAATGATAAATAAAGTATCGTGCTTAACTTAACGCGAATCCTTAGACGACTGATTGCAATTCTACATAATATTTTACTTCCTAAAGAAAAGATAGGCTATTTTAAAAAGAAAAAGTTAAGGTTCGTAAAGATAAGTCATCTCTAAGATGCTCCAGCAAAGATAAGCCTTCTATAAATTGACTGCTTAAAGATTTGTGCGTAAATTAGAAAGAAAATCAAACCAAACCCTATAATTTTTTATTTTCCCTAAATCTTTACTCGGTCAGTGCAAGATGGCTTAACTTTGCCGAGTCATCTTAGTGATGGTTTATCTTTACTAATAATACTGAGATGGTTTATTTTTACTAGCTCAATTTACAAATGCTTTATCTTTACTAGCTCAATTTAGAGATGCATATCTTTATTAGTTCAATTTAGAGAGGTTTTATCATCCAACAAAGACAGAGAGTTTTGGAAAGAAACTTTGAAGGCACTCGAAGACTGTAGAATATTTTCTAAGAGCTATAACAAACTGTTTCATGAGACTAGCTTTAAATGCAATGGAATGAACAACACCTTTTGAGGGTCTATCAATTGCTCATGCTTGACATTAAAACTTCTAACCGAGAACTCAGTCCTTTGTGGCCAGTGCTTCTTGTGGTAAAGCACTGTAGTATCCCTACTGTCCCAAAGACAGAGATGACATGAAAACTTGGTAAAATATCCCTAGACCCAGAAAAAGTGCTATCCTTTTGAAGTCTCCAATCACTTCCAAGCCATACTCCTTATAATTCTAAGCTTATAGCAGGAGCTTAACACTGTTGTAGTCCTCCTTAAAATATACTGAATAAGCCAAGGAAAGGAGGTATGGATGCTTTTTCTAAATATGAAGATGTACAGCTTTAATGATTTATGAGGAGGTTTCAATGAAGACCCTCCACTAATCTGGATTACATGCAATTCCAATTGCATCAAACAGACCAAATACATCAGCACAGTATCATAGCCCAGCTTGATAAGTAAAGAATCTTGAGAAATGTTGATGAGGTTACCTTTGGCTTGTCACTTGCACATTTTCATCCAGCAACCCCATCCCTTGAGCCTGGAAATCAAAAGTTCAGCATTTGACTTTGTCAAGCCAAGATCTCTGATGTTATTTAGGTCTGTTTTGTTTGAATATTATCGATTCCTCTTAACAGTCATATCTCTGACACTGTAGTCTACATTTTCACTGATCTTTTCAGCTTCTAAATTGTTGCTTTCTTCTGAGGGTGGCAATAGAGGATATAAAATCGGGATATAATATAGTAGGTGCATTTTTGTTACTTCGATGTTTGTAAGGGTCCACCATGCAGAAACTGCAGTTGCTCAAATGGTCAGTTAGTTCACATCAAATCCTAGAAGTGGCAAACTCCATGGCTCTTCTTTTCTCTCTGTACCATCCTGTAAAAGTAAAAAAATATTGTTCTTTGGGCTTACGAACAAACATAATAGCTTAAATACTTGTGAAATTTAATATTTTACTCTTTGCAACCAACAATTTTCGTACCTTCCAAAGTTTTATTTTATGCTAAAGTATACTTTATAGGCTTCACGCATTCTCATAGATGCTGTCACACCGAGCATATTTGCTCTTGTTTTGATGAACTGTCCGCAAATATAACAGAATGCATTTCGAAAATGATTGCAGCCTCTTGATGTCATTTCGTTTTTGATGTGGCCACTATAATAGCTAGAGCTGAAATGATAGCAGATCTGTGAATCCCTGTATATTTCTGAGGTAATATTCCAAAAGGTTGTAAAAGTTTCCAGAGGTGTACTCTGGCAAGTTCTGGAACATTCTTGAAACTTCATAGAATTCTACTAAATTCTAGAAATTTTTCACTAAATCTTAGAATGTTTTGAAATGTTTCCTTTTCCTTAAAAAAATATTATTCTAAAACATTCTAATCCTTTCTGTGAAATAAGAATTACAATTTTCTACCATGCTTTGAAAAAAAGAAGCCTACATGCTTTTATATATTCTCAATTTTTTTTCCGAAATTAATAATACCCCGGCAAATTTAGAAATTCAGTGCCCTATACCTACAAAAGCAAAGTTTGGGGATCAAAAAGGACTTTTTATTTCATTTACCTTAGTTACGAGCTGGGAAATAACACTTTTAACCCAAGAACAAAAAAAAAAGGAAATTTTGTTACATATTGTATATATAATCTTTCTAATCTGACCAAATTCAAGAGGGTGGTTGAATTGGCTAAAAAGGTGATCTTTAGGCTGGATCATCATAAGATGACAGAATTTTGTCTCGGCTTAAAACTGAAAGAGCAATTGATTCTGATACATATACTCGTAATTAACATGAGTCAGGTTCTGACATAGAATAAATATATCGAGTCATGAATGTGCACAATTTGCTGAAGTACTCAATGTAACCTAAAAGTTTTTTTTTAGTTTAAACGTTGCTTTCGGAAGCTAATATAGGAAAATACTTCGGTTCATTCTCTCGCATGATGTATCGGGTAGGTCGACTTTCAAGATTAGCTTCGCTTATTGTAATTTATAGGTATTTGTGATTTACATGTTAATTAGTTAAATTTAGATTAAGCAAGGTTTGGTTGGTTAGCTATTGAACTAGAGTTTAACAATAGCCTCGTCGCGTGGAAGGGGTTAACATTACGTTTTCCTAACATTACCATTTTTTCCGCAATATTCTTTTGATTAGAGTTATAATAAAAATTAAATTTTATAAGAACATTTGAATTGTTTTGAATTGATTGCACATTAGGAGGAAGTTGGGGTGTGGATTCTACATTAGGGAAAGTTGTGACCTAGATTCTACACTAGGGAATAGTTGAGGTCTATATTCTCCATTTGTGTTACCTGGGACCCGCAGTTTATATATGATCCCCTTACCCTAACAAAAACTAATAAACATTCAAAATACAAACACTGAAAATTCAAGATAAGCATGGAGGTGCCGTGTGCCTTAACTTAACCTTAGTACAAGCTAAATTAACATACAAAATAAAAACACCGAAAAATTACAATACGCATGGAAATAAGAATGACTTAGACTAAATCCTGTCTAAACTAATTAACATGAAAAATAAAAGCACCGAAAAATCACATTAGGCTAGGAGATTTCTACTGGACAAGACTAAACATAGCCTAAACTAATTGACATGCAAAATACAAACAGTGACAAATCAAAATAGTTATGGACACCCTTAGAGTCCCAGCTTATGTCTAGCATAAACAAATTAACCTTCAAAATACAAACACTAATAAATAACAATACTTAAGATCTCCAGAGGCCAAGGTTAAAATAATTAACTTGCAAAATACAAACATCGAACAATCACAATATACAAGGATACCTCTAGTCGCATAACCGAAACTAATTAACATACAAAATACAAACATCGGAAAATCACAAAAGCATAGAGATCACTAGTGCCCTAGGCTAACCTTAGCCTAAATAATTAACATGCAAAATAAAACCAACGAAAGACCACACTAGATAATGCAACCACTACTGAATTAGCTCAAACTAATTAACATGCAAAGTACAAAGGTGGAAAATAACAATAGGTATGAAGGCCTTTAAGTGCTCCACCCTAAATCTAGCATAAACTAAATAACATTTAAAAATATCAAACACCGCAAAATCACAGACACGTCCACCCCTAATTGCCTAGCTTAAAGTAATTGCAATGCAAAATACAAACACTGAAAGCTTACAAGAGGATGGATACAAACAATTAAAAATTATAAGAGATATCAAGACACTTATGGCTCTGGCCTAACTCGAGCATTACTTAAATCAATGGTTCCCAACCGATTTAGGCTTATGGCCCCCTTACCAACCTTATTTTTTTTCCTGTCGCCCATAATCATTATTTTCAGTTGGTAATATGCAGTTTAACTCTACTTTAAAGGATGAAAGATATTAAAACAGCTATTTGTTTTCAGGTACAATTATATTTGTCACATATATAGGACTATAAACATAGCAAAAATTAAACAGTGGTTAACAAAACTGTAATACTCTTTTAAAATAAATAATTAGTCTTACAAAAAATAAAATCCTTTAGCAAAATGAAATAAATATATCATCAACTCTTTATTCATTCAATGCGATCCTTGTGCTTCATGCAGTTTCACAAGTTTTTCAATATCAAGATCTATAGTTGTTATAGACAGACAAAGATCACTTCTTACTATTTCTAAGCGGCTGCGAGCTTTTGATAGGAGGTGTGACACTTTACTAAAACCAACTCAACCAGATAAAAAGTAGGAAAAGCAATAAAATATAATGTTACTTGCTCCCAAAGCAAAGGGTATTTCATAGCAATTTCATGACTTTTCCATAAGTTCCTGACACCAGAGAAGTTTGATCACTCTGTAACTCAATGAGGCTTTCTTGTAATCTGATTTAAACATCAGCTGCATTAATTCCAAATGGGTCTACAACCCAACCAGAAATGTCCAGTTGTAGAAGATCTCTGAACCTAACTTCCATATCACTATGCAATTTCTCCAAATGATCAGTGTATACTAAAATATCATCTTCTTTCAGCTCACTCTCAATAGTGCGGAGGGTTGAAAACTGTATCAATTATTTTCGCCCCATATTTGTCTTGAACAGCTTAATTTTCCCCATAAATGCACAAATAGACTCTTTGCAAGTTAAAATATTTGCATTTTTACCTTGTAGCTGTTTGGTCAAGATATGTAGCTTTTCAAATATATCTGTAAAGTAGAATATGTTGCATTTGGCAGCAATGATTCTTACTGCGAGCTGCTTACCATCCAGAAATAGCACAACACTATCCCAAAGTGCAATGAAGCGATTCAGACAATTGCCCCTAGAAAGCCATCGGACCTCTGTATTCAAAAGTAGGAGCTCAAACCCTTCTTCATTGGTAGCACAGAGTTGTCGGAAAAGACACTGTTGAAGTGTATTTGACTTGATAAGGTTGACTGTCTTGATTACACTATCAAGTGAATCTTTCAGACGCCCTCCTAGTTTTTTTTTGCAATCAGATGTTGACGGTGGACAAAACAGTGTATCCAAAAAACTTTAGGTACAGCCTCTTTTAAATGTGCAATAAATTCCCTATATCTACCTATTATAGCAGCAGCGCCATAAGTTGCACAAGCCATAATATTTCTAAGTGGAATATCATTTTCTTTGAAATAGGTCACTACTTCTTTGAAAATTGTTTCACTTTTAGTATCTGTCACAAGGCTGCGGAAAAAAAAGCATTTCTTCTCTGAGTTGGTCTTTATCCAAAAATCTAACATACGCCATAAGGGCTTCGTTATCACGTAATAACGTTTCATCTAATGTAATGCAAAGGTAAATGTTTGACGAGTTTTTCCTCTACATCCTTTGCCATTTCGTCAATACGTCTTGATACTGTATAGTTGCTCAGCGGAATGACTTCAGTGATTTTGGGGGGATTTTGTTGCATGACAGTTAAAATAACCACAGATACTGAAGGCAAAATCAATTCTTCGTCAATAGTATGAGGTATTCCCGATTTTGCTATTAGCTTGGAAATCTCATAAGATGCAATTAAACCTTTGTCTAGTTTTGCCGCTGTTATGCTAAATATATCTTTAATAGTGCTCCTTGCTTGGAAATCATCCCGCAGCTTTTTAAAGTAATCTAATGTTTTGTCTTTGTGCTTATTCTCCAAATGTATTTTAAACTTACTTGGTCGCATACTATCATTAAAAAGTGTAGCCATTCATAAAAGACACAATGGTTGTGTTATATTTTCTGGTAAATGTATAAAACCATAAGCTAAATACTCACTGGAGTATTGTCGACATTTTCTCTTCGTCGCCGTAGCCCTGGGTAATCTGTGCAGAAGAAATTTAATATATTAATGGTATATATATTACATTTTAGAGCCGAAGCTCACCGCAACAGAATGAAAGGCGCTTATCTCAGCGGCGAAAAAGGAAGAGTATTTCTGAGAAAAGACCCAGAAACAACCTCCATTCCCTGAGCAGAGCACCGAGTCTGTGCCCAAGACCAACTCCTATTACAGTCGGCCATGACAATTTCAGACATGTCCAATAAATAGAAACGCTCATAAAAATAACTGTATTCAAAATTTTGTTTTCCTTTTTTGTGCTAAATATTTGCCCTTGATGGTAAATATTTGACACCAAAAAAAGAACCGCAAAACAATGCAACTATTTTTATTAACGTTTCTATTAATTGGACATGTACGAAATTTTCGTTGTTGATTGTACATCCTGGTACTCTGTACCTGTACCTAAAGGCTAAACAGCAGAAATGTACTCCCTCAGGGGGGTAGATCTGCATTAATTTTAGTAATATATTATATATACATATATATTACTCAAATTAATGCAGATACAAAACGATAAGTACAATCATCAGAATCTAAGATTAAATGCTAATCTCGTAAATAAGCCCTAAGTGAAACCCAAGTGAAAAAAAAATGATTTGGTGTAGGCCTAGCAATGGCATACTTTACTTACAAATAAAAATGCTCAGTTATTTACTTATAAAAGTCTTATATTATTGCGCTTGTGGCAATCTATTATAATTTTAAAAACTAGTAAAATTACTACAACTTCGCAGTGTTAGGGTAAACAAATAAAAGCTACTTACATACTATAACGCCGAACCACTTGATAAACCGACTGTAAGGATTTAAAGTTCCACCCGAAGTATTTTCATCAAGCCAACAACGGTGCCAGGCGCATAACGATCAAGCGCACAATGGAGTGCGCCGCAGAATAAGCTTTTAAGATGCAGAATATTTGTTTACAGATTAATGTAAATCCTATTATGCTAATAAACTATTTGAAAAAAGGAAAAATATATGTATTAATGTTTTTAAAATGTAATTCAACTGCTAAATTAAAATTAGGTACTGCCCTAACTATAATTCAAGTTTCAATAAGTTGAGTCCTGTGGCCCCCTTCATGGATCTGTGGCCCCTCTAAAGCTTAAAATTTTCCTGTGGTCCCCTTCAGATGTGCTATGGCCCCCGGTTGGGAAACCCTGACCTAAATAACATACAAAATTGAAACAAAGAAAACTCATACAGAATAGAGACCTCTTGTAGTCCAGCCTATACAAATTAACATGTAAAATACGGAAAAAAGATCACAATGCTAATGGAGACCAAGTGTGATTTAGCCTAAGACTAACCTTAACTAATTAACATGTAAAATATAAACAAAAAAAATAGGCATGAATATCGCTAGTAGCCTAGCCTAACTCTAGCACAAACTAATTAAAATGCAAAATACAACCACCGAAAAAACACATTGGTAGTAGACCCATAATAGCCTAGCATAAACTAATTAACATGCAAAGTACAAGCTATGAAAATGCACAGGCAAGAAGAAGAAATATAACTAAATATAAATAAAGAAGTAATAAAGAAGCAACAAACTGACCATGAAAAGTAAACAAATATTCCAATTCTAACACAAAACAAAAAAGAAAAAAACAGATTTAAGCTAAAAGAGTAGCAACAATCGAAAGAAAATAAAAACAAGCAGAATCAAAGATCCAAAACTCGTTAGACTAATCAGTTACCTGGTATCTTTACTCTCACTCACTAAACACAATCTTTTGCTCATTACTTTCATCTTTTCCACACATACCTTTATCTAAAATTATCTTACTATTTCTCTCTTTTTAAGATTAAGATAAAATAACATTACCTCATAATTCAACGGACGACAAGAGCGGCAAGGGCCTATCAGAGGTCATCCGAATTAACACCCACCACATAAACTGCATCGACAAGATTACGTCCTAAATACTGATTAAAGATTAAGAAAAACAGGATAACTAAATAACCTAAAATTCGTGCAAGACTCTCCCTACTGAAGTGACCGCTCCTATATAAAATTTATAATTTTGATTTACTTTGTAATGCTTTAGAAACAGTATTCTGGATAAGGTATTTAGGGATGATAGGTGAGTCTTGCAGAGCTTTGATTGACTCAGATTACCTCTGATAGGCCCTTGTGGCTGATGTCATCCGTCATATTATGTTATGTTATGTTAACATGCCAAATACAAACACCAAAAAATCAGAATAGATACGGAGATCAGGGTGACCAGACGTCTCGTATTTTACGGGATTGTTCCGTATTTATAGCATTTGTCCAGCGTCCCGTATCAACCCTTCCCGGACGCCTTTTTCCCCATATTTTCAATATTCGGAGGAAAAAAATGACAATTTGCAACACTATTACTTAAAGAAAATCCAATATACTAGTGAAATTTTGCAAAATAGGGGGTCAATGCGACCGCCCAAAATCGGCAACAGTGGTGTGATCGCTGTATGATTCATAACTCAGCAGTGCTACCAGATACAGGGAAATTTCCCTGTTTTAGGGAAATTTTAACCCGATATCCACTGAGGTTGCAAATTGACAAATATTTCCTGGAAACATTTGGCAACTATATTCAGGTGAGCTGCAGATGTCAGATTGTGATGGTGAGTAAAGATATTGGCTAAAATTTGTCTTGGTACTTGATTTTTTTAAACATAAAGTAGCATGTCCCCTCAAAAGTGCAACAAAGAAGTGAAACGAGAATGTGCTGTTAGGCCAGAGTAGAAAAATGACAAAAGCGAAGAATTTTAGCATTGCTCACGGTGGACTGAGCGATATGCGACTGCATGGATCAACACAGCAGCTCAAATCAAATAAACAAGCAGCTTCAGCTTGAGCAGTCTTAGGAATAAGATCATTGTTCCCAACAAAATATTCTACAGAGGCTAAAAAGGTAAGGGTAGCCTAGGTCAGGTTTGATCAACTAAAATACATAGTATCCCAGGTAGATAAGAACTTACTTATCTTTTTTTTATCAGCATTGCTTTCTAGGCTAAATTACGACATAATAAACTTGTTTTTTTTCCACTAGGCTGTGGTCCTGTGATATAGCGTAATGATATTTACTTAGTATTTATAGGGGGTATTCCTCGGTGGTAACTGAGGTAAGTAAGTCTCTTCGAGAGTGGTGCGTTTACCAAGGGGTGATTTGTCACCGAATTTTGGTACCACTCTTGGGGCAGCCAATTGGATTTCTTGATTTGGCTGGGCGACTGCCTACTTGCTTCCTCAGTGAATGCCTTGTATTCACTGGGCTACGACTACAAGAAGAAAGCTCTCTTCTTGCTAGTAAGCTGGGTAAATTAGTGATCGAAGCTTCCTCAAAAGGTAAAAGGAATTCTTTTACCTTTTGAGGAAGCTTCGATCTCTTTTTGTCGTTTTTAGTTGTTTTGATTTTTATTATCTAATTGGAAATTGGGCACTTCGCCTCTTTTTGTTCTAAAATTTTAATTAGTTTTTCAGTTATTTAGTTTGGGCACTTGGCCTCTTTTATATTTAAAGTTAATTAAGTTTTTAATTTATATTATATTTATATTTGCGGGAGTTCTTTAGTATGGGCACTTCGCCTCTTTTTTATTTATTTATATTTATTAAATTTGAACTATCACTTTTACTTCAATCTAGTGTACTACTACTACGTGTACATAGGTAGTACAACTTCTCTCGCACAGGTTCTACTGCTAGGGAACAGAGTCGTTCTACCTATTGCGCGTCTTCGGTTTGCACGTATGTTTACGTCAAGGTTTATTGTTGGGAGTATTTCACGGTCTACTTTGACCCATGTCTTTTTCCCTAGCCTTTGAATCTCCGTATTGACCGGCTTCAGTCCCACTCTATGGTGTATAGTTGATTGCCGAATACGGTCGATCCTTTGCGTGCAAAAGTGATCAGCAGAGTGTCTTTATTCTGCACCCTCTGCATCATTCTGAGAGATGTACAGCTTGCCATCTGCGTGATCACGGCCGGGTACACAAGCACTGAGCGTACCAAAGCCATATACAGCTTTTTGATGTTTAGCACGAGGAGGCTTCGGAAACGGTAAAGTTTCCTCAGCTCTCTTTTGGCTATGAAGACTCTGGTTTTTATATGTGTCTTATATCCCGTTTTGAAGAGTTGTAAGCCCAGAACTTTACCCTCGTTGGAGTACGGATACAGTTCGTTATTGACGATGACGTCGTCTACTTTCCGGCGGTTCATTGGAATAATGGTGAACTTCTGGCGGTTGGTTTTAATTTTCCACTTCTTCTCATATCGGTTGATATTCTCGATTTCGACTGCTGTCGCCCTCGCCTGACTTCCAGAGTTCCTGAATGGACTCAGGACGATTTGGGTGATGTCATCTGCATATTGCAGATACATTGAATCGTACCTCACTGGAGCAGGCAGGTCAATCGTGTACACTAGGTACAGCAGAGGGATGAAACAGCTGTCATGTGGAACTTCCGCCTCGAGTTCGAATTCGGGTCCCTTGCAGCCCTCGATCGCAATTTGGGCTCTCCTATCAGAGACATAGTTGCAAAGGACCCTTTCCAGGAGTGGGTTAAGCTGGAGGTTGTGGATCTTGAACTGTAACCCTCTCAGCCAAACCTTATCGAAGGCCTTCCTTACATCTCGCAGCACCACGCCTACGTACCTCCTCTTAGCTTTACTGCAAGCGAGTTTTTCCGCCCTCGTCCTTTGCATAACCCGTGCTGCTGAGGGTTGTGGGCTCCCAGCTAGGCTAGTTGTTTTTGAAGCCTGTCAGCTAGGAGTCTCTCGTAGACTTTCGCAACGATCTCCAGCAGGGCGATCGGCCTGTAATTTACGAGTTGATCAGGGGGTTTACCTCCCTTGGGTATGAAGATCACCTTAGAAATCTTGAAACCTTCTGGGAAGTAGCCCGTATTCAGGGAAGCGTTATAGATGTTAACGATTCCCTGAATGATCTGCTGTGAGGCATTAAACAAGTTGTTTCTGGTGATGCCCGTCCAGCTTGGTGCCTTTTGTTGGAAGGCTTTTACAGTGGCCATGACCTCCCCTGATGTTATGGGACGGCCGTGGCCCGCCATCTCCCTGCCTTCGTTGACTCGATGTTGTGGGTGCATGCGATGCATTTCTTGATTTAGTTCTTCGATCAGTTGGCCTTCGAATTCCTGGTCGAATTCGTCGTATTCCTCCCCGTAAGGGGCGCGGCGATTTGCCATCCTGGCCGCCGTGCTGACGGGATCCAGCGCTCCGTCCGGCCCCAGCTTAGCCTCTCTTCCTTCCTTCAGATAGCCCGATTTCTCCCCTACCTCGTCGCTTTTCATACAACCTCTCCCACAACTTTCTCTGGTCAGCCTCTAATTTCACAGGGTAGAATGCTGACCTTCTTCTCAAGCCAACCACCCCGGATCGGGGCTGAGGGGGGAGGGGACATTGTTCCCTAACCCCTCAGCTCCGGTTCGGGAGGGGTTTTTTTTAACAACCTGCTTCATCCCCACCCACATCTTCCTCACATCCCTTTTCCTCTCCTCTTCACAACCTATATTTTTTACGCCGTGTCCAAGGTGGAGCCGCCATGCCGAAGGACTGCCAGGCCACCAGGCGGGAGGGGTGGTCCCGAATGGCGGCGCCTGGCTCTGCCGGGCTTGTAAGCACCTCTCGCAGTGCGGGCAACTGCGAGAGGTGATGAGCTATTGCGTCCCGTAATCAAAAGAGGGTCACCATGCCCATGTATGAAAAAAAACAAAAACCCCAACCCCCAACTTCCCCAAAAACATCTACGGAGCCGCCCTCGGGCAGCTCCACCGAGAAAATGGAGGTCCCCCCCCTTGTGCTTGCGCAAGGGACCCTCCATAATTCTTTAACCGGAGAGGAGGCTTACTCCTCTCCTACGCCTACGGGTGTAGGGGACTCCCCCTCACCCCCTTCTCTGGAGGTGCTTTCGGGCACCTCCCTATCTCCAGCGGCAGTCCCTCCTTTGCTTTCTAAGGGGACTGCCAAGAAAGCCAGCAGGCAGCCCATTGCCGACCGCCCCTCGCGCAAGCGGCTCGGTAGAGCAAACCCCCTTAGGGGGGAGAGGGAAGCCAGGCCCCTTCGGTCGCTTCCCTCAAAAGACCTGCTGGCAAGAATTTTGAACCTTGCTGGGGTCAAGGCCTGTGCCTCCCCACACCACCTGACTAGTGACAATACTGCCAAGGGGACCTGCGATGTCCTGGGAGGGGATGGCCAACTGGAGGCCCCTCCTGTGATAGACATGGTCCTTGAGGAGACCCAGCCCCAGACGGTAGGGCCTTCCATGGGGGGGAATTCGGGCTCGGCGCCAAGCACCGAACCCGAATCCGCCCCTATGCAAGGTCCTCCTCAAATGGCTGAGGGCTGCGAGGCAGTAGAAGGAGGGGAGGGATCTCCTCCGACAGGTGCCCCTACGACAACCAGGACCTTCTCCATTTCGGAGAGGGACCTGGCTGAGGCTGGTCCATCTGGCCTGGGGACTTCTGCCGGCGGAGGTGAAAAGCGGGTTCATTCCCCGCCCTCCTCTCCTAAAAAGAAAAAGACTCAAAAGACGAAGAAGACTCGGGGCTCCTCTCCATCCGCGGGGGCTGCGGGGACGGATGGGTCTGCTGCCACTTTGGTAGGCGACCAAGCCAAGATCGGCACATCCGGCCCCTCTACCCCCTCGTGTGCGGAGCCCCTGACTACGACTAAGACCAAGAATGCACAGGGCGGAGCCTCGATGACATCGGGGCCCCTGATCCAGAGGTTACCTGGCGTTTTCGAGCCCGCTGGCTTCAAACGCTTCCTCGTTATTCGCTCCACTGATGGCACCATGTTGTCCAAGGGCAACATGATCCATCAGAGGAGAGGATTAGCTAGTGCAATTGGTAGAGAGCCGAAGGTAACCCGTTTCTCGGACGGGAGCCTTCTGGCGAATGCGGCGAATCCCGCCGAGGCGGCCAAGATAAGTGCTCTTCGGACACTTCATGGCACCCCGGTGAGTGTGACGCCGCACTCTACCATGAACTTTGTGAAAGGAGTAGTTTATGCGAGGGAACTCGTTGACTACTCCATTGAGGACATCACCCTAGAGCTGGCCGACCATGGGGCGGTCAAGGTCGAACGTGTGATGAGAAAACAGGGAGGGGCCTCGAGACCCACCCCTACACTCTTCGTCACGTTCGACTGTGACAAGCTCCCTGAGTCGGTGCGTGCCGGTTGGTACCGCTACCGCGTGAAGGCATTCGTGCCACTGCCGCGGCGGTGCTATTACTGCCACCGCTTCGGCCATACGAATCGATCATGTAGACGTGCAAAATCGGGGTCACCCGAAGTCTGTGTAAATTGCTCCAAGGTCGCACACGATAAGTCCAAATCGTGTGTGGCCAAGTGTGTCAATTGCGGAGAGCCGCACCCTGCTTCTTCGAAGCAATGTGGTGCATATCTCCTTGAGAAAGAAATCCTGGCCGTTCAGGCCCAGGATCGACTCTCATTCCGCGAGGCAAAGGACTTGGTCCTGGCGCGCCCGGCTCTGCCTGGGATGTCATATGCCTCAATAGTTAGAAAGGCACCCTCTGCTCCTGGCCCATCCAGGCCAACGAGCACGGTTGTTTCCGCGCCCATTCGGAGCCCTTCTGTGGGCTCTACCCAACCTGGGCGCTCCCCTGGTAAAGCTGGCGGCAAAAAGGGTTCATACCCTGCCCCGGCTAAAACCAGGGCTCCCCTCTCTTCCCCCAGCGTGACCGTTTCGCGTAAAGCGAAACGGCCACGCGCCTCCACCGAGTCGTTAGACTCACAGGAGGCAACACCCCTGAAGATGGTCGCTAGGCCATCTTCCGGGGTTCCTAAAGCTGTTCCCCGAAAGGAGGACAGCAACAAAGGAGCTTCGGCCCCTTTGCCCACGCCCCGAGGTGGAGCGAGTGGCTCGGAGACGGTGGTTCCTCGAAAAGAGGGCCCCCCGCCTCCGAAGCCGCAACGCCCGCCTAAAGTTTCGAGGCGGAGGGAGGAAAAGACTCGCATGGCGAGCCCAACCTCCCCCAATAAGTCCTCGAAGGCGACAGCGCCTTCAGCGCTTTGTCCGGCCAACAGCGCCCGGGGTTCTGCCCCCGGGAAGCGTACGGCCATTCCCGTGAGGGTCTTCAATTCGAGGAGGGCCCCCGCGTCTCCCCCGAGCTAGGCCTAGAGGGCATATTCCTTCAATGGAATTGCCGTGGACTCCGGGCCAACTGGGAGGAGCTGCGGAGGCTCGCCTCATCCCGTTCCCCGTTAGCTATTTTTTTGCAGGAGACCATGCTAGGCGCCTGCCCCCTGCCTGCCCTCCCGGGGTATAAGGGTCTTGCGACCCAACCACCGCGGGACGGCCGGGCTGGGGGATGCGCGGTTTACACCCGGCATGATGTCTCCGTTCTTCCTTTCTCTTTAGATACCTCCTTTCAGGCAGTGGCTGTGCAGCTGCACCTGGATAGGAGGTATACTATCATTTCTGCGTACATTCCACCGTCAGCTGACTTCGACGCGGGGGACTTTCGCCGCGTCGTGGCACGGTTGCCGAGGCCCTATCTCTTGCTTGGAGATCTGAACGGCAGGCATCCTCTCTGGGGAGATTACACCATAAATCCCAGGGGACAAGTCCTTGCCGATCTGATCGAAGAGCTTGAGATGGGTGTCCTAAACGTGGATGAGTTTACGCATCACTGTCCGAGAACCGCTTCATTTTCTTGCCTTGACCTATCTTTGTGCTCTTCGGATGCACAGCCTGATTTTGATTGGGGGGTGGTCGATGACCTCCATGGTAGTGATCACTTTCCCATTCAAATATCATTTTCAGGGCAACTGCCGCCTGAGAGACCACCTCGGTGGTGCTTGGCGCGGGCGCGGTGGCCTGCATTTCAGGAAATGACTGAATTCTCTATCTCAGTCAAGGAGTTTAGGTCGGTAGATGAGGCCGTTGAGTTCTTCTCCGGCAACCTCATCGCCGTGGGCCTGACTACTATTCCTAGGACGTCTGGCCGTTTTGCACGCCGACCACTCCCATGGTGGTCGGCCGAGTGTGAGACGGCCCTCAAACAGAAGCGTTATGCCTACATGCGCTATAAGCGCCGCCCGAACGATTTCACCGTCGCTGAATTTCGTCGGGCTAGGGCTAGGTTCCGGTATATTTCGAAGCACGCCCGCCGCTCTTCTTGGCGGGCCTACGTGTCTTCACTTAACGGGAAGACCCCTTTAGCTGAGGTGTGGAAGCGAGTCAAAAGGATTCGGGGCAAGTTCTCGCAGGACCCCCCTCCCGTTCTCCAGGAGAATGGGACCGCAATCTCGGACCCCGCGTCCGTGGCGGAATCCTTAGCGACCGCTTTTTCCGCATTCTCTAGCCGTGATGCTGCTCCGCCAGCATTCAATGCACGTCGTGATGTCGCGGAAGGCCGCCGGCTGGACTTTACCTCCAGAGGCGGAGAACCCTTCAACGACAAGTTTACTGTGAGTGAGTTGCGTTCCGCTCTCGCTTCGTGCGCGGACACCGCCCATGGTCCGGACGATGTCCCGTACGCCATGCTTCGACACCTGGGTGAGCGAGGCATGGCCTTTCTATTAGATTTGTTCAACAGGATCTGGGTGGAAGGTCTCCTCCCAGACTCCTGGCGAATCGCTACTGTGCTCGCCTTTCGCAAGCCGGGGAGAGATCACTCTACTCCGACCGGTTTCCGCCCAATCTCTCTAACCTCTTGCGTGTGCAAGTTGATGGAGAAATTGGTAAATGTTAGATTAGCCTATTTCCTGGACAGCGGAGGCCATCTGTCTTCTGCACAGTGCGGCTTCCGTAAGTTCCACTCCACGTCGGATGCTCTGCTCCGACTGGAAAATGCCGTCTGCGAGGCTTTCCTTCGTAGACAGCACTACGCCACGGTGTTTTTTGATCTGGAGAAAGCCTATGATACCGCATGGCGATACGGTATCATGGAGACTCTCCACACGATGGGGGCGAGGGGACGCCTCCCAATGTTTATATCTGAATTTTTGCGAGATCGTCGATTCCGCGTACGGGTGGGGGGAGCCCTCTCCGGCCCAAAGGAGCAGGAAGAGGGTGTCCCGCAGGGAAGTGTCCTCAGTGTCACACTCTTTGCCCTGAGCATCAACGGCATCACCTCGGTGCTGCCGGAAGATGTTCTCGCTACGCTCTACGTGGACGACCTTTCGATCTCTTTTGGCGCGGCCCAGATGCCAACTCTGGAGCGCCGACTCCAACAGGCATTGAACCGCGTCTCTCGCTATGCCGAAGCGCACAGGTTTCGGTTTTCTTTGGCCAAGACTAAGGTGGTGCACTTTTGCCGCCATCCACGGCTTCACCCCGACCCAGATTTGTTTCTTAATGGGGTGCGCCTGGATGTGGTTGAGTCGCACCGTTTCCTTGGTCTTGTATTCGACCGACGCCTCACCTGGGAGGCTCACATTCGCAGCCTTAGGGTCTCTTGTACCCGCGCCATGGACATTCTCCGTTCCGTGACGTTCAGCGCTTGGGGCGCTGATAGGGCTACTGCCTTACTTTTTTATCGATCCTTTGTTCGCTCGAAGCTCGACTACGGATGCGAGTTTTATGCATCCGCAGCCGAGCGTTTATTGCGGAAGGTGGATTCGATCCACCACACCGGCCTTCGCCTTGCGACCGGTGCCTTCCGCACTTCCCCCATTGAGAGCCTGTTGGTCGATGCTGGGGAGATGCCACTCGCTCTGCGCCGCGTGCAGTGCATCACTCGCCTGTACGCGCGAGCCCGGCGCCTCCCCCAGTCGCCAACAGCTCTCACTGCATCCGCAGCTGATCTCGATGGTGCCTATGCCGCCGAGAGACGCCAGTCATACCCTAAGCCCTTTGGGTTTAGGGCCAGGAAACTCCTTCGAGAGGTAGATATAGCTCTCGGGCCGGTGGCGCCCCTGGTTCTGCCCAGGACGCCACCCTGGAGGGTACCACATTTGGCTATTTGTCGCCACGCCTCTGCTCCCAAAGCTTGTACTGCGCCGGGAGTATTGCGTTCGATCTTTTTGGAGCACACATCGTGTCACGCTGGTACCGTGCCAGTGTATACGGATGGCTCCAAGTCCCAAGAGGGGGTCGGCTTCCACGCCGTATCCCCTCTGTTTGAAGTCAGCGGGGCTCTACCAGGCGCTGCGTCTGTCTTCACGGCCGAGCTGGTGGCAATACACCACTCGGTACGGGAGATTACGCGACGTGCCCGGTTCGGAGACCGGATTGTGATTTATAGCGACTCACAAAGCGCCCTGAGTGCTCTCGGGGCATTGGAATCTCCGCATCCCCTGGTTCGCGAAATCCGTGACGCCACGGTTTTGGCGAGCCGGGCAGATGTCGAGATTATCTTCTGCTGGGTTCCTGGACATGTAGGAATTGCGGGGAATGAGCGCGCCGATGAGGGCGCCAAAGAGTCCGCGAGGACTCTGCGACCGGACCAGCGTTTCGCTCTTCCTCACACCGACTACATGGCAGGAATACGGGCAGCTCTTCGGACTGCTTGGCAAAGAAGATGGGAGACGGTCGAGGGGAACTTAAAGTTGCGTGCCATTGCGCCGCGACTGTTCCCATGGACCTATCCCCCAATGCCGCGGCGGCTTCAGGTTGCTTTCTGTCGTCTTCGAATCGGACACACTCGTGTGACGCATCGTTGCTTGGTGGAGCGCTCGCATGTGCCCTATTGCAACGACTGCGTCGTCCCCCAGACTGTTCGGCATATTCTTGTCGAATGTCCCAGTCTGGGTGATCTTCGCGCACGATACCTGTCTCGGTACCGGGATGGGCGGGGTCGCTACCGCCTGTCCCTTGTACTCGGGACGAGTGCGTGCACCATGACTGGTGGACTTATTGACTTTTTGGGGGAGGCCGGCCTTCTCCCCTTTATTTAGGGTTCCTTTTTTTGTTATTGTTTTGTTTTAGGTTGCACTCTCCTGCACCGGGGTGAGGGGGACCTCCCCCCGCTGCCGGAGATTGCTTCGATTGTTAAGTTTTTCCAATTTATATTGATTGTTAAGTTTTCATATTTTAACTTTAAAGTAGCCTAATTCTAGGCTGTCGTGTTTTTCGGCGACTTATGCCCAAGTGGGTAGTTGCCAGGTGGGCTCTATAAAAAAAAAAAAAAATCGTCGTATTCCTCAGGGGTAATCCTGAAAACATTTTTCCAGAAGTTCCTGAACCTGTCTTCGAGAACCATCGGGTTCTCTATGTAGTTTCCGTTCTCCTTTATCCGAGCCTTTGGTCTTGGTGTAAGTCCCTTTAAGTTCTTGACTTGGCGCCAAAACTTAGCCTGGCTAAGTTTGTTGTCGACTTTGGCTATAAAGCTGTTCCATATTTCCTCCTGTTGTAGGTTGATAGCCTCTCTAAGCTCTGAGCTTAGGCGTCGAAGGAGCGAGCTTCTTTCCCCGTTGGGACCCTCCCGTCTTATTTCTTCGTGCACTTCCCTGTGAACGCGAGCGATATCTCTCATCTCCTCTGTCCATCTGGGCTGAGGAGGTGTTTTATACTCTGTTATGGGTATTCTCTTGCGGTCCGCATTTAGTATGGACGTTGTAATCCTTTCCAGCTCCCTGTCTATCTCCTCTAACGGCACCGTGCTGAGAACAGCTGGCGCATATTTACTGAGTCGTTGCTTGTAACGATCTCAGTTGGCCATGGCGTAGTTTTTCCGGAGAGGGGCTGGGAGCTGGATTGGTGCGAGAGATACTGTGGTGAGAATCGCTATGTGATCACTAGGGACTGTTGGGCCTGGCTCGCTATGGTAGTTGAATGGGAAGCCTTCACTTGTTAGGATTATGTCATGCTTGGTTGCTGATCTGGAAGTGATATAGGTCGGAAAATCCGGCCCTATCCTTTGGATGTTTTTTCTTCCCATAATCAGTTCCAAGTTTCGGCCTCTATCGTTGGTACTACCATAGCCCGCCATACCATCGCCTTCATTTACGAAATGCTACACTATATATAGTTTTTCTACTTAAACATAAGCTATACAAAATTGACCAATCAGCGTTAATGAAAATTTTAAGGACAAACTAACGTAAGCAGTTTTTTCAACTTAAACATAAACGGCACAAAATTAACCAATCAGCTTTAAGGAATTTTTTAAGGGCAAACAAATGTTAGCCGGATTTTCAGACATAGGCGCTATAAAATTGACCAATTATGGTTAAGGACAACCGAGCATATGATTTTTAAGGATCGTTGTTGTACTACGGATAAAGCATTTTTTGATTTGCTTAGTAACGGACTTTGAGTAACGCTGACGTAGAAAACAGCCTATTCTGTGTCCTTTTGGGATGAATTTCGTTTCATCCACAGAAAGATTAATACATTTTTCGTATTCGGAGATTTATAATTCCATGAGGGCTTAAGGACCTCACTGCTCCCGCCCATCACCCTGCGTGATAACCTGCCTCGGATGTCTTCCATTCACTAATTTCGACTTACTTAACCATGTGGGCCACTTGGACTGACATAATTAAGGGCTTGTGTGAAAGCTGGTTTGAGGACTAGCCCACAGTGGAAGCATAAGTCAGAAATTTTCTCGAATATGGGTCTAAACTGCAAGGCCCGGACGGAGGAGAAATCCTCATCACCCGTGGGACCTGCCCATAATCATAGGGGGAAATAGCACCTGTCTTTATGTAGTTGGAGACCCTCACTAAGAGAGTCTCCCTCAAGACCATCCAAGGAATGAAGGCCCCCGAGAAACGGAAACTTTGCGAGACCCTCTACCTCGAACTAAGAGTTGCCCTGGTGAAACTTATCGAGGTGTCGTCCGGGTTCATCGCAATCTGCGCGGAAACAAAGGATGTGGACCGGCTCCTATCGGAAGAAGGAGCTAAAGTACTCAATACAATTGGACTCGAAACAAAGACCCCGCCTTAAGTGGCAGCAAACCGAAGCGTGATCTGCCGCAAAGTCGAGAGTTGGGTCGGCGAGAATTCGACGGAAGATCTTAAAGAAGAAATTATGCAAAGCAATCAGTGGGCTAAAGTTCGCGAAGGAATTAAATTCCGCGAACACATCCACGTGTTCAAGATTACCTTCTCGACCACCGACATGGCACGGAAAGCAACGACGGATGGGCTCCCGGTTTCCAACATGAAGATACCAGGGTAAAATATCCAATAGGAGAAATTCACTACTATACAAATGTGCTTTGTATGCTACAAGCTGGAATTGCACACCACTACGACCTGCCCGGAAAAAGATCAACTGTGATGCAGCGAATGCGCCACAGGAGGCCATAGACATAATAAGTGTGAGAGCACATAGAAAAATGCCTGAACTGCAAGGGAGATCATAGAACGATGGCCCTGAACTGCCCGAAGCGCCGGGAAATTATTAAAAGGAAATAAGAGGAAGAGACGAAAGTAAAAGAGCAAATATATGCGAGCGCAGCGAAGAAAAACGAAGTAACGCGAACGACGACGACGAAACTCGAAATCTCAGGAGATCTTAGCGCAAAGATTCTTATCTGCATTACTCACGCAAATGTGGCTTACACAGTTAAACCTGGCTGTTACAACCATGTACTGAATGCTTTGCTAAAGGCGAACAAACTACCTTCCATCATCGTGCCCTCGGATCCCGAGTGCTCCAAGGCATTCAACGAGTCCGTCATCAGGACTAACTCCAACATTAAATCTGGATTGGAGGCTATAGGCGAAGCTCCCTCAACGGAAGAATCTGAGGGAGACGAAGAAGAATAGCAAGAGCAAGAAGATGAGCAAGGACTTACTTCTTCTGATAGTGACCAGGTCCCATGCACTCGTACACGAGCGACGAAAAGCAAGTCCAAAACTCCGAGTCCTCCGCCCAAGAGCAAAAGGCCTGGGCCCAGTAAAGCTGCCTCTCAGGCTAAAAGGAAGAAGAACAAGAAGAAGCACCGGTAAAAACATCCCATCATGCATCGAAACGCACTAAAGATACTAGAAATCAACACCAACTGATGGACGATTAAAAGGACACTATGGAACCGTGTTTAGAGAGATTGATGCAGACATCATACTAATTTCAGAACAAGAGATTGACACTCGTAATTTCGAAATGAAGATCTGGAATTACGACGTTCTGGTCACAAACTATACGCAAAAATGGTACGACGGTGCCGCTATTGCGATCAAAACAGGAATTAAATAAGGAAAAAAATAAGAAGCCTAGAAGAATCTTATCTCGCGATTGAGGTCTAGCTCGACTTGGGAAAGCTGGTTCTTGCCGCAGGGTACCAGCCACCAAGGAGAGATGTTTTACCTATATACTATCTCATTGGCCTATTTAACAGGGGAGCTCCCACTTTATTAATTGGGGACCTAAACGCCAGATGCCAGGCGTCCGGATACAGGAGCCACAATGGGATAGGAAGAAGCCTGGAGATCCTGCTGGACAGAAATATTGTTCACCGGATAGGCCCCGACTTCCCCACTTTCGTCAGAGGGTGTGCCTCAAAGCCGGACATATGTTTGGCCAATCGTTAGCTACCGTTTAACTACCACATGGAACCAATCCAGATTCCATGTAGTGACCATATAGGGATCCTGATTAGTATCAATAGGAACCCAACTTAGATAAGGCAATCCTGAGGAGATCGACGAGACACTCGAAGACCTCAATAACCATCTTATCAACGCGGATAATGCTTGTATCCCTAAAACCCGGTATACGTCCATATCATCTTACAGATGGACTGAATAAATAAAGAACTATACCGTGAGCTGAACATACTGTATGAAATTAACATCAGCAATGCATTATTTGACTCAATCCAAAGAAGCAAAGAAATCAAGGAAGAACTGAACCAGTTGATCCTTGAACAACATTGGAGGCGATGGGACGATGCGATCGATAGTCTCGATAACGAAGCATCGCCTAAAGAATTCTTGAATAAAATCAAACGCCTCAAAGGATCGATTGGTAAGAAGGAGAAGATTGCGCTATTAAAAGGAGACGGAAACATAGAGACAGAAGAGGAAAACATCGAAGACATATTCCGAAGTTATTGAGAAAGAGTCTTCAGTATAACTGAAAAAGAAAACGAAGACTGTGAAATTGAGTTCAAAAGCAACATCATAGACGAGCTGAAAGAAAAAATACATAGGACGCACCCTCACCACCAAGTGGACAGACAGCGTGACGGAGACGCCGAGATTGCCGAAGAAGAGCTACTCGGCGCCACCTGCTCATTCCGGCTGAAAGCCCTAGGACAATCGAGGCTTACAAAACTGAACTTTGAAAAGGCACCAGCTAATATCATCGAAGAAATAAGAAGAATATTCAACGCCTGTCTGAACATTGGATACTTTCCAGATGCTTACAAAACGGCAACAAGGATCTTGCCCAAGCATGGGAAAGACCCGAGGTTGAAGGAGAAATACCGCCCGATTTCACTCCTGGAATTTGGCAGGAAGCCCTTCGAGAAGATACTCAACCGAAGGCTGGTGTCCCACCTGGAAGAGAACTCCCTCTACAAACCATATCATTTCGGGTTTAGAAAAAAGCGAAGTACAGAGATTGCAATAAATGTCACAATGGAAAAGCTAGACCAAGCCAAACGGGAAAGGAGTTATATGGACATTGTTTGTCGGGATTTGTCAAAGGCGTTTGATAAGGTGTGGCAGAGATGAATGCAGTATAAGATCCTACGGTTGGGCCTAAGTGAAAACTTAGAAAGAACTCTCTGTGACTATGTCATGGAAAGAGCGGTGTACGTCAGTATAGAGTCTACAAACGGACCGAAGTTTCCGCTCACTACAGGCCTCCCTCTGGGGGGGGTCTATCCCCCACTCTATTCGATTTACACCGCAGATGTTCCAACCCCTGTGAACCCCTCTTGCCTCAACGTTCAATTCACCGATGATTTCAGCTAGATCATCACTTACCATGAAGGAACGCGCCTATGAAAGCTCGTATGACAGCAGCAGAAATTGAAAGACTAAACATCTACAAGGCACAATGGGTTGATTCGAACGAGCCGCAAAAAGTTCAAAGTAATCCCCATCGGTAGGAGGCTACTAGCAGATGTCAGGGTAGGGGATACACGCTATTGATACACCACGGAGTGCAATGTACTCGGAATGTTAATTACTTCAACCGGGTACAGGAAGCACGTCGAAGATAGAATTTCAAAGGCCTCAGCTGCAGTCAGAACTATGTATATGTTCAGAAAACTCCATGACAGTAACAAGAAAAAGATCTACAATGCACTTGTGAGATCTATAAAAGAGGAAACTACAAGCGGTGCAGAACAAATGCGTGTACCTAATCATGGGTACACGCAGGCGAGAAAGAAGACGCCAAGAAGAACTGCACCACGAGGCGAAGCTAAGACCCATTAACATTGTCATCGAAGACGGACAAGGAATATACAGGAGCTGATTAGTCTGGAAAAGAATGACAAAATCATTCAAATGATTAACTGCAACAGAAGAGCTCCAAGTCGTGCCAGATTTCCAAGCTCCGCTAGCCTATTAGCTTTTGGAGACGAAGTGCCATTCTACGCATGTAAAGGATTGTTTTTGCCCCAAATTATGACAAAACCAAAGCAACAAAGACTACGATACCAAGAATAAGAAACCCACCGATTACTCATCATGAAAGCATCAAAAGAGACCTAATAACCACGATAAAGACTTCATAAAAAAAGAAGAAACAAAAAGCACAAAAATATACGGACTACATAGAAAAAATAACAAAGAAACTAAGCACAATACTTAAAGTAAAAATAATTTATATATACAACAGGAAACATAAACAAAATAAACAATTTGAAACCGATAGGCCTGATCACCAGGCTCTAGCATCTCTTTGCAAATCTTCCACACTACTTTCTATTTTCACCACTTGCCTATTTTCCCTATCTATCCCTTACACACAACTACGCTTAAACAATTAAAAAATCATGGTTAAGGACTGCTCTGGTTGCCGAAAGCAAGTCGCATTTCTCTTATTATTGATGAAGAAATCAATTGTACTTTTACCTTCCTTTTCAAAGCGAGTTAGTGATTTGAAACTCGCGAGTTTGTTGATAATAATCTCTAAAGTTTTAGCAAGTGATAAGTTATTTTTTTCATTCACGGATCTGTGCTTCTAATACGTGTGCATTTTTTCACCCGCTTTTGAGCCCTAAATCGAGGATCTGAAGATTGCACTCGTGAAGCTGATCGACATATACAATAGTTATGCAGCCATCTGCTCAAAGAGGTTGATTGCGAAGCACTCATCTCCATTAAAGCTGCAGAGTTCTTAAAAAGTATAATCTAAAGCCGAACACACCACCTCAAATTAAAAGTCACCGCAGCGTCATATTTCGCCGCCTCGATCCTTGGGGCGGGGGGCAGATCAAACTTGAGGAGTTTATCGACCTTAAAATGTGCTTCAAGTGCTATAACTATGAAGAACACACCACGGCCACCTGCTCCAGGAGTAACGTTCTTTTATGCCCCATTTTCTCGTTAGATGCACATTCACGGAGGGGCTACAATAGCCCTTTCTTTAACTGCCAAAACGGTGCAGGAAGAAATTCTAAATATTAGTCTCAATGCCCAGTGCAAGACTAGTTGCTAGAAGCTTCCTACAATCGGCAGCGCCCCAGGTCCTTCCAGGGACTCCATGATCCAGGCACATGCAGCACGAAACGCAAACCCATGCAACGAAAAACAGAACAACACGCAAAACAAACAAACACACATACAAGCACAATCGGAAATGGAAGTTTCAGTGATTGAGACTGAGAGAACCGAGGGAGGGGCACACTCGCCCCGCCCACGGAAGAGGTCAGAGCCTCAAAGACGTCTAAGGTCGTCCTTTCCTTGTAAAAGGAAATCTAGGCACGTATACCATTTAAGAAAAATAATTTTTTCGGTCCCCTTTCCCAAAGGAGATGAGTTCCCTTGACGTAACTGAAAGAGTAATATCCGAACGGTACAAATGGGAATTTTCTTCGGACGACTGATCGGAAAAAGAAGTCGAGGAGGCTTTACTCCAAGGCTTAATTAAAATGGCTCCCGAAACCTTCACTACCCTTACAGATGGCGAATACAGGAAAAGACACACTGGAAAAACTATTACGACACCAAACACTCCACAAGGACCCAACTCGTAAGAGAATAAGCCTTAAAAACAATACAAACATACACAGGAATCTAATGTGAACAGGTAATGGACCAACTAAAAATACTACATGTTAATTCAAACGGCTGGACCGAGAAAAGACTACTTTACGGTAACATAATACGACAAATTAACCCAGACGTTTCATTTATCTCAGAACACGGGGGAGATACAGACAGAAACCAAATAAAAAAATTCCATACGAAGTCATAACCAAAAATCAGGGAGAACGATTTGACGTATGTGCAATTGTTGTGAAAAAAGGAATTGACTACAGAATAATAAGTGGGCTCAATGAATCTTACTTAGCTTTGGAGCTTCGTACGGCAGTGGGGCCCCTCCTCCGGGCAACAGGGTACCAGCCCCCAAGAAAAGGCTACTTACCCTTACATAACTTCCTGCAGCTTTGTGGTCAGGTCAGAACCGTTCCTTTTGCCGGCGACCTCAATGCGAGGAGCGCTGCCTCAAATTATACGTCGACCAACCGAGCAGGCAGGAATCTCAAGACACATTGACAGACAAATTATGATAAGAATTGGACCAAACTTCCTCACATACATTACACACAGAGTAGCCACAAGTGCTCACCAGCACTTTGTTCCCTTATAATTACTTCATTGAACAGGGCCCTCCTGTCCCCAGCGACCACCATGCTATCCTTATTAAAATTTCGTCCCATCTTATTCAGGTCCCGATCCCAGAATGTGAGAGCTACGCTCGCGCAGACTGGGATACTTATAAACAACTCGAAAATTACATTCCAGACCCCTTAATTGATGCAAATTTAGAAGAAATCGACGAGGAGTTGGATAAAATTATCGAACACTTAATAAAAACTGATAAGGAAGCCATTCCCCGATTTATATATAAAACTCTTTCTGCCCCTTCTTGGACCCCTAGAATGAGATCTCTTGCGAGGGAATACGGGGAACGGATCAATGAAGTGAACCTCATTGGCCCCAACATCACTACGCACAGACGAACACAACAAATACGTGACGAACTAATGATACTTATTAGGGACCAGCAGAGTGTAGTTTGGGACAATTTAATAAACAGACTTGACGTAGAAAACGACTCACGTACATCCTGGTAGACTGCAAAAAGACTAAAAGTCGGACAGACATAGACGCCAATAAAACTCACACGAGACAACACCGAAATTACAGAGACTGATAAAATTGAGGAAGAATTCAGACTCTTCTGTGCATCTATTCTTAAGATATCCCTGAAGGAGAATGATAACTTTGATTTAGACTTGGAAGACAGAATCATTGACGAACTTAATGACCAGATTCACAGAACCTATCCTCATCATTATGTGTCGCAAGAAAGAATTATGGAGAGTTACGGCGGTAAAATTACTGCCGAAGAACTCTCAGAAACTTTAAAATCCTTTCGTCAACGAGCACCTAGGCATACAGGACTGACACGGGAAAATTTCTTAAGAGCCCACCTAACATCCTACTTTGGCTTATGCAGATGTGCACGTTAAAGTCTTGAATGGCCACGAGTTCAAACTAGAGGCGTGGGTACCACAAGGCGAGTGTATAAGTCCCCTACTTTATAATATATATGCAATTGACCTTCCCCAACCTCTGACAGAAGGCTCGTTATACGCCCAATTTGCGGACGACATATCGATGATCTGCACGACACCTTATCGGAAAGTGAATTATTTGGCACTGAGTCGACGGTGGAAATGGAAAACATCAACTCTTTGGAGAGGAGATAGAAGATATCCAGCAATGCCTCAAAATTCCAGGTAATTCCACTATTCCGTCGAACCCTCGCAGACATCCGTGTGAGTGGTGTACGGATCCCATACCACACGCAGAGCATGGCTCGGAACTCCAGATTAAGACTGGTGGGTATGGGAGTTATGTGACAAGGATCGCGGCAAATGCACAGAGGGACTTGGGTGAATTCTTTCGGTTCATAAACCTAAGTACCTCCAACCAACTTAAGATCTACAATGCGTTTATCCAAACCAAACCCCTCCGATTCCTATAAACGCCGGTCCCAAGACCCAAGTCCTTAAACTGCAAAGGGTTCAGAATAAGGCTGTCCTAATAATAAGGAGGACTCAAAGGAGAGAGAGGAGAAGGCAGAGTGAGCTCCACGATGAACTGGTGATAACCCTCATAAACGTTGAGCTTCACAAAAGAGCTAATAAGATCTAGGACCCCGTACACTGGCACCTCCCTCCAGGGTTTGTACTCAAACACATGGACTTTAATGACGTAAGACGCAAAATCATTTACAAGTAGCAGACTGTTCATCAACAACGACATAAATCCAACGTTCACGCAAAATTCCGATCACGAAACAACGTAAACAAAGCCAACATTAGTAAAATTCTAATTCCCCAAACGCGACCAACTTGCCTAAAGATTTTTTTAAAAATCACAAAATCAGCAACCAAAACAACGCAAAATCTGGGCATAAAAAAAAAACAGATTAAAACGACCTCACCAGCTGTAGGGACCAAAAACCCCTCTGCTATAAAGGCTTGAACGCCTTTTGCATATATACGAGTATTTATATTATATATATTCAAAAAACATACACGATTAAAAACCCGCAAAGAATGCCAGAAATAACTTTTCACTAGGGACTTGTACTTTCATTCTACTTCATTTTCACTTTCGTATTTTTCCCCAAATTTTGCCATTATTTTCTCTTACTAATAACCTTCTATGTTGAATCTTTCACGAAAGTGATGAAATGTGTGGTAGGTTAAACAGTTGTGAAGTAGTTCTCTAGGTTGCCTTGGTGTTGAGGGCATTACTAGCATACTTTCTTCTCATTGTTTGTTTAGTTTTTGTATCCTTCGTCAATAATAGTGCTGACAGGTTCTTCCATTGGCTTATAACTTTGTTTATTCCTTTTGTAGGTTCCTCCGTCGTGGTTTTCAAGCCTTTCAAGTAGTATTTTTGCTAACTATTTTGTTGGTAGTTTCATATGGGCATTTATGTCTCTTTTATTTGAACTTTGTTATTTATTTATTTTTTATTTTATTTTTACTTAACTTTTAATTTTGGCGTTTGCCTCTTTTTATCTATGCTTATTGTTATTGCAGTTAATTTATCTTTCTCTTCTTTTTTTTCGTTGACTTTTTTATTTAATTATTCATGTCTTATTTTTTTATTAAAATCTTAATTTGGGCACTTCGCCTCTTTCAGCTTACGCATTTTGTTAGTGCGGTTAAATTATCTTCCTTTTCTCATTATTTTATTTAACTTTGTTGATTATTTATTCTTCTTCTCTTCTTTTTATTTTAATTTAATTTTAGCTTGGGCACTTTGCCTCTTTTTTCTTTATACTTTTTTTATTGATGTTTCTGTTCTATTTAAAGTTTATTGTCTTTTGTTGATTGTTTTTCTTTGACTTTTCTCGGTTTTTGTATCATGTTACTTTGGGCGCTTAGCCTTTTTTTATTGTTTGATTGTTATTTTCGCTCTCTCTTAATCATTATTCATTTTTGATTTTACATTGTTAGGTGTAGATTGGTCTTATATTTTCTCTTGCACAGTTTCTTTCGCTAAGGAATAGGTCTATTCTTTCTACTGTGCGTTGTCTGAATTGAGGTATGTTGAAATTATTATTGATTGTTGGGAGTATTTCTTCCTCTACTTTATCCCATGTCTTTTTCCCTAGCCTCTGGATCTCCATATTGATCGGTTTGAGTCCGGTTCTATCGTGTAGAGCCGATTGTCTAATACGGTCAATCCTTTTCGTGCCGGTTATGAACAATGTGGCTTGATTCTGTACCCTCTGCATCGTCCTATGAGAGGTAAAGCTTGCCATCTGCGTGATCAATACCGGGTACACCAGGACAGAGCATACCAAGGCCGTGTAGAGTTTCCTCTTATTTGGCACGATGAGGCTTCGGAAACGGTACAGTTTCTTCAGCTCTTTTGGCTAGGGAAACTCTGTTGTTTATGTGGGCCTTATATCTTGTTTTGGAAATACGTAAGCCCAGGACTTTTCCCTCGTTAGAGTACGGATAAATTTCATCTTTGACGAGGACGTCATCTATTTTCCGGCGGCTCATCGGAATTATCTGGAATTTCTGGCCGTTAGTCTTAATTTTCCTTTTTTTTTCGTAATCTTATCAATCTCGGCAGCTGTCGCCTTTGCATGAACTCCATCGTTCCCAAGAAAGCTAGTGAATATAGACGAGGAGCAAGCTGAGGCTGAGAGTGATGAAAACACAGCAGATACAAATACTGTTGCTATCTATTTCATGTTTTGTGCAAACTTGTTTCCTGCTTTTGAGGAGGTGAGCCTCAACTATTTAACTTTCCCTAAACTGTATGATATTTTCAAGCGTATTTAAGACAAGTTGAACCGGAAGTCCACAGATGGCTTCTTTGGATATAAAACACAGCGTGCTCTTGCTAATTTGTATGAGAAAGAGAAGAAATTTGCCCAAATTTCCACGGTTGCTTTAAAATAGCTACTACCTACCTAGAAAACTAGGCTGACCTCTCTGCTAGTAGCTCGGGTTTTAGACAGATTATACCTAGAGTTTCACAAAGCCTTCAATTCGATAAGGTACCCCACCTCAGGTTAATAAGCATAGTTCGCGTCGTGGGGTTTGCCTGGAAGGTATCCAACTTGATTGAGAACTGGTTGAGTAAACAGAGGTGCAGCCACGAGCAAGGCCCCATTGACCAGCAGGTTGCTCAAGGGCTCTGTGTTCGGTCCACTGCTGTTCATTGTCTACATCAACGATATAGACAAGTGACTGTTTTGAATGATAGCAAAGTTCGCGGACGAATAGCAAATTAGGTGGCGGTTTTAGCTTGCGCGAAGGAGTAGAATCCTTAAGAGACAGTCTTCGTAGCTTAGGTGAGTGGTTCAAGATGTTGTAGATGCCATTCAACCTTAACACTTGCAAGGTGATGCACATCGGTCCCGCCAACCCTCGAGAAGACTACTATTTGTTAGGGAGACATTTCGAGGCGACCGAACTGGAGAAAGATCAATGCGTGCAAATCAGCAGCAACCTGAATTTCTTTATGCTGTGCGCCGAGGTAAAACAAAAGGGTTTGTGCTTACCCTGTACAACTCTCTTTAGAAGTCTAAGTACATCTATGCATAAGTGCCTACATAAATACACCGATACAGCTGCCTGTCCCCCCCCCCTTTATTCCAAATTCGCCCTTTCGCATCGAATCTCCTTCACCCCTTTTCGTGCCGTCATAAACCCGCGGTTAGAGACGAGGAAAGCTCGGATAGCGGCGAGGCGTAAATATTTCACATGTCTTGGCAGCGACAAAAGGTCTTTCGCGCGACGATAAGGATTTTATGAGAATCCGGTGCTCTCTCTCGATTTTAGCTATTGAGGGAAATAAAAAGGAAAATTCTCCCTGGAGTCAGGCAGAAGATCTTGGACCTACGTTGTGTGTGGAGCTAGTCCCACAAAGGAAACAGTTCACCCGTTGCAAGGAAGAAACTTTGGGGAATTGGTTGTTGCCGTCACGGTACTTGTAGGTGCCAAACTTCTCGCAGCCCCTCCCCCTTCAGAGTCAGAGGTCACACAGCACCTTCCTCTGCGGATTACAATAGACGCAGCTAGGTAATCATTTTGGCTACCCACTCAAGGTGCCAATAATCGGAACGGACACTTCGAGGAGAAGAATTCCGATTTGAGTCACCGTTTGACTCGCCTTTGCGATCCAGCCTAGGATCATTACATCAGGACACCGGTCTAGGATTACCCCCATATGTGGTAACCTTGGGCGACCGGGCTAAGTGCGAACATCGTCAAAAGAAGAAGACATTCACCGTCATCCTCCAAATACTTACGAACTCCAAAGTATCGTTAAAGTAAATTATTCCCTGCCCTAACTTTACCAGTTTAACCGTTAACTAGAATTTCCATCCCGAGATCATAACCTCGATTATTATAAGTGATTAATTCAGTGCTTAATTCCATAATATTATTCAATTCATTCTGTCGGGTGCAATTAAGACGCAAGCATCCTAGTACGTAGATTTCAAGTGTAATCTCCACGACATTATATAGACTTACCTATTCAGTGCAAAGACTAATTCTATTTATACCTATATATGCTACTTCATATTTCTAATTCATATATATATTAAAGATTATTTTTGTATCTGTGTGTTTTAACTATTTTGGACGATCCTTTGGCAATTGAAAAGCAATCCACTCGGCTTAATTCTTAATATTACATAAGTCCACCCATGACTGGCTTTTACTGAGTGAAAACACACTCAGGGGTTCATTATCTTAACTTTGATCAAAAGGGAAGAACCGGGGGTTATTCTTATTCCCCGGAAGTAGCTACGGTAGGTGTATTGGCTACACTTCACCCCACTTTACCTTGCTGCGGAATTATAATATATGCCAAGGAAGTGGGACTAGGATTACCCACTCACTAACCCTCAACACTCTCTATTCCAGCTGCACCTTGAGTACGCTGTGCAATTCCTATCACCAAAAATGCGTAAAGACAATTCCTGCACATTTGATCGGAAATGTCCAATTCCTACCTCGCATAGACCAGTTGAATGCTGCTCGATAATTTAGCTATTACCATATTCCTTTTCATTCACCCTTGAAGCGAGAGAATTTCGATGTAACTGCCATATTCATTGTATTAACATAAATGATTGTATGACTGTGATAAATTAATTATATTCATTCTTATTCATTTAAAACCGTTTGTAATCCTGCCACTTACTATTTCATTTAAGGGGAATATTGCATTCATTCGTGTTCATTGCAAACCGCGCGTTCGATTGTAATTCGTTACTATTTATTGAATAATTCATCCTAAATTGCAATAGAATGTTTTATACTAGGGCAATGTAACCCTTTGTACATTAATAGGAGTATATTTATGTTATTTCATTCTGTTTATAGTTAATTATACTATAATTATGGTTATTCTTTATATTAATTTGTTCCTTTCATTCTTGTAAAATGAACCCCATTAAAACAAGACTTACTCATTTAACCTTAGAAAGAGCACTTCAAGTCTTCTTGACTGACCTCTTCTTTTGCAATATTATTCAGTTCAATTCCCTTTAACAACGAATGGACACCCACATGCGCGAGCGCACACACACAGACTCCTTTAAAATTTTATCTACTAAGTTCTTTAAAATGTTTTAATAGAGATATTATCATCGTTTTCACCCTTTTTACTAACCAAATATAGGTAACTAAAATAGTAATACATGATAAATAAATAATAATATAATTTCAACCTAAATCTTTTTAATTATGATACTGACTCAAATATATGAAAATCAATAGAGGCATCTCTATTCCAGTGTTTTTGAAATGTAGTGAAGTTAGGAGTCTGAAATTGAATCGAAGGTGCATTCTCAAAGTCCAGAACTACTAGGGTGAACACGCAACTTTATTCAAATTGCTCCTATTCTCCTAAAAAGCAGGTTCTTGTGTGGGGTGCGCAAAAAAAACCTTATTACTATATTATCCCTTAGGTAGTGCGGCTGAACCGCGTTCAAGATCTTTTAAAAATTTCAGGGAAAGTGTGGAGAATTGGCTGAAAAACTACATTCAACTCATTCCACCCAATATTTCGTTTAAAGAAGCTTGTCAATGTTTGAGGATAGGAGTAATTGATTCTTCACGACCTTTCCAAGGTAAACTTGCAACAAAGAATCAACATTTGTTCACGTCCCCTTTCTCGATTAAAATGTTAACCATTTATTTAGTAGGATTTTTACTGGAGATGAAAAGCGTTTTATGTAAAATAATATTTAACGTTGTATACATTGGATTAATCCTTGGGGAAAACCGATACTTCAGCCGAAACAATGGCCTCATCCACGGAAGATTTTGAGTTTGATTAGATATCAATGACATAATCCACTTTGAACTTCTTAATCCAAATCAGACTATCACCAAAGGGGCTCCTTGTAGTCAGTTGGACCGTTTACATGCACTTTTTGAAGAAACAAAGCCAGTATTAGTCAAGAGACAATGTTCACTCATTAAGACAACATGAGACATCATATCGCAAGAGATACCATAAAAAAGGTGAAAACTTTCGATTGTGAACTAATCGGTCATCCTCAATACTTACACGACTTAGCTCCATCAGATTACTATCTTTTTATGAATTGAGTGAATCACCTGAAGATATTAAAGATGTCAACAACAGAAGAGGTCAAAATAACCATGAAAAAACTTTTTAAAATCAAAGTCAAAGATTTTACAACTTAGGATTGAAAAGTTAGGGGAAAGGTGGAGAATAGCGGTAGAAATTGGTGGAACTAATTTATATATTAAAATAAATAAATATTATTCAAATATAAATAACCTTAAAGAAATTGTTTTATTTTTAGCCATAAAATAATGATAAATAGTATTAAAAATTGCCACATTACTTAAGAGATGAATTAGTAGTAATAATATTAATAATAAAAATCTATTTACATAAGATTTTTACGATTCTGAGCTCTCGAAAATAGTCATTAAGATATTTATCAACAAGGATTTTGCAGCACACCAGCACGCCATCACACTCAGATTCCAATGTACATATTGTACCGTCCAAAAAGATTAGAAGGCCTGTATTTCTATAGCAACATTTTCCATAACTTTTTTTAGAGAAATTCCGAGGGTTATAAAATTGGTGAACGATAACCTATGGCTATAAAGTATGTAGAGGTAGAGGTTATCCAAATTTGATGAATAAAACGAAAGTTATCAACATATAAGCCATTTACTCGAAAAATTAAAATGTCCAAAAATACTCAGAATGCTTAGGTTTATTGTAGAGAGAACTGGCATTGTTTGAATAAAAACGAACTTAATATCAATCTCGCGTACGTTAGGTCATTCACTTAAAATCTGTCGTCAAGGTAACATGCTTAATAAATTTGTGACGCATCTTTCTGTCCGCGAGCTGATCATGAAGCTACGCCACCAAGATAAACTTTGAATTGCAGCCATTGCAGAGCCTGCCAAGGACTCCAAAAGTATAGTCCATAATATTCTGTCAACCTATGACTAAACAGGTTTATATAAGGCTAGTAAATCAACCGATAGGCCAAGGAACACCGCACCATTACCTGAAATTGTGAAGGACTGTTTCAAGACAGCTGCAGCAGTTTATCGAAAGATTAATAAGATTCTCGCCATCAATGTCTCCAGGCAGACTGTGTCACGTCAGAAGACACAGTAGACCCGCATTCCAGCCATTGATTATTCAGAAGAACAAGAAGTCTCGTTTTGCACTCGCTACTGAGTACGTTACATGGAAAGATGGTCAATGGAGTCAAGTCTCTTTGAGTGATGAATCTAAGTTCAATTTGATAGGATCCAATGGTAGGAGATTCGTTTCTCACAAAGCAGGCGAAAGATTATCGGCCAAATAAAAAAAAGAGAGTGTGCAATTTGGTGGTCGTGATTTCGGTAGAAGTTACCTGGGACATTTGTGTAGCTACGGGGTACAGTGAATGTATAAATATAGAAGAAATTGCTGCGATAGCATGCGTTATCCTGTCTGCAAACCTCCGAAGAACACCATGCAATTTTCATGCAGATAACGCTCCCTGCCACAAGGCCAAGTCAGTGAAGACCTCCCTGGGTGACGAATTCATCACTGTTATGAACTTATCTCAAATATTTTTGACCTGAATCCATTTGAAAAGGTTTGAAAGACACTTGAAGAGAGCTCTAAAGCGAGGAATTCGAAAACAGCTGAAGAATTCTGAAAATTCTTCAACAGAGATGAAGCGAGATTACTGCCAAATAATATCAACAGTTGGGTCGTTTCTTTATCAGATGTTCAAGCATCATCAAAAATAAACGCCCATACACTAATACTAATTACTTATAACTCGAACTAATGCTTTAAAATGACATTTCATTGTTATATTCCAATAGAATTTGTTTCCGCTGTCGTTCCGATCATTTTGGACGCTTCAATTTCTTTAATAAATTGCTCATCTGCCGATAACTTTCGTGTTATTGATCCAAATTATTATAACTTTTACCCTTACGTATTTTATACTCATGGTCTATCGTTCACAAGTTTGGAAACCTTAAACTTTGGCAAAATTTATGGAAGCTATTGTAATAGAAATACAGGTTTTCTGATCTTTGGGGGCAGTATTATAGATAGATGGTTCGGTTTTGAAGAAAATTATACCGCTTAACTTGATTTAGCAAGCTATTTAGATGACAAATACAAGATTACTTACAAAACTTTAGTCGAAAAATAACATTTATCCGTGAAATCAAGCATAATAAATCTTAAATGTTACAAAGTTTATATCTACAGTGCTTAACCTACGCATAGTGTTATACATTAAATAAATCAACTGAAGTTCCGTAGCTATAGAGACATTAAATTAACTGAATTCTCATTGCTATAGAAACCTCTTAGTTAGCGAATAATTTTAAGCGAATCAACTAAATTTTGATTGCCATAGAAACCTCATAATTACAAAAAATATCTGCGAATATTCACTGGGAAAAACTCTGCATGTAATCATCTATGTATTGACCTTGAATAGATTTCAAGTTGGAAGTCGTCGAAGCAGTAACTGATCCACGATGTTCCTACTTCAAGGTAAATATGCGTGCTCTTACTCTTGTTCAAATAGCGCTGTAAGAGGCATATGACTCTGAAGTCCGCTGTTCAACCATCTTTAATTGGTGATGAGGAAAGAATTAAAAATTCAGCAAATTTATTTAACTTATTTTGTCAATAAGTGAACTAACTTACGTTAAAAACCACTAAAGTTCTTTTCCAATTCTTAAACCAGCGACTATCACAACAGAACACCTGTGACCAAACTAATTGCTGCCCTCTGTTACCCCCAAATCTTCTAGGAGCACAAACCCATTTTATAAAATTTTGAAGAAAACTCCACGCGACTTGAAATCCAAATTTCGGAAGCCAAATATTTATCGAATTCTAAAAAAATTGAAACCCAAATGTAAATCGCTGATATGAGTAATATAAACCGCTTTATATAACCCTTTAGACCTTTTTTCAATAACACTAAAATATACTTAGTATCCTCCAGTTAATGAATTTTATATGATTATTCAAATTCGTTTCCAGAGGCAGAAATTTATTCGCAGCAAAAGTCAAACAATTTTCAGTTTATTTGTCCACATTTTTTCGCACGTTTCTACAGAAAATGAACTTATGCATATTCATTCCGATGATAAAAATGATAAATTATTCATTTTGGCGCAGCTTAATGACTTAAGAATTATTATATAAAAACTAGCGTGTAAATATTCTACACAATAAAAAGTAAAAGGATAATAAATTCTGTTTTCCGACTTAATATTTAATTGACGAGACTTGTTTCAGTATTTAATTTATCCGACCACAGACGAAGGTTTAATAAACGAAATGTCAAAATTAGTCTCGTCAAATAAATATGAAGCTATGAAACAGTGTCTTTAATTACAATAAATAGTTTGAAAATATAAACTCCGTGCCCGAAGAGAGAATATAAACTATTTAAGGCATAATAAATTCAATATTTTGGGAGAAAGAAAGACAATATGTGGCAAGAGAAATTGGCAATATAAAGTAAATTATTTATATAATTGATCAAAATAATGTAATGCGTTATTTACATGTAGATTTTAATTCACGCCACCAAGTGCTTTAATGTTTTCCATTAACGTGAACGTTCTTTTGAATGAGTCGGTTGGGCCTGATCTTGTTTCATTAAAGGCCTTATAAAGGCTTATAGCCTAAGGCTGAACATTCATTGAAGCCATTAAAGAACATTTTGAGCACTTGGTGTTTAATTAAAACTTCTATGGAAACAATTCGGTACATTATTTCGATCACTTATATTAATAATTTATTTTTTATGGATAATTATTGTTGTGACTATATAATCTTTGTTTCTTTCTAAATATTAAATATATAATGTTATAAGGAGTATAATCTCTTTTTAAGATACTTTATTTTCTAGTTCTTTAAAAATTGCAGAAGAGAAATGGACTTTAGGACAAATGTGGCCATAACAACTTGGCATTCTTTACCAGACTCTCCTTCTTTATATTGCATGTATAACTGTTGTATATCTCGTTTACTTTTATACATTTGTATATCCAGTACACGCCACTAGATGACCGAATTTCGTTACGGAAAGAGATCCAGTTTAGGAAAGTTGCGAGCTCATTAGTGCCCCAAGTATTCTTTTGGAGTTACTTTATTGCCCCCAAAATTATATTCTGCCTTTTGATTGTGGAATTTCGAAATGTTACAATTAGTGGTAGAATTTTAGAACATAGAATTTTAGAGGGAATATACATATACACTAAATATAAGTTTCTGTATAATATATATGAAAGATTATTTTTAAATCTTAACTATTAAGAGATGTACGAATTACTCTTTATTTATACATATTAGTTCCTACACTTTTCAATATTCCCGGGTATTGTTATAAAATCTTTTGTTTTCTTGTTAGACAATAAATAGTCAGGCAGTCAGGAAAATAAATATGTAGAAATGACACAATGACGGCGCTTTGACACTACAAATAAGCACCGAATTCATCCATAACACACCAGAAACTACTGGAAAACATAGATTTTGGCATTTAAATTAAAGGGGGATTATAAAAATTGTATTATATTGTAATGAGCATGGTTAAAAGCCTATTTATCTTCACTGTCATTGCCCTCTAACTAACGGCTTAGTGCGGGTTGCTTGATATCATGTGTGATAGCATTTTAATACTTTGAGACCAAAAAGCATAACTTCCATTATTTTGTCAATTCGCGAGTGAAAACACCGCTTCACATATGAGCAAAGTTAAGCCGCATAGGATGTGTTTAGTCGCTGGATGGTGTCATTTTCGGGTTAAATTTAAGGCTGCTGCCATACTCTGTAGACACTCGTTAAATATATATTTTAATAAAAAATGAAGGTTGGTTAAATTCCTCCCTCCAGTTCTTAGTGATCACTCAGGTATATAAATTTTTAATTATTCTTTGGCCTACTGTGGCTCTTTTTATTTTATGTTCATGCTAAAATAGGCCAAATGTTATTGAAAGTTAGAAATATTTTTTTCTTAAAGTTGTTGTTAAGTTAAGTTAAGACCAACATAAACTGTAAACTAAAGGCATTGTTTTAAATATGTAAATTAAAAACATCATTTACATAATTATGACGGTCCCATCTTCTATTTCTGAAATGAAGACCTCGAAAATTAGAGTTAATTTTTGAGGCCTCTTCCCGCCTGTTGTCATGGTCACCGGCTAATTTCGCGCACTCATCAATAGTTAGGGCAGGAGGGGGGGACGGTCAGGTTTAACCCTACTCTTTGCCTCTGATTGGGGGGATAACATGTTTACACTCTTCCTGCCCGTTTCTTATTTTATTGCTCCTCCATTTTCCTTTTCCCTATCTATCCTTTTGCGCACTCGTTGGAGAATTTAACGTGACTTCTGTAGGCATGTTTGCCCTTCCGGCCCCAACATCCGCGTTTTGCCCTCCAGGCCGTAATCTCTACAGGAGAATCTGCCCTTATATATCTTTCACATATTTTTACTCCCCCCATCTTCATCACTTTCTTTAAAGATCTCTCCTATTTAGTAAACGTCCTCGTTGCTATTGTGTTTCAAGTTCGAGGAACCTCCTCCGAGCCACAAATTAAAATTTATTTAGGAAAAAAAAAACAACTGAAGTTTATCTTGGAGTGCGTCTCTGTCAAAGAATCTTGCATTACGAATCTGATTGCCTGAAGACAGCTTTAGAGCTTGCACTTCGCCTTCGAAGTTTTGGAGCTTCCACTTCACCTTTGCAGTTTTAGAGCTTCCACTTTGCCTTCGCAGTTTTAGAGCTTCCACTTCGCCTTCGAAGTTTTGGAGCTTCCACTTCACCTTCGCAGTTTTGGAGCTTCCACTTCATTTTCGCAGTTTTAGAGCTTCCACTCACCTTCGCAGTTTTGGAGCTTCCACTTCACCTTCGCAGTTTTGGAGCTTCCGCTCCACCTTCGCAGTTTTAGAGCTTCCGCTTCACCTTCGCAGTTTTAGAGCTTCCACTTCGCCTTCACAGTTTTAGAGCTTCCACTTCACCTTTGCAGTTTTGGAGCTTCCACTTCACCTTCGCAGTTTTGGAGCTTCCACTTCACCTTCGCAGTTTTGGAGCTTCCACTGCACCTTCGCAGTTTTGGAGCTTCCACTTCACCTTCGCAGTTTTAGAGCTTCCACTTCGCCTTCGCAGTTTTGGAGCTTCTATTTCACCCTCGCAGTTTTGGAGCTTCCGCTTCACCTTCACAGTTTTGGAGCTTCCACTTCGCCTTCGCAGTTTTGGAGCTTCCACTTCACCTTTGCAGTTTTGGAGCTTCCACTTCACCTTCGCAGTTCGGGAGCTTCCACTTCACCTTTTCAGTTTTGGAGCTTTCACTTCACCTTCGCAGTTTTGGAGCTTCCGCTCCACCTTCGCAATTTTGGATCTTCCGCTTCACTTTCGCAGTTTTGTAGCTTCCAATTCGCCTTCGCAATTTTGGAGCTTCCGCTTCACTTTCGCAGTTTTAGAGCTTCCACTTCACCTTCGCAGTTTTGGAGCTTCCACTTCACCTTTGCAGTTTTGGAGCTTTCACTTCACCTTCGCCGTTTTAGAGCTTTCACTTTGCCTTCGCAGTTTTGGAGCTTCCATTTCACCCTCGCAGTTTTGGAGCTTTCGCTTCACCTTCGCAGTTTTAGAGCTTCCACCTTGCCTTCGCAGTTTTAGAGCTTCCACCTCACCTTTTCAGTTTTGGAGCTTCCACTTCACCTTCCTAGTTTTGGAGCTTCCAATTCACCTTTGCAGTTTTGGAGCTTCCACTTCACCTTCGCAGTTTTGGAGCTTCCGCTTCATCTTCGCAATTTTGGAGTTTCCGCTTCACTTTCGCAGTTTTGTAGCTTCCAATTCGCCTTCTCAGTTTTGGAGCTTCCACTTCACCTTCGCAGTTTTGGAGCTTCCGCTTCACCTTCGCAGTTTTCGAGCTTCCGCTTCACCTTTGCAGTTTTGGAGCTTCCGCTTCACCTTTCCAGTTTTGGAGCTTTCACTTCACCTTCGCAGTTCGGGAGCTTCCACTTCACCTTTGCAGTTTTGGAGTTTCCACTTCACCTTCGCAGTTTCGGAGCTTCCGCTTCACCTTCGCAGTTTTGGAGCTTCCGCTTCACCTTCGCAATTTTGGTGCTTTCGCTTCACCTTCGCAGTTTTGGAGCTTCCGCTTCACCTTCGCAATTTTGAAGCTTCCGCTTCACTTTCGCAGTTTTTTAGCTTCAACTTCGCTTTCGCAGTTTTGGAACTTTTTCTTCACCTTTGCAGTTTTGGAGCTTCCACTTCACCTTCGCAGTTTTGGAGCTTCCGCTTCACCTTCGCAGTTTTGGAGCTTCCGCTTCACCTTCGCAGTTTTGGAGCTTCCGCTTGACCTTCGCAGTTTTAGAGCTTCCACTTCACCTTCGCAGTTTCGGAGCTTCCGCTTCACCTTCGCAGTTTTGGAGCTTCCGCTTCACCTTCGCAATTTTGGTGCTTTCGCTTCACCTTCGCAGTTTTGGAGCTTCCACTTCACCTTCGCAGTTTTGGAGCTTCCGCTTCACCTTCGCAGTTTTGGAGCTTCCGCTTCACCTTCGCAGTTTTGGAGCTTCCGCTTGACCTTCGCAGTTTTAGAGCTTCCACTTCACCTTCGCAGTTTCGGAGCTTCCGCTTCACCTTCGCAGTTTTGGAGCTTCCGCTTCACCTTCGCAATTTTGGTGCTTTCGCTTCACCTTCGCAGTTTTGGAGCTTCCGCTTCACCTTCGCAATTTTGGAGCTTTCGCTTCACTTTCGCAGTTTTTTAGCTTCAACTTCGCTTTCGCAGTTTTGGAACTTTTACTTCACCTTTGCAGTTTTGGAGCTTCCACTTCACCTTCGCAGTTTTGGAGCTTCCGCTTCACCTTCGCAGTTTTGGAGCTTCCGCTTCACCTTCGCAGTTTTAGAGCTTCCGCTTGACCTTCGCAGTTTTAGAGCTTCCACTTCGCCTCCGCAGTTTTGGAGCTTCCACTTCACCTTTGCAGTTTGGGAGCTTTCACTTCACCCTTTTAATTTTTTTATAGAATCAGATTTGCATTGCCAAATTCTTAGATAAGGACAACGTCAACAAGAGACTTCTACACCTTTTTCATTCAAAGGCTGAGTTTCATTCATGAGACAAAGTTTAACTTTTATTTTGCTGGAGAAAGGCCCCCTAAAGTGGAAAGGAACCAATTCATAGAATAAATTGTATTGTTTAAACTGTATTTTCCTTTATCTGCGGAAGTTAAGTAAAACACAAGAACTCTCTAAGACGTGATAGTTAATCATCACCCTCTGTCCATCTTTTTCTCCGTGAATTTATCATCTTCCCCTTCTTCAATTCATTTTGTTTGAGTCATCAAACGCCACTCTCTCGTCCCAGGCTTTTCTGGGGGGCCTTTACCCTCGCTCCGTCTCTCAAGAAGCCCCTGCGGGGCAATCCGCCATCAAAGCGACCTTATGAGAGAGTTTTTGCCTTTTAATAATGATGTCGGGGAAGAAAAGATCGGGGAGGCAACCCCCAGTCTGGTGGAGGGGGTACGATACTTTTCATAAATAAAGTTTATTTAATAAATGCCGAGGCAATATTGAGGCAGCGAAATGGTTCCCCATGAAAATGAGCCCCCCTGCAAAAAAACCCTACAATTATCTCCGCCGCGACCCTTCTATGGGGGTTAAGGAGAAATGATAAGTGAGCGGGTATGGGGGGAAATAATGCTTATTAATGTTAAAGGGATCACAAAGGGGAAGAGAAAGCAAAGGAACAACAAAATTACAGAACATTAACAACAAATAATTTTTCTTCTTTCATTCGTTTATTTTTATTTTTATTTATTCACTTATCGTTCGCAATTTCCTTCTCTTCCCGGCCCCTATCTGTGTTGATTTATCTCCTTCTCCTTCGCAAGTTCTTCTTCTTTAAAGAAGACGAAGAAAAATCCTAGAATCTATTCAAGGACATCCCAAAAAGAGGCCAGTTTTAATACAATTTAACCTAATCCAAGGATTTAGAAATTTGTTACCATGCATTTAAGAGACCGACAAAGGGGAGAATAGAGCAGTATTAATTTTAGAGCTAATGTTGCACACTTCTACAATATTTATTTTTAATTTAAATCGTAACATTATCATGGAAATAATAAAGAAAATATCAAGTTATCATACTGTACTAGCGCGAGTTTGAAGTGTCAATAAATGCTGGACTCACCATTGATTGTCATACTGACTTTTATATCTATTTTATTATCCGGTCAAGATCAGCCTGGATAAAGGCAGGTTGACGAACCACTATTACTACTTTCTCTTCCTCTTTGTAGATCGTCGAGACATTAATCCATTCAAACTTTATTGTGACCAACACGACCATAACGGAAGATTAACGTGTTAATCGCAAATTAACTCATAAATAAGAGTAGGGACAATTTCCGTCTAGTAAGTGAACAAATAGTGTGCCACTATCATTATGTCAATAAATGCCGTTAATTCGTTATTTTGTACTTATTATCTAATTCGCCTTTTAAATCTATTTATGAGTTTGTAAATGCTGCGAGGCCAGTTGCTTTTGATAATCTCATCACATTTACAGAAGTATTTTTTTTTTATTTGCGTTTCGCGCATCTCAGAGAGAATCGTTGTTTCTCCCAAATCAATTTTATCGCTTATGGGGACAAGTCACGTGACAGTTCCTCGTAGGTGAAAATAAGAAATGATCCTTCCAAATCCTAACTCTGAAGTTTGAGTTATTGGTGGAAATTCTTTCTCCATCAAGTTGAAACACCGCGTCCAATTTGAGCGAAGTTAGGATACATCGGGTCTAGCTAGTCATCGGATGGGGTCTGACTTCACGATGGCTGTCATATGCTGTAGATACACTTGTATAGGATTCGACGATAAGGTTCGTACTAAGAAATAAAAGGTTTCAAAAAGAGTACAAATCGGTGGTAAAGCGTTCTCACATTGTGAAACCATAGTTTGTAAATTATATATAGCTGTGTTCGCAAATTTTTAAACCAGTGTGCGTAAATTGTAAAATCCTTGTTCGTAAATTGCAAAACCAGTGTTTATAAATTGAAAAATCTATATTGACAAAGTTTTAAAACCACTGTTCGTAAATTGTAAAACAATTACTCATAAATTGAAAAAAAATCCTTTCTTAAAATGTAAACCATTGCTCGTAAATTGTAACCCAAACATTTGTAAATTGTAATAATACCTAAATTGGTAAATTGTAAAATCTGGGGTTGGTAAATTATGAAAACCGGTGCTCATAAATTGTAAAACCAGTGTTTGTAAATTGTAAACAAAATGTTTTTAATTAAATTGTTGAACAAGTGTTTGCAAGTTGTAAACAAAATGTTTGGAATTAAATTGTTGAACCAGTGTTCGTAAATTGTAAAACCTGACAAGTAAAATAGCCCACACTATGGGGTACTAAACTTACCATTGGCCACATGCGCTCTTTGAGCGCAGGTTCTCCATCCCTGAACTAACTCAAAGAAAGACCTCTTTGGGTGAATAGCTAAATTATTTGTGCTTTAAATCGATTTTCCATCTTGAAAAAACATCCATTTTACTGAGAATTGCGAGATATTTATAAGATATCGCAGAGGAGCCGAAGCGAAACATGAAAATATCGAAAAAGGATCACGAAAATAGTTTGCACGTAATTCCTAGATAATCCTGAGCATTTCTATAATTGGGTTCGGAAGAAGAAACCCTGGAAGAAGATAAAACAATAATTTGGTTGGTACTGCATTGCAATTTACGAAGGTTGGTGTTAGAATTTCCGAGAAATGGTTATACAATATACGATACAATGGTTTGACAATTTAGGACCGCTGGTTTTTTTTAATTTACAAATACTGGCCTTAAAATATACGATGCCTGGCTTTTATAATTTGCCAACATAGGTCTTTACATTTTATGAACGGTAGTTTTACAATTTACAAACCATAGTTTTTCACTTTACGGCCACTAGTTATACAATGTACGAATACCGGTTTTACACTTACCAAACAGTTTTTATGATTTACAAACATTTACAAAACTGTTTTACAATTATCACCAGTGATCTTTACAATTTTAATGCACTGGTTTTTACAATTTACGAATGCTGGTTTTACAATTTGCGAACATTGGTTTAGCAATTTACAAACACTGGATATATAATTTACAGGACACTGTTTTAACAATTTAGAAACACTGGTATTTACAATTTACACACATTGTCTTACAATTTACGAACGTTGGTATTTTCACTTTAAGAGCATGGGTTTACAACGTAAGAATACTGACTTTACAATTTAGACTTTAGAAAAGATAGATTTACAATGTATGAACACAGTATTTACATTTTACGACCACTGTTTTTACAATTTACCAGCACTGGTTATAAGAATTTACGAACACTTGTTTGAGAATTTAAGACCAGTTTTTCCCCCCCTCTTACAAACACGGTTTTTTATTAATTTGCCATAAACGGGTTGGACAATTTACAAAAGATTGGGTTTACAATTTAAAAACCTTGATACTTACAATTTACGAGCACTGATATTAAAATTTAAGATCACTGGGTTTACAATTTAGGAACGCTCGTTTTACAATTTTTTAGCAGTAGTTTTACAATGTACAAACAATAGTTTTGCAATTTACGAAAACTGGGGTACAATTTACAAATACTGGCTTTAAATTGCTGAGAATTGGCTTAAAATTTACAAACCTTTGTTTTAAATTTGAGAAACACGGGCTTTACAATTTTTCGACCACTGTTTTTGGCAATTTACAAGTACTGGTTTTAATTATTTGGTATCAACGGTTTTCATTTTATGAACGCTGGCTTTGCAATTTACTAATACTTATTTTTCATTTAACGAGAACTGGATTACAACTTTCAAACACTTGGTTTTAAAATTTACGAAAATTTGTTTTAGAATTTACTCAACTATTTTTTACCATTTACATTGGATTTAATAGGGTTTTACAATTTACAAACCCCTAATTCAATTTACGAAAAGTGATTTTAAAATTGACGAGCATATCTATTACAATTTAAAAAGACTGATTTTTACAATAACCAACACTAGTATTTACAATTCACGAAGGATGTATATTAAAGATTATTTTTGTATCTGTGTGTTTTAACTATTTTGGACGATCCTTTGACAATTGAAAAGCAATCCACTCGGCTTAATTCTTAATATTACATAAGTCCACCCATGACTGGCTTTTACTGGGTGAAAACACACTCAGGGGATCATTATCTAATTTTGATCAAAAGGAAAGCACCGGGGTTATTGTTATTCACCGGAAGTGGCTACGGTAGGTGTATTGGCTGCACTTCACTCCCACTTTACCTTGGTGCGGGATTATAATATATGCCAAGGAAGTAGGACTGGGATTACCCACTCACTAACCCTCGATAGTAATATATCACCGTTTAATGAAATTTGCGCTATGGAACAGTGTGGAATGTGGTTCTCATTTCCTTTAGAGTTTGCAGCTATCGACTGGTGAAGTTGTGTGTGTGTTTGTGAATTACTGTGATATGCCATGGTAGCACGCAATGGTGACTGAGAGTTGCTGAAAAGAAGGAGACTTTGGGGGCAGCTTTATACAGCAAATATGGCATGATGGAGACAGGGCCATGAAGGCCTACTTCCTGAGTCCCCCGAAGGGAAAGAACCAAAGTGACCTGAGGTGCGAGCGTAGTAACACCGGAGGCAGAATGCTTGCCTTTAAAAATGCTTCGGTCCAGGCTCCTTAGCCAGATACTGAACCACCTCGATGATTTTGTCCATCTTGTCTTTAAGCATTGCGCAGTCATGGGGTGGGAGAGCTGCGCGGCCCTCGATAATTTGGGCCCTTGCATATGTATGATTTTGCCTAGTAGCTTACATAAATCTGTAAGAATTATATACCTTCATTCTGTTTAATAACATATCCATCTTTAATATTACCTACTTTATGGCCGATTCCTGCTTCCATGTTATTGTGCTGCTGATACTCAATGAGTTCGACCGATTAGATGGCGCGCACAATGCAGCTTGGCTAGGTGGATTATGTCGCCACGAGGTAGGATTCAGAAAGGTGGCTGTCCGGGGACTATGAATGAAAGAGGGTGTTGGGACAAAGTGACTAGATAGAATGGTAAGTTATTTGACTGTGTTTATATTTCTAGAAGCTGGTTAGGGGCGAACAAAGTAGGAGTTGGCAGCTCATCTATATTGTATTTTATAATAGGTGTTTATTTGTTTGTTGTTTGCTGTTAACTCTGTTGTCTCGTCTTTATAGGCAGAAAAAGTGAGCATTCTCCTTTCTACCTGGGATGAAGATTCTGCTTTTTATCGAAAACTTCATTGAGTAAATATAAGTATTCGAGTCTCATTCTCATCATTTCAAGATAAATTCCCTTATTAAAAGAATTATTACAACATAAGAAAGTGAAGTGATAGACGGGCATGATCTTGGCAATATGTTCTAGGATTATACAAGTAATTATGTGTGATCTAAACCACGAGAGTTGGAATGCACGACTGTCTATGCATAAACAATTTTCTTTCGTTGTACTCCATTAAAAAAAATACGGTAGGAATTTAACACGACAAATGCGCTTCGTTAATTTTCTATGGAATTAGGGGTAGACACAAACAGTAAATTCGTTTTCAAAATTACCTTCCAATAACACACGATAACTTTGTTAAGACAATATGTTAACTTCATTAAAAAAATCACAAGAAGGGAACTCTGTGAAGCACACAATGATATTTTATAGAAGCAGGTGTCAAGAAAGGAGTCGGGTTATTAAGTTTCAGATGGAGTCTGAAGTTTGAACTTCTATAGCACTTTCCAGAAACTCAACGCCCTCGAAAGGTTTCGCTATATTATGGAAATAATCATGTCACTCAGTGCAGGACAAAGTTTCATGTCCTTAGGATAGATGAAGCCAGTTTTATAAAAACAACAAATATCCACGTGATGTGACCGGGCTTAGTCGTTGATGCCATAGACTGCAAAATATACATCAACCCTGAATGGGATTCGAACCTGAGACATTTGGAGAAGCATAGAATTCGAGAGACAACGTAGAAGTTGAGTGATATAAACCTCTTCATTGGATGTGTTGATACGAAACATATAATAACAGAAGATTAAGCGGAACGATATACTTAGACACGAGTAGTTTGGTGAAAATGTTATGGTCGTCGGTGGACGAAATGCATGTTTGTCTGGATGGTGCGTTCTGAAGGTGCATCGTAATAGAATGTAACACCCGAGAGGTGGCCTGGACATCGAAGAATGAGTTAAAAAAAAATAAATATAGTAAGGAATGTACTTTAACTGCCATATGAATGGTGTCAAAACCTGAGATCGATAAGAATGAAGGAAAGACGGTTAAAAGTAGAAAGCAATAAAAACTTGTTTCGGTCCACACTGAATAATATCGATGTAAACACCAATTGGTACTCATTTTGATGGAAGTTTGATGTAATAGAATGGAGGCCACTTGCCACAAAAAGCCAAAACTACCTGATTAACTTAGCCTTCTTGCAGAGAATGCTAAACTAATGGGTATCGAAGATAATTCCCGCTTAGGCGACTAAAGGAGCCTTTACCCATATGGTCTTGGCATGAGGCACTGTTCGCAAGCTTGTGTTTTCGATGTGATGGAGTCCGATATAACAGCGATAGTGTGTGAATTGTATGAGGGCTGACATCGCCATAGCCTCAATTGGGAAGGGACTCCCTTAATTGTTAAAGAATGATAGGAAGCCGGTTTGGTAGCTATTTTCGCAGAACTATCTTATCGACGCGGGTTGTAAAATGCAGTTAGCTTTGTTTCTGAATTCAAGCTTCTGCCTCAAACGAAACTCTGAGTAAGAAGGGATCAATGGTACCTGGTCAAATTCAAGAGGGTTGCGTACTGTACGCAAATTCTGCACATTTTTCACGTAACTTCACCACTTTCTTTACGAAATTCTTTTTAAAACCATTGGCACAGATGCCTGCCCTCTTTTGTTTTCGCGATTGTTTTTAAATATTATTGTAATTATGCTTATGTTCGTAGTGGCAAACATGAGCGAGCGCCGATCGCGCTTTGTGTAAAAGCAGTTAATAACATTGGCCTGCGTTTTAAAACATTTTTTCAAACTGATTTAGGGTAATTTTTTTATGCTGAATTTAAGAATATAAATAGTTTTCCTTTGGTCAGGTCTGGTTTCTAAGATGTGCTCGATTTATATTAGAACGGATTTTTCAAAATAGCGCTACCATCCAACATATAATACTTCAGTTTTGTCACATCTAGTGATGAGTAACCATACATAACCTATTTTAGTCGTTTTTTCAGGTCTAGATTTACATTAGAATGTTTCGTACGTGTAAGAATCATCCGAATAGGTTTTGTTACATCTGCGGACATGTCGCTCTTCCAGACTGTCGAGCAAAAATCATGGATTTTGTGAAAAAGACATATCATGCTTATTTTGGAGTGAAACTAGGGGACCAGGATAAGCCATTTGATCCCCATATGTTCTGAAAGCATGTGTGGAAAAATTACCAGATTGAAGTAATAAGAAAAGCAAAAGTATGCCATTTGCTGTCCCAATCGTGTAGAGGGAAGGCAAAGACCACGTCACCGACTGCTACTTCTGCATGACAAATATGAAAAGCATCAATCGCAAGAACAAGCACCATGTTCAATACCCCAATATTCCTTATGCTATAAAACCAGTCCCGCATGGCACATATTTTCGTGTTCCTGAGCCTGATATTACCATGGGTTTTAGCTCTGATTCCGAAGCTAGTGTCACTACGAATAAAGTTGAGTTTGATGCAAGAAGCCAGAAGGCAACCAATTGGTGCCATTTACGCAAGACGATCACAACGACCTGACACGAGACCTAAACCTCTCCAAAGAATCTGCTCAGCTAATGGGTTTACGTCTTCGAGAGAAATTTATGCTGGTACCGGGGACAACATTCTATCGGCATCGGGACCGCGAGAAAGAATTTAGGAAATTTTTCACGTTTGATGAAGTCACTTTACTCGTCTACTGTAACAACATTGCTGACCTGCTCAACTTAATGGGCCTTAAAGTATGATGCTATTAAATGGAGACTTTTCATTGATTCAACTAACAAAAAACACAAGGCAGTTCTTCTCAATAAAGGCAATATTTTTCATCCATCCTGTTGGACACTCAGCTGCACTGAAAGAAACATGCAACAGCATGGACCGTCTGTTGTCTGCTCTCAACTACCAGGAACACATATAGCTGATCTGTGGAGATCTTAAAGGTGTTGGACTGATCCTAGACCTTCAAGGTGGATACAGACAGTATCCATGCTTTATGTGATTATGGAACAGTCGGACTGACAACCAGTATTATGTCAGACTAGATTGGCCATCAAGACAAGAATTAGAATCCGGTTCACAGAACGTTTTGTCACACCCTCTGGTTGAACCGAGCAAAATATTGCTTCCACCCCAGCACATCAAACTCAGTTTGATGAAGAACTTTGTCAAAGCAATGGACAAGGTTCCATTGCAACATTTTACTAAATAAAACAAAATTTCTCTTTCGTCCGATCTTGGTAGAGTTAGAGGAAGCGAAATGAACAGGGAAGGTAGAGGATTTGCTTTCCTCCGTCAGAAGTTTCCACGAGTCAGCATGAAAAAACTGATTGCAGGTATATTTGATGGTCCTTAAATAAGAGAGCTCATCAAGGACACCAGTTTTGATGAAACAATGAAATCCTGCTGAACTCTCTGCCTGGTTTTCCCTTAAGTCAGTCATTGCAAACTTCTTTGGCAACCACAGAACTCCTCAGTATGAGAAGGCGGTTGATGAGTTAATGGAGAACTTCCGCAAACTTGGTGTGCGCATGTCATTGAAAATGCACTTCCTTCGGTCCCACCTGGACTATTTTTCCGAGAATTGTGAAAACTTCAGTGAAGAACAGGGTGAGCGCTTTCACCAAGATATCTTTGTGATGGAGAAACGCTACCAAGGGCGTTGGGATGTCAACTTTCTGGCTGACTACTTTTGGTGCCTGAAAAGGGATTTAGTGCCTGCTAGGCACAATAGGAAATCTCTGAAGAGACCATTCATCCATGAGTAGCTCTCATGAATGCTGTACTCTTGTTGGTATCAATTAGAAGATTCTGTAAACGTTCTATGTATAAATCAGTTCAAAATTTATTATTGTGTGTACATTTGCCTACAAAGAGATCGAAATATAGGAATTTCTGGCAAGTACTTCTATCTCAAAAACTTGATTTTCGGATTCAGCGCGAAAAACTGGCCTAAAATAAGGTATTATGTGTTAGACCCTAAAATAAGGTATTATGTATTAGACCTTGAAGACACCGCAGACCAGTGTAATGATGATAGTGCCAGATTTTCTAAATAATACCTCGTAAGAGTTGGCCTGCCCATTCTTCATCTGGCTACAAGACCCCAAAAGTTAATGAAAAATCATCCTTCATTTTCCATATCCTATTCTCCTTTCTTTTCACTTATTTTCTTTTTCCTTTCCCCTTCCTTCCTCTTTTGTTTGGTCTCTCCCCTTTCTTTTTCTAATCCTAGTGGCGACGAAAATTGCTCGAAAAGTCGATCTCTTTTCAAAAAAGGAATATTTTGCAACCCTTCCGGCATTTTTTTCTGATGCCTGTAATGTTCCTCTTTCTTTTCCAAACAAACTTCAAGATCTCTTATTTTCTCTAATTTCTTTAGTCTAGCTAATTTGGAGTTGAATAAAGCTAAGGAATAATATATTAGAAGGTATTCATCATCTGGAATGCCATTAACCGATCTGAGCAACAGAGTACCTCTAATCTAGAACCCCCTGGAATGTATAGCTAAGCAGCAGAGTACCTCTAATCTAGAACCCCCTGGAATGTATAGATAAAAGAGAAGAACTACCGATAATTTCAAGGGAAAAAGATTCGAAACGATTTTTTAGGTTGGTGAAAAAGGTCAAGATAAGGGATGAACAAACGATTGCCCACTAATCTTAATCCACGCAATTTAATCAGCCAAAGATTCCACGCCAAAATTAGCCATCGAAATTTAATCAGCTAAAAAATTCCCACAAAACTGTCCCCCCCTAACTTTTATCAGCAAAGTTTGCCGGTTAAATTTGTCCGTCAAAATTTTCCCGCTGAATTTCCTCGTCAAGCTTTGCCTGTCGAATTTTGTCTGTCAAACTTTGCCTACATAACGATACCCACCAAATTTCGCGTTCACGTTAAATTTGCCGGCTAAATTTCCCAGTCAAATTCCCTGCCGATTTTTCTCTGTCAAACTATACCACAGAACTTTGCCCGCCAAACTATGCATACTCTACGTTGCCGTCAAGAATTTGAGTTCCAATTTCGTTCCGCATATTTTTGTCTGGGTCGCTACTAGATGGGGAAACATTGGTCATGCAATCATTGTACAGTTCAGTCTGCAATGTTTGTTCCTCTCTCATTGTATTGGGTTGAGGAATAAATTTCTTGCGGTTTTATCATACTTATTACCATTAACAATTTTAGAAAAACTTCATTTTTAATTGATAACAATATGCAATTTAATCAATAATTTGTATTCTCCGTTGTTATTTACGACTTCTTCCCAATGTTCAACTAGTTTTTCGACGCCTCTACAATAAAAATCTCTGGATTTTGACTCGAAAAATTCGTCTAACCAGGTTCTTAATTCCACATCAGTATTGAACTAAACGCCGCGCAAATGGTTGGAGAGCGATCGGAACAGATGGATATCTGATGGAGCCAAGTCTGGAGAATATGGAGGATGCGGCAAGATTTCCAAATTAAGCGTTTGGATGGCGTCTTTTGTCATATTGGCAATGTGAGGACGAGCATTATCGTGTTGCAGAAGGACTCCATAACGTCGATGAGGTCACTTTTCATGAATAGCTTCGGCGAGTCGATACATTTGTTGGACGTGGAGTTCTGCATTGAAAATCTCGTTGTTCGCAAGGAGCTCATAAAGAATAGTGCCTTCACAATCCCTCCACACACACAGCATCGTCTTTCGTGGATGAAGTCCTTGCTCTAATCGCGGAAGTGTTTTTTTATTGGGGCTAAGCCATTGTTTTTGATGGTTTATGTTGACATAAACACACCACTTTTCGTCGCCAGTGATGATGCGGTGAATAAATATGTCCTTATATCCACGAGTAGCCTTGTGACGAGCAAGCAAACCTGCGGCAATCATGGAGCATTAAAGTTTGTTGCTTTCGCTCAAAGCGTGCGGAACCCATGCGCCGAGTTTTTTAACTTTCCTCATCGAATGAAGGTGATTCACTACAGTTTTCTGATCACACGCCAATTGTGCAGCCAATTCTCTAGTCGATTGACGAGGATTTTCATGAAAAAGGTTGTTCAATCGATCTTCATCCAACTTAATGGGGCGACCAGAACGTTCTTCGTCATTAAGATTGAAATGACCGTTTTTGAAACGTAAAAACCACCATTAAGCTGTCCTTTCTGATAAAGCATTTTTTCCGTACACAGCACAAATATCGCGACGAGCTTTGGCTGCGTTATTCGATTGAAAATGGATAACAACAAATGTCGAAAATGCGCCTTTCTTTCAACTTGACATTTCATTTTAAGGGTACATAACAAAAATTAAATTAACACTACTTTTAAATAAACCGCAATGACTTATTACTCAACTTCAAGACGTAGCCTAAGCAAAAGCTCAATAGTCTACGCTGTTAAGAGACGTAGCCTAACCTTTGCAAATTTTTCTCTCATTATTTATTATTGTTTCTTAATATGGGCACAAATCACGTCAACAAAACTTAAATATATATATATATATATATATATATATATATATATATATATAATAAAAATGAAGTCCGTCTGTCCATTTATAGGAATAATATAATATTCGGTCAAAATATGAGAAATTATGGCTGCGAGATAACATCTTACTCAAAGTGATCGCCCTGAGATCTTACCAAAGCCTTTAGACTGCTTCGGAACCTGACACATGGATAGTGGATACCTCACTGTGTGGGAAGAAATTCGAACACTTCTTTGATATTGACTACCAGCTCGGCCTTATTATTACAGGCGGGGGAGTTGGTTTCTTTCCCAACTGCACCTCACACATAGTAATCCATGGGATTACAATCGAGAGATCTAAGTTACCAGAGAGTGGGGCTGGTGAACTCGTAGAAATTTACCGACAACCACTTATGACCTTTTCAAGAGGTACCAAGGTGGGCAAAAGTTTTGTTATACTCGTTTTTTTTTTTTGCTTTCGAGATGTTTACGTGTGTAATAGAAAAAAGTTCCACCAAACAAACTTAAATTACTACTTTTCCAGCATGTGTCATTTAAAGGACTTTTCCACATTGTGTGCAGATGTGTCGAGATGGAAGTGAAAAGAATCGAGATCTCTGCTCTCTCGCGCGTGGACCACGACCAGTCCGAAATCTCCAAGCGGCTGAACGTCAGCCGGAGGACTGTCCCTAGATTCGCGTAGAGGTTCAAGAACGGAGAAGTCCTCACAGATCGACCCCATTCAAGCAGACCTCAGGTTTTCAACCGTTTGAATATGAGAAAGGCGTTCGAAAGTGCTCCGAAGATAAAAATGACCACTCGCGAAGGAGAAGAACATCTCGGTCCCCACGGTGTCTAGTGTCGTCAAGGTGGACGGCGACAAGAGCTTAAGGTGTGTGGAAAGGCCACTGCTCACCAACCGTTTGCGGGAACAACGTCGGTACGCTGTCGTCGCCTTCTCAACGACTTGAAGAGTTATGGCAATCGAATTATGACTTTTTTTCTGATGAAAAACTCTTCACGGTCGATTTGGTCATCAAGAATCAGAAGGAACACGTGGTAAGCTTCGGGCAGGACGTCTCCAAGGTCCGCGACGTGTACACGACAGGCCACCTGCTTCCGTGGTGATGCTTGGAGTCGTGGCTTCAAATGAGGAGATGATTACGCCGGTATGGTTCGCTGCCAGTAACAGGCTCACCGCGATCGATGACAGGGACATATTGGCCACGAAAGTTTTGCCCTGGATAAAAAAGATCATGAAGAATGCGGACTACGTCTTTGACAAGGATGGTGCCCTTGCCAACAAGTGGGCCTTGTGAAATAATTTTCTCTCCTGAAGAAAATGAAGGATAAATAACTGATGTTCAAGATGGAAAGGATTGAATTTATTAAGTGACATTAAAAATACCAACCACATCTTCAAATTCCCTTTAAAAGCAACCCAGGAATTATTTTATTGGGGCAATAACATCGTAACTATTTGGCTGATTCTAACGAAATTTGAAACCCTTGAGGTGTTTACATTCTCTTTCGAATGATAGAATCGCCAAGGTCTCCTAAAGTTACTCCGGGAATTATTGAAAGTTTTGATGGTTGTAAGGTCATATATCAGAATAAGTGAGGGCACGCGACTTTTTGGTCAGCAAACCTTGTTTAATCCCGTTCATAAAATATAGAGTTATTGAAGATAAGACGTTCGATTTGTTTCTGTAGCCACAACGTTGTTCGCTCATAACTAACAGTCAGTCACGCGTGACCGTAAACTACCGCGCGCGCGCGGTGAAACGTTTACTCATTTTAAGTATATTATATGACAGGGAGAGTAAGCACCTCTCCTGAATCTGCCTTCAACCTGAAAATAATAATAATAAACAACTAAAGATATTTTTGTGCCACAATATAAGATTTTTTAACAATGTGCATCTGTATATATTTGTGACAGGACTCTTTAGTGAATTCACACGTCATTACATATACGCCTGAGGATGGAATCTTTCCCTTTGACTGAGCCCATGGATTAGCTAAATGAGGAAGCTGTATATGTAATTCCGTGTGAATCCATTAACTGTCCCTCATTCTATATAGGAGAGTGGGAGAACATTAACAAAATGAATATACGAACATAAAGATGATGTCAGTATTTTTAACCACATTAGCAATTACAAACACGAAATAGATTATTCAAATGCCCAAATAATATTAAATTGTAAAAGTTTCCATAAAAGAAAAATATAGTCGAGCTACTAATTGGAGAAATCCCAAATTTTAATCTTTCAGATGGTCAATTTAAGTGTAGCGCCTATTCCCGGAACTTGATCGTAAACAGTTTTTTTATTGATCTTAGAACCACCATCCATGATTAATGTTGTTTTTTTTTATTTTGTCGGGATTTTGAAGCTATTGAGTGACTTGTGTTTTCATTCCATTCTCACATTACACGACTGAAGAGAGTATGGTAAACTTCACACCAAAACTAGTATCGTAAATAAATTTTATGCTCCTATACAGTGGTTTCACTATCATATACCATAACTCGCTATTAAGTTCTTTCAATTATATATATATATATATATATATATATATATATATATATATACACACACATTTAGATGTTATTACGGGTCGCGGATTTCTGTCCTTGATCGGCTATATGGAGTTGATTGGTTTTTGGTATCTGATTCTGCCCTTTCTGCCTCCTTAACTACAAGCATCGCCGCATCATTGGCCAACCGGAAGAATCCATCTTTGTAATTGATTGAGCTGTTCGAAATTATATAAGCTGCTTCTGTCAATTTTCAATCTAACAATCTATTCTCTAAATACTTGTAAATTATTCTAATCCCACTCTATTTGGGCAAATGACCATACTCATCGGCATGTACTACCATTGAGTTTGATGGCCTATTTGGTCTAATCTCCCTCTTATGCTCACTGATCCTTGTGTCAATGTCTCATCCTGACTCTACTTAATAATTATGATCGCACCGCCGCTAAGAGGTATTTGGTAAATAATACCTTTGTAAGCTTTAGCTGCCGAATTCCTAAGACTTATCATCTCTCCAACTCTGCTCCCCACAGAGCTCACTATTATTATAACTGCTCTTCAAACTGATCTGTCTAATCTCTCCGTCGCCTTGGAGTACAGTTTGGGCACGTACCTGACTTCTCCTAATCTTTCCCGGCGTCCCTACTTCTCTTTGCTATTTTAATTGCTTTACGAATTAATTTTATTAAAATCACCTATAGATTCCTATTGCTTCTATTTCACCTTGTAATTGAGCGCTACATAACTGCTGGTCAAACCTTTGTTTGATACAGTTGCTGTCTCCAGAGGTGGTTGTCAGTAAATTTTTACTACTTCAGCAGTACCAGTTTCTGGCTTCTAATTCTGCGAATTTTAGTCTCACCGATTAAATTCCGCGCTTGAGAAAGAGACTAATCGCTGTGCTTGCAACATCAAGAAAAAGCTGATGGCCAATATCAAGGTGTTCGAAGATCTTACCAGGGACACAAGGAGGAACGCAAGCGAAAAGATTTTGACCCGGTATGAGGCCGCAGTTGAACCTGAGGGTGGCTGGCCTCTTTGACTAAACTGTTCTCACAACCATAATCTAGTTGATATTTTTGAATTTTTGAAAGTTATTTTTCACTGATGTTGTGGAGTTTTTTCTGTTATGCTAACTGTCAAAATTAGCCCGAACACCACATATTAATTTATATATATATATATATATATATATATATATATATATAATTTTTAATAAGAAACAATGGCCAGGAGTAGACTTAAATCCAACATCAAAAAAAATCTTATTAAGATTGAGTAGTGCAACGTTTCGTCCTTACGGTCATCTTCTGGTGTAGAAAACAGATTAACATATGGGGGGAGCATATCCTTATTATCTTTATTTATTTATCAATATTATCCTTGCTTTCCACTTGGTTTTCTTGATGCAGGTTGTCTTCCTCGAATTCATTTCTTCTTCTTGACTTGCGTATTCTCCTTGGCTAGGTTGGTCCTTAATCTTCATTTTTTTTCTTCTTGATGCATCTTCATTTTCTTCCTTTTAATCCCGAGTTGATGATTTCTTGGTGCTTTCTTGTTGAGTTAGTCCTTCAAGCCGTTTTCTTTCTTGGGCAATCTTCATAAAAGTTTTTGGACTCTTGAGTTTCGAACGCGGTATCGTTGGATTTGAACGCCAATACTCTAGCCTCACGACCGGCTTTAGTCCGTCTTTGGTGGGTAATTTTATCGGCCATTTATATTGTCCAGTTGGAAGGAATTTTTCTCTGATACATTTTTCGCACCCCTACAAACATATACAAATTAGGTTTAAGTGTTCACCACGAATTATAATACCAGGGAAGTAAATACAACGATTTAGGGAAAGATGTTAAGTAAAATTGTACAGAAAAAAACAACAACTAAAAACTGGCTAATAAAAGCTTAAAAAACATAAAAACAAAAATCAATACAAAATCAAACGGATCAAATGAGAAGCATACTTTAAGTCTTTGATATCCAGGAAGAATATGGTGTGGTGGAGAGGTGATGGGAAATATATCAGCTCCGCTAGTAGTGGTCGTTTCCAATTGTGGTTTTTTTTTTCCAACAACCACACAATTGGAAATTTCTTTTTAAAATTAAAGATCAAACTCCTAAGGAGTTACGTAGTTATTTAGTTTTTTTTTACTCCTGTCTAGAGCAATGGTTCTCAACTTAGTTTGGCTTATGGCCGTCTTAGGAACCTTATTTTTTCCTGTGGCCCATAATCATTGTTTTCAGTAGGAAATATGCAGTTTAACTCTACTTTAAAGGATAAAAGATATTAAAACAGCTATTTGTTTTCAGATACAATTATATTTGTCACATATATATGACTGTAAACATAGCAAAAATTAAACAGTGGTTAACAAAAATGTAATACTCTTTTAAAATAAATAATTAGCCTTAAAAAAAATAAAATCCTTTAGCAAAATGAAATAAATATATCATCAACTCTTTATTCTTTCAATGCGATCCTTGTGCTTCATGAAGTTTCACAAGTTTTTAAATATCAAGATCTATAGTTGTTAGAGACAGACGAAGATCACCTCTTCCTACTATTTCTAAGCGGCTGTGAGCTTTTGATAGGAGGTGTGACACTTTACTAAACCAACTCAACCAGATAAAAAGTAGGAAGAGCAATAAAATATAATTTTACTTCGTCCAAAAGCAAAAGGTATTTTATAGCAATTTCATGACTTGTCCATAAGTTCCTGACACCATGCTTAAATCTAGCCAGAGAAATTTGATCACTCTGTAACTCAATGAGGCTTTCTTGTAATCTGATTTCAACATCAGCTGCATTAATTCCAAATGGGTCTACCACCCAACCTAGAATGTCCAGTTGTGGAAGATCTCTGAACCTAACTTCCATATCACTATGCAATTTCTCCAAATGATCAGTGTATACTAAAATATCATATTCTTTCAGCTCACTATCAATAGTGCGGGGGGTTGGAAACTGTATAAACTCTTTTCGCCACATATTTGTCTTGAACAGCTTAATTTTCCCCATAAATGCACAAATAGACTCTTTGCAAGTTAAAATATTTGCATTTTTACCTTATGGCTGTTTGGTCAAGATATGTAGCTTTTCAAATATATCTGTAAGGTAGAATATGTCACATTTGGCAGCAATGATTCTTACTCCGAGCTGCTTACCATCCAGAAATAACACAACCCTATCCCAAAGTACAATGAAGCGATTCAGACAATTGCCCTTAGAAAGCCATCGCACCTCTGTATTCAAAAGTAGGCGTTCAAACCCTTCTTAATTGGTAGCACAGAGTTATCGGAAAAGACACTCTTGAGGTTGATTTGACTTGATAAGGTTGCCTGTCTTGATTACACTATCAAGTGAATCTTTCAGACGTCCTCCTAGATTTTTTTGCAATCAGATGTTGACGTTGGACAACACAGTGTTTGCAAAAAACTTTAGGTACAGCCTCTTTTAAATGTGCAATAAATCCCCTATATCTACCTGCCATAGCAGTGGCGCCATCAGTTGCACAAGTCATAATATTCCCATTTGGAATATCATTTTCTTTGAAATAGGTTACTACTTCTTTGAAAATTGTTTCACCTTTACATAGTATCTGTCACAAGGCTGCGGGAAAAAAGCATTTCTTCTCTGAGTTGATTTTTATCCAAAAACCTAACATACGCCATGAGGAGGGCTTCGTTTTGACGTAATAACGTTTAATCAATTTGTAATGCAAAGGTCTTTATTTGTAAATGTTTAACGAGTTTTTCCTCTACATCCTTTGCCATTTAGTCAATACTTCTTGATACTGTATTGTTGCTCAGCGGAATGAATTCAGTGATTTTGGGGACATTTTGTTGCATGACATTTGAAATAACCACAGATACTGAAGGCAAAATGAATTCTTCGCCAATAGTATGAGGTTTTCCCGATTTTGCTATTAGCTTGGAAATCTCATTAGATGCAATTAAACCTTTGTCTAGTTTTGCCGCTGTTATGCTAAATATATCTTTAATAGTGCTCCTTGCTTGGAAATCATCCCGCAGCTTTTTAAAGTAATCTAATGTTCTGTCTTTTTTGTCCTTGTGCTTATTCTCCAAAAGTATTTTAAGCTTACTTGGTCGCATACTATCATTAGAAAGCGTAGCCATACATAAAAGACACAATGGCTGTGTTACGAGGGGCAGTCAATAAGTTTTGCAATTCGGATATAAGGAAACGAGATATGAGGAAAAGTGTTTTATTATTTTTCAATATACATAACTACCCTCGACTTCAATGCACTTGCGCCACTTGTCCCTGAGGCTTCAAATTCCCGACAACCAGAAATCTCCCGACTGCTCTTCAATCCACTCCTGGACGGCGAGCTGGACATCTTCATCGTCCCCAAACCGGCGTCCATGCAGTGCAGCCTTGAGCTGGTGAAATAAAAAGTAGCCACTAGGGGCCAGATCTGGACTGTAGGGGGGGGGATCGTTGAGCTCCTTGAATCCAAACTCGCGCACGGCAGCTTGTGCAACTCTGCTCTTGGGGACTTTGACGACGTTGAAGTCGATCATGGGGCGTCAGGTTTCTAGGAACCCAACGGGCAGAGACCTTGGTCATGGGCAAATTGTCGTGGATGATGTTGATAACACTTCCATGTGATATTCCAAGTTCTCGCTCGATTTCTCCGACCTTCTCCCGACGATTTTCAAGGATCATCCTCTCCACACGGGCCACATTGTTCTCGTTGGTCACATCTGACGGGCGTCCTGGACGGGAGTCATCTTCAAAGGACTCACGACCATGTCGGAACTCCCTATTCCAGCGAGCAATGGTTGCATAGAAAGGGGCGGTGTTGGTGTACACTGCAACCATGCCTTCATGGTTCTCTTTTGCATTCTTGCCTTCCTTGGTAAAAAAAATTGATCACTGCGCGGTGCTCAAACTTCTCCATTGTTGAAAAATTTATGACGGACGATCTGCGATCAGCCACTGCTTCTTAAATAGACGAGGCAGGAGCGTGCGGCTGCAGGTCCTGACTTGTCATAACTTGTCCTAACACCCCCACAAACAGCCATCTTCCTTCCTCTGTTTTGCCCTACCGATTCGCAAAACTTATTGACTGCCCCTCGTATAAGCTAAATACTCACTGGAGTATTGTCGACATTTTTTCTTCCTCGCCGTAGCCATGGGTAATCTGTGCAGAAGAAATTAAATATATGAATGATATATATATATATATATATATATATATATATATATATATATATATATATATATATATTACATTTTCGCGCCAAAGCTCACAGCAACATAATGAAAGGCGCTTATCTCAGCGGTGAAAAAGGAAGAGTATTTCTGAGAAAAGACCCAGAAACAACCTCCATTCCCTGTGCAGAGCACCGAGTCTGTGCCCAACACCAACTCTTATTACAGTCGGCCACGAAAATTTCAGACATGTTAAATAAATAGAAACGCTCATATAAATAGCTGTATTCAAAATTTTGTTTTCCTTTGTGGGCTAAATACTTGCCCTTGATGGTAAATATTTGAAACCAAAAAAAGAACCGCAAAATAATGTAACTATTTTTATGAGCGTTTCTATTAATTGGACATATCCGAAATTTTCGTTGTTGATTGTACATCCTGGTACTCTGTACCTGTACCTAAATGCAAAACAGCAGAAATGTACTCCTTCAGAGGGGTAGATTTGCATTAATTTTAGTAATATATTATATATACATATATATTACTCAAATTAATGCAGATACAAAACGATAAGTACAATCATCAGAATCTAAGATTAAATGCTAATCTCGTAAATAAGCCCTAAGTGAAACCGAAGTGAAAAAAAAATGATTTAGTGTAGGCTTAGCAATGGCATACTTTACTTACAAACAAAAATGCTCAGTTATTTACTTATAAAAGTCTTATATTATTGCGCTTGTGGCAATCTATTAAAATTTAAAAAACTAGTAAAATTACTACAACTTCGCAGTGTTAGGGTATACAAATAAAAGCTACTTACATACTATAACGCCGAACCACTTGATAAACCGACTGTAAGGATTTAAAGTTCCACTTGAAGTATTTTCATCAAGCCAACAACGGTGCCAGGCGCATAACGATCAAGCGCACAAGGAAGTGCGCCGCAGAATAAGCCTGTAAGATGCAGAATATTAGTTTACAGATTAATTATGCTAATAAAATATTTTAAAAAAAGGTAAAATATATGTATCAATATTTTATAAAATGTAATTCAACTGCATAAATTAAAATTAGGTACTGCCCTAACTATAATTCAGATTTCAATAGGTTGAGTCCTGTGGCCCCCTTCATGGATCTGTGGCCCATCTAAAGCTTAAAATTTTCCTGTAGCCCCCGATTGGAAAACCCTTGTCTAGAGTGTACCTCTGGAAAATATGTTGGAAGCAACCTACATACCCTTCAGTCCCGTTTTTTCTCCCACATGGGCATCAGCCTCAGAACAGGGAAACTTCTTAATATATAAGAGAGCACACGATTAAATGCAAAACAATTGCATCTCTGAATGACTTTGAGATTTTGGACTCCAACTCAAACCCACTGTCACTATGTATCTCTGAATCTATTTATATCAAAACACTATCTCTCTCACTCAATTTTGATTCCTCTTCTATTGCATTAAACATCATTTAAACGACCACTACTAGCGAAACTGTTTTTTTTCCCGTCACCTCTCTACCCCACCATATTCTCAATGAATATCAAAGATTCAAGGTATGTTTCTCATTTGATCCGTTTGGTTTTGTATTGATTATTGTTTTGTTGTTTTTTAAGCTTTTATTAGCCAGTTTTTAGTTGCTTTTTTCTGCACAATTTTACTTCACATCTTTTGTTAAATCGTTGTATTTTAGTCCCCTGTTATTATAATTATAATTCGTGGTGAACAATTAAACCTATTTTGTATATTTGTATATCTTAATCTGACAGCCAAAAACTTCTCCATTTCAGAGAAGGATCTTGCCGAGGCCGGTCCATCTGGCCTAGGGGCTCCTAGCGGCAGTGGAGAGAAGCAAGTTCATTCCCCACCCTCTTCTCCTAAGAAGAAAAATAACAAAAAAGACAAAGAAGATTCGGGGCTCCTCGTACTCCACGGAAGCCACGGGGACTGACCGGACCGCTGATGGATGTTTCAGTATGAGACCAAGCCAAGATCGGCTCGTCTACCCCCGGTGCCGCCTCGGTTGGGGAGTACCAGACAACGACTAAAGGTGCGCAGAGCAAAGCTTAGATTACATCGGGGGCCCTCATTCAGAAGCTATCTGGTGTATTTCAGCACGCTGGCTTTAAACGCTTCCTCGTTATTCGCCCCACTGATGGCAGCATGTTGGCCAAGGGCAACATAGTCCATCAGAGAAGAGCACTAGCTAGCCTGATTGGTAGAGAGCCGAAGGTGACCCGCTTCTCAGGTAGTAGCCTTCTGGCGAATGCGACGGATCCCTCGGAGGCGGCCATGATTAGTGCTCTTTAGACACTTGATGGCACCTTGGTGAGTGGGACGCCTAACTCTACCATGAGCTTCGTGAAAGGAGTAGTTTATGCTAGGTAACTTGTGGCCTAGTCTATAGAGGACATCACATTAAGGCTGGCCGACCAAGAAGCAGTCACGGTCAAACGTGTGATGAGAAAACGGAGAGGCCTCGAGATCCACCCTACACTCTTCATCACGTTCGACTGTGACAAGCTCCCTGAGTCGGTGCGTGCCGGTTGGTATCACTACCGCGAGAAGGCATTCGTACCACTGCGGCGGAGATGATAATACTGCCATCGTTTTTGCCACATAAATCGCTCCTGTAGACATGCAAAGTGGGGGTTACCCGAAATCTGTGTAAGTTGCTCCAAAGCCGCAAACGACAGATCCAAATCGTGTGTGACCAAGTGTGTCAATTGCGGAGAGCCGCACCACGCTTCTTTGAGACAAATAGATGTTTATCTCCTTTAGAAAGAAATCCTGGCTTTTCTAGTCCAGGATCGTCTCTCATTTCACGAAGAAAGGGACTCGGTCTGGGCGCGCCCAACGCTGCCTGGGAGGTCTTATGCCTCAATGTTAAAAAATACATCCACTGCACCTAACAATTCCATGCCTAGAAGTACGATCATTTCCGTGCCCATTCGGAACCTTTCTGCCGGTTTTACCCACCCCGGGCGTTCCCCTAGTAAAGCTAGTGGCACAAAGGGCTCACACCCAGCCCCGAATAAAACCAGCCCCCCCTCCCCTCCTTCCCCAGCGTGACGGTTTCCCGTAAAGCGAAACGTCCCGCGCGCCTCCACCGAGTCGTTAGACTCACAGGAGGCAACACCCCTGAAGTTGACCGTGAGGCCATCTTCCGGAGTTGTTAAAGCTGCCCCCCCCCACCCCACATGAGGGCAGAACTAAAGAAGCTTCGGCTCCTATGCCCACACAGAGTGCTAAGCTGGGTAACTCGAAGACAGTTGATCATCCAAAGGACGGACACCCGCCTCCGAAGCCAGCCCAATGTTTCGAGGGTGAGGGAGGAAAACACTCGCGTGGCGATCCTAACCTTCCCCGTTAAGTCTTCGAAGACGACAGCGCCTTCAGTACATTGTCCGGCCAACAGCGCCCGGAGTTCAAACTCTGGGAAGCGCATGGCCATTCCAGTGAGGGTCTTATCTTCCAAGAGGGCACCCGCATCTCCTCTGAGCTAAGCCTGGAGGGCATATTCCTTCAATGGAATTGCCGCGCACTCCGGGCCACCTGGGAGGAGCTGCGTTGAATCGTCTCCTCCTGTTTTTCCTTGACTACCTTTTGCAGGAGAGCATGCTGGGCGCGTGCCCCCTGACAACCTTCCCGGGTTATAAGGCTTTTGAGACCCCACCCCCAAAGAATGGGGGCTGGGCAGGAGGATGAGCCATTTACACCCGGCATGATGTCTTCGTTCTTTTCTTTGCTTTAGATACCTCCTTTCAAGCAGTAACTGTGCATCTGCACCTGGATAGGACGTATACTGTTATTTCTGCGTATATTCCACCGTCAGCCGACTTTGAGACGTGGGACTTCCTCCGCGTCGTGGCACGGTTGCATAGGCCCTTTCTCAACTGTTCGGGGATATGAACGGTAGAATCCCCTTCTGGGGAGATTACTCGATCAATCCTAGGGGTCGGGGCCTTGCCGACCTGATCGACAAGCTGGAGATAGGTGTCCCAAATGTGAATGAGTTTACGCATCATTGCCCTAGAGCCCATATATTTTCCCTCCTCAATCTATCTTTCTGCTCTCCGGATGCACATCGTTATTTTAGGTGGGGAGTAGTTGATGACCCCCATGGTATGTGATCACTCTCTGATTCAGATATCATTTCCTGGACCGCTGCCACCTGAGAGCCCGCCCCGATAATGCTTGTCGCAGGCGCGGTAGCCCTCATTTCAGAGAATAACTGATTTCTCTGTCTCAGTCAAAGAGTTTAGGTATGTAGATCAGGCCATTGAGTTCTCTGGCAAGCTCATTGCCGTGAGCCTAATTACTATTCCATGAACGTCTGACCGTTTTGCACGCCAAAGCTTATGTTACGCCTACATGCGCTATAAGCGCCGCTCGAACGATTTCACTGCGGCTGAATTTTGTCGAGCTAGGGCTAGGTTCCGGTGTATTTCGAAGCATGCTCACGGCTCTTCCTGGCGAGCATACGTGTCTTCACTTAGAGGGAACACCCCTCTAGTAGAGGTTTGGAAGCGAATCAAAAGGATTCAGAGCAAGTTTTCGCAGGACGCCCCTACCTTTGTCCAGTAGAATGGGACCACAATCTCGGACCCCGCGTCAGTGGCGGAGTCCTTCGCGACCGCTTTCTCTAGCCACCATTTAATGCAAGTCGTGATGTCGCGGAAGGCCGCCCACTGGACTTTACCTCTAGAGGCGGAGAACCCTTCAAACGACAGGTTTACACTGAATGGGCTGCGTTCCGCTCTTGCTTCGTGCGCGGACACCGTCAACAGGATCTGGGTAGAGGGTATCCTCCCAGACTCCGGGCAAATCGCACCTGTGCTCACTTTTCGCAACCCGGGGAGAGATCATTCTACCCCGGCCGGTTTCCGGCCAATCTCTGTAACCTCCTGCGTGTGAAAGTTAATAGAGAAATTGATAAAGGATAGATTAACCTTTTTTTAGGACAGCGTAGTCTACCTGTCTTCCGCACAGTGCAGGTTTCGCAAGTTCCACTTCACGTCGGATGCTCTGCCTGCTCCGATTAGAAAATGCTGTTTGTGAGGCCTTCCTTTGTAGACAGCACTACGCCACGGTGTTTTTCGATCTGCAGAAGGCCCATGATACCGCATGGCAATACGGTATCACGGAGACTCTGCATAAGATGGGGGCAAGGGGAGGCCTCCCAATCTTTATATCTGAATTTCTGTGAGATCGTCGATTCGGCGTACGGGTCGGGGGAGCCATCTTCGGCCCAATGGAGCAGGAAGAGGGATTCGCGCAGGAGAGTGTCATCAGTGTCCACTCTTTGCCCTGAGCATCAAAGGCATCACCTTGGTGCTGCCAGAAGATGTTATAACTACGCTCTACATGGACGATCTTTCGACCTCTTTTGGCGCGGCTGAGATGCCAACTCTAGAGCGCCGACCCCCAACAGCCGTCAATCGCTATGCCGAAGCGCACAGACTTCGGTTTCCCTTAGCCAAGACTAAGATGGTGCACTTCTTCCGCCAACCTTGGCTTCACTCTGACCTAGACTTGTTCCTAAATAGCGTTAGCCTGGAAGTGGTGGACTCACATCGTTTCCCTGGTCTTGTATTTGAGCGACGCCTCACCTGGGAAGCTCATATTCGCAGCTTTAGGTTATCTTGTACTCGCGCCATGGATATTCTTGGTTCCGTCACGTTCAGTGCCTGGGGCGCTGATAGACTACTGCCTTACCTTTTTATCTATCCTTTGTTCGTTCGAAGCTCGTCTACGGATGCAAGTTTTATGAATCCGAAGCCGACTGTGTATTGCTGAAGGTGGACTCGAGACACCACAGCAGCCATTGAGAGCCTACTTGTATATGCTGGGGAGATCCCTAGCCTTCTGCGCTGTGCACAGTACATTAATTCCCCTGTACATTCGAGCCCGGCACCTGCCTCAGTCGCCAAAAGCTATCACTGCATCTTCAGCTGATCTCTACGGTGCGAATGGTGCCGAAAGATGCCATTCATGCCCTAAACCCCTTGGGTTTAAGGCTAGGAAACTCTTTCAAGAGCTCGGTATAGCTCGTAGGCCGGTGGCGTCTCTGGTTCTTCCTAGGAATTCACCCTAGAGGGTATCACTTTTAACTATAGGTTGGCACACTTCTGCTCCCAAAGCTTCTATAGCGCCAGTAGTATTGCGTTCGGCATTTTTGGATCACATTTCGTGTCACGCTGGAACCGTGCCAGTGTATACAGATGGCTCCAAGTCCCAAGAGTGGTTTGGTTTCCACGCCGTATCTCCTTTGTTTGAAGTCAGTGGGGCTTGAACAGGCGCTGCGGATGTCTTCGCGGCCGAACTGGTTGCAATGCACTGCTCACTACAGGAGATAACGCCACGTGCCCGGTTCGGAGACCGGATTGTGATTTATAAGCGACTCACCATGCGCCCTAAGCGCTCTCTCGGCATTGGGTCCTCCGCATCCCCTGGTTCACGATATCCGTGACGCTAGGGTTTGGACGAACCGGGCGGATGTCGAGATTATCTTCTGCTGGGTTCCTGGACATTTAGGAACTGCGGGGATTGACCGCACCGATGAGGGTGCTAAAGAGTCCGCGAGGACTTGGCGACCAGACCAGCGTTTTGCTCTTCCTCACATCGACTACATGACAGGAATGCGGGCAGCTCTCCCGGGTGCTTGGCAAAGAAGATGGGAGGCGGTCGAGGGAAACTTAAAGTTGCGTCCCATTGCACCGCGACTGTTACCATGGACTTACCACCCAATGCCGCGATGGCTTCATGTTGCTTTCTGTCGTGTCCGAATTGGACACACTCGCGGGACGCACCGCCATTTGATGCATCGCTCGTCTGCGCCTTATTGTGAAGACTGCGTTGTCCCCCAGACTGTTCGGAACATTCTTGTTGAATTTCTCAGTCTGGGTGATCCTCCTGCACAATACCTGTCCCGGTAATGCGACGAGAGGGGTCACTACCGTTTGTCCATTGTACTCGGGACTGGTTCGTGCATAAAGACTTGTGGACTATATGACTTTTTGGATGAGGCTGACCTCTTCCATTTTATTTAACACTGGTTTGTTTTTTTAATTTTGTATAGGACGCTTTTTCCTGCGCCAGGAAGAGGTGGGCCTACCCCAGTCGCCGGAGCAAGCTTCCTCCCTGTTGCCTCTTTACTTTGTTTTATTGTTGTTGTTTTCTTTGGCCCTTTTACTTTTTACTTTTATTTACATATTGTTATCTGTTTGTTTTTATAATATAGCCAAGTAGTAGGCTCTTTTGTGAGTACGTAGACTTCTAGTAGGCAGTGGCCAGATAGGCTCCTAAATTGAAAAAAAAAAGAAATCACTACCTGAGTATATGATGGGAATTTTTTAAGGGGTTAAATCGCATTTTCCGCTATTTTTTTTAAGTCGCCTCGTCAGATGTCTTGGGTGTATGTACGTTTGTACAACTCTGGAATTTTGGCTTCGTGAAGAGTTCTTAGTTTGTAAATTTGAGTTCTTTGGGGGCTTTGTGTGATATATTTTCATGGGGGCTTATAATAGTTCATCTCGACCCTTATAATTTGTGTTTACAATTTGTGCTAATCCAGTCTTTATTCTTAGCTCTTTTATTTATTTGTGTTCTTTTTCCTTATTCATGCATAATCTATTAGCGAGGGAATAGTTCCTAAGGAGTTCACAATAACAGCAATTTTCAAAAAAGCATTAAGATTGACCTTGGAACTTATGGTCCCATTGCTCTTACTTCAATCGTTGTTTAAACTCTTGAAATCCATTTTTAGAGATAGGATCTTGGAGCCTTTGGAGATAAATAAAAATAAATGACGCACGACAGGGTCTTCGGCTCGGATGCTTATGCTTAACTATTCTTTTTCCGAAATAATCACAATGTTTGACCAGGATAAGCCCGTGTCTATGTATTTTTATCTCGATTTCAAAAAGGCTTTTGACACCATTCCACATAAATGAGAATAAAACTAAAATCCCAAGGAATAAGAGGAAACGTACTAAAATGGACTGAAGACTAGCTGGAAAACCGTAGGTAAAAATTGTTCTTAATGAAAATAGTTCATAATGAGCAGCAGTCACTAGCGGGATTCCTCAGGAATCTGTTCTCGGACCCTTGCTTTTTGAAATATATATAAACGATCTTGATACAAATTTATTGTGTAGGATTTCCAAATTTATTGATGCAACGAAACTTTGTACTTTGGCAAAATATTAGAGTGACTGAAAATTTTAAAAATACGGATAAAGTAGTAAAATGGCATAAAGATGGAAGATGCAATTCGATGTGGACAAGTACGAGGTAAAGCACATAGGTCCTGATAATCTAAAAATAAATTATAATATGGATAGTCAAATTTTAAAGACAGTCAACACGCAAAAGTGTCTTAATCTTGAGTGATCTAAAGTTTTGAAACAATACACTGTAGCATCACAAAAGGCGAATAGGGTTCTAGAATACATAACTAGGTATTTTGCATTTAAATCGTAAGTTATTATGCTTCTATTATATAAAGCGCTTGTAAGACGCCATTAAGAATATGCAGTTCAGTACCAATCGATATACATGCAAAAGGATATTGTAATATTAGGACGCGTCCAGCATTGAAATTTGTTCCTGAACTTAGAAATAGATTGTATGAAGAAAGACTTCATCTGCGTGGCCAACTTTTGAAAGTATTTAAAAATACTAAACGGATTTACTAACACAAATTATGACTAAATAATTGAGCTAGATAACCGAGCGGCAACTAGAAATAGAATAAAATTTATCTTCTTATAAAATGACAGACTTGGAATGGCTTGTTTAGAAATGTCGTTTCAAACAATCCAGGAAATAAGTGAAACAAGGTCTGCTGACTAAAGTCGCGTGATCTCACTTATTCGGATTTATGACCTTACGACCTTCGAAACTTTCAATAATTCCAGGACTAACCTTGGGAGGACCTTGGTTATTATATCATTCGAAGAAAATGTAAAACAACATAAGGGTTTCAAATTTCGTTAGAATCGGCCGAATAGTTATGATGTTATTGCCAAAATAAAATAATTCCCGGGCTAACCTTGGGTGGACCTTGCCAATTATACCATTCGAAAGAAAATGTAAAACAACATAAGAGTTTCAAATTTCGTTGGAATCGTCCGAATAGTTACAATGCTATTACCAATACAAAAAAAAGCAAAACGGGGACTGACCTATCGACATAGTGAGGATAGAGTCGCACGCGACTAAAATACGCGATAAGAATTAGTTTAAAATATTACCTTGCAGAAATATGAGTGAGGAAACTAATTCTTCTCATAATCTCTCTTTCTGTTTTGAGCTAACCTCGAGTAGATCTTGCTGATTCGTAATTCTATATAGTAACAGGTAATGCCATTAAACTGTATTGGACCCGCCTGAAAGACGCTCCTCTTTCACGTTAACTAACAACATCCAATACCCCAGCCGCTCTCAATTGGGTCTATATGGTCTTTTTAGAGACCCAGGCATATTTGTAGGGGCCATGGACTGAAAACTGTAAGAAAAATAGCCCCAATGGTTCATAGAAACCCTGGTAAATAAATCAATATAATACCCAACCAGCAACCTCCAATGGTTTCAATAATTTGCCTTCTGCTTATGAAGGATTGTATACAAAGTTTTATACGGTGAATAAACACATCTATTGTTGTAATTATAATGTATATGGCTACGAAAATTTAGTTGTGTATTTTTAAGAGTTGAATTTGATGGAACAATACTTTGTATACAATCCTGCAATATCATTCCAATAAATTGTTTCAATTCACTGAGTCTGATCTTCTTTTGTGAATCAAACCCGCCTTGTTTCCTTTGATCGATACGTCACGACGAAAAAAAAACCAAGATATACTCGTACGTGCGGTTAACTAATTTATATAATGTGATTTATTCATCTTCTAAGTGGTCTAAATTTGTATTTAGCACTATTTACTTCTTCATATCTTCTTTCTCGTTGAAGATATTTAATCTAAAGTTAATTTAACGCTGCATTCACCGACTTAACCTTTGACCACTAATGCAGCATCACTTTATCTATATTTACTCCCTATTTTATCCTATTTTAATTTATAGAATAAAACTCTTAAATGCCGGAAAGATATCCATTAGGATAATTTAAAATTTATTGATATACCTCTTCTTGCAGCGCACTTTCATATGGTTTCCATTAAATAATTATCATAAGACGCTTTTTTATAGTATTTGAGCTTTATTATGGTGGAAAGCCTAATAAACTTTATGGTATTTACCATAATTCCTAACATTGCAGCCACGAACCATTTTTATGGCAAAATTATTATTACTATATCAAGATATTAAACCTCGATAAAATTGACCAAAGCATGAGAAACTACTTAATTCTGATTACTATTAAATCTATTTTAGGATTTAAAAGGAAGGTTTATATTCTGACTAAAAATTCAGAGTTTGGGAGATGAAATAGTATTATAATATATGTTGAGACACTCTAAGGAGGTAACCATCCTTGTCGAGAGGGTTTCTGGTGGTCGGGCTCGAGTTCGGCGACCAATTTCGTGGTAGGAAGAGAAACATCTCGGGTTAAAAGGTGATTTGATAGGAAAAATATCTTCTTCATTCCTAAATAATTAATCACAGATATGAACATAAACCTAGGGTAACTGTTAAATTGACCCAACGGGGGAACATAAAAGCGGGAATAATCAATGTACAAGAATGATTGGGCACCAAACAATGGTAGCAATTCTAATTCCTAATAACAGTAGCAATATTAATATTGATAATAATGAATACAAGATTGACTGCAATCGCTTTAAATAGTGGGTACATTAACAATAATTGACAATGGGATATATTATATTCGATCACCTGAAAGGAAGAGCGCCCCTGGCTTAACCAATGAGGAAAGGGGCAAGCTCTCATGTTTTGGGGTGTGCCTAATAAGCTCCCACACTTCCCATTGGCGGGCACGACCACGCCTTCGTGTCTCCGTGACAACCGAGACCTGTATTTATAAGATGTACCTTTATTTATAAGACGTTCAATATGTTCCTGCGGTCACAACGTTATTCACTCATAACTAACGGCCATTCATGTATGCATGCGCGTAAACTGCTGGTCCTCGCGTGTAAGTATATTATATGATAGGGAGAGGGCACAACTCTCCTAATTCTTCCTTCACACCACAAATAATAATAATAATCAGCAAGTAAGGAAATGTTTGTGCCACAATATAATAATTTCAAACAATATTCATCTGTTTGTATTTGCGAAAGGACTTTTTATCCCTGGCAACGCCGAGTACCTCTGCTAGTCATCTATAAACAAGAAACCATCCAATCTCGGTCGTTTGGATTTAAAGGCTTTTTCTCTCCAACAAGCGTAAATTGATTAGTGGATATCGGTATCTGGGTGCTTAGGAGAGGGTCTTTTGCCGCGAGGGAGTTATACAAAGAATACGACGTTCACCATCGAGGTGGGAAACATGTTTACAATTGTGCGAACTTCTCGGTTGTCAGAGACGTTTGCGACATATGTTTAATATATTTTCATGTCTTCAATGCATGAGAGTAATGTTTATCCCCCTAAAGGGAATTAAATTTACATTCCAGGGTATGCAAGTCTTAAACTATAGAAAGCATTTACATAGTAATTTTAAATTTAAAGGGTGTAACAACTTTTCTTAAAGCCTTTCCTTTGAGCTCCTGTGCAAATGAAAGGAACGGGGATATATCCCCTTAAGAATTTCTGCTTTAGTGGAAATATCCTCAAACATCCTCGACTTCATTGAGTCCATTCTATCGGCATGCATTTATTAGTGCCCCAACCCAGGTTTGGAGAAGCTTCGTAACTGTAATTCCACCGTTCGCTAGTCAATAAATTATCCAGAAACCGATTTTCTGTGCCCTAATTCTCTTCAATCTGTCACTTTTCAAACAGGAAAAGGTTATCTTCTTCTTTGCTACAGAAGTCAGTTCGATCCGACCATAATAATCACATTACAGCAGAAATTTTCACAGAAGAGAGGGGAAAGAAGAAATAATGGAAGATATAAGGAATACCTAAAAAGGAGGAGAAATAAATTAAAATAACATAAGCTACACAAAAAGTCATTTGTAAATTTTGTCTTTGAGTGGGTCGAAAGGACAAGAGAGTTTTGCAGAATGTATATAATAATAAAGTAAAATTTATTCACATGGATATTATATGGAACCGTATTGAATCGATAATTACCCTCTTTTTGTAAATATATTAAGTAGATTAACACGAGTGAAGAGAAATGCGTCATTAGAATATGATCGTGAAATGCACTAAAACCAGATTTCGCCAATAATGAGAAAAGGACGACGGCAAACCACTTAGATTATTAATTTTCTTTTTCTTGCAGTTACTCTGCATCAAAATGGAAGACTCGTATGAAACTTCCATTTGAACTTAGTGAATAAGGTCAATTTTTGTATTGAACCATCCAATTCCTACCCAAACTCTATGAATATGCCGGGTGTATAATAATTAAGATTCCTAACTTATTTATTAAAATAATGAAGCGACACCAGCAAGCGACCTGATGAACCTGAAGTGAAAAATTAGGTAGGGGCGGAGGGGCAAATAAAAATAATGACAAAAACAATAAATATCAACAAAAAAAGGAAGAAATTGGTAAAGACTACAAAACTCGTCCCCCCCATCTCAAATACTAAGATGCGCGGATGGGAGAGACCTTCTAAGCATAGATTCGTACTTAAAAATGCGAACACGAACCAGGGGTTTTAATTCCCAAATGAAGATTCAGAATAAGTTCGTACAAGCAAGTTTGGTTAGCAAACTCATTGATAGGAACAATGGAAATTCAATAAGAGGTCCTCCCGGGCCCTATCTTCCCATATTATCTATTACACATTTTCACACACCCTAACTTTACTGATTTTCTCATATAAAACTCCCTTTAAAAAAAGTTTTAACCTTACCAGAGTCGGTTTTTGTTTTATCCTTTTAATAAATAAAAACAGGATCCTTTTACCTAAATCCAAATGAGCCTTTATGACGCCTCTTTAACTTCACGTACAATGGTAAATGCCAAAACGCCATTTGTTAATGCCCCGACAAAATAAAGAACTCGGTGGTAAACGACTTGCAATTTGTTAGTTGTCTAATTTAAAAGTTCGGTCGAGTTGGTAATTCGTTTCAGGTTCCTTTTACGAGGTAGTCTTTGGTTTTCAAAATTTAGAGCCACCAAGACGCCTTCAAAATTTTCAATGTCGTTTTGCAACTCAGGGACTTTCCTACTTGCCTTTCTTTGGTCTTGAATTTCCATGATCTTTCTTTTCACTTAGGAATTTCTTAAATATCTTTAATTATCTTTCTCACTTTTCCTATTCAATTTTCGCTTTTCTATTATATTCCTTCTCACATTTATAATACCTTCCTTTTCTCCAGCTTAGCCTCTTCTTCTTTCTGACACCCTGTTTTCTTACCCTGCTTCCTCACTTTCCATCCAACCTCTCCCAAGACTTTCTATGGTCAACCTCTAACTTTACAGGGTAGACGGCGACCAACTTCCTTTAACCCAACCATCTCATATCGGGGCTGAGTGGGGAGTGGACAACGTTCCCTCACACCTAAGCTCCAGTTTGGGGTGACGGATTTTTAAAAACCGACTTCACCCGCACCCTCACTTTCCTCACCCCCCCCCCCTTTCTCTCTCCTTTCACAGTATATCAATTTTACGCCCAGCCTAAAGTGGAGCCGCCATGCTGATGGGCTGCCAGGCCACTAGGCTGGAGGAGTGGCCTCAAATGGTGGGAACTGGCTTTGCCGGCCCCGTATTCACCCCTTGCAGTGCGGGCTACTGCGTGGGGTGTTTAGCGCATGCGTCCCGTACTACTAAAAGGGTCATCATGCACAATGATAATATACTAAAAAGTAATCTCCCTCTACCTTCACCTCTACCAACATCGGAGCCGCTCTAGGGCAGCTCGACTGCAGGAAAGGAGGTTCCCCCCTCCCCTGTACTTTCTCTGGGGACCCTCCAAACTTCTTTTAACGGAGAAGATGCTTACTCCTTTCCCAGTCGCCCTAGGGCGACTCCTTATTACTAGCGGCAGTGGTTTATGCGAGGCTAATCGTAAACTACTGATATCACTTTAGAGCTAGCCGACCTTGGAGTGGTGAAAGTCGATCGTGTGATGAGAAAATAGGAAGAGGCCTCGAGACCCCCCCTGCAATCTTCGTCAGGTTCCACTGTGACAAGCTACCTGAGTCGGTGCATTCCGGTTGGTATCGTTACTGCTTGAATGCATTCGTGCCAGTGCCGCGGAGATGCTACTACTGCCACCGCTTCGGCCATACTAATCGCTCCTGTAGACGTGCAAAGTCGGGGTTACCCGAAGTCTGTGTAAGTTACTCCAAGGCCGCACATGATAAGCCCAAATCATGTGTGGCTAGGTGTTTCAATTGCGGAGAGCCGCCCTCTGTTTCTCAAAGCAATGTGGTGCGTATTTTCTTGAGGAGGAATTCCTGGCCGTTCAAGCCCAGGATCGTTTCTCATTAGGGGGAGGCTTTGGACTTTGTTGTGGGACGTTTAAGGTCTCTATGCTAAGAAAGACACCCTTTGCTCCTGGCCCCTCCAGGCCTACGAACACGGTCTTTTTCGCGCCCATTTAGAACCCTTCTGCCGGATCTACCCACCCCAGGCGCTTCCATGATAGAGCTGGCGGCATAAAGAGTTTACACCAGCCCCCGGTAAAACCAGGTCTTCCCCTCCTTCACCCAGAAGGCGAAACGGCCGCATGCCTCCTCCGAGTCGTTAGACTCACAGGAGGCAACACCCCGGAAGGTCGTCGTGAGGACATCTTTCGGGGTTTCTAAAGCTGCCTCCCGAAAGGAGGACAGCACTAAATGGATATTCGGCTCATACTCCCACACCAAGTGGTAAGCTGGGTGACTCGAAAGAGGTAGATCCTCCGAAGGAGGGACCACTGCCTTTGAAGCAGCCTCGCCTGCCTAAGGTTTCGAGGCGGAGGGAGTAAAAGAGCCCTCCCTCCGATAAGCCTTCTAAGGTGACAGCGCCTTCAGGGTATTGTCCGGCCACCAGCGCCCGGAATTCTGCCTCGGGGAAGCGTACAGTCATGCCCGTGAGGGTTTTGTCTTCAAAGAGAACCCCCGCACCTCCTCCGAGCTAGGCTGGGAGGGTATATTCTTTCAATGGAGGAGCTGCCTAGGCTCATCTCGTCCCGTTTTCCCTTAGCTGTCTTTTTGCAAGAGACAACTTGCGCCATTTACAAACACCAGTTCTCTCTGCAGCTCCCAATCGTTTCTTTCCAGGCGATGAGTACATATCTCATGCTATGCAGTATACAGTGTCCCACAAAAAAGACTTCCGAACTTCAAATCTATTTAAGGAAGTTCGGTGGCCTTTTTCTGTGGGACAGATTGTATAGACAGAAATCAACAACTTCTCGAACATAGTCATTTCATCTATTCGGGAGCGCATTTATGCAGCTTGGATGCTCCTTATCGCTCCTCTAGCCTTTTTAACTCTGTAGGCAAAGATTGGTTCCCTTATGGTTTAGAGGAAAGGCAGAATATTCAGGTCAGACTTACCGTCACGTCGAAGGAAACTACAACAACTGTGACAGTCTTTCTATAATCGCACTCGCAATTCTTTTCGCCCCATGTGGAGCGGCTTTCTCCCTGTGGGCAAAACATTCTTCTCTATGGTTTGATGGCAAAGAAGAAAACCTAAATTCACGGCCCCAACAAAGGGGTGTCACAACAGCAACAGTTTCTCCACACTCAAGAGGGCCCTATTCACGCCCCCCCCCCCCACTTCTCCCTAGTGCGCAGCCCTTTTGTTCACATTCACCCTGTTTTGACAGTTTTTTTTCCAATAGATGTAGTCGACTACACTCTCATGAAAAGAGTGAATAAGACAGAAGACTCACTTTCTCCGTCGCCACGAGCAACTCATTTCTGGTGGCTAGGTTCCCCAAGACAATCGATGGCAATAACTCAGAGCAAATCGACGGGCTTTTTTCTTACCGTATGCCATCGCTACAATGTCGCAACAACGAGCGATAATTCATTTTATGACTCAGAGAAATCCACTCTATATGCTGTAACGAAAGAAAAACTCCAGCTGAGTAATGTGCCATTTTATTTCGTGTAATCTTTGTCTGCTTTGTGGACGGGGGATGCATTTCCAAGATACGACTCACTGCTATCACCTTCACCCGCTGGCGTCCACCGATGCTCAATCTGACGACACGCTAACTGCAAGTCTCTTGATTAACAAATTCCACCGTTGTGTCATCGTGATAAGCCATCCTGCAATTGCCTTGGTGGCTTCATCTTAAACCCCTAGACGGTTTTACCCTATTTAGGAAATGTTATTGGTAGTGTGTACTTAACTATCTCATCAGCTCAGTAGAGATTCATCTAACAACCTACCTCAAGTTTTCGGTTTCGTTGCCAGTGGCCATTTTGAGACCGTCTCTTTCCCGACGGATTGTCAATCTTAATTGACATTTCACTAACTGCATCCCTTGTCAATTTCCTTCATTATTAAATCTATGTTTGTCAGGTTATATACAACTCAAGATTATTGCAAGTATAATCTTCGGGAAGAGACGCCCCTTAATGTATCTTACAAATTTATATCAGTACACTTTCTTCTCGCATTTCTAACATCTTCCTTCAGGCTTCTCTAACCGCACATCTCGTTTTCTATGACCTCATTTGTTGATTTTCTTGGATCTTTACCATCACATTTATAATACCTTTCTTCTCTAATTTGTTTGATTTTATCCTCGCATTCTAAACCTTAATTTTTGTATTTCTATAACTATTCTTATCGCATTTTTAACATATTTCTTCTCTCCTTTCTATGACCTTTTTCGTATTTTTAATACCGTCCTTCACACTTCGCTACGACCTTGCCTCTCACTCTTCTATGGCCTGCCTTCTTGGCTTTGATATTTCTTCTCATTATCCTATGACCTACTTTCACAGTTTTCCTTCTCAAATTTTCGATGTACTTCCTTCTCACTTTCATACAACTTATCTTCTCACTTTCATACGACTTCACTTCTCACTTTTCTATGTCTTTACCTCTTAAATGTTTTTTTTTTAGAATTTCTAAGACATTTATGCTTTCCTCCTATCTTACTTCTAGCTTTTCTTTAGCCTCCCTTCGTCAATTCCAACTTTTCTCTCGCCCGAAAAAACTTGGACAAATTTTGAGACGAGTCTAAAGAGAGGCAAAACCTCGATAATTGTCAACTATTGCTGGAGTGTTTCTTTTTCTTTCTGACAATTTCCCCTCTAAACTAATCTGACAGACTTGCCTTTTTTCCTTAAAATCCTCTCTGAGGGAAATTATAAGTTAAGACTTTCGAGTTCTCGTTACTTTTTTCCTTGTCTCAATTCAGCTGAGTTGTGAATTAGAGCTGTCACGTTCCAGAAGCATCTGGGGGACATAAATGTAACATGTGTAGCTGTCCTTGAGATTCTTCCTTTTCTAAGTATTGTTATAGTTCTTATTATTGTTGTTATATTCCTTCTCTCCTTCACTCGATTCATCCGCTTCTCATACGAATTCGGTAAAGTCAGGGTAAATGAAAATGCGAGAAAGGTCTTAGACTATATATACTAAAATACATGAAATGTTTTTATTCAAAAGAAATGTTAAACACCTTATAAATAAAATATAAAAAATAAATAAAAATATGCTTCATTATATCCAATTCCCTTTTGCTAACATGTTAAATTATATATTACCTTTATTAAAAACTTTGTTTTTTGTAACACTGAACTGAGTTGCGAATCTTTGATTAGATTTTCAAGAAATCATTGTAGTTTTTAGAAGACGTATACAAAATATTTCTTAGAGTTGTTTAAATTCTTCTAATTTTGCTGCAAAATTTTTGAAGATAACTATAGTAAAATCTACGCATTTTAGGCTCTATTCCTGCCTAGGCCTTTTTTAAGCTCGCAAAGCCTAGACAATTTTAAAACGAGTGATACCAAAGCCTTTTTAAGCTACATAAATGGTGTTTGAGTCCCTCTTGAACTGTCGGATGGGCAACGTTTACAATTTGTATTGGCTCGAAATACCTGTGAACTAATTTTGGACAGAACTTTTACGTGAGATGAAAAGTAGGCTCTTTACTATAATATTCAACGAAAAATAAAATGCCTTGATCGAAAAAAAAACAACTTTCCTACTCTTAGATTTGGTCTCCAAAAGCAGAAGGTTATGCTTTGCATTTGGTGAGATGTAAAAAGAGTTAATATGATCTTTTCATTAATAAGAAGAATGTTTTCGTAGAAGTATATGTTCAACAAGTGCAGCGTTTAAATGAACCTCTTGAGCAAAAATGTCCTTCACTGGTCAACCGAAATGGTGTCATCCTATATCATCACAATGCGCACCCACGAGTGGTACGTTTGACCCAAATGCGTTAAGATGGCAAGTTCTTCCTCATCCTTGCCCCGGGTGATGACCATTTATTTAAGTCATTCCAACATCACCTAAATGGCAATGTTTACTCTTATAGGAAGGATGTAAAAAGGATATCAAATCACATATTTCAGTGGTGGCCCAAATCCCCAACAGGTGAAATCCCGAAATTTAGTACCCCAGAAGCCAAAATCATGAAAAGCCGAAATCCCCAAACACAGGACTCATTAAACTTTTATTTGTTTACATAAATGCAGTGATCTGCTGCGTATCAATATTTACTAGTTAAATATGTGGCTTAGTTTAGGTTATGTTATCCCTAACTCTATAATTTAAGAAGGGGATTGTTTTGAGTATTTGAATAATAATTTCATCTTAGTTTGGTTATGACTTATGTTTTTTTATCAAAGTTATTTCTAATAATTCTTTTATAATATCAAAAAACAAAATGGTGAAGTTCAGAAATAAATATAAGTATCAAAATTTTGTGAATTTTAGCAACGTGGTATTTTGAAAGGGGGGAAATTTAATTTAAAGTTCCTTTTTAAAATTATTATAATTGGCGAAGTTTAGAAAATTTATAAAAATTTAACCATGGCTGCTTTTTTTTTTAATTTTAATCTTAGTAGCGAAACTCAAGGTCCTCCCGTAGTGGGAAGTGGCAAAGCCATTGCCTGTTTTTTTGCATATTTTCATTATCTCATTAACCTCTACAAAAGCTAGAAACTATAATTTTTAATGTAAAGAAGTTGCATCTATTTCAAATTATAAAAGAAAGGTTACAAAATAAAAAAATCAGATCATGAAAAATGATTAGAAGTCGAGATCCTGAGTAATTTCCCAAAGATATTTCACATCTGGTCGAGGTTTACGTCTTTTAACAGCTCTAATTTGTTCGTCACGTTGGTTAGGCCAGATTTCTCTCGGTTAATACTTCAAAAACCGTAATCGCTTAAAAACAAATTTAATCACTCACATTATGCCAAGCACATTTTTGTGGATCCATCTGTATATAATTTATTAAGCGGTTTATGTTGCTTTTATTATAATAACAGTTTGAATTTCAATATTCTTTCTCTTCCTTAATTGTGATGACGTCACATTGGAAAAGTATTTTCTAAAAAAATTAGTATAGTGACGTCACAATTTCTACATATTTTTTGACCGAACTTACTTCGTCACCTTTTTCCCCATTTATCTCTGTTTTGGATTGGACAGCTTTGCGTTATGACTTGTGGTGGATGTGAAATATATTTCGAATACTTTATAAAAGAGGCTCATATTGCCCCTTATCATGCTTAGAAAGTTTTTGGGGGGAGCATGGTTTAAATCTAAGAATTTCTTCTAAATCATTTGTGGAATGAAAGTGTTTTTGTTGCGAAGTGTTTGCCCATTTGTCAAGGAGGCAATGTGGAAATAGAAGTCTAAATTCGGAGAGAGCAAATACCAGTGTGGGCGTATTGTAGTCGGTGCATGGTTGTTTGGTGGAATAAAGCGAGACTCAAAAGAAATTTATTAAGCAGGTGCAAAATCGATCGGACGAAACTTTAATCGCCTTAATCAAACAATACATCAGGCCAACCACAACGATAATATCCGACATGTGGAAAGCATACGCCACTCTTTGCTAGTTACCCGAAAAATATCGTCATAAAACTGAATCGCTACAAATTTTGTGAATCCCCGGCATCGTAAATTCATCCTCAAAAAATCGAACGTTGGTGGTGGGATATAAAATAGTAGATTCTGCATCCGGGGAAGAGAGATGCTCATCACCTACAATATATCACTAGATATCAATTCATAGCTGCACAGCTAAATGTTGCCACACGACTGCACCCTTTCCTCTCCGCTGTGGCTCAACTCTATCCTCCACCTGCTTGTTTAGGTATGTTTTTACTATTAAAATATTTTTTCACTCCTAGGTTAGGTTAGGGTAGGTTAGGTCAGGTTATTTTTCTTTGTACTATTTTAGGTTATCTATCCTAATCTGGGTAATACTTGAGTTTATGGGCGCACGCTAGGGGGCGCTATTTCTGAGCTACAATTTAGTCCTTATGACGTCAGACAGTAGGTTCGGATGTGGCCAATCACGGCGTTGTATTTGTTTTGTTATTTGCTTGGGGTTTTTATTCTTTATTATTTAGTAAGTACCTGCACTTCCACTCGATTATATTAATTAGTAATGTGATGAATTTTTATGCTTCGTAATGTTTTGTTGTATTTTTTTGTTTCGTATACCTATTTCGCAATTTCGTTTAAAGATAAAATTGCACACTTTCTAGTCGGCAGAACCGTGTCTATAAATAGGACCCGCTCCGAAAATTTTGACAGCTTCGTGGGGGGGTTAACCCCCAACAATTAATTGTTCGTCCCCCATTTCGAAAGTAACTAATAAAATTTTATTTTTTGGATGAAATAGCCTAAAGAGGCGGCGCTATCTTCTTTATTATTTCGATAAACGTGCACAGCCTATCGCATTAATTGTAGCCCAAAATCGTAGCCCAGAATAGCGCCCCTGAGCGTGCACCCATAAACTCAACTATTGCCCAAATCTGTTCTTCGTTTTTGGCGATCGAAAGGAAAATGGGGCAAAATCGAGATTTACTCCGATTTCGACGGAATCGGAATCAAACTCTCTTTTGCCGCGTTTCGCCTTCCGGCCGCTAAAAAAGAAGAAAAGATTTGAAAATAACACAAAAGAGGCTATAGGACGCAGTAATGAAATATATACAAGTGATTATGGTAAAGTAAATAATAACCTTTATTTTTTATCATTAAATACCTGCTTACTTTCAATTGATCACGCCGTTTTTGAGAAGTTACAATGGTGCTTATTACTCTTACCTCAGTTTGGTTATGTTAGGTTACTTGACCTAGGAAAGGTTCAGTGTGTTTTATACGCTGGAGTTGAAGTTGCATCATATCTCACGTGTTTGAAGAAAATTTTCGTAAGAAACCGTAATCTCCGTCAAAATGAATAATCAAGAACGGACACGAAATTAAGCTCTTTTTCAGTAATCGAATCCACCGGTGCTGTAACTTACGATCAGGCCATCCATATAATCTATATGTGTTGATTCAATTAGAAAAGAGATTTAAATATATTACGATCATGTCCTTTCAAAAGTAAACATGCGAGAAGGCAACTGGTTTAAAAATGCACGCGTACCATTTCTCACGGCGGTCCATTTCATTTACGGCTGGAGCGAACAGATGATTTCCATTTCGTGGTGTCAACGACAGTTTCATATGAACTCAAATACCCTTATATATTGGGAAATTTACATGAGGGAGGTGTGCGTTGCAGTTAGAACGGTGGCCCTCTGTAAAGATTGGTGGTAACGGATTGACCATGGACGTTGACCAAAATATGTTTACGAAACAGCAGAAATAAAGTTATTCTGCGGCATATGCCGTGTAACGAAAGAAGCGTTCATTCAATTAATTCCAGACAGAACCGTCTACACAATAACGGAACCAATTTAAAATAACATCCAAGAACGATCCGCCATCTATTCCGATTCGTGGCGCTCGTATTGTACCGTTGCAGTCGAAATTGCTGTATTCCGGAACTTTGAAGTCAACCACAAGTACCATTATGTTAACCCGGAAACCGATGCGCAAGCACAAACCATCGAAAGATTATTGGGAAGCGCGAAATGGCGGAACAAATAACAGATACAAGTAGACACCTCATGAAATTGTACGTGGCGGAGTTCTAATGGTGGCAGATTATCACCGGCGACATATGTAGTTGTAGAGACTTTGGAAGGAATTAAAAATTCTGGGCGCCAGAAATTTATCACTAAAATAAGTAAATGACACAAAAAAGTAACTATATAACTAACTTAACGAAAGCAACCTTCACTAGTTTCTTGCTAACTTTCTGCGTGATGTGACCTCGTTGTTCTTCCAATTTAAATCTCACTCCCGCCCCTCCGGCTACCTCTGAATTTTTGAGCCGCTCTAAACGGGCTAATAAATGACTCTCTTCGCTCTCATCGCACTGGAGAGATGCTGTCAAGTCTGCTGCAAGTTGGTGGATGTGTTGGTCGAGGATTTCTTCGCGCCATCTCACTTAAATTCAATTACTTTATGGAATACGGTTTTCCATGTGGCTAACCCAAATGCATACGCTGGTTATGCACTTTTATCACATATCCCAACTGGACCATTTTCTTTACCAACACCTCATAAATGTTCTGATGGAGAGGCTTCTCCTGGGTTTCAATTCTTAGCCAAGCCACTAAGCATTAGGAGAAGCCTAGTGGATGAGGCATTGGATTAACACGCCTGGGTGTCCAGTTCGAATCTTGACGATTGCATGGGAGGGAGCAATCGTCACTCAGGCGGTGCGTTGACTTTGATGCATGAGCTCCAACAAATACCCCGCAACACCCATGTCTCTGCTATCCACCCTTCCGTCACACGAAAACGCATCACTTCAGTTCTGGTACCAATCGAAGTGGTTTTCAATCCACTCTCCCCTTAAGTGGAACTGGTAGTCCTTCGTTCCTTAGACTACTAAAGGTTCACTACTCGCTGGTTGGAGGTAAAGCGCTGTAATGTGGCTCCGTCCCCCTCCCCCCGCCAAAAAACAAACAAACGAGGAACGACCCTTTTGTGCCTTAAGTTTGCTAGCGATTGTCTTTCAGATCTTTATGTGAATTTAATTCATTCTGCATTTACATTTTTTTTTCCTAAAATTTAGGGTATTTATCGATACCGGTTCGCTTAAAGGGTCGTGTCAAATATTCCTCTCACTTTATTTGCTATACTTAGTCTCTGATATTGGAGCCTATTTAATGACGCCTCTAAGCGTGGCAGAGATCTTGTTTCACTTTTCATTAAAGAAAGAGAGAAAGAGAAAAATAAATTGTCTCATACCAACAATGCTACGTTCCTTTCTCTGTCTGTATTATGAAATGAAAATTCGGGTTAAAGTGAAAGAGTAAAAAAAGATAAAAAAAGAGAAAGAAGGAGAGAGAAAAGGAGAGAAAGAGAGAACGAAAGAGAGAAAGATATAGAGAGGAAGAGAGAGAGAAAAAAAAGAGGAGCAAAAGAAATAAGAGAGAAAAAGAGGAGAAAAAGACAGATAAGAGAGAAAGAGAGAGTAAAAATGAGAGAAAATAAAGAGAAAGAAAGAGAGAAATGGAGAGAGAAAATAAATAGAGATAGGAGATAAAAAGATGAAATAGAGAGAAGGAGAAATAGAAATAGAAAGAAAGTGAGATGAAGAGAGAGAATGGAGAGTGAGGAAAGATAGACAGAGAAAGAATTAAAAAGAGAAATAGAGGGAGAGAGGCTGATATTGTCTGTGTGAGAGTGATTGAGTGAGTGTATGTGTGTGTGTGTGTGTGCGTGAAGGACAGAGAAGAAGAGGGAGGAAGAAAGGATAGGAGATAGAGAGAGAAGGAGACTAGACAGAGAGACAGACAGACAGACAGATAAACAGGCAGGTAGGAAGAGGAAGAGAGTGTGAGAGAGAAAGAGATGGAGTGAGGGAGATTTTTTTTTTTTAATGGGCTATCTGGCGACTGCCCACTTGGGCATAAGTCGCCGCGAACAAACAGCCCAGTTCTAGGCTACTTTAAAATAAAAATTTTAACAGAAACAACAATATAAAGGGGATAACAATCAGGAAGCAAGCTCCGGCATCGGGTGGAGGTCCCCCTCCCCCCGGCGCAGGAGCCTGCGACCTACAGAAAAACAAAACCAACAACAATAACAAAAAAACAACAAGTTAAATACAAGGTAGAAGGCCGGCCTCCCGAAAAATGTCCATCAGTCCACCAGTCATGGTGCACGCACTCGTCCCGAATACAAGGGACAGGCGGTAGCGACCCCGCTTATCACGGTACCGGGACAGGTAACGTCCGCGAAGATCACCCAGACTGGGACATTCGACAAGAATGTTCCAAACAGTCTGGGGGACAACGCAGTCGTCACAATAGGGTGCAGGCGAGCGCTCCATCAAATAGCGATGCGTCACACGAGTGTGTCCGATTCGGAGACGACAGAAAGCGACCTGAAGCCGTCGAGGCATTGGGGGATAGGTCCATGTGAACAGTCGCGGCGCAATGGCACGCAACTTTAAGTTCCTTTCGACCGCCTCCCATCTTCTTTGCCAAGCAGTCCGAAGAGCTGCCCGTATTCCGGCCATGTAGTCGGTGTGAGGAAGAGCGAAACGCTGGTCCAGTCGCAGAGTCCTCACGGACTCTTTGGTGCCCTCATCGGCGTGCTCATTCCCAGCAATTCCTACATGACCAGGAACCCAGCAGAAGATAATCTCGACATCTGCCCGGCTCACCAAAACCGTGGAGTCACGGATATCGCGAACCAGGGGATGCGGAGATTCCAATACCCCGAGAGCACTCAGGGCGCTTTGTGAGTCGCTATAGATCACAATCCGGTCTCCGAACCAGGGACGTCGCGTAATCTCACGTACCGAGTGGTGTATTGCCACCAGCTCGGCCGTGAAGACAGACGCATGGCCTGGCAGAGTCCCGCTGACTTCAAACAGAGGGGATACGGCGTGGAAGCCGACCCCCTTTTAGGACTTGGACCCATCCGTATACACTGGCACGGTTCCAGCCTGACAAGAGGGGTGCTCCAAAAAGGTCGAACGCAATAGTCCCGACGCCGTACAAGCTTTGGGAGCAGAGGCGTGGCGACAAATAGCCAAATGTGGTACCCTCTTGGGTGGCGTCCTGGGCAGAACCTGGCGTGCCACCGGCCCGAGAGCTATATCTAGCTCTCAAAGGAGTTTCCTGCGGATGCAGGGAAAGCTATTGGCGACTGAGGGAGGCGCCGGGCTCGCGCGTACAGGCAGGTGATGCACTGCACGTGGCGCAGAGCGAGTGGCATCTCCCCAGCATCGACCAACAGGCTCTCAATGGGAGAAGTGCGGAAGGCACCTGTCGCAAGGCGAAGGCTGGTGTGGTGGATCGAATCCACCTCCCGCAATAAACGTTTGGCTGCGGATGCATAAAACTTACATCCTTAGTCGAGCTTCGAACGAACAAAGGATCGATAAAAAAAGTAGGGCAGTAGCCCTATCAGCGCCCCATGCGCTGAACGTCACGGAACGGAGAATATCCATGGCGCGGGTACAAGAGACCCTAAGGCTGCGAATATGAGCGTTCCAGGTGAGAAACAGAGAAATAGAGGAAGAAAAAGACAAATATATAAAGGAGAAGGAAATAGAGAAAGAGAAAAAGAGAGAAAGATAGAAAAAGAGAAAGAGGAAAATGAAAGAAACAGGGAAAAAGAGGAAGAGCAAAGGAGAGAGAAAAGCGGAAAGAAAGAGAGAAAGAGCGAAGAGAGAGCGAGAAGAAGAGAGTTAGAGAGGATGAGGTAAAGAGATAAGGATAAGAATAGAGAAAAAAGAGAGAATTGAAAAGAGTGAAAGAGAAAGTGAGAAAGAGGGTAGAATAAGAGAAACTAATAGATAACTTTAGAAATTTAGAAAAAGAGAAAGAGAGAAAGAAAGATAGTGTACGTAGGTGAGTCAAAAAGTTCTCAGACAAATGCCAGATTATTGAAATGTTCGATTTTGTACAAGTAAATACAGGGTCAAACACGACTTTCATGTTTTCTGAACAATTCCTACAAAATTCGTCATTCAATTTGTCGAGACTCTTTGTATTAGATGTGCTTCAAAAAGGTTACTTTTTTGAACCCATAAAATGGCAAATTTTGAGATAAGAGCGAACATTAAATTCCTGACTAAACTTGATTGGAAGCCTGTTAAGATTATTGACGCTCTACAACAGGTTTATGGTGACTCTTCGCCATGTAGAGCGGTAGTTTACGACTGGATTAAGCGCTTCAAGGGGGGCAGAGAAGAAGTTGAAGATGATCCACGTGAAGGGAGACCCTCCACCTCCATTAACCCAGAAAATGTCGAGCTTGTGAGGAATCTAGTGGATAAAGATCGCCGTATTACTATTGATGAAGTTGCCAATGCATGTGAAATCTCTCATGGCTCAGCATTTGGAATTCTAACTGAAAATCTTGGCCTGAGCAAGCTTTCAGCACGTTGGGTCCCAAAAGCGTTGCGAGAAGACCAGCTGAATCATAGGGCCAACCTTTCTTTGGCTATTTTGACCAAGATTGAAGCAAACGAGGATAGTTTTTTTGAGCGCCTCGTAACGGGAGATGAAACTTGGGTGTATCAGTTTGATCCTGAAAGTAAAAATCAATCAAAAGAGTGGCACCCAAGGGGGGCAGCAGGGCCTATCAAGTTCAAGACAGAGAGGTCCGTTAAGAAGATAATGGCTACAGTTTTTTGGGATTCGGAGGGAATTATTTTAATAGACTTCTTAGAAGGACAAAAAAACTGTTACATCCAGCTATTACGAAGGAGTTTTAAGGAAGCTGAAAACTTCAATAGCCAAAAAACAACGAGGAAAGCTCCACAAGCAAATCTTGTTCCACCATGACAATGCCCCTGCACATTCGTCCAAAGCTGTGAGATCTCAGCTACGGGAATTTCGATGGGAAACTCTTGCTCATCCCCCTTATAGCCCTGATTTAGCACCCTCTGACTTTTTTCTGTTTCCAAATTTAAAGGGACACCTAAAAGGAACCCGGTTTCAATCATTAGATGAAGCAAAAAAGCAGGTCATTACTTGGTGCCAGAGACAACCCCGTGAATTCTACAAAGATGGTCTTTACCGTTGGATTCATAGATTAAGAAAGTGTATAGATGTTAATGGAGCTTATGTAGAAAAATGATTACAGTATTATTACAAATAAAAATTTTATGCCATTTATCTGAGAACTTTTTGACTCCCCCTCGTATGTGGATGTGTTTGTGTGAGAGTTAGAGCCGAGAGGAAACACTGGATAGTGGAGAGTGTGAGAGAGAGGGAAAAGAGAGACGAAGCGAAAGAGTGAAGAAGGGAAAGAAAGAGAAGGGAAATAGTGAGGAGCGAGGAAAAGAGAATGGGAGGGTCTGTTGAATGATTTACCCTTCAAATCATATTAATTAAGATTCCATTTAACCATATAATTAAGTTTCCATTGAATCATATCGAGTGTTCTTTGAATCTTATTTGAATGTCAATTGAATTGAGTCTTTTAAGTCATATTAATTAATTATGCGGCAAATATTATTAATTGTGTCCTTTTAATCCCCTTAATTTAGTGTCCGTTGAATTATACATATTAATTGATAATTGTTTGTACCACGTAGTGAAAAAGAAAGATTGATTGCCTTCAATCTGTTACCCGAAATATCTTTTGGAAAACTGCATCTATAAAGCTAAAAAACATTCTATAACCGCAATTTAAGGAAAACAAAAGCTTTACACAACATATTACTTTTACCTTACTATAATCATTTCTTGTATGTAGTGTTAATGTTAAAACAACTTGATATAAATGTAATTTTTAAGTACAATTAGATATTAAAAAATATGTTAATAAAAAACAGCCAAAGGAACGATAATAATGTAATATATTGTATACCTTGTTTGGATTGTAATTTATTCTATGTAGGTCAAACTTCTGAAAATATCTCTGTAAGAATTAAACAACATAAAAATGCAATATCTAAGGAATATACAAATAATGCTTTGGCCGTCCACAGGCTTAAGATGGGTCACCAGATTAACTGGTCAAAAGCAGATAACATAATGCATATAAATGATTTTATTAGCAGAAATATCTTTGAATCGTTCCTAATTTCCAGCACAACGGAGAAAAATGTAAATATTAGCTCCGGTTTGTTTTCTTTAGATCCAGTCCTATCTTTCTTCTTCAAATCAAACTTATGAGACGTCATAAAAAATCTGACCACCTGGCTTTATAGGGAAAACATTGCTTTATACAAATACAGTTTCTTTCGATTTCATAAACCATTGTGAGTTTGAAAATGTTATTAATATAACGAAAGTACTAGCTTCAATCAATCTTTCTTTTTCCCTACGTGGTACAACCAAATATTTATACTTATTCAAGTGTTACCTCTCGTGATTTTTACCCATATTAATTAAGTATCCATTGGAAAACATAATTAATCGTTCATTGAATTACATTAGTTGAGTATTCGTTGAATTATATTAGTTGAATCAAATAGTATGATCCGCTGGATCATAGTATTTGAGTGTCCAGGAATCATATTAATTAATAATTATCCATTCAATCATATTAATTGAGTTTCCTTACGATCATTTTAATTCAGTTTCCGTTGAAACATATTATTTAATGTCTGTCGAGTTCCATTGAGTATTCTTTGAGTCATTTTCTTTTGTCCGTTGGATGATATTAATTGAGCGCCCCTTGAATCAAATTAGTGGATTGCCCGTAGAATCATATTCAATGAGTTCTCGTTCAATCACATTAATATTCAGTGTTCTATTAATAATAAGCGACGCCAAAAATCAATGTAATTTCAGGGGTATTTTTGCCTCACTCCACGCCACCCCCATCCCCCCATAGATGAGATCTTTAGGCTCGTTAAATGTTGTTCCTTGAGTGCTTCTAAGAAGTTCCAAAGACATTCAAATTTATTGGATCAAGTTTTAGCTCCTCTTTGAAAGGATTTATTGACATTTTCTTGTTAAGGATTCTTTCGGGAGAGTTGTGCGCCCTGGGAGTTTGGTGTCATTTGATATAGCTGTTTATGCCTCTTCTTGATAGTTATTTTTAGTCTTTTCTTGTTTGAAACACAAGATACATTCAGGAGAGTTGTGCGGCGTTCAGTCATACATCTAGTAGTCTCTTCTTTGGGTTACTCGAGTTATGTACCTTCTATAAATTTCTTTACCTTCTCTAATCCCCCGCAATAGGGGAAAGGAAGGCTATGGAGAGTTATTTACCTTAACTCTATAACTTCCACACACTTTCATTCACCTAACTTCACCGCTCTCTCTACCAACCTCTTTGTAGAGACTTTCTAATTGGAATCCCCTCGTTAGTTTTCATTTTCTAAATGTTTCTGGTAAAAATCCTTCACCCCTTTTTGGTTTGCTCTTCTTTTAGGAAATCCCTCATTTCATTTCGCTCCGTTAAAATTCTTTACGATCGTTAAGTAATTCTATATTTGGTTCCAATAATGTCCATCTATAAACTAATTTCGCCATCTTGGCCGCAAATGGCAATGCAGAGCCTGAGGCGGAGAAGCAGCCGTGATCACAAATACTAAACGATGAGCCTCATCTTGGGGCGCCAGATGTGGTTTAATAAACTAGACTAAAATTACTATTTCGCGGAATAATTAAACCAGGCTTCAGGAATGGGAGATTTCCTTAAAACGCGAGCGAAATTTATTTCCATTGCGTGAAACACGAGATGCAATAAAAAAGGACGAATAACTGAAGCGCTAAGTGTGCAACTTTATGAATGTATATTTCTAGATAATCAGTTCAAACCAATTATTAAAAATGAATAAAGGAGACGCGAGGATGATGTCAGTAAGAAAGGATTAAGGAGCCATGGTTCCAAATATCTACGAATTATAACCAAATGGACCAGTCTCCAAAATGAGGGAAGGTGACCGTGACATATATCATACATTTATTTCAAATTGATGATAATTTTTATTTCTTGTTTTAATTTAAATATATTAATACGTTTCTGAACATCATTACATCAGTAATTGTGAAAAAATGCAATAACGAATGTAAACTGTGCAGAAATACATATGCAAATTACCTTGAAACATGAAAGTGAATATTACAGAAGGAATGCGAACATTACTTTACAACAAACAATGTTACGATTAAATTGCAACAAGTGGTCTGGACATTACATTGCAACAGGGAATGTGAACATTACATTGCAACAAGAAGTAGGAACAGTACATTACAAAAGTAAGAGTACATCGAATTACATCAGGAAGTATGAACATTATATAACAACGGAAAATGTGAATATTAAATTGTAAACGAAGTGTTTGCCTTGTAAAAGTTATGAAAATTACAAGAGCAAGTGTAAACAATGCAAGGGAAATGTGAGCATTACAACAGGAATTGCGAATATTGCATTACAACAAGCAGTGTTAACATCATATTACAACAGGAAGTCTGAATATTACAACATGTAGTGTGACCTTCACATTACAACGGAAGTTATAACATTATAACGGCAAGTTTAAACATTACAACACGAAGTAGGACCATTGCAACAGGAAGTAAGAGCATTACTACAGGAAGTGTGAATTTTATAACAGGGACTGTGAAGGTTAAAACAGGTGTGAATATTTCAACAGGAAGAGTGAACATTACCACAAAAAGTGAAAACATTACAAAATTACAAGTGTAAAAATGACATTGCAACGGAAATGTGAACATTATAATAGAAAATATGAACATTGCAACAAGAAGGTTGAACATTACATTACATTAATTGTGAATATTACATTACCCCACTAAGAGTTAACATTACACCGGAAATTGTGAACATTAAAACATTCTCACTGATAGTGTAAACATTACAATAGGAAAATGGAACATATCAAAGTGATGAGAGTGGGATCATTACAACAGGAAGTCTGAAATTTCAACATGAAACATGGACATTACAACAGTAAGTGAGAATATTACAACAGAGGTGCGAACATCGTGTTGTAACAAGAAGTGTGATCATTAAAAAAGAAGTGCGCCATTGCAATGGAAGGTGTGAACATTTCAATAGGAAACGAGGACATTAAAAAATGATATGTAAACATCCCATTGCAAGAAGTGTGAACATATCAAGGGGAATTATGAACATTACAATAGGTGTTGTGCACATACAACAGGAATTGTGATCATTATAATATAGGTGTGAACATTACAACATGAAGTGTGGACAGTAAATTAGGTTATTGCAACATTCTCTGATGATGCTTCCGTCTTTCTATTAGTTTATGCCGATAATGTTACTACGACGGAGTCCAAATTTCCGATAATGCACTTAGAAATCATTTAATCTCTCCAGCAAATTCAATCGATGTCCACCTGAAGAAAGCAATTAAATTATGAATTAATCAAACCAGAAAATTCATGGCTTTATGCATTACTTAAATATTATATACAATTTAAGCCTATGTTATAAAAAAAGCGGCTTCTGCTACACTAATGATTCCTTCGATCAACAGGACTCGATTCGCCATCTATCAGCAAATGAATGCGAAGTTCTTTAGAACTGTTGCGCCCTTGAGTTGCACCTCTTTTTTGTGCGACCTCGTTGCTATAAGAAGTGATATTTTATTTAAAAGTAGTAGTAGTTATTGCCTACTTAGAATTAGGTAGAGAAAACCAACGACGGCATCGCCACCAGTTCTGTAGGAAGAGCCTTCAAGACTTTGACTGTAACCATGCACCAAAGTAATGAGCTACAGGTTAACCGAGTGGAAATTTTGCTTCCAATTTGCTCGAAATTAAGGAACATAAGTCATGGTCATTCACCAGATTGGGTCCCTATTCCTGCCGACTTCACGTTTTCGGGCCTTACGCTTTATTGACTCACATTAAACTTGATCCTATTTTACATTAAACTTAAGGCCCCACTAAGAAATAAAAGGCCTCAAAAGACCACAATTTGGTGGTAAAACTTCTACCAAAATAACTACACCTTCCCCCTTCTCACCCTATTATGACCTATGTAGCAAATAACCATCGTTTTGTCTCAAAATTGGTCCTTTAGAGCGAGAGTGTGTTGTAACATCTCATTCAGTCAAAATTCAACCCTGAGCAGAAAGACCCAAGTTTGCCCCTTCACAAACTCCCTCCTTCCACCTCTATCCTATACCCATGGATATTCTCCGCTCCGTGGCCTCCATTACTGATAGGGAGTCACTATTAGTTTGTACCGCTCCTTTGTTCGATCAAAACTCGACTACGGATGCGAATTTTGCTCCTGTGTACGCGAAAATCTATTTCGGATGGTGAACTCCACAACACCGGTCTCCGGCTAGCGACTAGTGCATTGGGAATAGGTCCATGGGAACAGTCGCGGTGTAATGGCACGCAACTTTAAGTTCCCCTCGACTGTCTCCCATCTTCTTTGCTAAGCAGCCCGGAGGGCTGGGCCAGTATTCCTGCCATGTAATCGGTGTGAGGAAGAGTAAAATGCTAACCTTGTCGCCCAGTCCTCAAGGACTCTTTGGCGCCCTCATCGGCGCACTCAACCCCGCAATTCCTATATGTCCAGAAACCCAATAGAAGATAATCTCGACATCCGCTCGGCTTTCATAACCATGGCATCACAGATATCGCAAACCAGAGGATGTGGAAATTCCAATGCCCCGAGAGCACTTAAAGCACTTTGTGAGTCACTATAAATCAAAATCCGGTTTCCGAACCGGGAAAGTCGCCTTATCTTCCATACCGAACGGTGTAGTGCAACCAACTCCGTGAAGACAGAGGCAGCGTCTAGCAGAGCCCTGCTGACTTCAAACAGAGGGGATACGCCGTGGAAAGCGACTCCCTCTTGGGACTTGGAGCCATCCATATACACTAACATGGTTCCAGTGTGACACGAAGTGTGCTCCAAAAAGGCCGAACGCAATACTCTCAGTGTTGTAGAAGCTTTGGGAGAAGAGGCATGGTGACAAATAGTCAATGAATGAATAGTGCCGAAAATAAATGCTGCAAAGCCCAAACGGACTAGCCCGCATCCAAATTCAAGGACGGGTAATTTGCATGAAAATTCTCAATAAAAAATAAATAGTCAAAGGGGTCCCTCCAGGGTGGTGTCCTGAACAGAACCAGGGGCACCAGCCCGAGGGCTATACCTAGCTCTCGAAGGAGTTTCCCAGCCCTAAATCGAAAGGGCTTGGGGTATAAATGGCGTCTCTCGGTGGCATAGGCACTGTCGAGTTCAACTAAACAGTGTGGGGGAGACGCCGGGCTCGCACATAAGGGCAAATAAAGCACTGTGCACGGCACAGGGCGAGTGACATCTCTACAGTATAGACAAGTAGGCTCTCAATAGGGTAAGTGCGGAAGGCACCAGTCGCCGGGCGAAGGCAGGTGTGGTGGATTGAATCCACCTTCCGAAATTTAGGCTCGGCTGCGGATGCATAAAACTCGCATCTGGAGTCGAACTTAGAACGAACAAGGTATCGATAAAAAGGTGAGGCAGTAGCCCTATCAACGCCACAGGCGCTGAACGTCACGAAACCAAGAATATCCAAGGCGCGGGTACAAGAGACCCTAATGATGCGAATATGAGCCTCCCAGGTGAGGCGTCGGTCAAATACAAGACCAAGGAAACCGTGCGATTCAACCACTTCCAGGCGCACCCCATTAAGAAACAGGTCTGGGTTAGGGTAGAGCCGTGTATGGGGGCAGAAATGCACCACCTAAGTCTTGGCCAAGGAAAAGAGAAACCTGTGCACTTTGGCATAATGAGAGAGGAGGTTCAATACCTGTCAAGTCGATACTCCAATGTTGGCATCTGGGCCACGCTAAAAGAGATCGTGATGCCGTTGATGCTCAGGGCAAAGAGTGTGACACTGAGGACACTTCCCTGCGGAACACCCTCTTCCTGCCTGATTGGGCCTGAGAGGCCTCCCCCACACGTACACGTACACGGCATCGACGATCTAGCAGAAATTCAAAAATAAAGATTGGGAGGCGTCCGCTCGCCCCCATATCGTGGAGAGCTCCATGATACCGTGTCGCCATGCAGTATCATAGGCCTTCTCCAGATCGAAAAACACCGTGGTGTAATGCTGTCTACGAAGGAAGGCCTAGTAGACGGCATTTTCCAGTCCTAGCAGAGCATCCTACGTGGGGTGCAACTTGCGCAAGCCGCACTGTTCAGAAGACAGATGGCCTCTGGTGTCCAGAAAAAACTAATCTAACATTTACAAATTCCTCCATCAACTTGCCCACGCAGGAGGTTAGAGAGATTGGTCGGAAACCGGCCAAGGGAAAGTGATCTCCCCCCAGTTTGCAAAAAGCGAGCCTAGTAGCGATTCGCCAGGAGTCTGCGAGAATACCTTGTACCCAGATCCAGTTGAAGAAATACAACAGAAAGGCCCTGCCTCGCTCACCCTGTTGTCGATGTATGGCGTACGGGACATCCTCTGTAACAGTAGCGGTGTCCGTGCACGAAGCGAGAGTGGAACGCATCTCACTCAGAGTCAACCTGTCGTTGAAGGGTTCTCGCCTCTGGCGGTAAAGTCCATTTGGCCGCCTTCCGCAACATCACGGCGTGCATTGAATGCTGGAAGAGGAGCATCCTGGGTATAGAATGCGGAGAAGTCGGTCGCGAAGGATTCCACCACAGGCGCGTGGGCTGAGATTGCGATCCCATTCTCCTGGAGAACAGGATTGTGTCTTGCAATAACTTGCCCCGAATCCTTTTGACTCACTTCCACACCTTTGCTAGAAGAGTCTTTCCCGTTAAGTGACGACACGATGCCCGCCAAGAAGACCGGTGGGCGGGCTTCGAAATATACCAACATCTGGCCCTAGTTCTACGAATTTAACCGAGAGTGAAGTCATTCGGGTGGCGCTTATAGCGCATGTATGCATAACGCTTCTATTTGAGGGCCTTCTAACACTCCTCATCTACCGACCTAAGCTTCTCGACTGATACAGAGAAATCAGTCATTTCCTGAAATGCGGACTACTGCGCCCGCACCAAGCCCCACCAGGGCGTGCTCTCAAACGGCATCGGCCAGTAAATGATATTTGAATCAGAGAGAGATCACTAGCATGAAGATTATCAACTACCCCTACTCGAAACAAGTCTGTGCATCTGGGGAGCACAGAGATAAATTAAAAAAGAGAAAATGAATGGGTTCTCGGGCAATGATGCGTAAACTCATCCACATTTATGACGCCTATCTCCAGCTCGTCGATAAGGTTTGCAAGGACCTGACCCCTGGGATTGATCGAGTAGTATCCCCAGAAGAGCTATGTATTACTCAGATCCCTGGGCAGGAGAGAAAGGGCCTAGGCAACCACCAACGATTCGGCAGAAGTTCCCCGGGTTGAAGTCGGCTGACGGTGGAATGTACGCGGAGAAAACAGTGTACCCCCTATCCAGGTGCATCTGCACAGCTACTGCCTAAAAGGAGCTATCTAAAGCAAAGAGAAAAACGGAGATATCATGCCGGGTGTAAATAGCACATCCTCCTGCCCGCCCCCCATCCCGAGGTGGTGGGGTCAAAAAACTCTTATACCCCAGGAGGGTGGGCAGGGGTCACGCACCCAGCATGGCTTCCCGCCAAAAAAATAGCTAAGGGAAAATGGGACGAGTCGAGCCTCCGCAGCTCCTCTCAGTTGACCCGGAATCTGCGGAAATTCCATTGAAGGAATATTCCCTCCAGGCCTAGCTCGGAGGAGATCCAGGAGCCCTCTTCGATAAGAGGACCTCCGCGGGAATGGCATTACGCTTTCCGGAGGCAGAACTCCGGGCACTGTTGGCCGGACGAAGGTGCTGTCGCCTTCGATGACTTATCAGGGGAGGTTGGGCTCGCCATGTGCGTCTTTTCCTCCCTCCGCCTCGAAATCTTAGGCAGGCAGGGTGGCTTCGAAGGAAGAGGTCCCTCTTTTGGAGAATCCACTGCCTCCGAGCCACTTAGCTTACCACAGGGTGTGGGCGAATGAGCAGAAGCTCCTTTAGTGCTGTCCTCTTTTCCGGGAGCAGCTTTAGAAACGCCGGAAGATGGCCTCACGACCAACTTCCGGGGTGTTGCCTCCTGTGAGTCTACCGACTCATTGGAGGTGCGCGGCTGGTTCGCTTTACGGGAAACGGTCACGTTGGGCAAGGAGGGATACCCTGGTATTAGCCGTGGCTGGGTGTAAACTCGTTATGCTGCCAGCTCTACCAGGGGAGCGCCTGGGTTGGGCAGAACCCGCAGAGGGGTTCCGAATGGGCACGGAAACGATCGTGTTTGTAGGCCTGGAAGAGCCGAGGGCCAAATAGTTATTATATTATTGCCAAATAATTCCTGGGCTAACCTTGGGAAGACCTTGGTAATTATATCATTCGAAAGACAATGTAAAGCAACGTAAGAATTTCAAATTTCGTTAGAATCGGCCGAATAGTTAGAATATTATTGCCAAATAATTCCCGGGCTAACTTTGGCAAGACCTTGGCAATTATGTCATTCCAAAGACAATGTAGAGCAACATAATTGTTTCAAATTTTGTTAGAATCGGCCGAATAGTTATCATGTTATTGCCAAATAATTCCCGGGGTAACCTTGGGAAGACCTTGGCAATTATATCATTGAAAGACAATGTAAAGCATAAAAAGGATTTCAAATTTCATTAAAATCGCCAGCATTTTTACAATGTTATTTCCAAAAAAACTCATTGAAAATAAAAATGGTTACCATCCGACCGGTTGACCTACTGACCTACATAATAACATAGAATCGCAGCACGCGACTAGAAAATGACCGGAAGAATATAAAACGAGTGGGCAAAGTCATTTTATACTCTGTCGTGCTAAAAGTCCTGAGATAAGTACTTAGTATCATGTAAGACCTCATACAGCCTGGCGAAGTGCTGCAACTCAACATCGAAACACTTCCACAAGTAGACAAAACACCTCTGGAGAGACGTTGACCAATGCTGTATCGATAGTTGTCCACAGAAAGTTTCCTAATATTTGTAAAGTCCGTATCTTGTGGTAGAATGGTCCTGGCGACCGCGGCCGGTAAATGCTCGATGGGGTTCACTTCGGGAGGGTTCGGCGGCCGCACCATTCGTCAGAACGCTCGAGAATGATCCTCGGACCAATTCTGGGCAACTTGGACCCGATGACGCTGTGCATTATCCGGCTCGAATATCCCATGGTTGTTGTGGTACAGGAAGTCCATGAATGGATAAAGGTAACAAAAAGGTCCAACGAAGGGGTCACCGACCAATAACACGCTTAGGTGGACCCAATACACCCCAAGTGAACACATCTCACACCAGTATGTAGCCACTAGTAAGCCTGCATGTACCTTGTTGAAATGACTGAAGCCGTGACTTAATGGAACAGGCCACATGTTGGCAGTCCTCCAGGCCCCAATTATTTACGTCAAAAGTCCAAGTTCGGTGCTTTATCTGGGTTCCTGGTATCAATAGGGGCACATTGGTGGGTCTTCTGCTTCCATATCACATGTAAGATAAAGAACACTACATTAGACTAATAGATATGTGACTGAGACTACTCGCAGTGAATGTGAATGCGATTTGCGCCAGTGTTGCTTCGATGTTACTATGTTACCGGAGGCCGCTGGTTACGATCATTAGCACCATTGATCGGCCACTAGAATGTCCAGGATGGGCGATGATGCGTTCCATGAGGTATTCAAGCTACATATTTGACACCGTAGATCAAGCCATTTTGAAGAGCAGCACAGTTTTAGAAATGGAATGTCCCATCCATCTGGCACTCGCTATCATGCCTCGTTCGAACTCCGATTATATTTCATGCCGCTTCGCCATGAGCAACATAGCCAGTGTCCACACTGCCCCACGAGATGTCGGCTCAAAACTGATACACGTCTTGGAATTTCCATAACCTCACAGTACAGTAGCACTGCCCACCATTACCTTTACACATTGCTCTTCCATAACTTTTAGCACTTGCATGTATAGATAAATGTCTAATGTGTCGGCATATTAATAGTAAAATGGATATAAACATTTCATCAATGAAAATGAACACAAAAAAGGGTTTTCTTTCAATAACTTCCAGATGATAAATTTTCAACTTAAAAGTTAATCGGTCAATATCATTTTTGAATAGCTTTGCCCAATAATCCTATACAAATTTATATTAACTCATCCTTTAATAAATGAATGCGTAACTTTTTCATGCTCATTATTTTTTATGGATTAAAAATAATCAAAAGCAGGATCGTGTTTATATACTAGCCTAGTCGAGTAAACTCAAAGCGTCTTTACGTCTTAGCCTTATTATACATTCAACTCATTCCACTACGCATCGTCATGTAAAGGAGATAAACAAGGTTTCACGATTGGGCAATGGATTCCTCGCCACCTGTCCGAGGTACACTTGCAACAAGGAATCAATACTTGTTCGTCCCCCTTTTCTCGACTAAAAGGTGAACCATTTTTGAGTAGGATTGTTACAGGAGACGAAAAGTGGGTTATGTACAATAATATTAAACGTTATAGAAAATGGATCAGTTCTGGGGAAGTACCAATACCCAGCCGAAACAGAGGTCTTAACGGAAAATTCTCTTTTTCGTTGGGTGGTCTATGAATAGAACAATCCATTTTGAACTTCTTAACCCAAATGAGACTATTACAAAGGAGGTTTGCTCTGTTCATTTGGACAGTTTAAATTCAGCACTTGAAGAAAATAAGGCCAGCATTAATCAATAGAAGATGAGTGTTCTATCAATAAGACAACGAGCGACGTCATAACGCAAGAGATACCACGCAAATGCTTAGCAACTTCGATTGAGAACTTACTTGACTTTGCCCCATTAGATTACTATTTTTTTAGGATTTTAGTGAATCATCTGAAGAGAATGAAGATGTCAACAACAGAAGTGGTCGAAAAAACCGTAAAAAACTTTTTGAATTTGAAATAAAACGATTTTTACAAACATGGTATTGAAAAGTTAGAAATCTGGAGATAGAAACTGGTTGAAATTATATTATTTATTAAATTAATAAATATATACTTATTTAAATATAAATAAATTCAAGGAATTGTTTGATTTCTAGCCCTAAAATAATGATAAACATGAAAACAAATACTTCATTAATTCTGGGATAACCTAATACATATCATCCTCAACTTTAGATCATTTGACTTACTATTGTTTTTTTAAGTTACGAATTTAATAAAAATTGAATATTAAATAACGTTTATTAAATAGTTTAATGGAATAGTACCGCACTGCCGTCTAAATTATTTACTATTGTGAAAGATCCGAAGCGAATAATTGATGCTGGAAAGTCATCTCATCTTCAATAAAATCAAGAATGACATCAAAAAAGAGAATAAATCTCAAATGAAGAAATTGGTCGCTTGGATAAAAGATAAAATCCAGGAACGAATTCCCTTAGCCCAAAGACAGCTCAGAATAAAGCTATTTTTAGACTTGAACGTAATGTGTAAACATCGCATCTGTGCGCAAACATTTGTAGGTAGCTAAGGTTGTTTTCAGCCCTTTTTTTACCCATCTGGCGACTGCCTACTAGGGAAAAAGTCGCCGTACTCACGCAGCACGTTAGAACCATAATTGTATTTTATTAGTGTATCTTTTAAAATAAAGAAATCATTGTTTATATATTGTTTATTTTTACCGCAACTTAACCGATAGCTACCGTATCTCCTAAAAATACATTTAAAAGGGCATTTGACTTATGATTATTTCGACTTAAGATCGGATTTTATAGTCCTAACCCAATCGTAAGTTGAGGACTTCCTGTAAGAGTATTTCTATTAATATAAAATAAACTTAAAAGTTTAGGGATGAGAAAATATTTCTCAAATCAAGTTTTTGGAAGGAATTTCGAGATTATTGTATATTTTGTCATTTGTCCTGCGAAGTACTTTTTGGGTCTTTCTAGTTTACACCAAACTTTCTCTAGTTTATTCTAGATGAACTCTTGAGCAATAACCTAGTAGTCGTGCCACTTAAACCAAAACCAATCAATTCAAAAAATAGTATCTTTACCCTTCATTAAACATTTTTTAATTTTGTAATTTCTAAATAGAATCTATAAGTGATGGACAATATTCCTTCGAATATAGATTTTTTTTTTTGCCAGATCTATTCATTTAGGACGAATGTGGTTAGCCTTTTGTTCTGAAGTCCCTTATCAACACAAGGAAATCTAAAGACACTAAGGTCTCTTTTATGCAAATTTTTTTGATCGACTTAGTAATGGTAAATCTGTGAAATAAATGACATAACTCGAGAGAAAAGTAGGTATTCTTAAGATAGGCCTTCCTGCGCATTCCCTAAAGATTGAAATGGAATAATAGTCTTCTGGTAAATTCTGGTTGATAAAAATAGTTCATTTAGTAGATTCCTCATCACACAACTGAAAAAGAACGTTTCTCAGAATTATGTATATATAAATCACGCAAAAGATCTACACAACAACTCCAAATGACATAACTATTCTAGTTCTCTGTGTGTATTACAAATAATTTTCAATTACCTTACCGCCTAGTTTTACGATATTTCCTAACCTACTTTAAATTTATATGCAATACAAAAACGAATATCACCCAAGTGAGCCATTTGTTAAGAGCCATATATATTTATCAACTAACCTTGCCTCTCTACAAGTGATTCATCCCAGAAAAAAATATATTCTTATTTGCATTTCAAATTTTCGACGAAGAAAAATGCATTTGTGAATGATACGTTGGATGTTTATCTTTTCATGGAATGTCAAAAGAACACGAAAAAGACCACCAACGACCAAAATTTACATAAAAATATATTTCTCATCGGGACACTGAAAAAACATGCGAAATATGAGAGGCTTCTCTAAGCCCCATTCCCCAAGAAGAGGCATCTAAATGTATTAGTTCGTTGATGAAAAATCCAGTAAAAGTCATATCTAAAATTGCCCTTTCTCTGAATTACTTCAATGAGATATATTTTCTTGAAAAAAAGGGGAAAATTCCCTTCTAGGATTTTCCTGGAGAGAGGGGATAACGCATCTTTATTTTCTGCAAGAATTGAATGAAGCTCTTGAATGAAGATATATATTTTATTGCAGTTTTTAACGTCGGAAAATGTTACGAAATTGGATGCCACCGTTGGTACTTAAATTATCGCCTTGGTGTGGAAAAATGCTACTTGAGTATTTCGAATGCTGAAGAGTTTGGTGATAATTTCTTTACAGCTAAAGTTATATTTTTGCATATGGAGTGTAAGTTTGTGTGTGTATGTACAAAAGAGGATTCTACTTGATTTAGAGACCGTATTATCTAAAGTTGCATAAGCCTCACATTTCTTTTGATTAAAGAAGAAAGAATAAAGATAGAGGCAACTCAAATTTTGCTTCTAAATTTCTTAAATATCGCACGAAAGATTAAGTATGACTAATACATAGAACAAAGGCAAATACTTTTATTCAAATGATAAAGTAAATTCACTATACGAAGAGTTATTTAGTATAAATAATATTCACGTAAATTAAGATCCTCAAGCTAGACCTATTATAATTAATAACAAATATTAAACGCCTGTTCATTTTCACTCTCTTTTGAACTTCTGATGATGTATCTCCTTAGCCTTTAGTTCAATAAAAAGCTTTATATTTTTCCTCTTGAATCCACATTCACATAAAGACATTTTCTGGATTTTTTCCCCCTTTCTTTTATTAGAAATTTGCAGCCACCTTATAAGATTTCTTGGATAAGTATTTTAACTGTGTCCAGTAATTATAGAACATAAGAAAAATTGCAATAATATATAAAAAAAATAATAACGCCGGAAAAAAATAAACATATCGTTATAAACAACATAAATTTAAATTTATTATAACCCCTAATGTTTTAAAACTTCTAAGTTAATCTAATCAAGGCTAGAACATTCACATATTTTAGCGAGCTTCAATATCCGATTAATTCTTAAATGCGTCGAAAAATTTATCCTTTTGAATTTGTATATTAATAAACATAATTTTTTTTTAAATATTTACAAATAATAAAATTTTCCAAATGGATGTTTCTGGTATAGCTTGTGATCTACATTAAAAATTCATAACATTTACCTGACTTCTGGTTGGTTTAGTATATAAAACAAAACAGCTTTTATAGTTTATACACTTTTAATCTTGAGCCCATAAGAACTAGATAAGAAAAATCCTGAAGAGACTTATATAGTTCATACGCTTTTAGTCTTGAACCCATAATAACTTCATAATAAAAATCCTGGAGAGGCTTTTATAGTTTATACGCTTTTAGTCTTGAGCCCATAATAACTTCATAATAAAAATCCTGGTGAGGCTTTTATAGTTTATACGCTTTTAGTCTTGAACCCATAAGAACTTAATAATAAAAAACCTGAAGAGGCTTTTATAGTTTATACGCTTTTAGACATGAGCCCATAATAATTCATAATAAAAATCCTGGTGAGGCTTTTATAGTTTATACGCTTTTAGTCTTGAACCCATAAGAACTTAATAATAAAAATCCGGAAAAGGCTTTTATAGTTTATACGCTTTTAGTCTTGAGCCCATAATAACTTCATAATAAAAATCCTGGTGAGGCTTTTATAGTTTATACGCTTTTAGTCTTGAACCCATAATAACTTCATAATAAAAATCCTGAAGATGCTTTTATAGTTTATACGCTTTTAGTCTTGAGCCCATAATAACTTCATGATAAAAATCCTGGAGAGGCTTTTATAGTTTATACGCTTTTAGTCTTGAACCCATAAGAACTTAATAATTAAAATCCTGAAAAGGTTTTTATAGTTTATACGCTTTTAGTCTTGAGCCCATAAGAACTTCATAATTAAAATCCTGGAGAGGCTTTTATAGTTTATACGCTTTTAGTCTTGAGCACATAATAACTTCATAATAAAAATCCTGGTGAGGCTTTTATAGTTTATACGCTTTTAGTATTGAACCCATAATAACTTCATAATAAAAATCCTGAAGAGGCTTTTATAGTTTATACGCTTTTAGTCTTGAGCCCATAATAACTTCATAATAAAAATCCTGGTGAGGCTTTTATAGTTTATACGCTTTTAGTCTTGAGCCCATAAGAACTTCATAATAAAAATCCTGGTGAGGCTTTTATAGTTTATACGCTTTTAGTCTTGAACCCATAAGAACTTAATAATAAAAATCCTGAAGAGGCTTTTATAGTTTATACGCTTTTAGACATGAGCCCATAATAACTTCATAATAAAAATCCTGGTGAGGCTTTTATAGTTTATACGCTTTTAGTCTTGAACCCATAAGAACTTAATAATAAAAATCCGGAAGAGGCTTTTATAGTTTATACGCTTTTAGTCTTGAGCCCATAATAACTTCATAATAAAAATTCTGGTGAGGCTTTTATAGTTTATACGCTTTTAGTCTTGAACCCATAATAACTTCATAATAAAAATCCTGAAGATGCTTTTATAGTTTATACGCTTTTAGTCTTGAGCCCATAATAACTTAATAATAAAAATCCTGGAGAGGCTTTTATAGTTTATACGCTTTTAGTCTTGAACCCATAAGAACTTAATAATTAAAATCCTGAAGAGGTTTTTATAGTTTATACGCTTTTAGTCTTGAGCCCATAAGAACTTCATAATTAAAATCCTGGAGAGGCTTTTATAGTTTATACGCTTTTAGTCTTGAACTCATAAGAACTTAATAATAAAAATCCTGAAGAGGCTTTGATAGTTTATACGCTTTTAGTCTTGAGCCATAATAACATAATAATAAAAATCCTGGAGAGGCTTTTATAGTTTATACGCTTTTAGTCTTGAACCCATAAGAACTTAATAATAAAAATCCTGAAGAGGTTTTTATAGTTTATACGCTTTTAGTCTTGAGCCCATAAGAACTTCATAATAAAAATCCTGAAGAGGCTTTTATAGTTTATACGCTTGAAGTCTTGAGCCCATAATAACTTAATAATAAAAATCCTGGTGAGGCTTTTATAGTTTATACGCTTTTAGTCTTGAGGCCATAAGAACTTCATAATAAAAATCCTGAAGAGGCTTTTATAGTTTATACACTTTTAATCTTGAGGCCATAAGAACTAGATAAGAAAAATCCTGAAGAGGCTTTTATAGTTTATACACTTTTAATCTTGAGGCCATAAGAACTAGATAAGAAAAATCCTGAAGAGGCTTTTATAGTTTATCAGCTTTTAGTCGTGCCCATAAGAACTAAATAAAACAAATCCTGAATAGACGCACTTAATGCCGGAGCTACAGACGATAGATTATATTATCACCGACCTTAAAGATCACAATTTTTTTTTCATTTTAGGAGTAAAAAATCAGTTTTAAATGATATTCGTGCTGTATAGAGATAGTTAGTATCACTAACTCTATAATTTAATAACGGGATTTTGGGGAGTATTTGAATAATAATTTCATCTTAGTTTGGTTATGACTTATGTTTTTTTTTATATTTTAAATTTTTACAATTGGTGAAGTTAAAATTTTTTATTAAAATTTAAGTGAGGCTGCTTTTTTATTTTATCTATAACTATATTTTAGCAACGTGATATTTTGAAAAGGGGGAAATTATGTTTAGAATTCCTTTTTAAAATTATTGTAATTGGCGAAGTTCAGAAAATAAATAAAAATTTAACCATGGCTGCTCTTTTTAGATTTTAGATTTTAATCTTAGTAGCGAAGCGCAAGCTCCCCCGGGGGGAGTGGTGGAGCCATTGCCTGGTAGTGTTCATGTTTCTAGTATGAAATAAAAATCAATTTAGTATTTTTTCTTTGTATTTTCCTTCATCGATGGATTTTTATACATTTTAATATTATTTTTTACTGTTTAATGTACATCACAAGCTAGTCTAGATTTTTAATAGTATCATAATTAATAGTATTTTTAATATTATCTTTTAAAATTTAACTCACTCCTCTAATTAGAATTGCAAATTTATAACAAAAAAATTCAATGTAGATCACAAGCTAGTCTAGATTTAAGTTAATCTAGATCAGGGTTTCCCAACCGGGGGCCATGGCACATCTGAAGGGGGCCACAGGAAAATTTTAAGCTTTAGAGGAGCCAGAGATCCATGAAGGGGTCCACAGGACTCAACTTATTGAAACCTGAATTATAGTTAAGGCAGTACCTAAATTTAATTTATGCAGTTGAATTACATTTTTAAAATATTAATGCATATATTTTCCCTTTTTTTTTAAATATTTTATTAGCATAATAGGATTTACATTAATCTGTAAACAAATATTCTGCATCTTACAAGCTTATTCTGCGGCGAACTCCCTTGAGCGCTTGATCGTTATGCGCCTGGCACCGTTGTTGGCTTGATGAAAATACTTCAGATGGAACTTTAAATCCTTAGTCTGTTTATCAAGTGGTTCGGCGTTATATTATGTAAGTAGCTTTTATTTGTTTACCCTAACACTGCGAAGTTGTAGTAGTTTTACTAGTTTTTAAAATTATAATAGATTGCCACAAGTGCAATAATATAAGACTTTTATAAGTAAATAACTGAGCATTTTTGTTTGTAAGTAAAGTGAGCCATTGCTAGGCCTACACAAAATCAATTTTTTTTTCACTTCGGTTTCACTTAGGGCTTATTTACGAGATTAGCATTTAATCTTAGATTCTGATGATTGTACTTATCGTTTTGTATCTGCATTAATTTGAGTCATATATATGTATATATAATATATTACTAAAATTAATGCAGATCTACCCCCCTGAGGGAGTACATTTCTGCTGTTTTGCATTTAGGTACAGGTACAGAATACCAGGATGTACAATCAAAAACGAAAATTTCGGACATGTCCAATTAATAGAAACGCTAATAAAAATAGTTGTATTGTTTTGCGGTTCTTTTTTTGGTGTCAAATATTTACCATCAAGGGCAAATATTTAGCACAAAAAAGGAAAACAAAATTTTCAATTCAGCTATTTTTATGAGCGTTTCTATTTATTGGACATGTCTGAAATTTTCGTGGCCGACTGTAATAGGAGTTGGTGTTGGGCACAGACTCGGTGCTCTGCACAGGGAATAGAGGTTGTTTCTGGGTCTTTTCTCAGAAATACTCTTCCTTTTTCGCCGCTGAGATAAGCGCCTTTCATTCTGTTCCGGTGAGCTTCGGCTCTAAAATATAATATATATATATCATTAATATATATTAAATTTCTTCTGCACAGATTACCCATGGCTACGGCGAGGAAGAAAAAATATCGACAATACTCCAGTGAGTATTTAGCTTATGGTTTTATACATTTACCAGAAAATATAACACAGCCATTGTGTCTTTTATGTATGGCTACATTTTCTAATGATAGTATGCGACCAAGTAAGCTTAAAATACATTTGGAGAATAAGCACAATGACAAAAAAGACAAAACATTAGATTACTTTAAAAAGCTGCGGGATGATTTCCAAGCAAGGAGCACTATTAAAGATATATTTAGCAAAACAGCGGCAAAACTAGACAAAGGTTTAATTGCATCTTATAAGATTTCCAAGCTAATAGCGAAATCGGGAAAACCTCTATTGGCGGAGAATTGATTTTGCCTTCAGTATCTGTGGTTATTTTAACTGTTATGCAACAAAATCCCCCCAAAATCACTGAAGTCATTCCGCTGAGCAACTATACAGTATCAAGACGTATTGACGAAATGGCAAAGGATGTAGAGGAAAATCTCGTTAAACATTTACAAGTAAAGACCTTTGCATTGCATTAGATGAAACGTTATTACGTGATAACGAAGCCCTTATGGCGTATGTTAGGTTTTTGGATAAAGACCAACTCAGAGAAGAAATGATTTTTCCCGCAGCCTTGTGACAGATACTAAAGGTGAAACAATTTCTCAAAGAAGTAGTTACCTATTTCAAAAAAAATTATATTCCAATTGGGAATATTATGGCTTGTGCAACTCATGGCGCCGCTGCTATAATAGGTAGATATAAAGGATTTATTGCACATTTAAAAGAGGCTGTACCTAAAGTTTTTTGCATACTCTGTGTTCTCCACCGTCAACATCTGATTGCAAAAAACCTAGGAGGACGTCTGAATGATTCTCTTGATAGTGTAATCAAGACAGTCAACCTTATCAAGTCAAATCCACTTCAAGAGCTTCTTTTCCGACAACTCTGTGCTACCAATGAAGTAGGGTTTGAACGCCTACTTTTGCATATAGAGGTGCGATGGCTTTCTAAGGGCAATTGTCTGAATCGCTTCATTGCCCTTTGGGATAGTGTTGTGTTATTTCTGGATGGTAAGCAGTTCGGAGTAAGAATCATTGCTACCAAATGTGACATATTCTACCTTACAGATATATTTGACAAGCTAAATATGTTGAACAAACAGCTGCAAGGTAAAAATGAAAATATTTTACTTGCAAAGAGTCTATTTGTGCATTTATGGGGTAAATTAAGCTATTCAAGACAAATATGGGGCGAAAAGAGTTTATACAGTTTCCAACCCTCCGCACTATTGAGAGTGAGCTGAAAGAAGATGATATTTTAGTATACACTGATCATTTGGAGAAATTGCATAGTGATATGGAAGTTAGGTTCAGAGATCTTCTACAACTGGACATTCCTGGTTGGGTGGTAGACCCATTTGGAATTAATGCAGCTGATGTTGATATCAGATTACAAGAAAGCCTCATTGAGTTATAGAGTGATCAAACTTCTCTGGTGTCAGGAACTTATGGACAAGTCATGAAATTGCTATGAAATACCCTTTGCTTTGGGACGAAGTAAAATTATATTTTATTGCTTTTCCTACTTCTTATCTGGTTGAGTCGGGTTTTAGTAAAGTGTCACACCTCCTATCAAAAGCTCACAGCCGCCGAGAAATAGTAAGAAGAGGTGATCTTCGTCTGTGAAACTGCATGAAGCACAAGGATTGCATTGAATGAATAAAGAGTTGATGATATATTTATTTCATTTTGCTAAAGGATTTTATTTTTTGTAAGACTAATTGTTTATTTTAAAAGAGTATTACATTTTTGTTAACCACTATTTAATTTTTGCTATGTTTATAGTCCTATATATGTGACAAATATAATTGTACCTGAAAACAAATAGCTGTTTTAATATCTTTTATCCTTTAAAGTAGAGTTAAACTGCATATTACCAACTGAAAATAATGATTATGGGCCACAAGAAAAAATAAGTTTCCTAAGGGGGCCATAAGCCAAAATCGGTTGGGAACCATTAATCTAGATCATATTGGCATCTAGATCACATACTAGACCAGCACCAAATTTTCTATTCGGTCTTATATTTTGTGGACACAGAAAGTTTGAACAAACTTTCTTCCCACCTTGTATCAATTAGAAGCGCAGTTTTTCCCTAGAGTCCTAGAGTCAAATTTAGGGCAACTGGGTGCAGCGCTTACTGGATGTTGTCCATGCATAATGATTTTGAATCCCTTTATTTATTTTTATTTCTACGTAGGTTATTGAAAAGGTTCGCAGAAAACAAGAACCTTATTTAATTCTGCATTGGCGGATCTTTATAGAAATGGATTAAAACAATGGAGACATCGCCTTCAAAAAGTAGCTTGACTCGGAGGATGCCTATGGTAAATATATAAATTCCTTCTTGGGTTCTTTTGATTTTACTTGCATTTTCTACGATCTTTTTGAAAGTCCCTTGTAAATTGCTTCAGTGGGATGGGACGTTCTTTGTGCCCGGGTAATTTTGAAATTGCTTAGGTTAGATTGATGAGGCTCTGTTCCAATAGCAGTTCATAATAGAAATGGTAGAACTTTTACTACCGACCTTCACTCTTAATTTAGCATAGATTTGTACTCTTGATATAAATTTTACCACCGGTCTTTACTCTTCATTTACCACAGATCTGAACTCTTGATTTGAGTTTTACCACCAATCTGCACTTGTGTTGGTGGTTTATCATAAATTTTTATTCTTAGTAAGGGTTTTACCAGAGGTGGATCTTGGTAGGTTCTTACCACCCATCTGCATATTTGGTACTATTTTACCACATTACCACAAATCTGCTCTCTGTTCCACCACTGATATTTCCTCGTTTTGAGGTCTTTTATTTATCAGTGGAGAACCCCAATTTACCATGGATATCTACGGGTTGGGGCAGCCGCCGTGAAGACGATCTTAAACGGTGCTCCATCTGTCGACTAACCACACTCGATGTGGCTTAACCTCGTTGTTATTAGGAAGCTGTGCTTCCACTCGGCTATTCTTTATATCTTCACTCTAAATTCCTTTTCATCACAACTCTCCGTTATAGAATGTACGCATCTGTTCTTCTCTCCTCCCACAACTCCTTCGTGTTATTTCCATCATCCAGTTCACCCCACCCCCTCACCCCTCTTCTCTACAGAATAAGCACAACTATCACTGCTGACTTATGGCCTCTATACCATCGCTGACTCATTAAGAACCACGTCATTGCCATTGAGTTGGAGGTTAGGTTAAGTCAGGTTAGGTTAAGTTAGGTTAGGTGACAATAAATTCAGTTCTTAGAATTAGTTGAGTCAATAATGACTTGGTCAGGCTATGACTTGGCTCACTGATGAGTCGTTTAAACGCCTATTCGCTGCTTCAAGGTGCTGCATACCTCAAGCCAAGACTCGATTCGTTAGATCAATGATTCTCAAACTTTATTGACCCATTTACTCCATACGTTGTAATTCCTCCCCCCCACATTAAAAGATATTCTAATCCAATAAGTGCATGCTAAATAATATTGAAACAACTGAAATAGGAAGTCTTACAGATTAAGAGGGGAATATTTATATATTTTTTTAATTCCATCTACAGTATCGATAATAGAGGTTCCTTGCCGCCATGTGCCCCGTCGAAACCACGAGGTCAGTCAAGGTGAGCGAGGACCGTAAAAACAGTTAGAATAGCAAACTGCTTTCTGCGATAAGCGACGGATTGGAATCTTAAACGCGCGCCTCTGTCGCCTCACGGGGCGTTATCAAGAAACCCCCGCGGGAGTACTTCTCATCCCTCAAGCGCCGTGTTATACCAAGGAGAGGTTCTTCCGCCCTCTTTTCCCTTGGCAGAGGCATTAACGGTTCCGGCTGGTCCCTATATATTGTTGGTCTCAATTGGGCATCGACTGTATAGGCCTGCCTTTTACAACGAAACACGTCATTCTCGATCACGCTCCATTTCCCTACGAGCCTGAAGGCTAGAATTCTACCGAAAGATCTGAGCCCCAATCAATTGGCCTATCCTTGGTTTCCGTACATTTCGTTTGGCACGAATACTCCCTCCAGTTAGTGTTACTACAGAGGTTAAACTCGCTGTGGTTAAAGTCCTCGAATAACCATCCGATCCCCGTTTCATCTCTTAAAGCCTTGAACCCAAGATAGGCTAAGACGAATCATCTGTGGCTTCCTTGCCAGTCATCTCTGTGTGCGTACGGACAGAGGCTCTAGCCTCTCGACCACTCCCATAGAGTTCGCTCCGAGTAGATCTATTAGATCGATTATTGTAAACATCGAGTATCCATTGCCATTATTTTATTTTAAACTATTTATTGTGTATACTGTGTAAATATTAAAGTTTATTTTTGTTCTTACTTTTTCATAAGCCTCATAGCCCGCAACCTTCATTAATTTAATAACGGCCAACTGCACTCTATCGTTTGCATTTAAAACCCTCGCAATCCTTCATGGAAGTTGGTCCCCAACTTCCCCCACTTCTATTTCCCATCTCTGCCGTAACCATGGTTGAGTCAAGGTCACTCGTTTAACCTTGAGCGTCCACGCATCTCGGGTAGAAGTGATGTATATGTCGTGGGTCATTCTACGACATACAGCATTCAATAACATGTGATGCATTGTAGATTATATGCAATCAACCAACCTGCCAGTCTGCCAACCTGTAGGCCTAATTTCCACCATTGAACTCCTAAAATTCCACCCCAGCGAGGAGTCGCCGCTTATTTAAGAAGCCCCTGCGTTAAATAATTATAATCATTCTTAAAATTAAATCGAATTTAACCTGTGACAACCTTCTGACCCTATACTGTATACATAACGCTATGAGGATAACGATAAATTTCAGAACTTTACAATGTATGCTCACTAAATTCAGGAAATCTGAGACCGTTTCGGGATGGACTACTTGTTATTTGCTTATAAATGTCTTACGGTTTGAACGATTTGAGCTATCTCTTTCTTCCCTTCCATAGTTTCCCTTCCAAGTTTGTTGGCACCGTAACCCAAACGCTTATGTCTTCCTTGTGTTTCGCATTAAGAAATTGTCATCCTGGCGCAGACAGATAATTTGTTTTATCCATTTTTTCCCGCATTAAGATTAGAGAGAAACACACATCGATATATTTTAGCATCATTCCCTATCGGAAAAATGATGAAGGAAAGAATGTGGTGGGTGCTCCTTAAGTAGGCTTACCAACCATACGTTATTGATTTGACCGGGACAGTCCCGGTTTCAAGCAACGGCCCCGGCTATCCGGCCAGTTTATAATTTTGTCGTGGTCTTTATTAACATTATAAATATAAACTTATAAATAAACTAAATATATTAATTTGTATTATAATAATGTCATAATAGGAACATATATTTTAAGTTTTTAAAATTCATTCCTCCATATATTTTGTTCGAGAGCCATAAACATTTAAATAGCGTATGGCAAACATTTGTCACTAGGCCACTAGCGTGGGCTATTGTAAAGGTGAGGGAGATTGAGCAGTGATATAGAGTAAATTAAATAGCGTTTGCCTTTGAACTAGATAATTTTTTAGCTGTTAGCCAAGTAAAATGTCTAAGCGAAAGTGTAAATATACTGATGACTTTTAGATTTCTTTCACTTCTTCCAGCCATTGACGGAATCTTACAAAATTTTTAAAGGGAAGTGGTCTTACTTTTTATCTCAAGAAGACTGTTCCGTAAGGATAAAAAAAACTTTTTGTGGATGAGTGTGGTAGGATGTATTTATGGTTAATTCACGGCCAACTAAATCTGTTTACTAAAACAATTTTATCTATGAAGAAAACTAAAAGTGCTTGTGACATTCTTGCAGATGTAAAAAGTATGAAAGCAAATTTAGAAGGGCGAAATAATAAATTTCTACTACAAGGAACAAAATAAACAAACTTCAAGACACTTGATAAGAATGGAAATATTAATGCTGCTACAATCATGCCAGAATTTACGATTTTTATGATCGCTGCCTTGCTATTGAACGTTGGGGAAATAGCTTTGGCTGAGCTAAATCCTTTATTTGGATAAATAGTACAGACATTGTTTGACCTGAAATCGAAACACCTATTTGTAAAATTAATCAAACAATCGGAAGTAATGTAATAAATTTAAACGACCTTTATTTTGAAGTGGTTGTTGTCAAAGCCCTTTGATCTTCAATGTGTGAATTTCGGAAAACTGAAAGTTTGACTTGCGAGGAAATATGAGTTCAAATGTTTAATTATTAGAAGTACCAGAGTATTTCTTCTTCCAACCTCAGATGTAATGTGGAATACATTTTATGTGTCTTAAGTACATCAATTCCAGTAGAGAGGTTATTTTCATTATCAACAATGTGTGTCCACAACAAAGAAGCAAGATGGCTTAATCAACTGTAAAGGCTCTACTCTATTTCAAACTGAATATTAACTGGGTTGGGTGAAATAAAAAAGAAACGAATGCTGACAAAGATTCACGGCAGCGAGAAATACGAAGTTTCTTCAAAAATATAACTAGCATTTTTTTCAATAAGTTTAATACATCTTTTCTTTATTAATATATATCGATATTGTATTATTATCTATCGTGAAATAGAATTTTAAAAAATATGCATATAACAGTGTGTATATACAATTAGATTTTGTTCCGGTTTTGCGTTCCTAAAATATGATAAGTCTATCCTTACGGAACTTCAAGATTGTCTATTCTCTCCATAATTCCCAATTAATTATGTTCTTTAAACGATTTCTCGATTAGTGCTAATTTAACCTCGGCCATATCCATTTTTTTTTTAGTTAGAGGACAAAACAGCCTTGGTAAGTGAGTAATTAGAGACGAGCAAATAATATCTTCATGAGTTCGAATTTGTGGAAATGACCAACATACCTTCCTTATTCCAGTAGGTAGGATCCAGAACAAATTGTACTAATCTCTTGTCCGTCTCCGAAGTTTCGGGGGGCAGAGAATGATCGTATCTCAACAATCTTCTAAATTTTCGTCTGTCGCCCCAAATAACCAAGATTCTATTGCCTTTCCATCCTCATTGACTATCGTCATTCCAGCATACATCTCTCTATCCCCATTCCCTAAATAAAGACATCTTCCATTCTGACACCTTTGACGATTCTAGTATCTCTTCCGTGGGGGGAGGAAGAATCGTATGTGTCGCAGCCCACGAATGATTCAGTCTTTGCCCTGGATGGGGGAAGAATCCCCGTTTTACAGCCCCCAGATGGTTCAGAAATTTCCGGAGAGGTTTCTTGAGACGCCAAGTACGGTAGATTATTCAACAATGTTTAAATTTTACCGAGTAACATGACACCGATATGTGAATTAGCGTAAAGTGCATTAATATTTGGCCCAAAGCAATTTCTTTGGTTTTTTACGCAGAATGAGGAATATGTGCCTAATATGAATTGAATGTTATAAAATTCATAGCCCTTGGCTGGTACTCTAGTACAATGGTGGGTAAATGCGGTAGCTTCAAGTTTATGTTTATGTTCAGTATGCAAATCGCTTTAGCGGTTTATTTGTTTTCACAGGAATATAAGCCAGTATCTATCACTTAAGTGGAATAAACTTTGGTAGAACTAAATCTATTTCGTTTTAACGCTAGGTCCAGGTGTATTACTTTTAATTTAATATAATGAGCTAAACTATTACATATAAAATTAATAGGGTGGAAACAAAGTTCTCGCTAAACTTTTATTGACACTGATTTCCAACGAAACAATGCAACAAAAGACACCTATCAATGAACAATCTAATTACCGTTATTTTCGAGCACCTAATTCTAATGACGGGATAAATCATGGATGCCTTTGTTATGAAATTTAACTGGCTTGCTATCAAAGAAGTCTCAACGGCAGTTATCAGTGCATCATCATTTGCGCACGTTTTGCCATTCAAGAACTATGCAGTGCCCGGAATAGATGGTAGTCTGTTGGTGCCAGGTCTGGCGAGTACGGTGGGTAAGGAAGACCGTCCCACTCCAGCTCCAGAAGTTTTTCACTGGTATGATTTTCAACGTGTGGTCAGGCGTTATCATGAAGAAACATCTCAGTCAATTCTGTTTTTTCAGCGTAATTGTATCTTCCACAGGTTGCAGTTGTTGACTGTATAATTGAGCGACTGATTGCGTTCCAACACTTCCCAGTAAATCCTTCCCTTCACATCCCACGAGACACAAACTATAAGCTTCTTTTAATGTCACTCTGCCTTCGCCTGAGGTTGTGTAGGTGCACTTGTGTCTGACCAGCTACTTTTGCGTGTCATGTTCGAGTGTTGACACCATTTTTCATCTGCAGTAGCCACTTTCTCCTGCCAATCAAAACGTCGTTTCTTGGAGAGTAGTGTCATGCAGACGTCTATGTGGCGCTGATGGTCGAAGTCGGTCAGTTTACGTGGAATCCATACGTCCAGTTTGCTGACTTTTCCCATTTCCTCTAAAGCTAAACGATGCAAAATGGCTGTATGGCTGATGCTAATTTTTCAGCTAGCTACCGTGATGTCAGATATGATAAAGGTGCACAAAAGGTTATTGTCAATAAGTAAGAGTCAACCACTTCTTGGCTGATTTTTGATATCGAATTGTCAACGCTGAAACTTCTTAAGCTAATCATAGGCTTTAGGTCACTGTGCACCTTCAAGCGAGGCCTAATATGTATAGGAAAGACTAGGCCACTACACATTAACTAGTCGTACACCCTGTATAAATTTATAAATAAATAAACTTAAATGAATCAATAAAGATAAACCTGTAAATAAATAAAAAAAACTAAAAAAGGTTGTGCGGGAACTTTGTTTCCAACCAAATCCTTTAGCAACCTCCATCCTTAACTACCCTCACCTGATATTTCCCATCGAAGTTGCAGGTGAAAGTGAGTTGCATGGATTCACCATCTGAAACATTAGATAAGGAAAGAGTTGTGTTGAGGCTGCTCTTCGTAATATTCCTGCTGGCTTGTTGTTATTCATTCATTTGTTTTTGAGATTCTAGTTTGTTCCCTGACTTGGAATTGCCCTACCATGACATTTTTTTATCTGTAGCACAAATACTCCTCATGTATCGGTAATCTGGGTAATTACATTTTCGCTGAATAGATTTTCGGCAGTTATCTACTTTGTGATTAGTAAACCCACAGCGTTTACATCCAATTATTTGTTCAAATTTGGTAATCTTGGCGCAGTTTCATATTTCTAGCAGCGCAAATTGGATGTGATGACTCATTTACATCTACCGAACAAATACTATAATGAGTAGGAGTAAATTGGGCTGCTTTATTTGGTCAACTTTGAAGGCAAAACTATTTGCATCTGAGTTAGTTTGTTTTCAGAATAAACAGAAGTAGATTTAGGAAATTTGAATTTCTTAGTTAAGCTCGAATAACCTTCGCAGGCGGTAGAGTATTTTTTCCGTTATTTCATTAAAACTGGGCTTAATCTGGTTAATTATAACGATTAACTGCCTTTGAAATGCTTTGTTTGATCTTGTTCAGACGAAGTAGTTCACGAATTCTTCAACTTGCATTTCCATGCCCTTAACCGATTCCATAAGAGTTTGAACATTTCTGAATTATCGGAACGGATCCTCTTGATAATTAAGTTTAATTCCGTTAATTTCCTCATAACGTTATGTTTAATACTGATTGTTGAAGCCAATGCTGAAATTAATAGATATTTTTTTATATTGTTAAGACTGCCGGTTTGCTCAAATGAGTTAACTAATACTAGCGCTAACTCCCTCAATTTCTGTTTGAACAGTAATAGTTTATCGTCCTCTCGATACGCGAATTTATCTAGTGTTTTTCCAAATTATCGCTACTAAAGTTGGAAGAGCAGCTTTGGGGCATTTTAAAATGCCTACTCTTCGCTGTCTCGCTGTAAGTTGGGAGGGCCTTAATGACACAGTCGTTACACTTTCTAAATTTAGGAAAACTTAGGTTGATTTCAAGTTATATTCCTCACAGAATATAACCTTGTGAATCTTATCATTTAAATCTTTTGATTCATTTATCCTTTTTCTATGCATCTATTTTTTTTAAGTTTCTATATCAGTTTTGGCTAAAGATGCAAACGAGTTCTTATTTTTAGTAAGGTGAATGATTTGCGACTTCGAAAATTTTTCGGGATCTAACCTATATTTTGTTTTTGGCTACCGTCATGCAGATATTGCAATTTTATTCGCTATATTTTTAAGGAAATCTCTTATTGTTTATATTATTATTTTATGTGTCAATATACAAGGGTTGTACAAAATAATTGGAACACATGTTAAATTCAATGAATATTTAATTTAATACGGAGTTGATCCTCATTTTGCTTTCCGAACAGCGTTGATGCGTCTTGGAATTGATTCATACAGCTTCCTAACTTCATTGAGAGGAATCTTGAGACATTCTTCTTGCAATACCTGCTCCAGTTGTTTCAGATACGACTGTAGATGGTAACCACTTCTAAGACGCTCCACAAATGCTCAATAATATTAAGATCTGGAGATTGTGGGAGCCACTCCATGTGTTGTAGCTCACTCCTATGCTCTTCATACCAGTTCTTATCCACATGAAGGGTTTTTATTCGGACATTGTCATCTTTAAAAAGGCACTCACCATCAGGAAATAATGTCTGGACCATCGAAAGGACTTGATCTTTTAAAATATTCAGATATTTGTTGCTGTTAATCCTACCATGCAGGGCAACGATTGGACCAAGAGAATTCCAAGATATGGCTGCCCAAACCATCATTGGCCCTCATCCGTGGTTCACTGTAAGAAGAAGGCGGTCAGGGCTAAAAGCTTTCCCGGGCTGCCTCCACACATAAACTCACCCTGCAGTGGGGAAAAGAAAAAAACTGGACTCGTCGAAGAATATTACTTGCTTCCATTGGTCTGTCGACCAGTTCTTGTGATCTCTACATCCAGTTCAGCCTTTTCTGAATCTTTTAATGAAAAAGCAGAGGTTTCTTGATGGCGGCTCTTCCTTGATATCCTGCTTTATTGAGCTCACGGCGAAAGTTTTGGTCGAAACTGCGCTAATGAGAAGTTGATTCAATCTGCAGTCACTTTAGGGGCAGTTGTCCGGGGATTTTTCATCACAATGCGTTTCAACACTCGTCGGTCTCTTTCAGCGAGCTTTGAAGTCCTGACGGAATTAGTCCTCCTGGAGGTTTTACCTTGCTTCTCTAATTCTGGCATGGTCCATGTTATGGTAACTCTCGAAAAAACAAGGAGTTTAGCTGTCCAGGTAACGGAAGCTCCTGCAATTCGAGCTCAAACAATTGCCCTTTTTCGAACTCAGTGAGGTCACGCATCTTAGCATCTATATCACGATATGAAAAAGAAATATAAATAAACATTCAATTTGATAAATAAAACTATGTATCTACAATACAAACCGAACACTCACAATGTAATTTGGCTGGATATTCTTAATATAATGGCTCATTGAAATACTGGTGTTAAATTTCTACTGTTCCAATTATTTTGTCCAATCCCTGTAGTTGCCTCTTTTTCTAGACCCTTATTGAACTATAACCTTTAGTATGCTATTGTAATTAATTAATCCCATGACATCAAAAAACAAACCAATCTCCCCAGACAACTATGACAAATTCTAAAGCCCCACGTTGGGCGCCATTCCTAGAAAACTTACAAAATTATTTTGGTATGGGAGTGGGGGAGAGCTGACGAATAGATTCGTTAGTCACTTTCTATAAAGATCTTGGGTCATAACGATACTTCTTGCACGAGATCAGACGCCTGTCCTCGTATGAACGGAAGAAGAAAGCACTCCAAATCCAAACAACCCCCTGGCCAGAGGGGTAGAAATGGAAGAAGAAGCCTTCGCCGATGCACGCTGTAGACGCAAATCACATCACCATTCCCTGCTTCGTCCCATTAGGGTCGAGGCGCAGCCTTCAGTCTGTCGCCGATCATCAGATTGGTTCTCACGAGTTTTATCCTAGCAACTCTTCATTTCCTCCCTCCGTTTTTCTCCAAAGAAGTGAGGATGACCCAACCATACTCACCCTCCCCCGACGCCTGGAGAAATAGAACTCAATCTCGCCCTCCTTCTTCCCATGCCCTACACAGAAGTCAGGTCTCCATAAAGGGCCGCCAGAGTAAACAGTTTATACCTACGCTGTTTTTACCTCCCCAGTACAGAATGATACACCACAAAATGGACATGCAACATATGCACACACCACCCACCCACTGCAAACAATACAAACCAACACATCCGTGAATATCTTACAACTCAACATTAACTCTATCTACCCCAAATATCCCCAGCTACAAACTTCTTGCATAAATGCAACATAAATACTTAACCATGAAACAAGCCTAGCAATACGGACTCATAACTATAGTTACAACTTGATACCATTCACTAACACCACCTCACACACCGAAATTCTCCTAAATAACGATGCACGCGCAAAACTACAATGCATCAAGCTTAACATTAAAGGCTCAAAATATAACCTATAAATAACCTGAACCTTCACAAGATTACCCCTAAACTATGATACATACCAAGTGTCGAACCACTCACACAACTTTCCAACCTCTTTATCTGCGGCGACTTCATTGCATACCACCAGTCCTGGCTTAGCCCTCAAAGATCAGACAACAGAGGCATCCAGATAGCACATCAGCTACACTCTCTAACCACACTAAATAAAACAGCCCCCCCCCACACACACACCAGCACACCCAAACGTGCACAAACCCATACATAACGCTCTGTACATCAGAAACATATAGAACACGATAGCAAACCTCTCCTTAGACCCCATTCCCATTATTATAACATTTCAAACCACTCACCCGCTATCAACATCATTTAAAACTACATACATAAACTTCAAGAAAACAAACTATCAAAACTACACCATATACATAGAAGATAAACTACAAACTTCTCCATAAAAGACTGACAAACTTCGGTCAAAGCACCACCACTACACCAACACAATCCCTCAAGCAAGCAAAAAATAATTCCCCGAGACCACAGAAGATCTTGCAACCCCACCTTCACTCAAGAAATATCGGACTTTATAAAACAAAGAAACACCTTAAAACAAAACAGAGTACCCATACAACAATAGTTATAACACATCCAACTACTCAACACTCTCATCAATGACCTAATTTAGAGACAACAATATGATAACTGAAACCAATACATACATAAGTACAATAAACTACAAGACAAACTCGACACAAGTCCTGAAAAACCCTAACGAAAATTCACACATTACATACAATTCAGGCAACTATACATGAGTCACTAGCAACCTGAAACAACCAAAGTCCAACACCTAAACACACTACAACATACTCATGAAACACTATTCCAGCAATAGATTCTTTCCCATAAGCATACAAAACAAGCAAATCTACAGGTAGATAAAAAACACACATAACAAAGGAACAGCCAGCCAAATTCACAACAAGTACCCTCCCCCCCAATCATCAAATCCCTCAAAAACTCCTAATCTACTGGCTGGATAACATTTCCAACATACACCTCAAACACCTTGTCAACTCGGCAATCTCTGCCATCACGCAAATATTCACTCACTCATGGCTAAACAACACAATCCCGTCAATCCGAGCCCCCCCCTCCCTCGTTTCATACCAATACTCATGACAAGCAAACCCCCAACACTACCCAACTCAAACCGCCCATTCTCACTACTCTGCGCACTAGCCAAAACACTTGACAACTAATACACAAAGGAATAAGTCCGAAAGGACCACTTTACTACGAACATCCTCACTGACCTCCCGCAACACATATTCGATGGCATCAACAAACAACTATGACACTCACGCACAATACTCGCTGCCAATGATGTAATAAAATCCTTTGACACAGTACAAAAACACACACAAGAAATCATGAACCCCACCCTCACCAAGAGCGACGAAATATAGCTAACAAACTTGAACTTTGGTAAACGAAGAAATGATACACAAAACACACAAATCATGCACCCATCTCTTCACAATGGCGTCTCCAAGGAGCCATATTCTCACCCTTACTTTTCAACTTATTCACGCATGACATCCCATAACGACAATCTCCAATCATCAAAACCAATACCTAAGCAGATGACATCTCAACAGCAAGCAGAGCTTTCCAACAATACAGAGTGCGATGGGTAATTTTTCACGCAACTGCAATATAAAAGAAATTAACACAGCGTTCATCTGTACAGATCTATTTGCCAAAGTTACACGTTAAATACTAGAAGGATTTCATTATTCATTTTATTCAATGAAATCGCCGTCGGCCTCAACCAAGGAATCTAAGCGACGTCCAAACTTGAATAGCCTTCACGACAGTCCCCCTGTTCAACTGGTTGGAAACTGTGGTAATGCTGGAACTAAGCTCTACCTTGGTGGTGGAAGGGAACTTGTTGGCCTCTCTCACCACATCCGACACATAATACTCCAGCGATGGCAAACTGGGGAGTTAGGATGCCAAATGTCTGGATGGATGTAGTCAAATAAATTGTCTGACAACCAAGTTTGGGTCCTACTGCTTGTGTGGGAGGGTGCAGAGTCCTGCTGCCACGCGTGTGTTCTTCCAACGGACACCTACTGGATCCAGGGCAACGCCAACTCCTCCGGGCACTTGAGGAAGCAATCCAGGAAGATAAACTGGGGCATAACATGGCCCTCGCTACTGACCACCCCAAACACCATGATGTTAACCAGGAACTTAGTCTTCATAACTCTCGATACATCTTTGGGGGACTCAGCCAGCTAGCGATTACTATGCGAGTCTGTCACCCGATCCTGGCAGAAATTCTTCCCCTCTGAGAAAAACCAAAGCCTGCCAGGCTTGAGGGGAGGCTTTAGTTCGTTCACAAGCTTCGCAGCACGTTTCTACCGCTTTTCTTTGATCTTCTGCAACAGAAATGTCATCACGCACCAGCTGCCTAATGAGAGACTCTGACGCTCCCTCATTGACTTACTGCGGTGATGCCCTGGATCTCCGAGACAAACGGTAATGCCCTGGATCTCCGAGACAAACGGTAATGCCCTGGATCTCCGAGCCAAATTCTGGGGCTCTTTTCTTATCAGAAGGCTTAGAATGAGGTTTCCGATCCATGTGCCTTCCTAACCACAGCCGGACTCGTCCAACTCTTCCCTGATCCACTGCACCGTCCTCAGATTGAGACCCAAGCATTCGAAGATCTTCGCATTGGAGCTCCCGGCATGAATCACAAGCAGCACATCTAGCCTTTTGCACATTTTTGGTGGATTGAATTCAGCCATGGTATGTTTTCCTTTCCAGGTGTTGCACAACTAAGTCTACTATGATATGAAGAAGAGAGAGCCGACGCCAGACAATATGCATTCACGGAATTTAGAGTTGCTAACGACGATAAATTACCTACCACACCAAGTACATAAACACGCTGGAACACTGGCTCACCCAAAACCAGATGACAGCCTCAGCCCCAAATCAACCACCACAATCTTCACACCAGACTACCACGAATAAAATAAACATCTAAAGTCAAACTAAATGGGCAACCCCCTCCCCTAAACATAACTTCCGTTCTCTTGAAAATCACACTAGACACCCACACGACATTTCAAACCCACGTCATCCACATCATAAATAAAGCCATAAAGAAAACTAACGCCCTCAAAGCACTATCAAACATCATATTCTGACAACATAAGGAGACACTCACTACTCTACTAGCAATTCATCCGCATCAACATCATCAACGCAGCGCTATCATGACACCCAACCTTCACCAAATCTCACGCAAACAACCTCCAAACCACTCAGAATAACACACTCAGGGTCATCACAGGATGCACTCGAACCATACCAAGGCCACACATACACGCTGAAACAAAAAACACTCCAATTCAATGTTCACTAAGACATTATCGGAACCCAACACCTCACAGAGTACTTAACCCATCTCACCTAACCATCACCTAACAATGAAACCCCCCACCACATACACACACAAAAAGGCTCCAACACACTATTTCCAACACCTGTTCCGCAACCTACCCACGCTACTACCAAACCACAACCTAATAAAATATATCCATAACACTTTCACTCAAAGACACATGAATACTCTACCACCAAACAGTATCATAAACAACAAAAAAAACAAAACAAATAAACCAATAAGAGATATCACTCCACCGGTCACAGTCATCCTATCTCAACAAAAATCAAGCCACTCCCAATTACTCGAACCGTACAACCACAGAATAAACTTCACCCATCACTAACATGTCCCAGATACAATCAACATACTTACAATGCTAAACACCTTCTCCTGACTGCCCATATCTCAGACATGCACACAACACCCACAACATTTTCGACCTCGCTGACATGTAGACTGGCCATGGAGACGTGGTGGCTTTCCAAGAGGCCATCCACCTCGCAGAAGAGAGGTAGGAGGGGGTGGGCTGGAAAGTCAGTATAAGGATTCCGAGTAAATTATAAATATCTTACATTCTCTTCCATCAAGAGCTTGTAAAGTGAGATAACGTTATACTTAATTTTTCTTACAATCTCGTTAATAAACAAATGAACCAAAGGGGAACGGAAGTCGGCCTCCGGAGGCTTAATTTGAAGGAGGACCTAGATTGCCCCTTTGAATAGTAATGGTCAACAACTCCCCAGCGTCACAAATATAAGGGACAGAACGTTACTTTTAGGGTCGGGTGGTTTGGGGAATTTGTCTTTGAAGAGTAGAGTCTCTTCTTGGTGCACGGTGAAGGAACTTGGCGATTAGCACACGGGGTTCTCGTCTTGTCTTAAAGTGAAGAGAGAAGGGACGTAATTGATAACTTCCTCACTTTGATCAGAGCTAGACTGCAGATAGTCAACGAAAGCGGTGCTGGTATTTGATAAAAAGGCTCCTCTGGAGATGCGTTTGTACATTTTAAACAGCTTTTCTGTTGGAGAACAAAGGGAAAACAAAAGGAGAGGGGAGGCTCACCCGAAGCATATATAGTTGAAGCCAATTTTCATCTCCCATTTCGCAATGTCCAGTGAGTTAGTAGAAAATCCTCCTTAATTTACGATGCATTATTATTATATGACCTTTTCCCCTTACTTATATGGTGTTTCCTAAGCTAATATAGGAGAGCCTCAATAACAATCTAATAAAATTAAATGGTCAGTTACAATTATAGCCATATTAGGGAATTTCATATTACTGGGAACCAGATACAATCTTTTGCTCGGCATGAAGCGGCCCGTGGGCAGTAATTTGAAGAACCATATTTTAGACGATAAATTGTGAGAAATACCTAAAGTTGCATCTTCAGAACTATATGCTATGAAAAGTTGGTACTTTTAAAAAAAATAAAAGGAAAGTAAGCGAAGTATTGGTACTCAAATCACAATTCATCCAAAATTTAGTATTTCCTTTTCTAAATTTCCAAATTATCACAGTACCAGGGTGCCTTTTTCTCGCAAATCCATGAGATCCAATACTGGATCTTCTTATCTCAGAGATTTATGAGGTTGTCAATCAATGCCACTTCACTGTTTCATTTTAGTTGAAAACCACTAAATTCCTTCCTATTCGATACTTTGTTGTGCTGATTTTTAGAGATTCCAGACCTTTTTAGATGATTGTGTGCAAGTCAGAGAGAGAAATGAAGAGTACATTTTCCTTCATGTATTTTTTTTTCAGGCTATAAAAGGAGAAATTGCTTTTAATATTTATCAAGACATTTTTTGTGTATTTCGTTTATCTTTGACAGCACTGATTGCGGATGTTCGACTTTTTGTAGTTATATTATCTCCACTTCATGAGATATACTTTGAAATAATCCTATCACACTTCTTGCAAAAGTAACATCAAAGAGATTCCATGTCTCAACTTCTGGTGCCATTTCAAGATTTTCGCAGTTACGCCTTTTTATCACGGGTGATTCCAAAACCTTCCCTTGAGTCTGCTCCCTTCAGGCAACCACATTTGTTTTTACCTCTAATGCAGCGCTATTTTTATTTAAAACTCCCTAAAGGTGACCTTTTCTTACTTATGGATATATCGAGAAAAAATATTGCAATAAGGCAATCATAATTATGCGGTTAAAAGACTATTTTTTGGCAAACCAGTCTTTCTCAAAGCCTTCTGAAGGAGCTCTTCTCACATACACGAGAAGGTAACACTTATTTTAAGTATTTCCTTCTCGTGTATGTGAGAAGAGCTCCTTCCGAGAGCTTTGAGGAAGACTGGTTATGGATATATATTTGAAAGGCGCTGCACTCAGCATCCGGCCATTTTAATGTGGGGTTTTTATCCTTGCGAACTGATACAAAAATTAGGCTCGTCAGATCACGACTATTTTTCATTTCCTTCCAGATCCATGTCAAAATATTTCTTTTTCTTTGGCCCTTTTAGTAACTTCATTTACGGGAAGGATATTTCCTCTGCCTCGTTTTTAGAGGCCCTCTTTTAGTCAACAGGTGCCAGGAAAAACAGCTGTACCAATAATATATCCGAGAAAGTGGTAAGAAAATCACCATTTCATCGCGACGATTCATCATAAAGAGCAAACAGTCTGACGAGGGTAACCACTTAATTAAAACTGGGCGTTAAAATGCCAAAATGATTAACAATATGTAAACTCCATCTTGATTTAACACGCTTCTTTGCTGAATAGATCATCGCCTCGTAAGCGAATACCTGGCATATTATGAATATGCATAAGCGTCAATTCATATAAAGAAAAAAAAATATGCATACGTCCATAAACAAAGTTCACAACTTGGGTGATATACGAAACAAAATGGCTGGAGAGATAAGTTCAGAGAAGATAAAACGCAATGATCTATCGCTCCAACCTTCTCTCTTTACCTATTTGTTACCTCCTTTTCTTTCACAGGTCATGAGAAACTTTACGTCCTGGCAAATTCGTGATTAAGGCTCTACGAAGTTAAACTACTACTATAGCATAAAGCGTGAAAATTATTGTGCGATTTTGCAAGATTTCTCAGAAACATTCGTGAGCGTTTGACGCATTGCAAAGAAAAAGAAATACGCGGAAACTAATCAAAGATACACATTAGAGAGGGAAAAGAATTAAGAAATATCTTAAGGATTGCCATCACGGAATAAGTAATCCAAATGGTGTAGTTAACATTTCAAAATCATCATGGACCGCAAGGTCGTCACGGACAAGTGCAAAAAATATGAAAGGAAGGAGATGAAGTAACGAAAGAGCAAACTTAGAAGTCTCCCTTTAGGTCCCCTTCACATAACGCCACCTTGGTGGCGCCACCAGGTTGATTGAACATAAGAGCGGCTTGCCTCGCACAAGCCACCACACGTTTCCATGGAAAATAATGGGTGCTATTCACACGAGAGGCGACTTTCAGAGCATCCACGATGAAAATGAGCTGTGATGGTGGCGTGACGGGTGGCCGGAAAAAAATGGTGACGACATCATGGTGGCCTCGTGTGAAGAGGCCCTCAGGGGTGACCAGGCGGAAATCTAACCGAGTGTCTCTGGCGGAACGAATGAAGATGGGCCAGGGATATCTCTTTCGTCTGAGTCCAGAACAACCTAACCTAACCTGACCTAACTCGATCTAACCTGACTTGACCTAACCTAACCTTCGCTAACCTAACCTAACCTGACCTGACTTGGCCTAACCTAACCTTAGCTAACCTAACCTAACCTAACTTGACCTAACCTGACTTGACCTAAACTAACCTTTGCTAACTGTGTGTTGGGGCCAGAGGGGCACGAAATTCTCCGTATGCGTGTCTTTGTGGGGTATCAAAATTGCAGAAAAAATGAAGGGGAAAGGTGAGGAGGGCAGATATGTTACAAACCACCACCGTTCGTAACCATGGCAATACCACAAAACTTGAGAGGTGGATAACTGGGAGAGGAGGGGGGGGGGGTCTTGTAAAGACCTGATCCCCCTGCATGAGTGATCTCAGTCTCTAATCTTCCCTTCACCAGCTCTTCTTGAAGGTTGCGTACCCTCCAGGCCCCAACGCCTACAAGTAGCTATGGTATTATATATCTCCTACTCATCTTCCCTTCACTTAATTCACCATTTTTTTTTTGTAGAGAGAAAACATCTTACACACTTTCCACTGGAAATGCCCTCGCTGGTTTTCTCTTCTTAGTTTTAAGTGAAGAATAATAATAAACATCCAACAGGTTCTGGAGAGTTGCGCGACCCCACGCTTTTGGATGGCCTAAGTAGTCACCTCTTTAGACCACTCTGCCTATATATAATGCCTCCCACTAGTTGTGCAATTGAGAAGTAGAACGATGCAATGGTTGAGTATGAAAAAGTGAGAGAGAGAATTGAGATTTGTAAAGGTGGTTGCAATAAGGGGTATATATTGTGATGAAGGAAAGAGGAGATATGTAATAAATGCATTAATTGATATGAAAGTATTCTAAAGAGGTTTTGCCCTGGTGATGAGGGCATCTCTGTCTTTCACGTTTGTTGTTTTGATTTTATGTATTTTATGTGCTTTATTTTTTGAAATGTTTTGGCCTTCAATGCTGAACTTTTTATATTCCCTATTATTTTATGTGTAGTATTTTCTTTTTGGATATATATATATATATATATATATATATATATATATATATATATGATAGTGAAACCACTGTATAGGAGCCAAATGTTTAATTTACGAGACTATTTTGGGTATGTAGTTTATCATACCCTCTTCAGTCGTATACTGAGAATACAATTGTTACAAAAGTCTATAAATAGTGTACAGATCAGAAAAAAAGAAAAAACACAAAGAAACACAAAACGGGGGGAAAGGTCATTAATCAGGGTGTGTGAGTCTAAGTCGTTGACTAAGCTGTTTACGATGAGGTTACGGGAATGGGGGCTGCATTACAATTGCCCATCTGATAAATTAAAATTGGGAATTTCTCCTATTAATATAGATTCTACTATTTTTCTTTTATGGAAATTTTTACAATTATATATGATTTGCGCCTTTGAATAGTCAATTTGGTGGTTGAAATTGCTATTTTTAATCATATTAGCAATTTCAACCACCAAATTAGTTTCAAAATTCAAGTCGAGTAACGCCATTCTTTTCTTATATATGGAGTTCTTTGAAACAAGACTCCTCCCTACTATCCTTGACTTCCCTATTGTTTGGTACAGGTATATTGATGATGTCATTTGCCTGTGGCCTAATTCTAAAGATGTTAATAGCTTTCTTACCAAACTTAATTCACTCGTCCTTTCCATTAAATATACCCATGAGGTTGAAAATAATAGAACCCTTTCCTTTCTCGATCTTCTTATTCATAGGACACCGACTGGTTTTAAATACTCCATTTATCACATTTATGCGAATTTGATTTTTTTTAAATCGTTATAGAGATATCGCTTTTACTTTTTATTGCGTGATTTCTGATCGCTGAAATTTCTTTAATTCGAAGTATCTTGCCTGTTCGATTACTTATGCCCATATGGCGGCAAAATCTTGCCTTTGATTAAACTTCGAGTCTTGGAAACACTACATATTAAACAGCTCTCCCCAGACTTAAATAGTGATTTGTCGTCGGTTCCCCGCCTACTTAGCTAAATTGTTGTAGATTTCTGCAATATCTTCGGCAGCCTGCCGCTTGGAAATCTTGCTATTCTGGCTATTGAATTTTTTAATCTCATTAACTCACTGTCTAAGTTTTGGTCAAGTCCTGATAGAATTTCTCCTTCTACCTTATCCCACGTCTTCTTAGCTTGCGCTTGTATTTGTATGTATATTGGTTGTATTTGGACCCTCTGGTGTAGTTCTTTTTGTGTAGCATAGAGAGAAAGTGTGAGGCTTAGCTGTAGCCGCTTCATAGTGTAAGTGAGCATGTCAGAGAGATATGCATGCATGTATACAAGAAAGCCAGAATATTATAGCTGTAGATGAGACATTATTAGAATATGAAATCAGGAAATGAAGCATTTTAAAGAAAGATGAATGAAGATCCGGATAGAAACGGGAAGTTATTTTAAAAGGAAATGAGAAAGGAGAGAAACCAAAAGTAAAATGTCTGAACATAAAGGATAAGAATGGGAAAGTACTTGTTAGCGATTGGTAGGTTACAAGAATGTGTAGGGTGAAGTTACTTTGATGAACTGTATGGAGCTCAAGAGGAAGCGAGGATGAATCTTATTAGCTTCGAAGGTAAAAACCGGTTGCTGGATCATATGGAAATGAAGGTGGTTAGCGCTGGCAAAGATCTCAAAAATGCGAAGGGTGCCATAGTGGATGATATAGTAACCAAGATACTAAAAAAAATACTAGTGATTGTGCTGTAATAGTACAATGTAAAGTGAAAAGAGGAGAAGACGAGTGCTAGGGTTGCATGAGGATAATTTAGTTGCATCTAATATGGAGAAATTCTGTTTGAGCCTGTAATGTGTAGGGTGAAGTTACTTTGATGAACTGTATGGAGCTCAAGAGGAAGCGAGGATGAATCTTATTAGCTTCGAAGGTGAAAACCGGTTGCTGGATCATATGGAAATGAAGGTGGTTAGCGCTGGCAAAGATCTCAAAAATGCGAAAGGTGCCATAGTGGATGATATAGTAACCTAGATACTAAAAAAATACTAGTGATTGTGCTGTAATAGTACAATGTAAAGTGAAAAGAGGAGAAGACGAGTGATAGGGTTGCATGAGGATAATTTAGTTGCATCTAATATGGAGAAATTCTGTTTGAGCCTGTAATGTGTAGGGTGAAGTTACTTTGATGAACTGTATGGAGCTCAAGAGGAAGCGAGGATGAATCTTATTAGCTTCGAAGGTAAAAACCGGTTGCTGGATCATATGGAAATGAAGGTGGTTAGCGCTGGCAAAGATCTCAAAAATGCGAAAGGTGCCATAGTGGATGATATAGTAACCAAGATACTAAAAAAAATACTAGTGATTGTGCTGTAATAGTACAATGTAAAGTGAAAAGAGGAGAAGACGAGTGCTAGGGTTGCATGAGGATAATTTAGTTGCATCTAATATGGAGAAATTCTGTTTGAGCCTGTAAGAAGGATGGCAGAAGAATCATGCCGTATGTGAAAGGATAGTTTGTGGCTTTGCGGATTGTGTGAGCCCTTACTCAGAGGTAGGCAGTATTTAAATACTTTGTATTTAACAGAGCTGGACGTTACGGCAACGAATTGCGATTTTGCCGCACTATGAATTTTGAAGTCGCAAAGTCGAAAGTCGCAAACGTTTTGAAAAAGTCGGACTAAGCAAATCGCACCACCAATTATCGGCGGGTTTTGCCGCGACTTTGAACAGGAACAAAGACGACTTTTTAAAGAAATTGCCGCAACTGTTTTAAGCCAGTTTCAAAGCCAAATTTGGCTAAAAATGGCAAATTTGAGTTGGTAACAGCCTACTTTATTTTTATCTGATTTTTAACGTTCCTTTTACGATAAATTAAATTCTTCACATTATATGAGACTGACGTTACATGAAACTATCTAAACGTACCAAAAAAAAGTCTGTCACTTTGAATAATAAAATTCAGAGTGACAAACTTTTTAAATTACATACACTTTTCAGGCGTGAATGAAGTTTTAAACCTGTCTTGTTAGTTAAAAACGTTCGAGAACGTGTTATGCCTTGTGGCGTTGATCGAATTAATCTCATTTTGTCGTATTTTAATCTTTTATACTTTTATTGTGGCTAAGACGAAAAAATTACTGTGAAGTGTAAGAAGTAACTAAAATTAGACAATAATAAAGACGAGGAAGATAAAGAATCATATAATTGTAGTCATCCTTTTTTTAGAGTGAAATCTTCCGACGGAAAATAGTGAAGTATGTATGTATACGAGGGGCGGTCAATAAGTTTTGCGAATCGATAGGGCAAAACAGAGGAAGGGGGATGGCTGTTTGTGGGGGTGTTAGGACAAGTTATGACAAGTCAGGACCTGCAGCTGCACGGTCCTGCCTCGTCTATTTAAGAAGCAGTAGCTGATCGCAGATCGTCAGTCACAAATTTTTCAACAATGGAGAAGGTTGAGCACCGCGCAGTGATCAAATTTTTGACCAAGGAAGGCAAGAATGCAAAAGAGATCCATGAACGCATGGTTGCAGTGTACACCAACACCGCCCCTTCCTATGCAACCATTGTTCAATGGAATAGGGAGTTCCGCCATGGTCGTGAGTCCCTTGAAGATGACCCCCGTCCAGGACGCCCGTCAGACGTGACCAACGAGGACAATGTGGCCCGTGTGGAGAGGATGATCCTCGAAAACCGACGAGTGAAGGTCGAAGAAATCGAGCGAGAACTTGAAATATCACATGGAAGTGTTATCAACATGATCCTAGAGCAATTTGGCCATGACCAAGGTCTCTGCCCTTTGGGTCCCTAGAAACCTCACACCCCCTAATCGACTTCAACGTCGTCAAAGTCCACAAGGCCAGAGTTGCACAAGCTGCCCTGCGCGAGTGCGGATTCGAGGAGCTCAACCATCCCCCCTACAGTCCAGATCTGGTCCCTAGCGACTACTTTTTATTCCGCCAGCTTAAGGCTGCACTGCGTGGACGCCCGTTTGGGGATGATGAAGATGTCCAGCTCGCCGTCCTGGAGTGGATTGAACAGCAGTCGGAAGATTTCTGGTGGTCGGGAATTCGAAGCCTCAGGGACAAGTGGCGCAAGTGCATTCAAGTCGAGGGTAGTTATATTGAAAAATAATAAAACACTTTTCCTCATATCTCATTTCCTTATATCCGAATTGCAAAACTTATTGACCGCCCCTCGTATCATGCAATGGCGAAATCTCTTCGGCGACAATGCTACTTCCAATCTACGCATTCATTTGAAGGTAAGAATTTATTAAAGCTAATTATATGATACTCAATTGAATTGCCAAGTTTCACTATTTCTTATTTTTAAAAATGGCAAAATTGCTAGTAGCTAACCATAATGTTAGGTAGCGTAGGTTTACCTACCTGCTTCCTTTTGCAACACCTTTATTTATAGTATATACTGATTGAATTTAACGTGAATTATGTCAACGTGAAACAAATGTCCTTCAATTATATGATCATGTACATTTATCAACATAGAAAGCATCCTGCTTGGTGCAAAATGCGTTACAGCTCAAAGAAGAGATTCAAAAAGAAAATGTTCAGTATTAGACGATGATCCTTCATACAGCGATGTTGAAGTAAAGACATTACCAGAGTCTTTTGTGGGGAATACTAAGAAGGTTAAACAATCTGTTGTTGATAAGCTGATTGCAGATTTTATCATACAAGGTGTGCATCCCCATTAACCACAGAGCAACCAGCTTTTGTGAGATTAATTAAAGGTGAGTTCTGAGTTACAAATGTTGTTTACAATTATAGTATTAGTAGTACAGGTGAAACTCTTATAACGACAACATACTAAAGCATTCGGATGATTAGTCACTACGTAGGCTATATAACGACGTTAAATAAAGGAAGACATATACAAACAACAGAGGTTAATATATTGCAATAATTTCATGAGAATCCACATACATATATTCTTAAAGTGCACTATCATTTATTTGAAGACATTATTGAATAAAAGATTTTCATGAATAATTAATACAATTATTGATCGATTATATGTAGTTATTAGATGAATTCCTATAACAATGTATTTCGTTATAGTAGCAATACCTGCATATCATAATGTCAAAACTAGCATGCCCGCACGTCAAAAATGTAGGAAATAAAGCTTGATAATTTATGTATATATTCCTAACAATACTGAAAATCAATATTTTACTATATAATTCTTAATATGAAGGACTAATAATATATTTATGAATTAATGTACCAGTCATATATAGCTATAGGATATTCATATAGCTACATTTTATATATAAAATTTATATGCATACCATATATTCTCATTTCACTCACAATAATCACACATTCCACCACCGCAGGTCTAAATTCGTCAGTTGACGTCATTTCAAGGCGGACGCTAAGCCGAAATCTTATAGAAGAAGAGAAAGTGACAAGAGCTCTACTGAAGAATAAACTAGCCAGCACCTCTTACTTATGTATGTCTTACTGCAGATATTTAGTCAACTCGTCACTGTAGTTTTTTGGGTGTTACAGTTCATTGGTATGTTAAGATTTTGCTCTCTATGAAATATGAAATTGAAAATGTCTTTACAGTTAGGGAGTTATCAGCTCTTGGCTGAAAGCAGACATATTTGTTGGTGGAATTTATCTTGATTATTTTAATTAATATGTGAAATTTATGGAAACATTTATGAGACAAACATTGGATTGTTATTTCCTTTTTTTCAGCTTAAGGAAGCTGCTCTTGTCCGTCACAGTGGAGTATTGGCATTCTGTCGATTCAAAAGAGAACATAAATACATCAAGATTGCTGAACATATGGAGAATATCATCAATGAATATGATATCGCCCTTTAGAAAATCACGAGCACCGTCACTGATAACGGCTCTAATTTTGTTAAAGCGTTTAAGGAATTTGCAGTAACTGCTGCAAATGTGTCCTCAGATTCCGAAGATGGAATCCAGGTAGGTGAGGAAGATCAAGGTGAGCACGAGCTGGAGGATAGTTTCTTAATGAGAAGTGCCTTAGATCAGGAAGAAGACCTTTCGTCTGACCCATGTAGCTTCAGCCTACCTAAGCATATGTGCTGTGCTTCACACACACCAAGTCTCGTCGCCACAACTGATGCAAAACAGGCACTGAAAATATCTTCTTTTGCAAATATCAATCATACTGGGATGGGGAAATGCTCAGCATTATGGAACAAAATCAGCAGAAATTATCAAAATTGTTACCAACTGCTCATTAAAGGTGCCTTGCATTACAAGGTGGAACTCTCTGTTTAATGCATTGTCATTACTTTTAAAACACAAGGACAAATTACATCAACTCATGACGTTCCTTGAACTTCCAGTGTTCAGAAGTCACGAAATTAAATTTCTTGGGGAGTATGTCTCAGTTTTGGCTCCTATTGCAGTGGCAATTGATCGCCTATAGGGAGAACAAAACTGTTTTTATGGAGAATTGCTCCCTACCTTGCTCACTGTGGAGAAAAAGCTGAAGAGCCTTCAGTCACGTTCTCTGAAATTTTGCCAACATCTTCTAAGAGCAGTCACTAAAGGCTTTGTAAAGCACTAACAATCTTATTTGACCTTGGCAAATGAAGCCAGCGTTACAGATGCCATTATTTCATCAACAAGCCATCCATTCTTCAAAATCCGCTGGTTAGATATTAGTATTTCATGGGATAGTTCAAGCCACCAAGACTCTGTTAAAAATATTATGATTCAAGTGATTGAGGATTTAACAGAGGGACCCGAAGCTGAATCATCCAGTGGTGCATTGGACAGTGACGATTACTTTGGATTTACAAAACCCACTCAAACACGATCAACCGCAGATTTAGAATTGTTCAATTACCTTCAGGATTCAAATAAAACACTTCAAAGTTTAGATAGATATCCAAAAATAAAAAAGTTATTAATTAAATACAACACCACCCTTCCGTCGTCAGCTCCTGTGGAGCGGCTCTTCTCTTTAGGAGGATTGACCTTATCTCCAAAACAGAGTTCTTTATCTCACGAAACATTTCAGCAACTGATATTACTTAAATGTAATGCTGATATAAATAACTAACTGAAATTCTAT